>BSBK01000970.1:795000-1520000 GCA_027943335.1 Chamaecyparis obtusa
ATCTAGTTAAAGTTTTAAGACCAATAAACTATATTGTTTTCTTTCAAATCTGTCTTAAATGTATTCATTTCTCTGTTACTACTTATAGGAAGAAAAAGACTCTAGTAGTCTATGAGTTCTTATTTAATACCAATTTACAAATATATGTATAGATAATAGAAGATGGTCGAGCTTAATTATTTAAACTATTAGCAAGAGTTAACGATCATTAGTACCGGTCCTAATATTAAATAGGATGATTTATTTCATATAAAAATAAGTATTCGGTTTAACACTTTAGTGCAGATTCCGATTCTTAAAACGAAACAAGTTTTAAAACAAGCGAAAATAAAGTTTCACCTTAAACTCTTAGAACAATTCATACATAAAGAAAATACAGCTTAAACTTAATATCTAATCAAAGAAAGAGATATTAACTTCGGGTTTGAACTTCCTACAACCTAATGGTAAAATGAAACTAGTTTAGGGTAAGTGAAATAATTTTACTTTTGGAAACTTTAGTGGAAGTCACGGTTATGAGACAAATTTATTGCAATGCAAATAAATTAATGCCAAAGCATTTGTGGGTTGAAACTCCAGTCGGCCCTCGACATCATACACAGTGGCAAGGCAATAGGGCAGTGTCGGGCCACTACCTACAGCGGCCTTAGCCGCTAACGGCAGTGGCACAACCACTATTGCAGTGGCCTTAGCCATTGTAATAGTGATAGTCCCACTGCTCGTAGCGGCCATTGCCACCTATGACAGTGGTCACCCCACTTGCACGGCCGAAACATGGAACCCACATTAGGGTTTGGGTTAAAAAAAAAAGAAACATGCACGGAAGAAAACACAGACACAAATGTTAATTTGCCTGCCTAAACATTCAGTAAAGCTAAGTCTGCAATGCTTACGATGAATAGTAAGTATGATTTAGGTTTCTCAAACAATAAGTAAGGTTTATGTGATAAATTTTGGGAATCATTTCACTATTAAAGAAAAAGTAGGGTTCGATTAAGCTGAAGTGAAGAAAACTATGGGGATTAATACATACATACATACATACATACATACATATATGTGTGTGTGTGTGTGTGTGTGTGTGTAAATAGCAATATATATAGTTATATTAATAAGGGTACTAAAGATTAATAAAAAGACTATTAATTCATATATATTTATATAGTAAAATATATATACATGCATCAGTACTAATGTAATTCTCAATATTGATTAATATGGAAGTATTAATTTATTAAACATAGTAGAGCATATAAATAATAGTCCAAATAAAACTATCAATATTTAGTAAATAAGAACATGAAAGCTTTAAACAAAATGAAGAGCTTTTTTACACATAAATAATTATATGCTAAAATATTCAAATCAGATTAACATGGATATTTTCCTTTATACTTATCTCATAAACATTTGAATGTTAGCCTCTTTACCTATATTAGAATAACCCCCCCTTTTTTTTCAACTTAAACAAAGAATTTATATATGTAAACTTTGAAAATGAATTCATAGAACAAGGACATCTTGTCTTTGTGAATGCTCAACAACAGTGCAGCCTTTACATTTATTCAACTTTCTAACATATCTCTCCAACACAAAGGAATTCAAGCATCTATCTCATAACCTTTTAGTTCTATAAGATGGAAGAAAATAAAACAACCTATTGTCTATTACAAGCATTTCATATGCTAGGCTTTCTAACATAGCCTTGATTTAACAACTTTCACAAGACTTCAAGCTAAACAACTCAAATAACATGAAGTAGTTACATCCAAATTCTCTTTTAACTCCTTAAAAACTAGCAAGCTTTGTCTTGAGAAAATCTTCAAAAACAACAAACTAACCATGGAGGCTCACCTCCCAACCTAGGCCATTTCATGGCCACCCCTGAGCTAGGGGAAAACAAAGATGGATTGGGTTTCAACATGAAAACCTCTAGCACATAAACAAACAAAAACTATCATCAACACATAAACATCAAATTCCCTTTTCCAAGGCCAACAGAACATGAGTCACATTGAACCCATAGTAGGGGTGAAGGTGAAAGCTACTCAACTAGGAGAATGCCAAAGTACAATAGAAAACCAGCCTTCAACAAGGCTCTAAAATATGTTCAAAATGTCTTCACAAGGCCATAGAAATAACCATCCACCCTTCTCATACTCATCACCATAACAACACCCTTATGATCCCCAAAAGTATACACAAAGATGGCACATGGATGCCCATATATCCATGCCTTATCCCCTTCCTCCGAGAGGAAGGACTCTACACTAGAAGAGTAGTCCCAACGTATGCCCTTCACCCATCAAGGCTCTCTTCCCTACCAAGGGTGAGCTTGGCCTTGCACACACCAAGAAAAAAATACAACAAAAGAAAGAGACACACATACATGGAAATACAAGTAGCCATGAATCTACATAAAGATCTAACATCCATACAACATAGAAAGAGTAAAAATTATACACATAGCAATAAGGACAAGAGAATTCAAGATCCAACCTTGATCCAAGCTAATGGCAAGAGGGTTGAGATGAGCTTTCCAACAAGTCTCCTCCTTTGCTATGCAACACCCAAAATCCTCCAAGTAAAACTAAACCAAAAATTCTCACAAACTCTCAAGTCTCCAAAAATTGGAGAGTGGGCAATTAGCCAACAATTTTCCCTCCATCTACTTAAGAAGAAAAACCCTCAACCTTCCAAAACAAAAGAGGGAAAATTCAAATTCAAAATTCAAATGAAGAGTGGCTCTTCCAAATTCGTCACTTTTCAAAAGAGCATCTTTTGGAAGGGCAAAAATAGTCAAAAACCATCACAATAGTCAAAATTTGACCCCCAACATATGGCACCACTATGGGTTAGCCTATTTTTAACCTCCACTAACATAAAAGACCACTCAAAGAATGAATCCGAAAATGAAAGAGAATCCCACTCATGGCCCCTAAAAATAGAGACCACTTATACACATTAAACACTTGGGCATGCCAACTCACAAGACGTGTCAATTGACACCACAAATAAATCACATTACACACAATACACATGGCATGCCAAGTAGACTAAATAATAAATTAAAATAAACATAATACAACAATTACATTCATGCATCACTTTACAAAATTTACACTTTACAACGAGGTTAATTTCTCCCCTTGGAGATAACCTTGGCTGAACAAGATTTTACAAATATCCATCTTTGATGTCCCCCAAAATTTCCATGGTCTTATCTACACACTTTACAAAGCATCAGTAGCTCATGAAATGTCAAATATCATATGTATATGTAAATACAATACATCTAAAAAATCACATTCTTAACATCATAATTTCTAACTGCATTTCATAATAAGTCCCATCATTTCAACATTGTATTTCTAAAGCACATAAAGTCAAGAAGAAAATGATACATGTTAATCCATCTAACATAATAGTCATGATCATTTCTCATAAATTTTCCTAACATGAATGTAACATCAAGATATCATATATAAATCAAATATGTATCAATTACTATGCTGATGACCTAATAAATAACAAGAAAGTAAAAGTCCTATATCATCATCACATAAAATAAGTCATCACATAGTATCATAATATAATGTCTCTGTCACAATAGTCCAACATAATAAAATAAAGTGTCATCATGAGTCTAAAGATGTAAAATAATCTGCTATGAATTGATGTCATGGGGTGAGGCCTCACAGCAACAACTTCTTCTTCATCATAAGTGCCTCCATAGTTTCTGATTCCAACTACAAATTTTGTAAGCCTTTGAACATAAGCCCTAATGCTTTCATCCTCATTCATTTGTAGGTTCTCCATCTTTGTTTTCCAGTTCTGTAACTTCACTTTCTTGGTATACTTATCTCCTTCATATAGTGCTTCTAATCTTTCCCAAATTTGGTATGCCAAATCCAAGTCTTTAACTTCGGTAAATTCTCCTTCAGAGAGTGCATTGATCAATGCTTCCCTTACAATCATGTTAAGTGAAAATATTTTCTTCTCATCTTTAGTAGCTGATGGTAAGTCATTCTCAAACTTTATAGCTACCTTATTCTTTGTAATCAACCAGTAGTCAATGCCTAAACAAAACAAATGAGTTCACATCTTGTTCTTCCAACTGTCAATTTTTTCAGGATCAAATTTTGGATTGTCCTTCCTATAAAATGCCATCTCCAAGATCACCTCAAGCTATCAAGATTTCTCTCTAAAGACCAGTAGCTCTGATACCAATTGTTAGGAATAATAGTTTACAATATAACTAAGAGGGGGGTGAATCAGTTGTATGATATATTATTAAACTTTAAACTTTGAGTAGTAGTAATATCAAATCTAATGAATACAATGAATTCCAACACAACAACACAATATTTTGGTCTTGGGGAAACCCTGTTAAAGATTAAAAAAACCCCAATGGGAATTAGCACCCACAAATGATGTACTGAGAGTACAGTATCCTTGTTAGAAGATTTATCCCTGTTAGGAGCTTATTGAAACATTACAGTACACAATCCTTGTTAGATAAAAAACCATGTTAGGAGTCAAGAAAGAAGGGTGGGCTCACTGCCTAAAGAAGGTTAAATCCACCTTCAGAACTCACTATTCGCAACAAGTGTATATGAAGAAATACATAATCTTTTGAACTATCTGACAACAACTATCCTTTCTTAATTAGTTCCAATGAAGTACACCAGTAATCCTCTACTCTACATCCAACAGAGACAAGCTCACTGCTCTTCCAACTTCTTTTACATCACATATATTCTCACCATATCTTTTCCAAAGAAAAGATCTTACATATATACCCTATTACATTCTACATGGTTAGGTCAGCCCATTAGGCTTTCCTAATTACATAAACTCTTGCTAAGATACACACGGTACCTGACACAAGTATACAATGATTCCATTACAACAATTAAGGACCGACATCCTTAATTTACATTTTCCAAATAAAAATGTACAGTGCACTTCTGAAGTCGGCTCCTAAATAAGTCTTCTCCAAATCACATGCCACAGATGATGTCATCTAGCATTCCATAATTTGGGCTAACCAAGGAACATCCATCAGTGCCTTGTCCTTCATCTCCTAAGCTCACATACACCTAATCTATATTATCTGTAAGATATACCAAAAACATAGAGACTCACTCTATCAGCTTCTATTGTCATTGTCCAAGAACCAATCCTCACCAAAACATTTGTAACTCATCCAATATGAAAATTTACATGATGCAATCTTGGATATAAGATCAAAACATCTTCCTATTCTCTCATCTATCTTTGTACATTCTGAAACATCTGTACAGTGTCTGTATACTGTCATACTCATCCTGTACTCTTCGTAGAAATATATGTTGACATCAGTGACAAACCACAAATGACAATAGTATGAATGCCCATTTAGTAACATAGTGATTAAACATATTAAATGTATCAATCACCACCCCATGCATTAGAAATATCCAACACTATCACCCTTATTACAAACTCAATTTTTGGGTCGGTGATAGTAGAGATAGGCATGCCTCGCTTGTTCCATACTGCTTGTGTGTTTTCTTGTATTTACTCCTTGCTTTGACATCTCATTGTTTTCTTCCTAGGGATTTTAGGGTATCTAGTTACCCAGTGAATCATGTCTTTGTTTATTTGGACTGGTCCATCCTCCAACCATATTTTCATATCATGTACCCTTCTCAGTACAATCCTGATCCACTCTACTTTGAGATTTTGTAGAAAGTCAAGGGCATGAACTAACCCTTGCTTGAAAACTTTCTAGTGTTCCGGCTTCAACACCCCATTGCTACATAGTTTATTGTATGTCTCTCTTAATTCATAATCACTGATTTCTCCAATCTTGCACATATAACATGACTGAATATCATTTATCATTAAGACTTTCTTTAGAATTGATGATAGGGTTCCAGTCAGATCTCTCATGATTTCACTTTCTAGAATGACTTAAACCTCTATGGCTTGCATGCCTCATTCCTCACTAATTGAAAATTAAAGACCTCTTTTCCTTTCTTCTTCATTGGATTTGATGATGATGATGCCATGTATTACAACTTAAGGGTTAAAGTACTAAAAATATTTACTCGGTAAAATACCTTGCACAAGTGTTCTTCAAATGTTTTGCCGATGGCACGCTGTGAATATTTCTACAAATTGTACTTAGCACTAATCGCACTGGTTACTCATCTTCTGAATCACTCTAAAAATTCTCAATTTTTTGGTGGAATGAAATAAATGGTAACTTCCTAGTTTATGGACTTCAAACTGTCAAATTAGGGCTTCATTAATGATCTGTACACTTTCTAAGTGAGATATAGTTGTCTTGGCAATCTCATGTTAAACTCGGTCTACATAAGCTTGGTTGATATAGCCATTTGGTTAAAGCTTGGTTTACATCACATCTTGGATATCATAGGTAATCGGATACATTAGTGACTCGGTCACTATAGAATAGAATACTGATGCTCAACATCAAATATGTAGTGTAGTCCTTTGCTCAAATCTGTCCTAATGCATCTTAATCTATGCATATATGGATTTTTTCTGAGCAAATGTTAGGAACTGATGTAAGACTAAAACATTATAGGACTTAGTTCCATACATACCTTCATTTCTTAGTTCAAAGTAGTGTGATCACCTAATCCATCGGATTGGGTGACCTCAGGTGCATTGGCTTCACTACTACTTCCCTCTTCTTTCTTCTTCCATGTTTTGTTCATTTGATTTCTCATTTTCTCAATGGTTTCTTCATTCTTTCTTTTCTCACCACTTAGTATGTGTGTCCTATAATCTTTCTTTAGGTGATCTATATTATTGCATCTATAGCATACCATACTTCCATTCATTTACCCCTAAAATGTGTCTCCAGACAATTTGCTCCAATGTGACCATATTTTCCATAGTAGTGGAAACTATACCAAGTGTTTTATTCCTAATTGTATGTATTACCCTTCTTAGGTAACTTCATATGTTGATTTGATGACCATTTGGGTTGTCATCTGCATTCAAATGATCTATGTCCATATTTCTAACAGTTGAAATAGTGTCCTTGAAATTTAGGTGAGGTGGGTGGATTACTAACCTTTATCCTGCATTCATGTGCCTAATGTCCATGTTTCCTACAGTTAAAACAATGTCCATTGAATTTTAGTTTAGGATCAAACTTACCATGTTTGATTCTATAGATGTTGGTTGAATGTCCTAGCTTTCCACAGTGATGGCATGTGGGCTTGTTTTTATTTGGTTTTGCATTCTGTTGCTCTCCACTCTTTGATGATTCACCTTCCTCAGTGGATGATAATTTCTCATCATGTCTAAGTCCAAATGTATCACTAGATCTTCTATGTGACCTTAACAGCTCTTCAAAATATCTCACAACTTCATTAGTCTTGTTCATCCTTTCATTAACTTCCTTTTTAGTTCTCAATTCATCCCTCAGTTGATTTTTTTTTTATCTTAGATTGGTGATTTCCACATCTTTCCTACCCAATTCTTAATTAACTAATAGAAGTTGATTTACCATGTCTAGTTGATTGTTTGTCAACCTTTTCATGTCACTTTTCCTTTCATCAAGTCTCATTGATATTTTTCTTTTATCTTCTTTGGTCATTGGCTTGTCTTCTTCAACTTTATTTTTCTGTTCAACTACTTCACAGAGTCTCATAGATTGTATTTATTGTTCTCTCTTCAAATTTATGATGTTCTTATTTAGTATGTTGTTTTTCTCCAGTAGTTCTTTTATGTCTTTGTCACTTTCTATAGAGTTTCCACTATCAAATAGTCCAGTAGTATCTTCTTCTTGATATTGTGTTTCATTTTTCTGAATAGCTATTTCTCTTCTTCTGCTTAAGGATTTCTTTAGTTCTCCTCTAGCTGCTTCAAGTTGTTGTAATGCAAGCTGAATGTCAATCTTTTGATTTTCTATGGTTTTTCCCAACTTATAAACCTCCATCTCAATATCTTTATCTCATAAGTGGTTAGACTTCTTTAGGAGACTAAGCTCTGATACCAATTGTTAGAAATCTATTGGGAAAAAGTGATACTAAGAGGGGGGGTGAATCAAATATCATTGATTTATCCATTTTGATATAAATGAAACTTGCATAGCATAAGCATAAAACTCAACAGTATAAAAGATCTAATAAGATAAGCATCACCCATGAAAATAAACATAACAAGATGATTGTGGTTACCCAGAAACTCTTGAAAGGCAAAACTGGGGTGGGGATGACACCCATAAATTTTCACTACTGCAGTATAAAGTTTGTCTGTTAGGGCTAAAAATTTGATCATAAAATATGATCTACCCTATGAGGGTCTTCCCCATTAAGAGCTTTGAGACTTATACAAGCTACCTTGCAAAATGATTTAAGACTTACAACTAAATAAGCACTCAGTTAAGAGATTTACTAAGGTCTATCAAAACCACCCAGTTAAAATATTTACCCTAATACACCTGTTAAAATGTCTTAGTACATGATCCTTCTATTTGCACTATGATGTTGATTATAGATCTTCTCCTTACAGTATAGATTTGATCTCTTCTATCAAATGTCTCTATTATGTCCTTCACTACTTTCCTTTGTTCTACTCGATCACTAAACTCTATCTCTGATCATCAAAATACTTCTCTGTTCTGAAAATATGAGAAATCCTTCATATTCTCTCTATCACACATTATTTTAGGGTTCAGATCACATCATATATAGACAATTAACCTTCTTCATGATTTAAGATCTATGATCTAGATTATCTCTTTTTACCACTTAACCTTTCCCTAATTCTGATTGGTTGCATGTGTTACATAGGGATTAATGATTAAAATACAAGAGTATAATCACCTCCATGATTTCCTCAATAAAAAACAAATGAAATATGAATGTTGGCCAAAATGGTTTACCTAAGTATTTGTGCCATAAAAAACACATATGTCAATTCTAGCTTTCTCCACATTAGATATCTCTGGCACTCGGTGTATGTGGTTGAATGTGGACCTCTAATCCAACTACACATGCAACATAGTCATTACTCACATAATTGAATTACAAAAGAGAGTATGGATTACTCAATTCAAAATTCATGGTGAAGCGACCTGTTGCCTCCTATGTAGACAGAGTGTTTGATTACTCTCAGAATGATAGCCAACAACCATAAGACCAATACTACAATGGAGGATTTGAAAGCTATGAAGATAATTGAAATTGAAATTAATCTAAAATGGAGTGCAATTAATCTAAGAACTTGAAAGGAATATGAGGATGCAAGTTTATAATCTAGAATGAAATGTAGATTCTAGTCTAAATAACTTGAAAGTAAATATGAAAATTAAACTATGAGGAAGTAAGAATACTAACTATAATGAAGATGCAATATTAAACTAAATGAAATTAATCTAAAATATGCAATGAAAGCTTGAAATAATGGAATTGAGACAAAAAAAATGCTATAGTTTAGTTACTCTCAAAAATTGCTCTCCTTCGAATGAAGAATGAGGTTCAATAAATAGACAAGCCCGAGGAGAGAATGAAGAGGTTCTTGATTTGAAACTCCTGACTCGTCATTCCCAATTGAGACAAAAAAGCATGAATTACTTGATTAAAAGACTGAAAATTGCCACACAGGGTGACCTTTCGAATATTGTGAATTATTAATTCAAATAGGAGTATCCATTCGAATAATCAAGTAATAATTAATTCCTTTTTATGTATATTAGCCAAATGAGGTGAGTTTAATTTAATTTTAAAGCACTTAGGACTTTAGAATCAAATTAATTTATCATAGGATTAATTTAGCTAATAAAAGTTGAAGACTTTAGGAATTAATTTTAATATTTGATTAATGAAAATTAGGGTTTTTGCAATTGACATCAAGTCGAATTAACTCAGGTAGGAGAGAGAAAAGTGCCTAGTAAACTAGGACTTTGATGATGTAAAATTGATGAAAATGCACCAAAATTGATTGAATTTATTAGGTGCCAATTTTGGGGTATTACATTTGCCCCTCTTTGAATTGATGTGCAAACAACATGTTGATTCAAAGAATAGTATGAAGTGATAGATGACAAGAGTTTTAGAAGTCTAGGTTAGGATGCCAAGACACCAAATAGATCAAAGCATGATTTTTCGAAGTCCAAGTTAGATTGCGAAGACAACGGTCTTGAGAGAAGACAAGACTTGGGGTTAGATTGCGCCAATACAAAGCTTAGCCCTCTGAGACTTGGGTTAGATTGCCTAGATAATGGTCTAAAAGATATTTTTAGAGCTATCTCTAGAACGAAGATTGACTCCCAAGGATTAGGGTTAGATTTCCCCAATACCTAAAAGATTTCGAGAACTATCTCCAGAATGTAGCTTGATTCCCAAGGATTTGAGTTAGATTGCTCAAATATCTAAAAGATAGATGATTAGATAGCAAGATATGAGGCACCGAGATGCCCCTAGCAATGAGAACTGATGATTTAGATCAAACTGATTCAAGAATTGATTCGACAAGATTCAAATGATGTAATCATCTTGCCCCCTCAGAAATGAAATTGAAAGATGACAGATTAGAAGGATGATTGACAACAAGAGGTTGTAGAGTAGCAGCAAATTTGGAGTGATCGGGGGGTCCTGCTAACCAAGTTTGACCATGGTTGACCAGGGTTGACTTTGATGAAAAGAGAAAAGATCTTGAGCACATGATGCAAAGATGAGGGTCTGGCAAGAAGATGATGCTAGAAGGATGACTGCACAAGTGTCCAATCCCAAAGGGTTCTAGAATTTAAAATGTGATTTCAAGCTATCTAGAGATGTCAGATTTCAATTTCAATCCTGAAAATGGATTTAGAGAAGTCGATTTAGCCAAGGGTGCAATTTTTATGCAAAACAGAGAACTTTTGAAAATTAGGTCAAAAGCTATATAAGGCCTAGAGGGGTCACTTTCAATTCATTATTCACCTTCATCTTCTTGTGATTTTGAGCTCTAAGAGAGAAATGGATTGTCTTTCATTGCATATGCATTGATTTGAGCACGCTCGATGACACACCTGGCCACTGGAGTATGACATACCTGTAAGTAGTCAATAAACCTCCTTGCATTTCAATTTGTACCACTTTCTAGGTCAATTTAGGATAGATCTAGAAAGTTTTAGGGTGTGTTCTTCCAATCTTGCATGAGGAAGTAGTTTCCTCATGCTGACCTAGATCTCCTTTCATGTGAAATAGTAGTTTCCTCTCATCAGTTAGGGTTTCTTTGTGTGGGCCCTGTACAAAAGCTCACACGAGCTAAAAGATGACCTCATGCAAAATTTCTCCAGCTCGTGCACTATCAAGTCCTATCTCATGCGAGGAAATAGTTTCCTCGCATGAAAAGCTATTGCAGAGTTTGAATGTCTTTGTCAAAATTTATCAAGTCTGCATAAAATCAGCCAAGTATAGCATCGCAGTGTCATGTCTAGGATAGATGCCTTGTTGCATTTGTTGTTGTCACTTTGAAAACCATAATATTGAGATACTTATCCAATGTCATCGCTTGCTTTTTAGGTTGACTTCCCCAACATTGCCTTCAGGTAACATCACCCCATGATCACTACATTAGTGTAGAGACTGATAGATGTAGAGAGTACTCACATTGAGGGGCTTGGTCTAGGATACTTTCATGATCTACCCAACATTCGGGTAAATCACAGTCTTCTTAGTGCACTCATAGAATGTTTCCATTCAGAGATGAACACTTTCCATTTTTTGATGGGGGAGATGATTGTGACTTTCAAGGATGTATATAGGATTCTAAGGATACCTGTCCATGGTACTCAGGTAGAGTACGATACATAGCCAAGGTAGAGTACAGTGGCCTCGAGGATGATCTTTAGAGATGATCTAGTGATGGGTCGGGCCATCTCTTGGGAGGACCTTATTCATAGATACAGTGATGCTCACCTATTAGATATTGTACTTGCTATGTTCCTAAGCTTCTACCTTGTTCTAGATCAAGGTCAACATGGTTTAGAGTGTGGCTAGGGGATGATGCCGCAGAGGATGCTGGCCAGACTAGTAGTTAGATTCAGATGGGGTGAGTGCATGCTCGCATAGATCTACCATGAGCTTCATCAGATCACATATCAGGGGGTGAGGATGATGGTGACAGGTATCTTTGTCTTACATATCTGGGCCTAGGAGCGTCTCCATGTTTGCAGGCCAATCTTCCATGATACACGGTAGGTGCTGGAGTCTTATATTTATAGGTACATAGGTCTGATGACTCAGCCTTTACTAGGTAAGATGGAGCAGTGGAGAGGATAGCTAGATGACATGGAATTTTTTGTCTAGAGACCTTGGTTTGCCACTGAGCCCTACGATGACGCTTAGAGAGAGTTGTCTCATATGTTTGTTTCACATCCATTGATTGGATGAAGCGTTACTATCATTGAGAGATTTCTTGCCACACATTTCTTGCACCAGTTTGGTAGGTAGCAGGACATTTAACATGAGTACTACCCCTATGCCCACTTCACTGATAAGGAGAAGAAGGGGTGGCACCCGAGACTGGATCCTAGATGATGTGTGATAGAGGCATGTATACCAGCTACACAATGGGACTATATGGTGGATGTCACCAATGTAGGGGTGATGCCTACATATAGGGACCAATTGATAGCATGACCCCATCCTAGATTCACTGATCCTATTGGTATGGAAGTGTAGTAGCTGTGTGTGTGAAAATTGTACCTGATCTGTAGACACAACACTTCAGTAAAACATTAGAGGTTAGCTCTAATCAAAATCATGCAATGAATTGAAAGCTAAACTAACCAGGCAATTTACTGCCTTCTAATAGGTGCGAGATTAATGTTCTCAGATTGTTATCGAGATCAATGACCTAGACAACACCTAAACGAAGGATTTGAATGCCAAACTGATATGAAATTGAATGCAATTAAGCTAGTTTTTTGGATTTTCTATGCAATAATATGATGAAAACTGATATGAATCTATGCTAATATGAAAATTGATATGCAATGCTAATCTAGAAATGATTTGATATGAGAATGAAAATTCTAACAATAATATGAAAGCTATGAATTTGAAATTGATCTCACAAAGCTTCGAATCCTCAAATTTATCTTTCAAGCTCCAATTGTACAAATTCTCCAAATCTGATATGCTATGATTCCTGTAGAGTAAGTTTTCAATTTGCGAGATATGAATTATGAAGAGCTAAGCCTTGGTTTTATAGAAATCTAGGGCTTTGGAGGTGCATGGAAGAAAGCCATAAATCACTCAAATAACTCAGGTTGATTTTTGAGTTATTTTTAAATAACAGATAATTAAGTCACAAAAATCATGCAAAAACACAGTTCAACTCAAATTAGAAGTTTAGATCAACTTTAAAACTCAAAAAGATGTTGAGTTTCAAAAAGGTAACAACTTGCATTGATTTTCCAATTTGAGTTTAACTGGTCCTTGAATGTGCATATGGATAATTATGATTTAATAAATAAATAAAGTGATTTATTCTCAACTTAACTGATTTTTGAAATAAAATAATTAATTTATGAGTTAATTAACTATTTTATCAAACTTTTATTAAAAACTATATTATTAAATAATGACAACTTGCTTTAATTAATAAAAATTTAATCAATTATTCATAAGATATTGGATTTATTGTCAAAATTAAATAATACAATTAATAATAGATAGAATTAAATTTAATTACACAATTAAGTGGCAAAATATTAAATCTAATTAATTAAATATGAAAATATTCAATTAATCAAACTTAGAATAAATGTGATTTATCGCCAAATAATCATTAAATTAAAGATAATTAAGATAATTAGGAATATTGTTAGGAATATTGCTCGATGCAGAATTTAAGATAATGAATTATGATTCGATGATGTTTAGATGTGCCTTAGATTAGGACTTTGATGTCGATTTCATTCAATTTGTCGATATAGAAGATTAATGAACTTATAGCCCATTTTTGGGGTATTATAGCAGCAGCCTGCATAGTAGTAGTAGCTACCAGCTCAGCAGGTACCAGATCAGCAGGCACCAGTTCAGTAGCCTGCACAGTAGCAGGTTGCACAATAGGGACCACAGGGATAGCAGTAGAGAGTGTTGAGACCTAGATTCAGACAAACCAACATCCCCGCTAGGACCATGGGTTTAGATGTAGGAGCTAGGAGCATTGGGGCCCAGCAGAGATCCACTAGGCAGTGGACAGGTGATACATCATAGTAGGCTCCTCCCGATGATGATATGGATATGCCTAATATTCCGGTAGGAGTAGGGACACCACAATTGCAAGAGGCTCTCAAGAAGAGCTGTGAGAGAGTGAGGCAGGTCTAGTAGGAGCAAGATGACTACCATACCTGAGTCATCAGAGAGGAGACCCACGTAGCTGACAGGGATGCTGAGATCAGGCAGCTACGGGAGGAGCTAGCATGGTCGAGGATCGAGACTAGATATGAGGCTACTCAGGTAGCTTATTATTATGTAGCTTACTGCGGATTCATTCCAGATCTTTCAAAGTAGGTGCTGTCATTTGTTGAGTACGCTGGAGCTCCACAGGAACCTCCACCAGCACCTCCACAGGCACCACCACAGGCACCTCCACAGGCATCACCATAGGCACCACTATAAGCACTGCCATAGGCACCCCCATAGTAGTCAATGCCCCTTCCACAGAGACCATTACCACCACCTCCTCCAGGTGGTGCGGGACATAGTTAGCACATTTTGATATCCATGTATTATAGCCCATTTTTTATACTGTGCTCAAGTAGCACCCTTCTCTTTTGTACATGACATTGGATCGAGATATATATATGAGATCAATAGTTTTGATATCATTGTACTTGTTGATATATTACTTTGATATTGATGTTTTATGAGATGTTTCCTAGATGCTTAGATGTATGGATAGTAATGTATGAAATGCACATGTTTTCTTTTATGAATAATGCGATGTGAAATGAAGTGATAGATGGATAGTATGCATATGTGTAATGTATTATTTGAGTTATACTTATAATGGATGCACATGTAAATGAATATGTAAATGTATTGATGAAAATGATTTTATGAATGCAAATGGAAATAAAATGAAAATGCAATGGATATGTAATGTATATGGTACTAATCATCTCATGCAGGATTGTCACAATATATGACAGGTACTAATAAAAAAGAATACATTTTGAAGATTAAGAGCGAGCACCAGACTCTTGCGCAACCAAGATGAACCTGGGACAAAAGATGAGAACCTTTGATGAATAGAAAGAAATCAAGAGAGCACCAAGATATTGTCTCAAATGCAAGCTTAACATGAAAAATGCAAGCCTAAGCTAAATGCAAGCCTAGAATGAATGGATGCAATTCTTAGGACTTGGTTGTTGGACTCAAAGTATTTATCATCATAGAGTTCGTTTAGGCATGGGATGATCATGAGATGCCATACAATCCTCACTAACATTGCAATCATGAGAATATGAATATGACATAAGTCTTAGATTTTTCAGAATGAGATCTAAGCATTAAGGCACAAGAAGCCAGAATGACCTAAACACCTATTCCTTTTGATTTAGCAAGTTAACATAACCATCAAAGCACAATTTCTAGAATGACCTGAATGTTTCTTGTAAACAAACACACCACATGTGAGAGTTCCTTCTTTCACCAAAGAATGCTCGTAGTGACCCTTATGTTCACTTAGCAGGACGAGCGTTAGCAATTTTACTTGTAGTAGAAAGAAGTCACTCAAAACAAACAAGGAGAAGAACCAACCTCACTAAGGTGTCCATATAAAAGGAGTCGAGGTACACATGGCCATCCAATATGAGATAAAGGCTCTTACAAATAGACACCCCTCTTAGATAGATTCTTTGGATCATTGGAACTAAGCCAACAAACAAAAAGCAAAGAAAAGATCATGCCCCCAGTCTTTGCATTTCTGAGTCAAGAAAGACATCTTAGATTCACTCAAGGGGAAATGATAAAGCAAACAAACAAACAAGAAAAGGAAAAGCTTAGCATGCTTCAAAGGAACACAAATTCAATTTTAGTTTTAGTTTATGTTTGTGATCAAGTGGATTGAAGTCGAATCGGAAGTGTACAACATTCAAAGTCTCAATGGGATAGTGACATCAGCCAGACGTAGTGAGGACCACTAGTGACCATCGTGAGAGACAAAGTCTCAAGAAGATATCAGAGCGGGAACCAAGTATCAGTAGGTGAACACAGTGAGAACCACTGGTGACCGATACGAGGAAGATTCTCAAAAGAGAGAATAAAGCAAGAGCGAAACATCAGCAAGTAGACATAATGAGAACCACTAGTGAATGATGTAAGGAAGAGACCCCGATAGAGAGGGGTTTGAATGAGAGCTAAGTATCAGTAGGCAGGCACAGTGAAAATCACTAGTGACCAATACATGAGAGATCCTCAAGGAGAGAGATCTCAAAAGTAGCTAGGCATCAGCAGGAAAACACAATGGGAATTGTAGGTGACTGATGCATGAACAAAACTTCTGAAAGTGAAAGGATAATGCCCCCTAGACTAAGAAGGTACCCCCAAGTGTGAACGAGTTCCAATCCATGAAGAGTCAAGGAAAATCTTCAATACAACTGAAAGCAAGAGCATGAGCTAGAAAACTAAATCAGGAAACAGATGAAAGCAGGAAAGCAAACTAAAAGCCAAGCGATGCTGAAATGAGATGTAACTTCAAGAAACAAGAGGTGCTTGTTTACCAAGTTTTCACCATCTTTGTAGAGATTCTATTTTTGCTACCATGACGCCTATTTACTAGGTTTTCATCAATGGCACATTCTTCTTTTTCATTTTTTTTGTTCGTTTCTCTTTTTTTTTTCTTTTTTTTTTAATATTTCATTTTTTTTGTATTTTTGACTTTTTTTTTGTATTTTTTCAAATTTCTATTTTTTATTATTATTATCAAGGCACCTATTTACTAGGTTTTTACCAAGATAATAGATACATCAAAGGGCCTATTTACCAGGTTTTCACTAAGATGATCATTTTTTCAGGACATTTTGCAATTTTTAGGATTTTTGCCAATATACCATTTTTTGGAATTTTTTCAAGATCAATAAGTATGTACATGAGCATAGAAAGAATGACTCAGGTGTAGAATTTATTCAAGTGAAGAGTGTTGATAGGCTCTTTGAGCTATTCTCCTTCAGTGGTGGAGAGTTGATAAGCGCCAGACCCAAATGCTGCAGTAATGACATACGAACCAAGCCAGTTTGGTTCAAATTTCCCTTTCTGGGCCCACTGCTGCTGATTCTTGGGGTTGTCTCTTAGGATGAGATCACCCACTTGGAATTCTCTTTGTCTGACTTTCTTATTGTACACTTTAGACATTCTCTTTTGGTATGCTCTCGGATGATCAAACACCACCTTCCGACGTTCATCAAGTAACTCAAGCTCTTGAAGCTGGGATATTTTTTTCTCTTCATCAGTGACGAGGCCCCTCAAAGAGATTCATAATGTCAGAATATCAACCTCAATAGGTAATACTACATCTACTCCATAAGCCAAGGAAAAGGGAGTGGCCCTCATTGGTGTTCAGATACTTGTCCTATAGGCCCACAAAGCCAGATTAATCTGGAGATGCCAATCTCTACCAGATTTATGAACTATTTGGTGCAAGATTTTGAGAATTGTCTTATTAGAAGCTTCTACTTGTCCATTACCCTGAGGATAATAGATAGATGACCAATGTTGACTGATTCTGAATTTGGTGCATAAGTCTATCAAGTCCTTATTTTTGAATTGTCCCCCACTGTCAGTGATAATAGATGAGGGTATACCATATCTACAAATGATATAGTTCAATATGAACATAGCAATAGTCTTGCCATCAACTATAGCTTGAGGCACTATCTCAACCCACTTGGTAAAGTAATCAGTAGTTGTGATGATAAACTTGTGTCCTTTTGAAGAAGAATGATGTATCTGACCGACCAAGTCAAAGGCCCATTGTTGAAATGGACAGAAACTGATGAGAGCACTAAGCTCTTTAGCAGGAGCATGAATTAGATTTCCATGAAATTGGCATTGCTTGCAAGTCTTGGCATATTAAACAGCTTCTTTTTCCATGCTCGGCCAGTAATAACCAGCTTTAATAAGTTTTTGAGCTAACGTCAGACCACTAGAATGAGACCCACAAATACCTTCATGTACCTTAGCTAGCACACATTTGGACTCATTAGGTTCTAGACTCCTAAGGAGGGTACCATCTAGACCTCATCTATACAAGTCATTTTCTATGAGGACATACTGTGAAGTAGTACGAATTAGGTGACACTTTTCATTCCGGGTATAGGTGTCAAGAATGATCTGGTCACAAAGGTAGGAAAAGATATGGTGGTAGCAGGATGAATCATGTCCAATGACTAAATAGATCATCATAGATTCAGGAATATCATAGGCAAGGTAGTGTAATGCCTCCACTAGGAATTCATGTCTGAAGTCATTCTCTAGCATTTGTAACATTGAAGCAAGAGTGGTCATAGCATCAACTACTTTATTATCTACCCTTGGAATTTGTTGGAAAGAAATGTGTGCAAAATACTATTTGAGATCATCCACCAATCTTTTTTAAGGTATTAGCTTGTCATCTTTTCTTTGGTAGACATCATTGACTTGGTTGATGATTAACTGAGAGTCTCCAAAGACCTTGAGCTCATCCACACACCATTCAATGGCTATCTTCATGTCGTTAATGAGAGCTTCATATTCGGCGATGTTGTTTGTGCAAGGAAATAATAATTTTTAAGCTTTTGGCAATGAGTATCTTTGAGGTGTAATAAACAAAATGCCTACACCTGATCCTTGCTGAGTGAATCATCCATCAAAGAACATGCTCCAAGATTGATGTGTGAGAAGCATGATGGATTCATCTGGGAATTCAATACTCAAAGGCTGGTGATCTTTCAAAGGAGCTTCCACTAGTTGATCAAAAATTTCTTTTCCTTTAATATCTTTTCTCTCCACACACTCAATGTCAAATTCACTAAGTATCATCACCCATTTTTCTAATCTACCTGTGAGGGCAGCCTTGCTCAATAAGTACTTCAATGGATCAATTTTTGCAATAAGCCTTGTAGTATGAGGGAGCATATAATTCTGCAACTTTTGAGAAGCAAATACCACTGCTAAACAAGCCTTCTCAATGACAAATAGTTCATTTCATAGGAAACCAATGTTCTACTGATATAATATATAGCTCTCTCTTTGTTGTTTTGATCTTCTTGAGCTAGGAGAGCACCTAAAGATGTGTTCATTGTTGAGATGTACAACATAAGCAGCTTCCCATGAATAGGAGGCATTAGTATAGGTGGATTAGCAAGATACTATTTTATTTGAGTGAGTCCCTTGTCACATTCTTCATTCCATTCATAGGTCACACCCTTATGCAAGGTTTTAGTGAACGGTTGTGACTTGCCAGCCAACTGTGAAATGAAGCACCGGATAGATTGTAGCCTTCCCTATAATCATCTCATTTGATTGATATTCTTGGGTAGAGGCATGTCCATAATAGCTTGCACTTTTTTAGGATCCACTTCTATGCCTTTAGCTGAGATGATGTAACCCAAGAGTTTCCCAAAAATGACACCGAATGCACACTTTTTGGGAATAATTCTGAGACTAAATTGTTCCATGCGGTCAAGTTTGGGACCCAAATCTATGAGATGAGTTCTTCACTGCATGCTCTTGGCTAAAGTATCATCCACATAATCCTCCATTTTTTTATGCATCATGTCATGGAAAATAGTAGTGACGACTCTCTAATATGTTGCTCTAGCATTCTTAAGCCCAAAAGGCATGACATTCTAGTAAAAGGTGCCCCAGGCACATGTGAAAGCAGTCTTTTCTTAATCTTCTGGCACAATTTTTATTTGATTATAGCCAAAAATCCATCCATCAAGGAATACATCTCATATCCTACTATCATGTCTACTATCATATCAATATTAGGAAGTGGGAAATCATATTTTGGACATGCCTTATTGAGATCCCAAAAACCTGTGCACACACAAATGGATTTATCATGCTTAGTGACTGGAACAATGTTTGATATCCAATTGGCATAATCAATTGTCCTTATGAAACCAACCTTGAGAAGTTTTTCTAGCTCTGCTTTGACCAAAAGTGCTACGTGTGGATGCATCTTTCACAGCTTCTATTTAATAGGTTTGATGCCTGGTGCAATGGAAAAATGGTACATGATTAGATAGGGGTCTAATCTAGGCATGTCAGAGTAGGTCCATGCAAAGTTTATTTTCTTGTTCTGAAATAAGTTCATGAACTCTTCTTTTTCTTTTGCAAATAATGACTAAGCTAGATGAATAATCTGTGGAGCAGCCTCTGTACCCAAATTTATCGGCTGTGTTAGCTCAATCAATACTGATGACCTCTCTTGAAAGTGGCTCAGAAGCATATCAAGTATCTCATCCTTGGGTGCCTCAAAGAGGTTTTCACCCTTGGATACATCTTTTATTTTTACTATTTTTGGCTCTGATATTTCCACAAAGTGGTTTTCACCATCAGAGCATCTATTTTTTCTTCTTTTAATTTTTTGACTAAGATACTTGATATCTGCCTCTGTCATGCTAACACTGCTTTCATTGGTGGAGGACATCATAGGTTCAATATCATGGAGGTAACATGCTAGATCATAATCATTTTGGAATGTTAGGACTTCATTGGATGTTAAAGGGGAGTTCTAGTTTATCAGATTAGGATGGTGGAGTGAAAGAGAAGTAGTGACTGGTTCAATTGCATTCATGGTATAACCATCAAAAGCATGGACAAGAAATTCAAGACCTAGAGTGATCTCATCCAAAGGAGCATTTTAATCCCTATAAGACCTTATGTCGGAAGTAGAGGACATGTTAACACTAGTGGCATCTAATTAGTGTGGCCTAATGCTAGACCCTTGACCTACTTCAAGGAGTCTTTCATACATGTGAACAATATCTATGTCTACATCATAAGTAGCATTAGACAAAGAGTCAAAGTCATATTCATGTGAGTCAGTACTTGATGTGGAAATTTCATTAGTACTAGCTTACTCATCTTCATTCCTTGTGGCATTAACAACTTGCTGAAGTTGTTCTTGTTCAAGATACTTTTGAAAATGTGGTAGCCTATATTGTTCACCTGGAAAATTGGGATCATTATTCAATATTTCTTTCCATTCCTCATATGTGAATTGATGCACTAAAGAGGTCTTATCAGAATTAGTGTCAGTATCAATATCAGTCTCTACCATATGGACAGGTATGATAGGCTCATCAGGTTATGCAAAGAGTGTAGCAAGTTCTGGAGGAATAGAATATGGAAATGTGTCTTCATCAGAGCTAGCCTCTAGATTTACTTCTGGATTGGCATCTTCAATTTCTTGTTCAGGTTCAGGTTTAGGCTCAGGAGCTAACACAAATTTCTTGGTCCCTAAATGAAAGGGAGTCTTTTTAAAGCCTAAGCCAGTAGTATCTTTTGTGCGGTGACCCGTAGCTTCAATGGGTTTTAGTAAGCCATTATCATTCTTTCCTATAGGACCACTCCCCTTATAACCAAAGTGCTTCATGATCTTGAAGGCTTCACTATATGGTTCTTTCTCTAAATCTTGACGTGGAGTAGTTGTTTCAGCTATTTCTTTTCCCTTATAGATCCAAGCTCTGATAGCTCTCTCTTCATCCTCATCTTCTAAAGGCATAGAGGCCCTTACAAAGGTGCCATCATAGAATATTTGAGGAGAAGTATTAGAAAGTTTTTTATTCTCAAAAGGTCTCCCATAAGAGCATGGAGACAGAGGTAGAGCATCCAGTGATAGCACAGGTTCAATTGGGTATTCTCCCATGCCTGTATCCTTAAGTCTCAAATTTTGTTCCATTTCCTTCAGCTTAGCATCATAAAACTCAGTGGATTCTCTATTTGCCGGAACAAAGCTATCTGCGGATTGTGCAAGAGTGTTGCAAGAGTAATTGGTATTAGCAGGCATAGTGACTTCCACCCCATGAAATGGAAACTTAATGCATTGATGGTACATGGATAGAACATCCTACATCTCATGAATCTAAGGCCTACCCAACAAGATACTATAGGAGAGAGGAATGTCGAGCACTTGGAAAGTAACATTTATTTCAATGGGACCTATGTGGATAGGTAGCACAACTAAGCCTTGGGACTTGCATTCTTCCTCATCATAAGATTTAATGGTAATATTTTTGTGGGAGTCTATACAATTCTCATCATAACCTAGATGAGTGAGCAGTTTAGTAGAATAGATATTAAGACCAGCACCATTGTCTATGAGCACTTGGCGGACATGCTTAGGACCTATCATGACCTCTATATGCAAGGGAGTGTTATGTGGGTGACTCAAAGAGTGATCATCTTCTTCGAAGAAAGATAGATAGTGAGGTGAGGTCAAATGACCCACGATAGATTGGAACTAGTTGAGATCAAGATCCTTGGGAACATTTGCCTCGGTGGGGGATTTATCCAAAATTTTCCTTTGAGCAGGCAAGATCTTCAACAACTCAAAAATGGTAATCTGAGCATTGGTTCACTGGATTTGATCTAAGATGCTATAACTAGCCGAGCTAGCTGTAGGAATAGATTTCTTGTTCTTGTTGGCAAGGCCAACAGTAGTCTTATCTGCAGTTTTCTTCAGAGTGGATGTGGAAGTATCATTTTTCTTATCCGTAGTTTTCTTCGGAGTGGATGTAGAAGTATCGGGACCTTTCAAAACAACTCTTCCTCATGATCGAGTGACAACATTAGCACAGTCTTGAGATTGTTCAGATTCAGATGAACGAGACACAAAACTACGCAAGATAAAAGGAGTCTTAGATTTGGGAGCATTGCCGCTCCCTTTGGAAGTGATCACGTCACAATAGTCTATCTCAACAAGTTTGATCATACCAATAACATTGTCATCATTAGTGTACGTGTAATTGACTTTAGCATTGGTATTCTTGGTGTTTGAAGACTCACCCTTCTCATGAGGAGGGAAGGGATCCTTAAAAGCTTGATGGTCTAAATTCTTATTATGGTTCTCCACAAGGGTGTCACCATTGTCAATGAGATCTTGAACTTTATGCTTCAGTTGGAGACAAGTAGAAGTCTTATGACCAATGTTTTGGTGATAGTCACAGTAAGCATTATCATTCCAACAATGAGGTCATGGTTGTGGGTCATAAGTATGCTTTTCCAAAGGAGTAAGGACTTGATTCTGTATAAGAGTTTTATAGACCACATCAAGAGGCTCTCCCAAAGAGGTGAATTCATGCTTGGGTTGAGAGGCCCAAGGTTTGTTCTTAGCAAATCTTGAAGTTTGTTGATTATCTGTTATGGTCTTTTCGACAGCCTTAGCTACTTGTATACTGGAAGTAAGATTAAAAATAGGCTTTGAAGGCTTCGCAATAACATTATCCACCACTCCATCATTTACTACATCCCTATTCTTATTGACAATCTTTCCTTTATCCTTGTTCATGGAGAATCCTTGTTTATTGTCCTTATTCAAAGTTAATTCTCCCTTCTTAACCATAAAGGCCTCTATTCACACTGCTTGTTTGATCATACTATCAAAAGTTAGAGGACCTTGCAATTTCACTTTGTATATGAAGTCTGGGACAAGATTGTCCAAGAAAATGTCGAGTATCTCAAACTTTGGTAGCTTGTGAGGACACCTCATACATAATTGTCTCCACCTTTGGAGAAATGTTAGGAAAAATTCTCCTTGTCACTGTTTTAAATTGCAAAGATCCCAGATGTTGACCAGATGCTAAATATTATGTGAGTAGTGTTGGAGAAAAAGATTAGCCATTTTGTCAAAAGTCTTAATGCTAGTAGGCAATCTAGAAAACCATCCCATCGTGGGTCCACCCAAACTATGAGGAAATAGATGCATAAGATAGGTTTGATCATGCATAAATTCCATAGATAATGCACCAAACTCCCTTAAGTGATCTTGCGGATCAGTTGCACCCAATTATTTGTCATATTTAGGGAGTTTTACACCTCTGGGAAAAGGTGGCATATGAAGACTTTTGTCAAAAGGGAAAGGACAAATACTTTCCATCATGAATTATTGAGTGGGTTTGTCCTTATTATTCACAAGTTGACTAATCTAATCTTGCATGTCTTAGAACATCTTTTGCAACTTTGCGGTCTTAGTTTCTTCTTCCTTAGCTATGAGTGTTTCAACTTGATAGTCTGGGGGTAACTTGGCCCCTTGTTTAGCTAGCTCAAGGAAGTATTTTTCTTTCTCCTCTAAGAGAAGGATCTCCATCATTTTAATAAGTCTCTTGTTAGCTTTGGAAGCATTTATATCATGTTGAGTTATCACTTCATTTTCATTCCCAAGAATCTCATAAATGCTTGAAATCTGATCTTGTTGCTAATCATCTTGGTTTTGGTCGAATGGAGGAGGGCGATAGAAGTATGTAGGTTATTGATCACCTTGAGGTTTGTTTCGAGATTGATCATCATTGTGGGACTGATTTTGGTCATGTTGAGATTGACCATGAGGTTTCTCATTTCAAGGTTGGGCATGACATGGGTCATTAGAGGTTTGACCATGATACTGATTATTTTGAGATTGATCAAAAGTTTGACTATACTTGCTCAGTTGGAAATCAAATGGATCTCCCATCTTGTCGTAGATTTGTGTGGTATATGAAGACTTAGTAAAGTGACATGAATGAGATCGAAAGGGTGCAGCTAAGGTAAGCTTTGGTGAATGAATAGGATCAAAAGATTTAATAAATTTAGATGAGAAGATATCATCAATAGTATTACTAGTTTCAATGGTAGGACTATTCTCAGTAGGATCAATAGGTATGATAATATAATTAGTCTAAGGAAGAGGTCTTCCAAAGTTATGAAACAATGAGTTGTCTTGGAAGAATGAGTTGTCTTTCTCTTGAAATGAGAAACTAGGTTGCACTTCAAACAATAGATTAAAACACTCTTGGAACATCAGAGGTGATGGTTGAGACAGACTATCTTTCAAAGTACTCAATGAGGAAATTGAGAATATCTCACAAATTTCAGATTTTGTGACAGATTCAGGATGATGTATTTCTTGATTAGGAGGTTCACTTCTACCTTGATCAGTATTTTGAATGGGATAAGTCTTGCCACTTCTAGTCATGACAGTCATAGATGAAGATGAAATGAGAGAGGACTCGAGATAATGATAGACTCTATCTCTAACAATAATGCAAAGGAGATAAAAGCTAGAACAACCAAGATGCGAGATGGACCTCATATGAATCATCAAAATAGGTGGCTAGAACAGCTGAGATAAGACTATCACAACACAAGATAAAAAAGGCATAAAGAGATAAGGTAAACCAATGAGAGACAACATGAGCCAAAAAAAAGATCGATCAATTCCCAACTTGAGACAACCAGTTTCTGATAGTGAACAATAGGAAAATAGAAAAACAAACCTCAGACAAAAAGTAGATCAGATAAAATTCAAACAGTCAATGGCAAACATGTCTCTATTTTTTAAAACTAGTCTACAGCTTCATGCAAGAAAGTACCAAGCCACACAGGAGAACACAAACCTTCACATGAAAGAACAAAGTCTCACGCAAGAAAGTGCTCTGAAAAGTGAAACTTCACATGGGAAAAATCCAAAATCTGACAATCTGACACAGTTTTTGAGGTTAAAGTTGAATTCTAAGGTACAGCCTAAATTGATGTCTCTGACAAAAAATCCAATTTCCTGACAGGTTTGAAGAACAGTTTAATCAACAATCTCATTTTGAGGTTTCAAGCATTCGTTTAAAGACACAAAGGTTTAGATCAAGTAGTTGTGATACAAGAAGTAGTCATTAACAGACCTATCAAGGACAAAGCAACTTGATAGCATCGGGGGAGTCCTTGTTTGATAATGATTGGACAATGTTTAAGACTCGATAACAAACACATAGCTTATCCTACCAAAAAAATGGTGAGAAGACAAAACCTTTTCCCCATTGCTTATGTGCATACGTGCACCTCACACAACCATGTCACCCCCTAGAGGGCGCTCATGTTTTTGGTGTTTCCAAGGACTCAATAGTATACATTCAAAGGTTACCCTTGTGGTAGGGGCCAGTGTCGTATACCACCTTCAAGCATCCAAGTGTATGCCTATGATGGGAATCTACAGGAGAGATTCTTCCCCCTCCCTGCGCAAATATTATGACTCCTTTTAGAGGTGAACCGGGTAGGCCACTAGTTAAGGAAAGTTTTTAATAGGCTTCCATTCATACTAACCTTCAGTGTCCCTGATACAAGGTTGAGGCCTCGCATCCACACCAACACTTTAAAGTCATACACCTCCACAAGCAGGGCCAAGAGTGGTGCCACTCAGTACAACAAACAAGGCCTTCTCAAGATGATAGTCGAAATCATGAGAAGGAAGATAATATGTATTTGGAGTCTTTGGACTCAGCAAAGCGTTCTTTATTAAAGTGAGGCGGAATCACCAGTGAAAGGTACATACTCACTTGGGTCATTCCCAGAGATTCAACTTCTGGCAGGCCCTCTAAAGGTGACACAACTTGACCTAGATCTGAGGGTTTGATTTTCTATTTCTGTCAGAGAGAGAAGAGCATACTTCTCTACCTCATCACTTCATCCAAACACATCAAGAAAATTCATCACTGAGTTAGCTTCACTCCACCACATCTACAAGCTTTTGGGTTTCTGGTTCTCTCAAAGAGAGAAGAGCATAATCTCCTGGCAAGTAGAAGCGTAAAGATTCACTACCTTTCTCTGCTTCCCCAAGAATTTATCATATTAGTAGGATCATTAGGTTTTTGGGTTCACTCATGGTCATCACCTCTATGTAATGAAGAGCCAAATTCCCTACCCACTATCAAAATTCTCAAGAAATTTTAAAGAAGCCCTATTTAGACTATGTGAATGAAAGCAAGAAACAAACACAACGTTTTAATTGTTCTTTGACTATCATCCTACAATCAAACCATTAGCATGTTTTATGTTCTTTCTCAAACGCCTTGTAGAAAAATGTTATGCTATGAAAAGAATAGGAAAATAGTATTTAACAGCAAATAGAAACTGTTAGAAATCTGGAACAGGAAAGACAGAGACTGAAAAATTTTAAAAACTGTATCCAAATCTCGCACGAGGAAGTACTCCACAACTTGTGAGAAAACACAAGGTACCGTGCGAGGATGTAAAATTTCACATGAGAGAGTGCTACTAGGAGTGAAACTTCATGTGGTATGCTCTGGATTCTCGCACAAGAATCCATATACAAGAAGTATGAATGCACGACAGAGCTTAAATTTCTTGTCAGAAAAATCAAGCATGAGGCCAGAAATTGTTCTTTTCTACCCCACGGTGGGCACCAAAATGTATGTGGTTGAATGTGGACCTCTAATCCAACTACACACGCAACATAGTCATTATGAAAGAGAGTATGGATTACTCAATTCAAAATTCATGGTGAAGTGACCTGTTGTCTCTTATGTAGACGAGGTGATTGATTACTCTCAGAATGAGAGCTAACAACCATAAGACCAATGCTACAATGGAGGATTTGAAAACTATGAAGATAATTGAAATTGAAATTAATGTAAAATGGAGTGCAATTAATCTAAGAACTTGAAAGGAATATGAGGATGCAAGTTTATAATCTAGAATGAAATGTAGATTCTGGTCTAAATAACTTGAAAGTAAATATGAAAATTAAACTATGAGCAAGTAAGCAAACTAACTATAATGAAGATGCAATATTAAACTAAATGAAATTAATCTAAAATATGCAATGAAAGCTTGAAATAATGGAATTGAGACAAAAAATGTTATAGTTTAGTTACTCTAAAAAATTGCTCTCCTTCGAATGAAGAATGAGGTTCAATAAATAGACAAGCCTGGGGAGAGAATGAAGAGGTTCTTGATTTGAAACTCTTGACTCTTAATTCCCAATTGAGACAAAAAAGCATGAGTTACTTGATTAAAAGAATGAAAATTGTCACACAGGGTGACCTTTCAAATATTGTGAATTATTAATTCAAATAGGAGTGTCCATTCGAATAATCAAGTAATAATTAATTCCTTTTTATGTATATTAGCCAAACGGAGTGAATTTAATTTAATTTTAAAGCACTTAGGACTTTAGAATCAAATTAATTTATCATAGGGTTAATTTAGCTAATAAAAGTTGAAGACTTTAAGAATTAATTTTAATATTTGATTATTACAAATTAGGGTTTTTGCAATTGACATCAAGTCAAATTAAGTCAGGTAGGAGAGAGAAAATTACCTAGTAAACTAGGACTTTGATGATGTAAAATTGACAAAAATGCACCAAAATTGATTGAATTTATTAGGTGCCAATTTTGGGGTATTACACTCGGCATTCACTGTTCTTTATATTCTGGTGCTCGACATTGTCTTCTTTACATAAATCAAAAAAATCCAACTCAACTAATACAGAAGTACTTGATGACCACTTTTTTACTCGACAGTGACTACTGATCAGTAAATGTACATTATACATGACTCGTCCTATATATGATGACTTGGTCGTAGTGCTGACCAATTAACATTGGCTAGAAAATCACTAAGTGTAAGACACTAATAGACAAAAAAACTTTAGGGATCAACAAAATGGGGGTTCTCACTCCCTAATTACACAATTGAGGCCCAAACCTATGAGCACATTAGATATGTGAAGGTACAAGTCCACAATCACAATGGCCTAGAAGAAGTTTGAACCTAGGTGGGACAACACCACCACCACCACTTAACCAACATACTAGATGATAAAACCCTACTAAAATAGACTTTCATACCAATAGAAAATAATCTTTTTTAACACTTACCCAAACTCATAATGAGTTGTATTTCTTAATCAAACACAAAACAAACATTCATTTCAATAATAAATAACCTTTTAATACTTACAACAATGCATAATGAAATGTGTTTTTGACTAAAATTATAATTTTAATTATTTAACAAATATCTACTAAAATAGACTCATATCAATAATAAATAACTCTTTTTAACACTTACCCAAAATCATAACGAATTGTGTTTGTTAATTAAGACTAGAATTTCAAATCTATAAGAAATATCTACTAGGTAGGTTAATACTAATTGGAATCCTATCAAATCAAGAGAGCCCATATCAAAATGGACTCCAAAACTAAATAAATAATAATACTTTTTGAATGAGAAGAAAAAGAAATCATAGCACCATAGAAACTTAAGTGTTCATATGAGTCCATATCCATCATAATTGGTCTATGTCATAAAGTCCATTATTTTCATTACAAGCCAAAAAAAACCATTGAACTAGTAGAAAAGAATCATGGAAAATCAAATCCTCTTTTAACATTATTTTCATTGCAAGCCAAAAAAACCATTGAAAAAAGAGACAAAAATCATTGAAATTTATCATCCTAAAATTCACAAGGTACAATTATTTCAAGTGTGAAGAAGACAACAAAACATTGTCTTACATTCATTGTGAATGAGCACAACATTAAAAATGTGTGCAGCACAAAGCGCCTGACTTTTCGACTCACAATGAAAGCATATTTGTCATCTATCCTTCTATTTGACTTTCAATAATGAATTTTATCGATTTCATAATGATATTGCATTCTTTGTTTGCATATTTTCTACCACATATGATTTTACTCATTTTTATTTTCTTTTGTGGTGGGATTGACCCCTATATTAGCTTGGGTTCACTCAAACTAGGTGACTAAACTTAATGATAAGATCAAGACCCTTGTCACTAATAATGAAAGAATTAAGGGAAAGATCATAGAATTGATAAGTTAAATTATCCCTAAGCTTGATATTCTATCAAGATGATGCAGGAGCATCTCAGGTCCTTGGAAATCTTGTGTCATCAAAAACATATTTGAAGTTTGTTTGTGTTTCTCAGTTCCTACTTTGACCAAGTTGGTTCTGTGTCACTCGGTTTCTTTTGTTGACCGAGTTGGTCAGTTATCTCTCTGGCGCTCGGTTAATTCCCTGGCCCTCGACGATGCTTATTTGGTGCTTGATTATCCTTTCTTACTGAGTTATTTTTTTTGGGATTATGTTGAGGCCGACTTATGTAATTAATTTTGGTCATGGATTTCATGTTGGTATCCATCATTGGGAAGCATGTGGACCTAGATCTGGTCATTCCTTCCATTGATTATGGATCTAAAGGCTGACATGGCTTGGTAGCCTCTTGTATAAATGTAGTTGTTTGGGTTAGAGTTTAGGAGTAATTTTTTGGGATAGAAGATAGAAAATTAGAGATTGTCAATAGATCCTCACATGTTGGAGGACTTATGTACTTGATTGTAATATTTGGCCTAAATTGGGAAGGCCTTACAGCCCAGCATGTATGAATCAATTTGAAGTTAATATATGAAATTATCTACATTCTCTCTCTCACTGTTGTGTGTTGTTTCTTCTACATGTTGTTATGCAAGGTGGATCTGGTTAGGGTGTGCCTTTGGCCCCTCTCCCCATCCTCCCTTGCATTAGGTGGTATCAGAGCGAGGTTAGATCTAGATCTAGGTTTTCTAACCTAGGTTTGAAGGTTCCTTCTTGTGAAGCCCTAGTTGAATTGTTGTGGGGTGGAAGATTGTGATCTAGCCTGCAATTACAGAGGGTTTTCAAGATGGTTCATGGGAGGCGAGATGTGGATCCAAGATTGGCAGACATGTTGAGAAAAATTTCTACTAGATTAGAAGCTATTAAAACAACCCAGAGAAGAGGAAGACATCTTGAAAATGTTAGTGATGATGAAATTGAGGTAGAATAAGGTGATGTAGAACCTGCACCTAGGATGGATCAGGGTGAGAAAAGATTCTTGAAGGCTCTGACAAGTTTGAAGTCTACACCACACTTTAATCCTCCTGAGTATGGTGGAAAATTAGATTTTGATGAATTGGTGGATTGGATCACTGAGATGGAAAAGTACTTTGAGTATGAAAATGTACCTGAGGAAAAGAAGGTGAAAATTGCAAGCACAAAGTTGAAGAGTCATGCATCCTTGTGGTGGGAATATCTACAGCTAGACAGGAAGAGGAAAGGTAAAGACAAAGTCAAGGTATGGAGTAAAATGGTGAATAAGTTGAAAGGAAAGTTCTTACCTTGTGATTATCAGATTAACCTAGTTAGGCGAATGCAAAGTTTGAGGCAGAAAAATAGTTGGATAAAAGAATATACTAAGGAATTCTATAGATTAGATATTAGATTTGGACATGATGAAGATGATGTAGAAATAATTGCTAGATATCTGAATGGTTTGAGAGTTTCCATCCAAGAAGAAATTAGTTTGGTCAAATTGGAGAACATTGAAGATGCTTATCAATTTGCATTAAAAGATGAGGAGAAATTGAACAAGAGACATGAGCAAAGACAAAGAGGTAGAGGTGGTAGATTCCCTAGAGGAAGAGGTAGATCTCATGATGAAAATAGTAGATCTAAACCTGAAAAGACAACTCTAGATAAAGGAAAGACCGAATGGAAAGGTGAAAATTCATCTAGAGGTAGAGGGAGTAACTACTGAGGTGGTTATAATAGAGGTGGTTTCTGAGGAACTTTTTACAATTGTGGAGAAGAAGGACATAGATCATTTGAATGTACACATGCAAGTAAGAAGTTTGGTAGTAGTAGAAATGCTTTGGTGCAAGAAGAGTCACCAAATGAACCTGAGAAGGAAAATAATTTGATGGTAAGGAGAGCACTTTGGAATGAAGGTAAAAAGGAAGTGTATACACCCTAAAATGGCCGCCTATACTTTGGGCCCCCATTCTTCAATTTATCAAATGTTGGAACCAACTTTGAATCAATGTTTTGTAATATTTTCAAATCAATTTCCTTGATCAAATCGCAATTAATTTAATTATTTCAATTTTTCCTAAGGTTTGATCATTTTATCCTAAGCCTCATTTAATTAAAATAAAACTCTTTTTTAATTAAATAAATCTTTTAATTAAATAAAATCATCACATTTAATTAAAATTCCTCTTCTAATAAATAAATAAATAAAATCCCCACTTAAATATCTCTTTGTTGAAAAAGGAAATAAAAATAAATAAAAAATCTCTTTTTCTCTCCACTTTAAATGCACATACTTTTAAGTAGTGGGCCTTTTTCATCTTTTTGCATCTTAAAGAATCTTTGAGCACATGGATCAACCAAGATTTAATCTCCATTGTTGCTCATTTCTTTTTGCCTCTTAATCTTAACCATCCAATTTCCTTTATAAGGAGCCCTCTCCTTCTCATTTTCAATTTAGATTTTAGATATCTAGGTTTTCATATCTAAGTTTTCATATCTAGGTTTTCATATTGTTATGTTACAGGTTTGGAGAGTGATTTTGGAGAATATTCTTGAGCACTTGAGCTTGGATATTGCAACTTCTCTCTTCTTGTCTTCTTCTCTCATTCCCCATGGCAATCATTTAGATTAATTTTACACTTGCATAGTAGATTAGATTCATATTTCCTTTCATAGATTAATCTTTCATAAGCATTTCCTTTCATAGATTAGTTTTCTTTCATCCATTGTTATCATATAGAATAGCTTCCATTTTTATTTGCATGTATACTTGATGATCATGGAGACTAGCATTATTGCTTTTCCTCTTTGAATCTCTTTTTTTATGTTGTACTATCATGGGCACAAACTAGGTCAAATATGAGGGCCTCCATCAAAACCCTTGCAGTCCATGAATAGAGAGCTATGAGCCGCCATTTGAGATCTCATTCTTGAGTAATCTTGGATACAATGACTCATAAAAGTGTGACAACATTTTAGCACACATTTTTTGGCACCCACCATGGGGCAACCCACCTTTACATGCTTGTTTTGGTTATTTTTGGAGCTAACCCCCTTGTGCAAATTTGCTTGGACACTAAAACCTTAGATTTTCAAAGATTTGATCATATCTCCCAAACAGCTTAGTGTTTTGGTCTAAACATTTTTTTTCAAGTTGATGACATATCAGAGAAGCTCCAATAAAAAATTCAGAATTTTTCAAAGTATTTTCAATTTTTTATAATTTTTTCTTTATTTTTCATAAAAAAAATAATTTTTGTCTCAAATTAGCATATTTTTCAAAAAAATTTACATTTTTGGAAAGCTCTTCAAATTATACAAGGGTTCCATTCTTTGTTTTTTGAATTTAGATGCAATATCATAGCTCAAATAATTGATTTACAAACATTGTTATGTTTTGGTAAAATAGGTCTCTAGGGCACAAATGAAGAGATTTTTCTAAAATGTTTACATTTTTGGAAATCTCTCTATTTTTTAGTAGGGGTCTTTGTTTTACATTTCTATTTTTGTGGTTGAAATCATATCAAACAAATTAGATCTTGTTGACTAGGTCAAATGCAAAAAAATAAGATTTTGTGATGAGTATGCACTTATTTTTCATTGTTCAATGCATGTTGTGAGTTGTCATTTGGATTATTTTCTGGCTATTATTTCTCCTAAAAATTGATTTTCAAATCTAACCCTGGGGTTTGCATAAGTTAGATATACATTGCATATCTTGTTTGCTTGTTGGAGAGTTCGTGGCTTGCTTGCACAAAAAAGCTCAACAAAAATCTACTAAGCACATTGCTTTGGACTTGAGGTATTTTGTTGAATCTCTATAAAATTTGGATTTTGGGAATAAAATGAATCTCTCATCTGTTTGGCTTGAGTGTTTATTGCTTTCATAGATCACACTTCAAATTTGGGCTCTAAAAAAGAACATAAATTCACTTTCTTGCATATGTGTTTCACATAGTAATTAGGTCTTATAAACACTATTTGTGGCATTCTTGAGAGAGTGGGTTTCTTGCAAATCTCTTCTTGACAATAGAACCCCTTGTAGGTAGGGAGGATATTGTTACTATCTCACAGTCTTACTTGCTTTGGTCCTCAACATTGATCAGTACGTTCTCTCTTGGACCCATTTAGAGAGCTCGGTAGACATTATTGTTGACATTACAAACCTTGGTGAGGTGGTTTCAATCTTAGCGTGTCAATGAATCTATTTGCTATGTTTTGGTGAAGTGAAGAGGCTAGAGTATTATGCTCTACTCCCTTTTTGGGTAGTACTAGAAACTATGGTCCTTGAATCTCAACTAAGTCCCCATGTGGTCCTTTTTGTGAGTCACCTTGTTAGAGAGGGTTAACTATAGTGGACACTCCCTTTATTGGGTAAACCATGTGGATGGAACCTCAAGTGGTAATAGCCATTTTCATCATGGTAGTGACAACCGCTATATAAATATCCTTGTGGAAGAAATCTCCACGAGTGTAGTTTCTTGTTGGGTTGTCAGATCTCCTTAGCATCTCTAATTGATTAAATTCTTAGAATATGTCAAAACCCCGGTGCACCTAGATTGGAGTTCACCCTCTTGAGATTACAAAAGTCACAAAGTCAAACCATTAATAAGAACCATAGTGCAACCAAATTTTTATTTGCTAGGACTATGTGTGTGATTGGAAAAACATTTTGAGAACATACACAAGTAGTTCTTAAGGAGTAGAAATACTAAGTCACTATTCTTGTTCATGTGCAAGGTTGCTTTTTCTCTTGCTCATTGTTTGAAGACATTTGTTTGCTTGAACTCTTTGATTACTGTCTTATGTGCTTGATCAATGATAAAAATCTGTTGATGCATCTAGTTGATCTTTTAAAATAAACAAATCTGAGTTCCCGAGTGATAAAAACTTCAAAGATTTCCCCAAAAGTGCTATGACATGTTGCTCAATATCCAAATGAACTTAAATGGTATCAATTTGCACAAAATGACTCTTGGTCTTCTTTCTTCCACATAGCCCATGTCTTCCTAGTCTCCCATTTCCATCCTTTCTCTTCTTCCTTCATGCTTCTTCATGCTTCTTCTTAAACTCTTCATGTCTTCTTGATTCTTTTCCTCTTATTATCTAGTCTACCTTCTTCTATTCATCTCTTCTGTCACTTCCATGCTTGGTTCCTCCTCTTCTAAAATCATGATTTTCAACTATCTTGCTATAGAACCTCTCTTGAAAATGGATGATCTTGATCTACTTGCTCAATTTGAAAAATATCATTCTTCCAACAGTTTCATTGATGATAAATTTATGACAAAAATACAAAAGAAAGCAAGTGAATCACCCACCTTTGGTAGAATCATGCTTATGATCCTCTCACAATCTTCTTCTTCCAAACATTCTTCTTCACCTTCCAAGTCTTATCATGACTCTTCTAGACATCATTCGAATTCTTCATCTTCCAAGTCTCATTATGACTCTTCTAGATATTATTCACATTCCTCATTATCCAAGTCTTCACTTTCCTATTCTTCACAATCTCATTCCTCTTCTACTTCTCCCAAGAGTCTTACTCCTCAATATGAGCAATATAGTAATCCTTGTGATACCTCTCCCACGAAGAGTGACACACCCACCTTTGATGACTATGATGACTATTATGATGGCTATGATGATGAACCATATAGTCATACCTATGAAACCTCTATTCCTAAGAATTGTCCTAGTCGTGTGCTCGTGCTTACTGGAAATGGGTTGTCACATTGGATAGATCGTAATGGTGATCCATATGATTCTGATTTTGAAAGAGACTTTGATGATTTCTGTGAACAATACCTAGATGATACATCTACTTCTATTGAGGAATATAAAATGTACCACACTGATTTGAAATGTAAATATTATAAGAATCCTTCCTCTAAGAACTCTCATGCAGAAAATAAATATTACACTCTCAAGAAAGATTATGTTAATGATGGACCTTTGTCTTGTGATTGTTCCCTTCCATCCCCTACTTCCTCCAATACCCATACATTTCCTAAAGCTTCCGAGTCTTCCAAATCTATCACAAATTCTTCATCCAACAAAGATCCTAATACTTTTCATGTGGTTCCCTATAGTTATCTTCAAGGGCTACCTCTTAAAGAAACTCGAGCTAACCTTCACTTAGTTGCAAATACTTTCAATAATGCTAAACCTAAAGAGCCTAAGCCTTTATGTCCTATAATGCCTACTTCAGCTAGTCCTTCACCATCTTTTTCAAAGTCTTCCATACAACTCCAACATGCTTCCCGGTCCTTAGAAGTGGCTCCATGTCAAGAGGATTCTAAAAATAAAGAAAAGAATATAAAGAAATATCAAGATCAAGAACCCTCCATGTCATTTAATCCTTTTCATGATGTCTCTTATCCATTTCATGGTTCTTTTGATCATCTACGACCTTTCTCATTCATTCCACCATGTCTTAAGTCTTCTCCTAAGCAAGATCAAGCTACTACTTACACTGTTGATCTTATTGGTGATCAAAATAACCTTACTACACTTGTGTTTTCCAAAGATGATACTTCCATTAATGTTATTAAAAATAGTGTTGTTACTTCCAATGTTAAGCCTATTGAAAATCAAGAGAAAAATTATACACTTATGATATCCAAAGATCCTTTTCAAGATCAAAGCCTTCCATCTTCTTGTTCTACCATTCCATATTCACTTCCACTTTCTACTCTTCCTAAGTCTTTGCAAGCTTTGAAAAATTCTATCAAAGAAGTCGCTCCTAGTTCTCACTCTAAAGATTATGATGTCCTTGGTTGTCATATAGATGATGATGAACTTATTTATTATCCTTTTGTATCTTCCACATCCATCCTTGGACCTCCTCCACCAATACTAAGGGCTTCACATCTTCCTTCCATCTTGGACCCTTATGTCCCTTCACTTTCCCCTCCTAACTCTCCTAATTTGTCATCCATCTTGGGTCCTTACATCCCTTCATCCCCTATCTTTCCTCAAAATCAACATAGATGCATACCCTTGAATCCTTTTCATCCACCCACCCATCTAAACCAGTCATATCTTCCTTCTTCCACAAGTCCCAAGTCTTTTGGAAGTAACTTGAATGTTCAATAAAAGAAAAAGAAGCAATACAAGAATCCATCAAAAAAAGAAGATCACCATGTCTTCTCTAATTGACATGGAGGCATAAAGTCAAAAGAGATATTTAAGAAGTAAAATACAAGACAAGTATGGGTTCCAAAATCCATCATTGAAGATATTCTCTCTAAATCATCAAAAAAAAATGAAAAGCCTATGGCTATATGGATTCCAAAATCTCTCTTGAAAGAGTATGATGTTGAACAAAAATTGAAGTTGAAATTCAAGCTTCCAAAGACTTCCACTTCATCTTCTTCCAAAAACATTCATTCATTCCATGCACCTAAATCACAACCTCTTCTATCCATTCATTGTATTCCTTCACGTATTCTTTCATTCACGTCTGCTCCATCCTCTCACCACCCTTCAGGGTATGTGTTGATGTTGATCTTTCCTTCCTTTTCATCTACCCTTTCACAATCCTTCCATTAATTATCCTTCTACCTTCTATCATTTTTCCTCATTTACCTATTCCTCCTATCTTCCAACCTCACTCGCTTTACATAAAACCTTATCCTCCATTTTTCTCTTCCATCTTTCTTTCCCTTTTAGCATCTTTGAGCATATCATTTTGATCCTTGGCATATCATGGTTTATCCTTTCAAGGATAATTATCTAACAAGCTTGCCTTCTTCCAAAAAATAAAAAGAATTTCAAAAAAATAAAAAAATTCAAAAAGAAAATTTAAAAAAAAAATAAAAAATTTGAATATGTGCCTTGGTGGAAACCTAGAAACAAGTGCCTTGGTAGCAAAAGTAAAGAGAAATAAATTCATCCTATGGTGAAAACCACTTCTTTGTGGCACCTTGGATAAGTATCGTGATGAAAACCTGGCAATCAGGCATCATGCGTAGTTCTTCTACATATTTCATCTATTCCATCTTTGATCTTGGCAATGTTGATATATACATGAACATTTGGATATCTTGTGAGCTATCTTACGATGATCTTTCTTTCATTCCATTAATGTTTAGCCTTCATATTTATTTTCCTCCATTTATTCTAGCCTTTCGCTATCCTTTTCCCCTTTGGTCTTGATCTAATAAAAAAGAGTAAAACATAATGCTATGAAGCCTCTTGACATGTCTACTCCTTTGGGCTGCATCCTTTCCTTCTTTTGCATTACACTTTTATGACTTATCCTATGTTGGCCTTTCATTACATGTCCAAATGTGCTTTACATGAAAATTTTTCCCTAGCTTGGGTACTCTTGAGGAGTTTTCCCTTGAAGATTTCTTTCATTCATTCTCCTTCATTCTCTTGTCTTCCATCTCTTCCACTAGCTTACTAATCCCTCTTGTTCTCCACCTTGCTAGACATTGGGACTACACAATGTGATCTTGCTTGGGAGTTTGATGCTCATTCTATCTGGGGGCATCTTTTGTACATACTTATTGATCTTAAAAAATCTAAAAAAATGATATATTGTCAAAAATTTTAAAATTAGAAAATGTCTTGAAAAAATGATCATCTTAGTGAAAACCTAGTAATAGGTGCTTTGATGTATCTCCAAAAAAATTATATATTCCAAAAATGTAAAAAAATCAAAAAATTTAAAAATTCAAAAAAAAAAAGAAAAAAGTGCCTTGGTGAAACTTCGAAATAGGCACCTTGGTAGCAAAAATACAAAAAAATTATAAAAAGTCCTAAAAAAAAAAAAGAGAGAAAATTTTTCAATAAAATCCAAGTGGTGAAAACTTGGAAACGGGTGCTACTTGAGGCCTTTGCACCCCTATTTCTTAGCACGCATCCTCAACACTTAGCCTTTCTCCATCATGCCTTGTCCTTGTTGCCTTGGTTTGGAAATGGTCTTTGTCTTTGTCTAGGGGGCATAACTATGTTAGCTTTGGTCTCTTGGATGCGTTAGTCTTTAGGACACCTCACAAACTCTATTTTTCAACACAACCCCTGACATCGAGTGTTTCTCAACACTTCTTAGTTTGGTCTTACCCAGTTTTGTCATGTGATCTTACCTGCTTGCAAGCATTCAATCCTTATCCTTGGAACTTGATATTAGTTAACACACTTAAATTTTTAAACAAAACACTTAATGCTTGAGCTATGTCATGATCTTTTCTTTTTGTGCTGATTGTTATTGATTTTTGTTAGTGTCCTTGTCTAATAAGTCTCTCCAGGATGCATATCTAGAGGACTTGGGGCATGGGGCATGTTTTAGATTCATTTCTTCTTGTTGGTGTGGTCTTGAAACTTTTGAGTGTCTCTTGTTGTCCCCTTGACACACTTAGGATATTTGAAGCATCATCCTTGACTATTTTTGCACAACCATTCTTATAGTCATCCTGGCCTTTATGCCTTAATGCAAGAGTGGTTTTTCTATATTAAATTGGGTAAGCTAACAGCCAAGTCATCTTGACCTTTATGTCTTTGATGCTTATGTTAGAATCTTTCCACATTCCAATCTGATATAAATCACATTCATATTTTCATAATTGTGCTTGTGGCTAGTGATGATTGTGTGATTTTTCGATGTCCGTTAATAATGGCCCAATGATGAAAATAAGTTCCTTACATTCTCTAATGAATGATGAACACAAAATCCTATGTTACAGTTGCTCTATTGCAAGTACACCTTTGCATTTTCATGTAGCTTCCATTGTTATAGTTCATGTTAATTTGCATTTATAGGCTGCATTATGAGTTTGAGAGGGTTTTCCTTCATCTTTCTTTTGGACTTTTAATCAACTATGATCACATTTTGATTTTCATTTCCTTGTCTTCTTTTGTGATCTCAATCAAAATTCCCTATCTTAAACAGTTGATTGATTTTGAGGCATCCTCTTTCTTCTCTCCATTTCTTTTCACCTCTTCCAAACTTTTGTCTTCCATTCGCTTTCACCCCACTTCTTTTCTTCTAATTCAATCTTGGGGCATAACCTTTCATGATGATCTACCTTGGTTCTGTGATCCTTATATCATACATCATACATCAAGAACCTTATTTTTAGTTTGATTTGATCAAATTTATCAATTTATTGTTTCTCTTCTATCTCATTTTGATTTCGATCACGAGGGGGCAATACCTATCAAACTTCAATCCTTGATTCAGTTTTATCAAACCTATCAAGCAAAACCTTGCTTGAGACTTGACAATTACCTATTTATAGGGGTGTTGGCCTTGTCTTTTTCAATCAGCTTATCTTTGTCCTGATGTGTTCCCATCTGTCCAACACACATCTGGATTGTTTTGTGATCTCAAATTGATCTCACATTTCAATTCCATTCTTTGGCTACATGTGTTCCCAAAATGATCACACATTACCTAAGGAGGGGCAAATGTATACACCTTAAAATGGTTGCCTAGACTTTGGGCCCGCATTCTTCAATTAATAAAATGTTGGAACCAACTTATCAATTTTTTGAATCAATGTTTTGTAATATTTTCAAATCAATTTCCTTGATCAAATCGCAATTAATTTAATTATTTCAATTTTTCCTAAGGTTTGATCATTTTATCCTAAGCCTCATTTAATTAAAATAAAACTCTTTTTTAATTAAATAAATATTTTAATTTAATCAAATCATCTCATTTAATTAAAATTTCTCTTCTAATAAATAAATAAATAAAATCCCCACTTAAATATCTCTTTGTTGAAAAAGGAAATAAAAATAAATAAAAAATCTCTTTTTCTCTCCACTTTAAATGCACATACTTTTAAGTGGTGGGCCTTTTTCATCTTTTTGCCTCTTAAAAAATCTTTGAGCACATGGATCAACCAAGATTTAATCTCCACCGTTGCTCATTTCTTTTTTCCTCTTAATCTTAACCGTCCACTTTCCTTTATAAGGAGCCCTCTCCTTCTCATTTTCAATATAGATTTTAGATATCTAGGTTTTCATATCTAAGTTTTCATAGCTAGGTTTTCATATTGTTATGTTACAGGTTTGGAGAGCGATTTTGGAGAAGATTCTTGAGCACTTGAGCTTGGATATTGCAACTTCTCTCTTCTTTTCTTCTTCTCTCATGCCCCATGACAATCATTTAGATTAATTTTGCACTTGCATAGTAGATTAGATTCATATTTCCTTTCATAGATTAATCTTTCATAAACATTTCCTTTCATAGATTAGTTTTCTTTCATCCATTGTTATCATATAGAATAGCTTCCATTTTTATTTGCACACATACTTGGTGATCATGGAGACTAGCATTTTTACTATTCCTCTTTGAATCTCTTGTTTTATGGTGTACTTGCATGGGCACAAACTAGGTCAAATCTGAGGGCCTCCATCAAAACCCTTGCACTCCATGAATAGAGAGCTATGAGCTACCATTTGAGATCTCATTCTTGAGTAATCTTGGATACAATGACTCATAGAAGTGTGACAACATTTTAACACATAGGAAGATCCGGTGAGGAAAATTTTGTTCAAGACCAGATGTAGAGATTCTGACAAAGTTTGGAAGGTAATCATTGACAGTGGTAGCTCAAAGAATCTGGCATCCGAGGAAATGGTCACAAAGTTGCAGTTGAAAAGGTTGGAACATCTGAAGCCCTGTCAGATTTCATGGATCAAAGATGAGCATAAACTCCTAGTAAGTGAACAATGTTATGTGAATTTGAAAATTTGAAAGTACTATGATAAGGTATTATGTGATATCATGCCTATGGATTGTTGTCATATTTTTGGGTAGACCTTGGCAATATGATAGACATCCTATATATGATGGGAGATTGCATAAATATACTATTTGGGCTGATGGAAGAAGACAAATCTTGTTACCTATAATGGAAGAACCTTTTAGTAATGTTTGCACATTTGTGAAATTTTTCTTGATGGAAGGAAGAAAGTTTGTTAAGGATTTGAAGAAGAATGATGTATGTTTTGTTGTGATTCCTAAAAAATTGAGTAAGAAAATAGAGGATAGTGTTTCTGAGGAGATTGATAAGTTACTCACCAAGTATAGTAAAATTATTTTTGATAATGTACCTAATGGTTTTCCACCGAAGAGAAGCATTGATCATTGCATGGATCTAATCCCTGGAGCTAGTTTACCGAATAAGGTAGCTCATCGATTGACACCTACCGAGAATCAGGAATTGAACTAATAGATTCAAGAATTGTTGCAGAAGGTTTGATCAGAGAAAGTTTGAGTCCTTGTGTAGTACCTACTATATTGGCACCTAAGAAGAATGGAGAATGGTAAATGTGTACTGATTCTAGAGAAATCAATAAGATAACAGTGAAATATAGGTATCCTATACCAAGAATAGATGACATAATGGACAATTTGACTGGAGCAAAGTATTTTACCAAAATTGATTTGAAAAGTGGGTATCATTAGATCAAAATCAGAGAAGGTGATGAATGTAAGACTTCTTTCAAGACAAAAGAAGGTTTGTATAAGTGGTTGGTTATGCCTTTTGGTTTAACTAATGCATCGAGTACTTTTATGAGGTTGATGAATGAAGTTTTGAAGAAATTCATGGGTAAGTTTTTTATTGTATATCTTGATGATATTCTAATATTTTGTGAGACTAGAGAAGAACATTTTTTGCATGTTAAAAAAGTATTGCAGAGATTGAAAGAAGAAAAGTTGCTGATAAATTTGAAAAAGTGTTCATTCATGAAAGAGGAGATTGTGTATTTGGGATTTATGATTTCAGTTGATGGCTTGAAAATGGATCTTGAAAAGGTTGAAGCTATTTTGAATTGGCCTACACCTGTGAATGCTAGTGAGGTAAGATCATTTCATGGTTTGGCAAGTTTTTACTGAAAGTTCATTAGGAATTTTAGTTCAATTTGTAATGCTATGATTGAGACTATGAGAGGAGACAAAAGAGAATTCAAGTGGACACATGGAGCTGATAAAAAATTTGAGACTCTAAAGTAGAAGGTTGTTGAATTTCCTTTTTTGGCATTGCCTAATTTCAATAAGGTATTTCAAGTGGAATGTGATGCAAGTGGTAGTGCAATTGGACCTATGTTGAGTCAAGAAGGTAAACCTGTTGCTTTCTTTAGTGAAAATTTGAATGGTGCAAAAAGGAAATATTATGTGTATGATCAAGAATTCTATGCTATTGTACAAGCACTGAAGAAATGGAGACATTATTTTATGCTGAGTGAATTTGTGTTTGTTACAAGTAGTAGTTGTCATTGTACCAAAAGATCGACCTATTAATGCCTAATACAACAACTAGACTTATAGAAGACACAAGAGGCGATTAAGCCATGTCATGAATTTTGAGGGGAGCACTGACCATTTTTCCAGAAAATTCCCCATCAATGTTACTCGAGGGAATTCAAACCTATGACCAAGCTCTGATACCACTTGTTAAAAGTAGTAGTTGTTGTTGCACCAAAAGATCGACCTGTTACTGCCCGATACAACTAGACTTATAGAAGACACAGGAGGCGTTTAAGCCATGTCATGAATCTCGAGGGGAGCATTGACCATTTTTCCAACAATGTTGTATACTGATCATAAGGCTTTACAGTATTTGGGTAGTCAGGATAAGTTGAATCAGAGACATATGTAATGGGTCGAGTAAATTTGTTGGATACTTTTGGAAGACTCTTTGGAGAAAGTTTGGTACCGAGTTGAAATATAGTTCTACATTTCACCCAAAAACTGATGGGCAGACAAAAGTTGTGAATAGAAGTTTGAGAAATCTTTTGAGATGTTTAGTTGGAGACACACCGAGTAATTGATATTCTGTGTTGGCACAAGCAGAGTTTGCATACAATAATTTACTGAATAGGAGTACTTGTCGAGATTGTAAATGGCATAAAACCAAGAGTGATGCAGGAGCATCCTGGGTGTAAGAGCAATCTTGCATCACCCAAAAAAAAATATTTCTATTTTTATATTCAATAAGGGCTATTTTGTGCAGAGCTGCTATTTATGGAAAGTTACTATTTTTGGTAATTTTTGTATGTGCTCAGAATGATCTGATTTCTTTCTTGGAGGTTTATTTTGGTCATATAAGTCTGCCAGTAAAGTTTCATTGCCAGATCAAGTGTATATTGGAAGATATTGAAGATTTTCGGTATTGGCAGCAGGGTACAGAAACTTTGAACTTAGTTTTGAAGGCTTTAGAGGCCCGGATGAGGTTGAAAATTTGGGTGACAAGTGCTTTCACTGGTCAAGCTTGTAGAGCACTTCGTGGCATTTCTGAAATGGGGTTATAATAGCCGATCGGGTCAACTGGTGATGACTTATGGTCTTCGGAAGTTGGACCACCTGAAATGGCAGAAAATAATTTTCTTCAAAATTTCTGTTCGGGTTTCAAAGGTTATCTTGAGCCGACTATGCTGTAATAAAATGTAAAATAAAATAATGCTAAGTTTGGTCGGCTTTATTGGCTAAAATTCTGGAACCTTCCCAGGCGGTGGAAAATTGTCTATATAAGGAAGGCTGTATTATTGTCTTAGGTAGTTCAGAATACTTCTGGGGTAGTAGATCTAGGTAATAGTTCGAGGCTTTGTCCTACAGAATATTGTAAGGGAATGCCCATGTGGCTTTGCATATTGTAATTCTGAAAGTTTGTAATTTCACATTTGTGGAGATAATAACAAGCCAATTTTCTGTTCTTGCATATTGTTGTTATTTCTCTATTTCTGTTGTGTTTGTGGTATTAAGAGGAGCACCCTTCATCAAGTGGTATCAGAGCAGGTGTTCTTGAGTGTGTAAACAAATCACCGACTGTGAGGCAGTTTGCACTAGGACCGTGGTTAGGGTTTCAGCGCGCATCGCGAAAATGCCTCCACGAAGAGAAAGTGGCGGAAGACCTGGAGTTGTGACACTTGAGGTTAGAGAGTTGCAGAGACAAGTGTGAGCATTGCAAGAAGAGATTCGTAGAGGAATGAATCTTAATGTCAGAGATGAAAGTGAGGATGAAGCCGAAGAAGAATATCAAGAAGGAGAAGTTTAAATTGTGAACCAGGAGGAAGAAAGACTTTTTCGAGCGATTTCCAAGATCGGGAAAAGACCTAAGATTGAGGTTCCTACATTTTCTAGAAATCTTAACCCAGAGGAATTGATCGACTGGATCAATGAATGTGAGGAATATTTTGAGTATGAAGATGTTGAAGATCCTGATAGGGTCAAATTTGTGAAGGCCAGATTGAAAGGTCATGCGAAGATCTGGTGGCAAGAAATTCAATTGGAGCGAAATAGAAGAGGGAAAGATAAAATCACAATATGGGATCGGATGGTGGACAAATTGAAGCGACAGTTCATTCCTGTTGATTATGAGCTTGACCTACTAAAAAAAATGCAGAGTTTGAAGCAAGCAGGGAGATCTGTTCAGGAGTATACAGAGGATTTCTATCGACTTCTCATCAGAGCAAGCCATGCAGAAGCTGATAAGGAGAAAGTTGCCCAATACCTTAATGGGTTAAGGCCAAGCATCCAGGAGGAGCTGAATCTGGTTCGAATGAACAGTATTGAAGAGGCATACCAGTTTGCCCTAAAAGTAGAGGAAAAGCTGAACAAGAAGTTTGAGAGCAGACAAAACAGAAGAGGTCGCGGTGGATGATCTGGTGGACGATCATATGGTGGCCGAAATGAAGATTCAAAAAAGAAGGATGAGGCCAGTAGCAGTCAGAATCAGTGAGAAATAATTCCAATCGCTTCTAGGATCAGAATAATAGAGATCAGAGAGGAAGAGGAAGAGGACAAGGATCTGGAAGAGGTGGCTTCCGTGGAACATGTTTTCACTATGGAGAAGAAGGTCATAGGGCATTTGAATGTCCTCAGTGCCAAGGCAGAACAGACAGGAGAAATGAAGGCCAGGCCAGAGTTGCACATGTAGATGAAGATGCCAGATCATCAAATTCTGAAGATGCTGAAAGAGGAGAAACGTTGATTAACAGAAGAGTCCTGTTGAGTGGTAAGAATGAACCTAAGCAAAGGAGGAGCCTGTTTCGCACTAGGTGCAAGTGTGAAGGTAAATGTTGTGATGTGATTATTGATAGTGGAAGCACTGACAATTTGGTGTCAGAAGAGATGGTGACAAAGTTGAAGCTCAAGAGATAGAAACACCCACATCCATATCGGATTGCCTGGGTACAGGATGACCACAAGGTCATGGTCAATGAACAATGCCTGGTGAAGTTCAAGATTAGCGGATACCAAGATGAGGTATTATGTGATATCATATCTATGGATGCATGTCATATGTTGTTGGGTAGACCATGGCAGTTTGATAGATGTGCTGTACATGATGGCCGTGCGAATACCTATTCCCTGACAAAGGATGGAGTGCGGCATAAGCTAAAGCCATTGAAGGAGATCGAAGAAAAGGTATGTGGTAATGCAAGGATAACTTTTGTTGATGGAAGAAATTTCCTAGATGGTATGAGGCATGAGCATGTATGTTTTGCTTTAATTCCAAAAGCTGGTAAAGAGGAAGTAGAAGATGTTCCTGTAGAAGTTGTAGATTTATTGAATGAGTTTCAGGATAGTGTATCCGATAACGTGCCTAATGGATTACCACCAGTCAGAAAGATTAGTCATCAGATGGACTTGATTCCAGGAGTGAGTTTGCCGAATAAGGCAGCACACAGAATGACACCTGCAGAAAGTGAGGAGTTGAACAAACAAGTACATGAACTATTATAGAAAGGATTGATCCGTGAGAGTCTGAGTCCCTGTGCTGTATCAGCGGTATTGGCACCAAAGAAGAATAGAGAATGGAGGATGTGTACGGATTCTAGGGCAATAAACAAGATCACAATCAAGTACAGGTTTCCATTGGCACGAATGGATGATATTATGGACTGTTTGAGTGGAGCTGTGTATTTCTCAAAGATAGATCTGAAGAGTGGATATCATCAGATTTGGATCAGAGAAGGAGATGAATGGAAGACTACTTTCAAGACAAAGGAAGGACTGTATGAGTGGTTAGTCATGCCTTTTGGGCTAACCAATGCACCGAGCACTTTCATGCGGCTCATGAACGAGGTTCTGAAAGAATTTCTGGGTAAGTTTGTCATTGTTTACCTAGATGATATTTTGATCTTTAGTAAGAGATTGGATGAGCATATGATGCATATTCGTATGGTATTTGAGAAGTTGAGAGAAGAAAAATTGCTGATTAATTTGAAGAAGTGCAGTTTTGTGAAGAAAGAGTTGGTGTATTTGGGATTTGTAGTTTCAGGAGAAGGTCTAAAAATGGACCCAGAGAAGGTACATGCTATCCTTAAATGGCCTACTCCAAGGAGTGCTACTGAGGTAAGATCTTTTCATGGTCTAGCTAGCTTTTATAGAAAGTTTATCAGAAATTTTAGCAGTATTTGTGGACCCTTGACTAAAACAATGAGAGGGGATAGAAAAGAGTTTAAGTGGACTAATGGGGCAGAAAAGAGTTTTCAATTGTTGAAACGAAAAGTTACAGAACAACCTGTTTTAGCACTTTCAGATTTTAATAAGGTGTTTCAAGTAGATTGTGATGCTAGTGGTACTGCAATAGGAGCTGTTATGAGCCAAGAAGGTAAACCTGTTGCTTATTTCAGCGAGAAGTTAAATGACACCAAGAGAAAATATTCTATTTATGATCAGGAATTTTATGCTATAGTTCAGGCATTAAAGAAGTGGAGACATTATCTGCTTCCTAAGGAGTTTCTTTTGTATACTGATCATCAAGCTTTGCAATATTTGAATAGTCAAGGAAAATTGAATCAAAGGCATTTGAAATGGGTTGAGTTTTTGCAGAGTTATACATTTGTTTTGAAACACAGGAGTGGAAAGTCTAATAGGGTTGCAGATGCTCTTAGCAGAAGGAAACTATTGCTGACAGAAATACAGATTGAAGTGGTTGGGTTCAAGGAACTCAAGAATTTGTATCCAGAGGATCCTGATTTTGGTGAAGCTTGGAAATCTTGTATAGAACCTGTTACTCTAGACAGGACGAAATGGCTGGATTTCATCATCCAAGATGATATGCTATTCAAAGGGAGTCAATTGTGCATTCCACGAAGTTCTATGAGGGAGAATCTCATCAAGGAGAAGCATAGCGGAGGATTGGCTGGACATTTTGGTCGTGACAAAACCCTTTCTTTGGTTAGTGAGAATTACTATTGGCCATAGTTGCAGCAAGATGTGAAGAAGTTTGTACAGAGTTGCAGAGTATGTCAGATGGCGAAAGGAGTGAAGTAGAATACAGGGATGTATCATCCATTACCTGTACCAGAGAAGCCTTGGGAGGATATCAGCATGGACTTTGTTTTGGGTTTACCGAGGACTCAGCGGGGACATGATTCAATTTTTGTGGTGGTTGACAGATTTTCAAAGATGGCACATTTCATTCCCTGCAAGAAGACTAATGATGCTATTCATGTAGCAGAATTGTTTTTCAAAGAAGTAGTGAGACTTCATGGTTTGCCAAAGACCATAGTTTCAGATCGGGACACTAAGTTTGTTGGATATTTCTGGCGTACATTGTGGAAGAAGTTGAAGACAGATTTGAAATTCAGTTCATCACATCATCCACAGACTAATGGACAGACAGAGGTGGTGAATAGGAGTTTGGGAAATTTGTTGAGATGTTTGGTTGGAGATAAGCCAACAGGATGGGATTTGATTTTACCACAGGCAGAATTTGCATACAATAATTCTGTCAATAGGAGCACTGGTAAATCACCATTCCAGATTGTATATGGAAGTAGTCCAAGAAATGCATCTGAATTGAGGAAGATAGCTAAAGGAGAAATAAGTAGTGCTGAAGCTGAAGATTTTGCAGAACACTTGAAGAACATCCATGAGGAGGTGAGGAAGCATATTAACAAGATGAATGCATAGTGTAAGGCTAAGGCAGATGAGAAAAGGAGGCATAAGGAATTTCAGGTTGGCGATGAAGTCATGGTTCATTTGCAGAAGGAGCGGTTTCTGGTTGGTACATATAACAAGTTGAAAATGAAGAAGTTTGGGCCATGTAAGATACTGAAGAAGCATGATTCAAGAAATGCATATGAGGTAGAATTGCCTAGTGAGCTGAATATTTCACCAGTGTTTAACATTTCAGATCTGACAAAGTATCATGAGGGAGGTGTTGAAGATGAGATCACAACAGCACAGTGGAGTATTCCAGCAACTAGTTCAGACACTAAGGAGATCGAAGATATACTGGACAGTCATGTTGGTAGAAGCACAAGGAACATGACATATGAAGAATATCTGGTCAAGTGGAAAGGATGACCTGTTGAAGATTCATCATGGTTGACAAAGGAGGAGGTTAGCCATCTTGGTTTTCCTTTGCACACCTAAGTCGTGACAGGGTCACTTCTCAAATTACCCTAGGTATCTGATGCAGGAGCATCCTGGGTGTAAGAGCAATCTTGCATCACCCAAAAAAAAAATTTCTATTTTTATATTCAATAAGGGCTATTTTGTGCAGAGCTGCTATTTATGGAAAGTTACTATTTTTGGTAATTTTTGTATATGCTCAGAATGATCTGATTTCTTTCTTGGAGGTTCATTTTGGTCATATAAGTCTGCCAGTAAAGTTTCATTGCCAGATCAAGTGTATATTGGAAGATATTGAAGATTTTCGGTATTGGCAGCAGGGTACAGAAACTTTGAACTTAGTTTTGAAGGCTTTAGAGGCCTGGATGAGGTCAAAAATTTGGGTGACGGGCGCTTGCGCAGGTCAAGCCTATAGAGCGCTTCGTGGCGTTTCCGAAATGGGGTTATAATAGCCGATCGGGTCAATTGGTGATGACTTATGGTCTTTGGAAGTTGGACCACCTGAAATGGTAGAAAATAATTTTCTTCAAAATTTTTGTTCGGGTTTCAAAGGTTATCTTGAGCCGACTATGATGTAATAAAATGTAAAATAAAATAATGCTAATTTTGGTCGGCCTTATTGGCTAAAATTATGGAACCTTCCCAGGCGGTGGAAAATTGCCTATATAAGGAAGGCTGTATTATTGTCTTAGGCAGTTCAGAATACTTCTGGGGTAGTAGATCTGGGTAATAGTTTGAGGCTTTGTCCTACAGAATATTGTAAGGGAATGCCCATGTGGCTTTGCATATTGTAATTCTGAAAGTTTTTAATTCCACATTTGTGGAGATAATAAGAAGTCAATTTTCTGTTCTTGCATATTGTTGTTATTTCTCTATTTCTGTTATGTGTTTGTGGTATTAAGAGGAGCACCCTTCATTAGAGAGGTATATCAAATTTGAGAGATATTAATGATGAAAGAAAGAGAAGTTCTGAAGGAGTAAAATTTGTTGAGTACATGAAGACATTGCATGAAGATGTGAAGTTTAAGCTGGAAAAGAGTAATCATAAATACAAAGACAGAGCTGATAGATCAAGGAGACATAAGACTTTTGATATTGGTGATGAAGTGGTGGTTCATTTGAAGAAATGGAGATTTCCTATTGGAATATATGGGAAGCTGAAAATGAAGAAGTTTGGACCTTGCAAGATTTTGAAGAAATTTGACAGTGGAAATTTATATGAGATTGAGTTACTTGATGACATGGATATATCACCTATATTTAATATTTATGATTTGTATGAGTTTCACGAACCCGATGAAAGCATGATAGTACCGAAGGATTATCCTAAGAAACATAAGGAAGAAGTTGAGAAGATTTTGGAGTAAAGAATTGGCAGAAGTACAAGAGGAAAATAGTATATGGAATATCTAGTAAAGTAGAAGAATAGACCGGTTGAAGACAGTTCATGGATTTCACAGTCTGAATTGGATGCAACTTGGATCAAACATGTTTCATGATACGGAGAATCATTTTCAAATAACCCCAGGTGTCTGATGTAGGAGCATCTCAGGTCCTTGGCAATCCAGTGTCACCAAAAATATATTTGAAGTTTGTTTGTGTTGCTCGGTTCCTACTTTGACTGAGTTGGTTTGGTGTTGTTCGGTTTCCTTTGTTGACTGATTTGGTTGGTTATCTCTCTGGTGCTCGGTTAATTCCCTAGTGCTTGGTGATGCTTATATGGCACTCGATTATCCTTGCTTATAGAGTTGTTTGTTTTGGGATTCTGTTGAGGCTAACTTGTGTAATTAATTTTGGTCATAGATTCAATGTTGGTATCCATCATTGGGAAGCGTGTGGACCTAGATCTGGTCATTCCTTCTATTGATTATGGATTTGAAGGCCGACTTGGCTCAGTAGCCTCTTGTATAAATATAGTTGTTTGGGTTAGAATTTAGGAGTAAGTTTTTGGGATATAAGATAGAAGATAGAAAATTAGAGATTGTCAATAGATCCTCACATGTTGGAGGACTTATGTACTTGATTGTAATATCTAGCCTAAATCATGAAGGCCTTATAGCCCGGCATGTATGAATCAATTTGAAGTTAATATATGAAAGTATATGCATTCTCTCTCATTGTTGTGTGTTGTTGCTTCCCCGTGTTGTTATGCAAGGTGGATCTAGTTAGGGTGTGCCTTTGGCCCCTCTCCCCATCCTCCCTTGCATCACAAGAGGTGTGAAGAAAGAAACTACAACACATGAATTCACACATGCCACTAATGTAGGTGAAGCAAAAAAACTATCATATGTAGTTTGCAGGAAAATTCAGATTGTTGAAAGCCTAAAGTAAAGTCAAGATGTTGATTTTGTATCTCTAGAGAGAAATTTTTATAATATTTTTGAACTTTTGTAAGTAAACTTTTCATAGCTAAGTATATAAGAGGATGCTATAGGATTTGGGTTGTTGGCTTTTGGACTTCTTCCCTTCCTTTTCCATTGATGTAAAAGGTAGGGAGATTAGGTGAGAAAAATGAGTTGATTAAAGCTCAAGGGGACCATGAATTTTTGGTTAGGAAAGGTAGTTTTTAGAGTTTTTCATTTTTCTTAGAACACTTGTCATTTTTCTCTAAGTGTTTCCATCAATGCCAAAGGAAGAGATTGTTGGGAAAGAGATAATGTTACACAAAGGTTGTATGTTTTCATTGATGATAACTCCACTCACTCCATTTGGTCTATCAACATATTTTTTATATACCGAAGATTAGAATAGAAAATTGGCTAGGTATGGAGGAAAATGCAATAGTATACAAGTTCAAAAAAAGGCTCAGTATGTGTTGGAAAATTGTCTATACTGAATTATATGACTAGATATAGTGTTTTTATTATGGCAACAAAGTCATATAGCAGTTTGGAGTCAAGGCACTTAGTGTAAAGATCAGAATTTAGTTAAGTGTTGAAGACTGGACAGTATATAGAGTTCCAGCAGCTCAGAGCATCAGCGCACGTGTGTACAGATGAATTATGGTATGCACTCTAGAAGTTAAGGTTTTTAGACTATACTTATGCTTATTCTAAGAGCACATAAGTAGATATGCAAAGATGTGAAAGTTACAGTCAGTTGAAGTTGCACAACTAGTGTGTGCCAGTAGCGAATAGAGCATGGAGCTGGTAGTTAGCTTTCTGGTTTGCAATTGTAATGTAATATTGTAAAGGCCATGCACCTATTGTATTTAGGTTGCCAAATTATGTACATGTATAATTATAAGTATGCTTAAACCAATTCATTTGGAAGTGTTGTTTGTAATTAGTTATAGGGCCAACCTAATTGTATAATTTGTATGAGCGCATAAATATAAGGTGCGCCCAAGTGTATTTGGTATGGAAGTGGAAATAGAGTTGTGATAAGAAGAGTAGAGGTATGTGAAGACAACATAAGATGTATTAAAGCTTTGCTAGAGGTCAAAGCATTAGCGCACCAAAGGAACTGATCTGACAAGCAGTGTCACAGTGATAGTTCACCTGTAGATATAGTGTGTATCTAAAATCAGAAGGTTGTAGCCTTCATCATTTGAGCAGTGAGCTCTAGGACAGTGAGTCCACTCCCCTAACATGGATCATTGTAAAAGACTCCTAACAGGGTCCAACCCTTAACAAGGTCTACTGTACTTAAAGCATTGTAAAGCTACTCCTAACATGGTAAAGGATCTTCTAACAAGGATCACAAAACACTAGTGCAGATTATTAGTGGGTATCAAGTCCCACCGGGGTTTTCACCTATTTGGGTTTCCCTGTAACCATATTGGTGTCATGTGTTGATTTCATGTTTATGTGAATGTTTAATTCAGCTCTTAAGCATTTAGTTTTTGCATAAAGATTAAAGTAAAAATTTAATTGTAGTGAACACTGATTCACCCCTTGCCCCCCCTCTCAGTGTTCCCATTCCTAACAATTGGTATCAGAGCTTTGGTCCTTAGCAAATAAGTTTAACCACTTGAGGAGATCATGGACAAAGCAGATATGAAACATCTAAAGAAAAATATTGAAGCCACTCTTGAAGACCTGGACAATTCAGAAAGAGAAATTGAAGAACTAAAAGAAAAATTCAGTGATGCTCAATTAGTTATCAAAAGACTAAGAAAGGATTTGAAAGGATGCTCTAATAGTGAACTTGAAGAAAAAGTCAAGAAGTTGAGTAAAGAAAATGCATCCTTATTAAGTCAGCTTGAAGAATTTGATGACAAACTGATGAACAATCAAGATGTCTACAATGAACAATTCAAGGAGAACCTTCAACTCAATGAATAATTAAGGGAAGTAAATTTGGAAATATTGGATCTAAGGAATTGCAAAGAAAGATTGGAGTTCGAATTAAAAGAAGCAAAGAATCATATTGAAAAATTACATACCAATGCTGATTTGGTAGAATCTCAGTTGTATGCAAGAAGAATCAAAGGAGACACTAGCTGCATTGGATACAATGAGGTACAAAATCAGATTGACAATATGCAAGCAAGAAAGGATTCACAAAAGAACTCTTCTGATGATGAGAAGACTAAAGATCAAACCATAGACAATGGTGGTCCTCCTAAAGATGAGTGCAACCAAGTAGAATGCACTTGTTTTGCATGTAACAAGCATGGACACATTGCAAGAAACTGTACAAAGGTAAAACCTTTTAATGGCTACTATTATGTATGCAATAGATTTGGTCATAAAGCTATGAATTACAAGACTAGCAAGAAAAATAGGACTCAGCAAGATAAGAGAAATCAAAACCAAACAAATGTTAGGAGTGCTTAGAATGTTACATGCAAGATATGTAACTATAATGGTCACACAAAAAAGCAATGCAAAATGGTGACTCATGTCAATGCGCCAAGGAATAATAGGGCTCTATTCATTTTTCACTCTTGTAAGAAGGTTGGACATATCTCAAGGTTCTGTAGATCAAGGATGCAAGGTCAGGAAAGCCCTAAAAATACTGAAGAACCAGTTTTGGATCTTGAAGCAGAAGTCAAGTTTGTAAAAGCCTCAAAGGATGCGAGCTTGATTTGGTCAGAAGGACAGAAGGACAATACTGATGAGAATGTATTAGATGCATCCCATGTGGATGCACCCTCTACATCTGCATGAATGGCCCTCAAGGTCATAAGGGGATCTAATTTAGCTCTAGACCCCTGCGTGGTTGGTATACTCATCCTCAGAGTATGAACCTTTGGACTTAAGCTTTTGAAGTGTATAGAAACCTCCATGCAAGAGTGTACGTGCTGATTGTTTACAGAGCTCAAGTTTGAAATTTTGAAGTGACGGGCCTTTCTAGAACAGGCGTTGTCCTTCTAGTGGGTAAGGATGTCAGGAAAATATGAAAATCTAGAAGTGATAGGTGCGATATGACCATTGAACCTATAGATCAAGAAGACATCAAATTGATGTCAATGATACTGGGTTATAGATTTCATCACACCAACAGGGTGAATAGTGTGTTTGCGGGCACTATTCTAGCATCCATCAGACTTGTGAAGGACGATGGGGAATTCAACTTGTGTGAGATCTTGTGCGCATAGCTGATAGATAAAATCAAAGCTATCAAACATGACAAGACAAAGATATTTAGGTTTGGGTCCCTAATCATCTATATGTACCTTCATATAGTTGGTAAAGTGGCATACTTGTATCTAGACAAGTCCATTCCTACAATGCCTCAGATATAAAACAAGGCATGCACTGAAAGCACCTTAAGAGACCATATCACATTGGAATTGAAGACCTTTAGAGCAAGGATGTAGATGAGGTACAGGATTCCAGAGAATATTGTGGAGAAGTATAAAGACAAAATATGCTTTATGGTGGAGACTGATACTACATGTATGGAAGTTGTTGAGCCTAGAACTAAGTGGATTCATCCACTTGGGTATGAAGTAGAGGAACAAGTTCTTGAAGCTTATGCACAGGTTCTTCTGATAGCCCCTAAAGATCCTAATGAACCTAGGTGGGGAACCTATGAAGAAAAGACCAGAGAAGTTGATGCTAAGTGAACAGTGTTGGAATAAAAAAAAGGTTGCAAAGGTCACTTATGAGATCTTGAGAATACATGGTGTGTCTCAAGTAGACCTTGACAAAGCAAGGGATGAAAAGATTTCCCTAGAATTAAAAGGCACAACAATAGAAGAAGAACAAGAAGATCCTAAGTTGAAGAAGATAAAAACTAAATTAGATGATAGTCAGAAGGGTAAAGAAGATAGTACTCCTTCTGCACCCAAAGATACTCCTCTAGAGTATAAGCCTTTATTCAAGAGGAAGAAAGAAGCTAGAACTAGTCATCCATCCTTGCGAGCATTAAGGAGTAAGAAAAACACTCAACCACCTCCTCAGGCAGGATTCAGACCTAGCCTTAAAGTTTTGAATGCAAGAATTGTTGATGAGGGTAGAATTGATCAAGTAGAGAAGTATTATGAATCTTATAGTGAGATTGACAAATCAGAAATTCATAGTATGATTGTCAAACATATGATCAAATTCAAGAAGACAGTCCTTGAATTGAAAACCTCCATTCTAGATAAAGTATGGGATATTTTGGAAAACCTAAAGAGGCAAGCAAATGAAGAAGATCTAAGGATCACAGAAAAAGTATTAGAAGACACTCTTCCAGTATGTTCTATTGAAGAAAGGTCATTGTTGCTAAATTTGGTGAAGCCACACCTAAGCACTAAGATGAGGAATCTTCACATCATGAACAAAGACTATGAGCTAATTTTGAAGGAAATAGAAAAGGCTTTCGAGAAGGTGTTATTAGAACAACAGATAAAACCACCTACTGCGCCCATCTCTCATGCACCCATTAAGGAAGATAAAGTGGCAGAGCCCACTAATGTACCAATGACAGGTCCTCAGAACTTAGTGCCCATAGAAAAAACTCAAATAGAGGCAGACAAGTCTGTGCCCATCTCAGAATCTCAAGAAGGCAGCACTATTATCATAGACAATATGGAAATAGCCATGGCGGCTACAGATAAGGATTTGGACAAGTTTGAGGAAGCATTTATTAGTAATGAAGAAGCTGAAATCTTATGAAGCAATTCACCTCTTATTTAGCAAGAAGAAGTACTCATAGAAGATGTTTCTGATGATAAAGAAGAAGAGAAGAAAGAAGGAGAAAAGGAAAAATAAAGAAAAGATGAAACTATTGTTGAACTGGTCATAGTAAAACAAAGAGTGGTGATGGACAACACTCCCATCACTCCTTCCTCTACATTGTTGTCAAGTTTGACACCAGACACAAGTATTTTGGATTCTTGGAAAGAAGAAGACCTAATTAAGTTCAGCGTCCTGGCTATGGAGAAAGCAAAGGAGAAGCAAGTCATGATAAATCCTCTCCTTGTGGAATCAGTGAATATTTTGAATAGTTTATTGCTTGACGATAAGAAAGTACAAAATGTACATTCGGTTGATGATGTGAGTACAGTTCTCTCACAGTTCAAAAGCATTTTTTCTAGCCTAGAATAATTTGCATCCAAAGTGGTAGAAGAGAAATACTTGAAGAAGAAACTCAATGAACTAATGAGAAACTTTGCACTTGACTTAAATTCACTTAAGTTTGGTCAGGCATCCTTGAAGGAATTTGCAGATCAAGGAAGGAAAGTCATTGCAAAATTCATGGATCAGGATAAGCTCACTGATGCCCATCTTAACAAGATCAAAGATGCAAAGGAAATGATTGAGAAGGTGAAGAATTCAGTGCTAGACACATCCACTAATGTGAACATGTGTAACAATGTCTATCAAGGTCAGTTGGACATAATTGAGAAGGCAGAGAAAGAAATGGAGAAGATAAGGTCTAGATAGATTCAATTGAGGAATGCTCTTGTGCCCTCACTAGACATTCTCAGTCAGAAAATAAAGGAGATTGATGCGACCATGATAACCTATGATCAAGGTCTGAGCATAGAATTGGAGAAGATGGAGAAGCTTCAATATGCATTATGCACCCATCTATAGATAGTCAATTCACTGATAACCTTTTGGAAGAAGGAGGTCCAGAACCTCAATATTGCATATCCGAATGTTTTCCCTCAGTGAGTAAGTGTACATACAACTTTTTTATGCACCTTTGTCATTAATGTCAAAGGAGGAGTTATAGATAGAATATGGAGTATATATATGTATAGGGAGATATAAGATTATATGTATAGAAGACAAAAGTTTTTGTGTAAAGATACAGTTAGCAACTTGGCCATATTCCTTTGTTGCCATTAATGACAAAGGGGGAGTTTGTTGGCAAGTTGTCTATACTAAATTATATGAGTAGATATAGTGTTTTCATTATGGCAACAAATTCATATAGTAGTTTGGAGTCAGTGCACTTAGTGTAAAGATCAGAATTCAGTTAAGTATCGAAGACTGGACAGTATGCAGAGTTCCAGTAGCTCAGAGCATCAGCGCACATGCGTACAGATGAATTATTGTATGCACTCTGGAAGTTAATGTTGTTAGACTATGCTTATGATTATTCTATGAGCGCATAAGTAGATATGCAAAGATGTGAAAGTTACAGTCAATTGAAGTTGCACAGCCAGTGTGTGCCAACAACGAATAGAGCATGGAGCCGATAGTTAGCTTTTTGGTTTGCGATTGTAATGTAATATTTTAAAGGCCATGCACCTATTGTATTTAGGTTTCCGACGTATGTACATGTATAATTGTAAGCACACTTAAGCCAATTCATTTGGAAGCGTTGTTTGTAATTAGTTATAGGGCCGACCTAATTGTATAATTTGTATGAGTGCATAAATATAAGGTGTGCCCATTGTATTCAGTATGGAAGTGGAAATAGAGTTGTGATAAGTAGATTAGAGGTATGCGAAGACAACATAAGATGTAATAAAGCTTATCTAGAGGTCAAAGCATCAACGCACCAAAGGAACTGATCTAACAAGCAGTGTCACAGTGACAATTCACCTGCAAATATAGTGTGTATTTGAAATCAGAAGGTTGTAGCCTTCACCATTTGATTAGTGAGCTCTAGGATAGTGAGTCCACTCCCCTAATAGGGATCATTGTAAAAGACTCCTAACAGGGTCCGACCCTTAACAAGGTCTACTGTACTTAAAGCATTGTAAAGCTACTCCTAACAAGGTAAAGGATCTTCTAACAAGCATCACAAACCAGTAGTGTAGATTATTAGTGGGTATCAAGTCCGATTGGGTTTTTACCTATTTGGGTTTCCCCGTAACCATATTGGTATCATGTGTTGATTTCATGTTTATGTGAATGTTTAATTCAGTTCTTAGGCATTTAGTTTTTGCATAAAGATTAAAGTAAAAAGTTAATTGCAGTGAACATTGATTTACCCCCCTCCCTCTCAGTGTTCCCATTCCTAATAGTATGAATAATGTTGGTTGAATTATAAGTACCGAAGCTAGATAAAGGTTTTTTGAAGTATATTATATGGTATTTTGTGTTTTCATTAGTCGATGCTATGTTTTGGGTAAGTTTTGATGTTTTGAGTATCAAGTTGTTAGAATAGTATGGAAGATAGAGGCAGTCATTAGGTTGATCGATCAACGATCCTACTAGATTGATGATCCAATCATTTTGATCACATATTTTGGTAGATCTAACATGCTACACAATATCTAAATCTTGGTTGAGGTTAGCATGGAGTTTTGATTAGTGTATTTCTCGAGGTTTTACATGTTACATATTTTTCTATTGGAGCTGACAGTGAACTTATTATATTTTGATGATGGGCATATAAGCTTGTTTTATTATGATGATTCATGTGATGCGATGGGAAGAGGATATTATGAGAAGGTTAGAGATATTATGTACCTAATTGCATAGGTCAGGTTGATTTATATTTGATGTACTTGCATGGAATGGTATTGGCATATATGATGCTACTTCTCAGTCCATCATTTTTGGATTGTAGTCCAACATAATTTGTAAGTAGTGAGCTTTCTAAGGGTTGTAGCCCTCTTTTTTAATTGAGAAGTGTGCTCCAAGTAGCATTCCTGAGTGCTAGTGTGTACCCATTTTGTATTATTTCCCTTAATCGAGTTAAATATATTTTTGTAGAGATAATTGTGGTTTCCATCCCCACCATTGTTTTTTCCTTAACCATGCATGTTTCCATGAAAAAATCATGGTTTCATGAGTTTGTGGATGCTTACTTTGTTGTTTATCCATTTACTTTTCATTGTGGTTATCTTATGGTTGTGTAATCAGTTAAGTAAAGTTAAAAAGTATCATTCCCTCCCCCCCTCTCAGTGTTCCTCAATACTAACAAAATATTTTTTTATGTGGTATTGATGTTTTATGAGCTATGTTTACATTCTTTACATCTTGTAAATCATTAATAACAATGCATATGATTAAGGGTTTAATTCTTGAAGGGTTTAAGGGTTTTAAAATTTAAGTATTTTGGTAGCAACTGATTCCCCCCCCCCTCCCCTCTTACTTTCTTGCTACCTATTTCATACAGTAGGTTTCATAAGGGGTTCTACGATACATAATGGGTCCTATGATACATAATGGGTCCTAAGGGATGGTAATTAGGGATACAAGTATACATATACCTAATTCAAACTATATAGAGCGTAGAGTCTCCATGATTTAAAAATTTTGTCTTAAAAGATCTAATGGATGGTTTAATGCACATTATCTACAACCCAGGGTTGAAGGATAGCATTTATGGTTGAGGGTAAAGAGTCTTGACTAGTGGTTTATACTTGACATGAAGAGGGTTTATGGTTTTTATTCTAGATATTTCTTGTGTATTTTGTGTATGATTGAAGTATATAGGAATTTATTCTATATGTTAAATTTGTTTAGGGTTTCTATTGTAAGTTATTCAATTAGGGTTTGTATTGTAAGTTATTCATTTAGGATTTCTACTGTAAATTATTTATTTATGGTTTCTATTCTAAGTTATTCATTTAAGTTTTGTATTCTAGGTTGCTCATTTGTTTTATTTTAAGTTGTTTGATCACAATGTATGAGGTTTCTACATTTTGATGAAGAAATAAAATAAAAACTAATTCTATATGTACAAAATACAATGAAAAGTTTAATATGATATGAAACCTATTTTATTTACATTTAAACAAAAGTAAATAAATTTTACATATACAATCTATTTTGTTAATAAAAAAATTAAAAATTACTAAAAAGTAAAAAAATTAATGAAAACCAAAAAAAAAATACTTCTTCAAAATGTGACCCCATTTGGAACACAACCTCGTTTTGAATGTGACCCCATTCCAAATGGGGTCACATTTCGTGGATTTTATTTCAGGGTCTCGTAGCACATGAGACCCCATTTCATATTTAGGCTTGGGACCCCAAACCTTAATGCTACCTCATTCCATATTAGTGTGATCCCATTTCGTGGAGCTAATTTTTGCAAAAATGGCTAAGTGTAAAAGTTGGACCCCATAAGTGGACTCAACTTCTTCTAGTTACCCTATGAGATGGCCTTGGTCAAGCCTCTAGAAAGCATGTTATAATATAAAAGATTGAAAGTGTGAGAAATATGGAGCTCTTCAATGTTGATGTATAAAGGTACCATAGTAGAGCTGAATGTGTGTGTAGGTGCTAAAGAGTGATGATGGTCCTTTTCCATTTTTAGAAATCTACTTAAATAAGCATACTAGACATGAATTAGGATTAGGATTTTAAATGACGAATGTGTTTAGGTACTTGAAAAAGTAAGGTAAATGCACATGCCACTTTTATGTGTACAAACTACATGTAGTGTCCCAAATAAACACAAAGTAAGGAACAAAGATAAAAAAAATATTGTGATACAAAGTATCATATCTAAATGAAATAAAATCATTTAAAATAATTCATACTTTAATAATAAGAATCAATTCAAATTAAAAAAGGAATACTAACTTAATGTTAGTAATACACAGTGTGATGTTTATACTATGACATTTTGTTCTTATCACCAAGGTTCAAACCCTTACTAGAATGTTATTGCTAAGAATTCATGTTGGAGATGAAGTTTCTCATTTGTGACCTCACAAATTCATAGTTTCAATCAAAATCATTTACTTCCAAATTATTTTTAAATTTTATTCAATTAAATACAAAATAATCTTTCATATCAATAAATTTCATACCAATAATAAATAATCTTTTAACACTTACCAAATTCAAGAGTTGTGTTTGAAAATAAGATTAGAATTTCAATTATATAAGAAATATCTACTAAAATAGACTTTTTTTTTAGTGTTTGTTAAACTTTTTAATGTGACTGGTGATGCTGGCATGGCACACCCTCCGCCTCTACATGAACCACTTTTGATCTGGAGCTATGAACCAATGAGGCCACAAATGAGGGATCTCACCCCCTTATTACACAACTGAGGCCCAAACCCACAAGCACATTAGATATGTGAAGGTACAAGTATGCGATCACAATGGCCTAGCAGAAGTTTGAACCTAGGTGGGGACAACACCACCACCACCACTTAACCAACATACTAGATGATGAACCCCTACTAAAATAGACTTTTATACCAATAAAAAATAATCTTTTTTTAACACTTACCCAAATTCATAATGAGTTGTGTTTCCAAAGTAAACACAAAACAAACATTCATTTCAATAATAAATAATCTTTTAATACTTACAACAATGCATAATGAAATGTGTTTTTGACTAGAATTATACTTTCAATTATTTAAGAAAAAATCTACTAAAATAGACTCATATCAATAGTAAATAACTATTTTTAACACTTACCCAAAATCATAACGAGTTGTGATTGTGTTTGTTAATTAAGATTAGAATTTCAAATCTATAAGAAATATCTACTAGGTAGGTATGAACTAATTGGAATCCTATCAAATCAAGGGAGTCCATACCAACATGGACTCCAAAACTAAGTAAATAATAATACTTCTTGAATAAAAAGAAAAAGAAATCATTGCACCATAGAAACTAAAGTGCCCATATAAGTCCATATCCATCATAACTGGTCTTTGTCACAAAGTCCACTGTTTTCATTGCAAGCCAACAAAAACCATTGAACAAGTAGACAAAAATCATGGAAAATCAAATCCTCTTTTAACATTATTTTCATTGCAAGCCAACAAAAAACCATTGAAAAAAGAGACAAAAATCATTGAAAGTTATCATCCTAAAAGTCACAAGGTCCAACCATTTCAAGTGTGAACAAGGCAACAAAACATTGTCTTCCATTCATTGTGAATGAGCACAACATTAAAAATGTGTGCAGCACAAAGTGCCCGGCTTTTCGACTCACAATGAAAGCATATTTGTCGTCTATCCTTCCATTTGACTTTCAATAATGATTTTTGTCGATTTCATAACGATATTGCATTTTTTGTCTGCATATTTTCTACCACATATCATTTCGTTCAATTTTTTTCTTTTGTGGTGGGACCGACCCCTGTATTAGGGTCCACGTCAGCACGCTACCGACTTAACATTTTCACGTTATAACACGTTTTCTTGTTCCCTTTCATTAACACCCATCTATCTTAAGCCAACGTGGCACTCTCCCCTTCTAGCGTACAAATTGTAAGGGTGTTTTTCCATATTCTCTTAGATTTGGTGCGGTGATTTGTAGATTTTCCCACTAGGCTCCCAATATTTTTTTTGTTTGTTGGCTTTTAGTATTGGTGGATTTTAGTGGGTTTATGTTCATAATCCATGGGAGGTTCTAACAATTGGAACTAGATAAGATCTTTTAAAAATCTATGATGTTGGATAATTTAGGTTTATGGTCTGGATTCTAGTTAGAATATGATTATAGAGGGTTGTGATGAGAGGTTCTAATAATTAGAATTAGATAAGGTCTTTCTACAATTTGTCGGATAATTTAGGTTTTTGTTCTATATGTAGTTTATAGCATGTAGATGAGTGGTTCTTTTAATTGAATTTAGTGATGTAAAAGAGAAGAAAGGTCTTTTCATGATTCATGATGTCAAATATTCTTTAATTTTAGGTCTACAAATGAATTATAATATATGGGACTATCTTGTACTATTAGTATGCAAGATGTGTCTCATTCTTTTAATACTTATTATTAGTGGAGACATATGTTCATAGAGGGTTATGATGAGAGATTCTAACAATTGGAACTAGATAAGATCTTTTAATAATCTATGATATCAGATAATTTAGGTTTTTGTTCTATAAGTAGTTTATAGCATGTAGATGAGTGCTTCTTTTAATTGAATTTAGTGATGTAAAAGAGAAGAAAGGTCTTCTCAAGATTCATGATGTCGAACATTCATTTTTTAGGTCTAGAGATGAATTATAATATATGGGACTATCTTGTATTGTTAGTATGCAAGATGTGTCTCATACTTCTAATACTTATTATTAGTGGAGATATATGTTCATAGAGGGTTATGATGAGAGGTTCTACTAATTGGAACTAGATAAGATCTTTTAATAATCTATGATGTCAATTAATTTAGGTTTATGGTATGGATTCTAGTTGGAATATGATTATAGAGGGTTATGATGAGAGGTTCTAATAATTGGAACTAGATAAGGTCTTTCTACAATTTATGATGTCGCATAATTTAGGTTTTTGGTCTATAAGTAGTTTATAGCATGTAGATGAGTGGTTCTTTTAATTGAATTTAGCGATGTAAAAGAGGAGAAAGGTCTTCTCATGATTCATGATGTCAAATATTCATTTTTTCAAGTCTAGAGATGAATTATAATATATGGGACTATCTTGTACTATTAGTATGCAAAATGTGTCTCATACTACTAATACATATTATTAGTGGAGATATATGCTCATAGAGGGTTATGATGAGAGGCACTAAGAATTAGAACTAGAAAGGAATGAAAATATCTTTTTATAGTTTATGATGTCGGATAATTTAGGTTTTTGGTCTTTAGGTAGTTTATAACATAGAAGTGAGTAGATTTGCGAATTGAATTAAGTAAAGAGAAGAAAGGTCTTTTATAATCCATGATATTGGGTAATTTATTTATTTATTTATCTATAAATGGATTATTGTATATGACTCTATCTTGTAGCCCTAGTCATGCAATAAGCATCTAATAGCTCCAATACTTATTATTAGTTGTAGATATTTTTTGTTTAAGGTTGTAAATAAATAAAGAAACTCTCCATGGTTTAGTGTTTAGATAAAATAAATAATAAATTAGGTCTAAACTAAGAGTTGATATTGATAAAAAAAAATAAACATGAGGATATGGATCATGCTACCAAGATATTCTCTTGATCACATGTATTTGGCAATTTGTAGAAGGTAATAGTTGTTTGTGAATTTGACCACTACTGATAGATGATCTTTTATTTTTTAAGATGTTAGTCAAAGTTATATTACAAGTTCTTGGATCATTTAGTGTAGAGAGAGTGTTTTGGAATCATATATTTTTATATTAAAAGAAGCAAAACGAGGATGTTGTCCCTTAATTACAATACCTAGAAGGTGATCAAAAGTAGATTAACCATTTCCAACACACTAATAGCATCAAGAAAAAACTATACAGAACATCCACTACTTACTATCAAAAACCAAAAACTAGGTGCTAGTTATAGGAAAACACTCCATAACTAACCACACCATATAAAACATAATTAAAACCTCTAGATTAAATAAGCACACCATATATTTAGTAAACTTTCTATCAACACACTCCATAAGAGTCTTAACCATAATAGAGAAGTTATAAAAAGTCTTGTTTATCTACCATGCAAGGTCATACAAGTAGATAATCAAAAGATCTATTAAACCTATCATAGACGAAACCAAAAAAGACCAAGTCTTCCAAAGTCAGTAACAAAAAGGCTACAAAAAAGAACATAGGAAAAAGAACCAAGCCTTCTTTTTCAACACACTTGACTTCAACAACATCATTTGAGCCTATTCCTCCATGAGAAATTTGAAGAGCTCCTTAAAGTTTCCATCCTCTGAGTCCTTCGCTTTGGTCCTTTCTTCCTGCAGTAAACAAAAGGTGGTTGCAAAAGAATGCATCACCTTGAGAGAAAACTTTGACAACTCCAAGAACCTATTTTCCAGTCTTTTGATGTCATTTATGATGTTTCCAATCTCCCCCCACATAGTCCCATAGTTAGCACTCTCACCACCCATAGTAGTCATGTCTCTAATAATAGCAATTCCCTTAACTTCCTTAGGGGAGGTAGTGTCAATTAGGGAGTTAACATTATTACCCACCTTGGCTTTCCATGTGAGGTCCAAATATTTTATCTTCGGGCTCTCTAAGACATGGGATGAGCTTCTTTCAATCGACTAGGTATCCTTTCCGAGAATTTTCTCCTCATGGATTTTAGACTCATTGGTATCATCCTCTTCCAAAGAATTATCTTTTAGACTCTTACCCTTCCCCTATGGTTTAATGACTAGTCTTGTTGATTGGCATGCTGTACTAGTTTCTTCGATTAGTTCCACATCAGAGTCAATATGTTGGATATTGAATTTGGCCTTTTTGGTAGCCTTAGCTTTCAATTGGAAAATTGGGTCATTCCTTTTTTTATCATTTGGATTTACATGAGACTCATATTTTGGTGATTTATCGAGGGAATTATGTGGGGTTTTGAGCCTCTTGATACACTTATTTTTACTAGGGCCTAGGGCATTCATAAGAATAGTCGAAGGTGACGTAGTCAAGGATGGTGGATCTAATGAAGGACAATCCAACCTTACATCCAATAAAAAACACAATAGAAATAACACAACAAGATATGCTAAAAAACATATTTTCATTAACATGCCTGACTGTAAGACCTTCTGGGTTAGGGCCAATTACAAACAATAGTAATTCTGCAAGATCAACAAGATCCAATCTAACTCCAGCTAGTTCAGTTCTGAGACAAATCAACAACTGATGGAAACCCTAAGGCAGATTTGAACTTGTGCTTGCAAGCCACCAAGCAATCTCCTTGTCTCCAAGCATGCAAACCACTAGCTCTGCTATTACAAACTATCAGAAATCAATCTGATCTGCTAGATCTCGCAGCATCCAAGATCTTTTCCACAACTTCAATTTCATATCTCACTCCCGACTCTCCTCCTAAACAACTACCCAAACACTCCTTAAATACTAATCTTCAACCATAAGTCAGCTAGAAGAAACAATTAACTCCTACAAATAAATATTAAATGCAATGCAAGTCGGCTCTCAAATAGCCTTACAATTATTTAATTCTCAATGTCAACCTCAGATCTACATAGGAGAATACAACAAAAGATACCAACATTAAATGCACCAAGTCGGCCAACCAAATCACCAAGAACTCCAGTTAGTAAACCAGAACTACCGAGCACCAGAGAAACAACTGAGTGCTAGTGAAACAACCGACCAAGCTAAGGAATATTGAGAAACACAAGCATTACCGAGCACCAGTTCCACTGAGCACAAGAAGTCTCACTGATTTCCTTCAGCAACTGAGCTTCCTTCAATAACTGAGACCATCGATTAAAGCTGAAATCGAGTACCACTGAACCAAAACAACACACCTCCATGCAGATTCACTGAGTACCCTAGAATGCCCCTGCATCAAAAGGTGAGGCATCTTGAACAGTAATAGAACAAGGAAGACACAAGGAAAGGTGAAAATGGTAAAGCCTCAACATGAGCCCTTAGTGTAAAATTATGTATTTCTTTCCTTGATTATTACAATCAAGGATATCTTTGATGGTATATTCTAGTGAATGTAACAAAAAGAAGGGGATAGAGATCAAATGATAATTAAAAATGATTAAGAAAGGGCATGTGGTAGTAATAGTAAACCCCAAATATTTCTTCCAAATTAAAATAATTTATGATAATAACACACACTTGGTCCCATGGGGGCAGTAGTTTCTCTCTATCAAAACCACCACAGAGTTTCACAAGTTGTTCTTTGCCACAAAAGAATCGGTTATGACTAGTCTTGTCTGCAACACAACTAGTTTTCTTCCATTTTAGACCATTTGTGGGTAGTCTTGTGGCTTGAGTGATGACTTCTTCATTGATTTGAAACAAAATACCACCCATAATAACCATCCACTCCACCCAAGAGGAAATAAATTGGTGAGAAAGACTCATCATAACCAATCATAAGTTCAATGAAAGAGGTAATTTTACTTTTCGTACAAATGTGTCATATAGTGGGTTTATTCTTATAATCGTCATACTTATTTGGTTCCACTCGGACCCAGTCTCTCCCCATAGAAAAATTCTCTAGAATACTAGTTGTAGAGCTACCAAAAAAAATTTGAGGAGAATATTTGCACAGTTGGGGTTGCTTCAATTATTTATAAAAAATGAAGGGCAAAATAAACCAAATAAAAGGCCAATAAGGCATGTAATAATGATAATTATTTCTTCTTTCTAAAGACAACACAAATAGGTCAGAAGATTTGTGTGGATGGTCATTTCTCCCAAAAAAATGTGGCAAAAAATAATTAAAGGACAAGGATGTAATTTGGAGAAATCTATAAGGGCAACTTTTAAATAAGTATCACATACCCCAAAAAACTCACCTTTCCAAATACTCATGCCCTTTAATCACCACCACAAAGCCTGATAATGAGGCATGAGGTGACGTGAATATGACAAGTACAGATTACCTAGCTTCTTGCAAGGTTTTCTTGTGTAGTGTGAATTCTGGTGGGAGTTCAAATTTGAATATTGTCCTATCATACCATTCACAACTCATATCACCCAAAAAAGGGTCTAGAAAACCATTTTAGCATCCTGCATTAGGAACCTTGACAAGTTTTCTCCTTCCCTAAAAGGGATCTTATTGCTTCTAGTAAGGTATTGCATCATCTCCAACAATGAAGGCCCTCCCTCTCCAGTCCCATAGTGGCTATAGAATCTACAACAAGTACATTTCCCTCTCTGAAGATGCGTTGTAGGGTAAAATCATCAAAGCTAATTAAGAGAGGTCTTTTGTCATTAAGGATCTCCTCCACTCTCCATACAACCTTCATGGTTCCTCTTGTGGCTTCAACAATTAATTTAGAATCACCTTCGATCTATAAAATTTTTATATCAATGGAGAGGGAAATCTTTAGTCCTCATAATAGGGCCATCCCTTCTATTTGGTTTCTTGTGAAGCTACCTAGACTTCCAGCATAAGCAACCACCAGAACACCTTTATGATCCTTGATGATACCCCCTCTATAAGTAACTCCCATTCTAGCAACACCGTCAAAATTTAACTTGAACCAAGGAGGTCAAGGAGCCTTCTAGACAATATTTCTCCTAGAAATTTTCTTGGAATTATCATACCTATGAAAGGACTCTAGAAGCTTCTAGTTTTTGGCCAGATTATAATATCAAGGTGAAGGTGAGTCAATAGGGATCTTCTAGTTGCTAATTGTAATGTTCTCACAGAGAAGCTTGTTAAGGATTATCAACATACTGTCAAAAGAATTTTTACATTCCCTAAAGATCCGATAATTTCTCCCCTTCCACAAACACCAACAAATGTGTGGTGAGATTTTCCTCCAAAGATTTCTGATGAGGGGTTTTTTTGGACATTTCCAATTAAGAATGAATTGCTAAATATTACCATTAAAGATCCATTGGCTATTAAATATTCTCAAGATATCATACCAGATATGGGAAGTGAAGGGGAAATGAATAAAGGGTGACTGCAAGAAGTTGAGTCCCACTTTTGGGCAAAAAGTGGAAGTGTTTTCCCTAGTTTTCAAAATTTATGTCAATTGATGTCAAAATTTGGGGCACTTAAAGATTGAATCTTGAAAAACTTTAGTAATATAAAATTTAGTGCCCAGAGTCTACTTTTCAAATATGTAATTTTTTTTTAATACCCACATGGTATAAATTGAATTTTAGTAGGCATGTTTAAAAATCACTTTTTCAAAATACATGTTTCAAGACCACCACACGTGTACAACCACCCCTTTTTGAAGTAAATAAATATATTTTTGTGAATCCTTCTAGGGAAAGGTACCTAAAACGCTGAAGATTGATGAGAACATTTTATCTTTTTTTTAATTGAATCTTTTTTTATTAATTTTTAATTGACTATAAAGTACATTTTTGAAACCTCTGGTGTACGACCACCATAATTCGATGATAACTTTACTTTTTTTCATTTTTTTTTAATTTAAATAAAATTCTATGTAAATTGATGTCATATAACTCATTTTTCAAAAAATATAAAATTAAAAAAGTTATTAAAATTTTAGTTAGCCTTAGTATTTCAAGTTTAGGTACCACATTGGCTTAATAAATATTATAAAAATACTAAAATTTATCATATCACTATAAAATTTATATTTTTAGAATCTATAAAGTAAGAACTAAAATGGGTTTTTGTTTCATAAAAAAATTGATTTGCGAAGGTGTCCAAAAGATTATGGCAAGGCAAAAATTTCATATTGTAATGCCTTAGCCATATTTTTGCAGGGCCAAGCATAGGCTTGGTCCCAACAAGCCTGTCCTAAACCAAAAACCAAGGCAGTAGGTATGGTTCCTACTCATAGTTTTACAAAATGGGCACCCGTTTTGTGAAATTCAAAAAATGGGTGCCCTTTTCGATTTGGAAAATTGAATACGAAATAGGTACCCAATTTAAAAATGAGCCCCTGTTTCATTTAAATAATGGGTGCCCATTTTTTAAAGAGTCGTTGCAACCAAAAAATAGGACTGTGGGTCTGATCTCAATGATTGATGAGTATTCAATCATTTTTTTGACTAATTTGTACTACAAATAGAATATTTTTATTAACATTCTCTTTTTTTCTCTTGTTTTGGATCTAACATGAAGAGAATCATTTGAATTCAATTTTTGGTGCAAACATGGGATCAAAGAAATGCAGAAAGAGGCTAAGGAAGGTTCTCACAATTGAGGAGGTTGCAACAAATAGAGAGAATGAGGCAAAATGACAACGAGAAAGAAGAGAAATAATTCAAAAACTAAATAATGTTGGAGCATTGAGTTCAACAATTATTTCACAAGAGGAGAACAATGAAAACACCATGATGGATGCAGAGGTTGAAGAAGAAAATTTAGGTGCATCCTCTAATCCAGTATTGGATACAGGTATGTCTTCACATCCAAATATAACTTATTCTAATAAAGAAGTTCATCATTTGCTAGGAGTAGGTTAAAATATAAATGATCTAAATTTTAATCCTGAAAATAGAGTAACAAATTTAATTGCACATCAAACTCCACAAATTAGTAATGTTAATCATAATGATAAAGGAACTGAAAGTCAAATCCCGATTGAAAAGGAAATTCAAACACCGATTCAAATTGAAATCAACAATGTGGATGTAAACATAGAAATACCAATTGAGAAAGAAACTCCTTTGAATGATAATGAAATGAATGAATAATTTCAAATAAAAAGTGATGTGCTAGAAAATCTATGTGGTTTGGTTTCATGGAGATAGATTAGGACACACACAATTGTTTAGACAATTTTTTTATAATAAGAAATTTGGGTTTCAATGTCAACTAATGTTACAATTAATTAAAATGTCTAAAATGTGAAAAGTGATGAAGAGGCTAGGCATTTATGTGAAATACAAGAAGAAGGATGAATCTCTAAAACAAGTTGTATCAACTATTTCTAGTGCCTTTGACACAATTAGAAAGAACAGTTGTTCTAAAGATAGTAATGTGGCACAATGAGCAATAACAACAACTTTAGTAAAAAAACTACTAATAAAATAATGATTTCAAACATAAGTGGATATCTTAATATTCATCATAAAAGTTTAACAAGAGCTATAAAGAGAAGAGTTAACTATGAAAATGATCCGAAAAACCATTTATGGACCTTCAGTGGAAGACTCCCAAGGTCTGACATGAAACTTATTGGTGAAGTCAAAACTTTGATTGAAATTTTTTGGCACGATAATACAAGAGTATCCCCTAATGCCAGAGATGTTCTTAAATTAAGATTTGGCTCAAAAGTTCATGATCCACATCCAAAACACCTTTTGGATATGACTCAAACTGAATTGTATAAATAATTTGTGGATGATAAGGTGTTAACTATTAGTATTAGTCAAAGATCTTTTGAAAAATGTAAACCATGGTATGTAAGGATTAACAAGGAAAGAGTCACCTGTTGTTGCAAAACTCATGCTCAATTTCATTATCATTATGATATTTTTTGATCTATACATTCTACCATGCATACTAATGAAATGTTGCATGAATGTGGTATAAATATACCACCTCAAATTGTAAAGGAGTTTATATCAAGTTTGTTTTTGTAACCCACCTAATGAGAAATTTTATCTTTTGAATGCATGTGTTTCTAGTGTATGTGATGTATGTGGCAATCTTACATTATTAAATGAATGTTTACATGAAAACATTTCAATTGATTTTGGACAACAATTAGTTGATGTACAAAGATTTAAAACTATTGAGTATCCATTGAAGGATGGAAAGGTTGGAAAATGGTGCAATCTAATAACTAAAAATGTTAGTGTTCATTCTTTTATGAATGATTTCAAGAGTAAGGTTGTACCTAAATATGTGAAACACTCTCAAAATTCTAGATGGCTTGATAGAAAATTTTGCACATACAAGAATACATTTCCAATTGGTAGTATACTTTCAATCATTGACTTTACAGAGAACTACACACTTTCACCACAAGATGAGATCCAACTGTGATATTATAATTAAGTGCAAGTAACCATTTTTGTTCATATTGTCTATAGGCATGCACATGATAGTATAGAAGAGGATCGAAAACTATTGAGAGAGTACCATTTCTATATGAGAGATAATAAATTACACTCATAAGAGTTTGTCCAATATTTCTTTAATACCTTTTATGAAAATTTAAGGGAGAGAAATTCATATAACACAATATCTAATATGGTCAAATAATTGCATAGGGAAATTCAAGAATGCTAGAATGTTTTATTGGTTGAGTAAGACACATAATGAAATAAATATCCAACATATCTAGAGTTTTTTTGAGGTTGGAAATAGGAAGGGAGAACATGATGATGCCAGTGCATGTGTTAAGAGATCCCTTTGTAGAGAGCAACTTAAATTTGAGGAAAAATCAAAATTTAAAGATGCATGTGCAATTGTTGAATGGTGTAAAACAAGTTTGTCTACAGGATCAAGCCAAAACTCTACAATCAAACATTTATTCTGGCTAGTTGAAGAGAATAATATCCTTTCAAGATATGATTGTGATACAATTAGCAGATTACCTAAATGGAATTCATTTAGGAGTTCTAATTCTAACACTTGGACTATATAGACTAGGGAGCTTGCATGTTTTTGTAAATTTTGTGTTGCAGGTGAATGGGAAGAATGTGAGAATACGAAATGGGTTGAAGATTGGAAACAAAAATCTTTAACACCTAGTGAGACACAAGATCAAGATGATATAATAAATGAACACCTAGATCATGCGTTTGCATCAGAAGATGATGATCATGTTTCAAACCTCATACAACCTAGTAATTTAATTCAATTTATTGTAAAACTTTAAATTATATTAGTTACATGTATATCATATAATTTATGATTATATTTGAATTATACATATTTAAACAAGTTTTATTTGTGCATTTACTTAATTTTTTTTGTTGGACATGTGTATGTTGTTGTTGCACCTGATGATAATGAAGAGTAGACGAAGTATTGGTTAGCTCGATGTTTAGAACCTAAGAAAAATTTGATATTCCATCAAGTAGATGATGATGGTTTTCAATATCCATTTGGGTTTGTTGTGGTAGTTGGTACATGGATACGCAAATACCTAACCAGAAGGAATGGTTTACCATATTTTGAAGACTACCAATCAAAAAAGAAGATTATGCACTATTCCCATTTGGTAGTGGCAACAAATATCAACTTGGAAAGATACAAAGGGAGACCCGCTAATAAAATATTATAGACACTTTCAATGGAAGAGCATGAGGCAATCATAGACACATTGCAAAAAAAGAGGATGTTGATGGTAGATTAGGTTGAATCAAATTTATACATGTAAGTTTTTGTTTAATTTGTTTTATTTTTATATGTTTTTCTATATAAATAGATATTTTCTTTCAAGTGTCATATAATTTAAAATTTACTTTAAATAAACTTTACATTTAAATATATGTATTTTCTAACATTTCAACATTTATTTGTATGATGTAGGATGTCTGGAAGAACATAAACATGAACTATTTATGCAGTTCAATGCACACTTGTATTCATCCAATTTTGGTTTTATAAATAGTTCATGAGATCACTTTTATTCATCCAATTTTGTTTTAAATATAAGTAAAATTCATAGTTGTATTCGCCTAATTTTGTTCTAAATATTAAACTATGCACATTGGTAAGATTATGTTCACTAATAGATTATGATAGAGTGATTTGTGCATCCATATTCATTGTTCAAATTAATAGATCTCATTGTTAGATAGATATTTTTTTATAGTTAATGAAAGTAAAGTGATATTACTTTTAAGATCTATATTCATCCAATTTGGTTTTGTAAACAGTTCATGAGCTCACTTTTATTCATCTAATTTGATTTTAAAAATATAAGTTAAATTCATAGTTGTATTCACCTAATTTTGTTCTCAATATTAACTATTTACATTGGTCTTATGTGAACAAGCTAATAGATTATGATAGAGTTATTTGTACATCCATATTCATTGTTCAAATTAATAGATCTCATTGTTAGATAGATGTTTTTTTTATAGTTAATCAAAGTCGATATTACTTGTAACATCTATATTGTTCTTTTCAATTACATGAATAAATAGTCACTATTAAAGATAAATTATGTAATTGATATTTAATTACAATTGATATTAAATGATCATATTACATAAGCTCATATATCTACATTCAAACCACTATTTGAAAAAACAATGAAATAGGATTAAAAGTCCATGAATAAGATAAATAAAATAACAAGTCCTAGAATAATATGTATCATAATGTCCATCATATCAACTCATGGTATATATAATCACACAAAAAATCCTACTCTAAAAACAAGTCCAAGTAATATATGATAACAAGTCCTAATAATGTAAGTCCTACTCTAACAACAAGTAAAAATAATATGACAAGAAGTCATGATAACCTAAGTCCAAATACCATGATAACATGTCTCAATAATATATATATAACACGCACCATCATAAAATGTCCATCATATAAAAAGTGAAAATAATCAATGTGACAAGTATAATGTAACTCTTGTCATCTAGCTAATTTGCAGTCCTCTTTAGTCTAATGAAGGTGACTGCAATGCACCATCATGCTATGTTTTCTCCTGAGTGCCCTCATCCTCATGTAAATTTTCAAAAGATCTCATCAAAAGACTTAAAAAATTCACTTAAAAAATAATTAATATTAATTTGAACATTTAAAATTTTACCATGCATCCATGCTCAGTAATGCCTCCGGTGGGACATGGAGGTCCTCTCTCAGCTACAACAAAAGTGGATGCACTCAACTCCTATAAAAAAACATAATAAAATTTAAATAATTCAAGTATAAAAGATCTAGATACACAATGTTAATAGTAATTTGAACATCTAAAATTTTACCATGCATCCATGCTTAGTATTTCCCTCAGTGGAACATGGAGGTCCTCTCTTAGCTACATCAAAAGTGGATGCGGTCAAGTCCTGTAAAAACAAACAGTACAAAATTTTAATAATTCAGGTATAAAAGATCTATATACATAATCGACATTGAAAATTTACTTTTAATCATGACCTCAAAGGACAATGTCGATGGCTGCATTTGGATTAATCATGTAGCCACAACAAGACTCATGGTGGTGTCGACCTAAACAACATATATAAAGAATGAATCAAACTTATAGTATATACATAAATTATAAATTATATATAACTTGACTATAAATTTATGGAACAAAAGCATGTACATTACTTGTGTGTGACACGTAGCTAATGTCATTGATGAGTGAGGATGTACATGTGATTACAGAACATGAGACAATTTAAAAGCCTACAATTGCAAAAAAAAAGTACAAATCAAAGTTGTACATAAATTAGTAAGATATAAACACTTAAAATTAATGAATGAAAAAAATACTACAAGTATATGGAGCTGACTCTTAGTGACTAGTGAGGCAAAGAATGAAGAACTACCAATCTCAGTGTTACATGAGAGACCCTACAAAATCACAAAAAATATGTCAAACACATTATCAATTAAAGTTTTTTAATTATTTAAAGTTTAAATGTATCAAGATCAAAGTGCATACCATTAATGGGGCACCAAGCTCTCATGGTGTGGATGTCATATGATGATGACTAATGAATGATAGAGTGTCAACCCTCCTCTATTCACTAGAATATCTACATGTTATGGTTCATAATTGTATAAATATGAAATTTAATATTGCACTATAAATTATAATTAAATTTACCTCTACGGGATGATCATCACCCACATTGAGAAAATCAACATATGATGTGATATCATCTCCAACATCACCATGTATGCAACCATCATCATCATCATATCCACCATGGGAAGCATGGAAAGAATTAGGATGAGTCTGGGGACCCCTACATATATCCCCACAACTCATACAAACTTGTGCTATGCTATGGGAAACCCTCACCCAGGTCAAGTGCTATAAAAAATTGCCTGTAAGGACACTCAATGAACCAAGATCTGACTACATTTATCAATGATGTATAGGTGCAAGAACTACTGGAGTAGGAAGAGGAACAAGGGGCTCATTACCCACATGATTTCTAGTTCTATCACTCAATTTGGCCCTTGGCCTATCCTATGGCATGCCCCAACCAACCCCCTAAAATGCTCTCATATCAAAGTAATTGAAATCCTACCCAATTCAAATTCAGCCCATAATTTGTTCAAAAAATAAAGGGGGACCTCATGATTAGTGTGTGATGGATGGTCAAATACCATCCACCACAGCTCCTAAAAATTGTCCACTATACCAGGGTGCCGACACCATCTAGTAGAAATATGCGGCTTCTTGCCAAGTATCTCCTCACCTATTTTAGGGTTCAAAACATAACTTGTCATATCACTTTTTTAATTTTTAAATTATTGACCTCTTTGTAAGAGAGGCCATCAACATAATATGCATGCATGGTCTCCCTCCATGATTGAAAACTATCAAGCTTGGAGTCTAATGTATGTACAAAATCTACTATGCCTTGCATGCTATCTGCAAGGTGTAGTAGCTAGGGAGATGGATGAAGATCATGCCTGATAGTATTTACATCTCTCATTATGGCCTCTACATTTCTCCTAAAATTGTCTCTCAACTCCCTAGGTGGAGGAGGTGGTGGTGGTGGTGCTTGCTGACCTAAAAGCTCATCAATGCTAAAATCATCCATTTTTATAATTTGTGTACATATAAAAACATGAAAATATATAATTAACATATAATTTACATTTTTCCTTACAAAGAAAGACTTAAATAATTAATTACTTGACATAATTTAAAAATACAAGAGAGAGAGAGAGGATAGAGAAAGAGGAGAGAGAGAGGAGAGAGACTTAAATAATTAGTTACTTGACATAATTTAAAAATTAACAAATACTTTAAATATTTTACTTTATAGAGAGAGAGAGAGAGAGAGAGAGAGAGAGAGAGAGAGAGAGAGAGAGAGAGAGAGAGAGAGAGAGATGATAATACAAGAAAATCAAAACCACTGCAAATGTTTTTCTTTAAGAATGTACACCTAAGGTTGAAAAAAGATTCCAAGTTTTTTGATGTTTTTAAATCTCTATGTTTTGAAATGTTTTGATTTGGAACATGTTTTACCATTTGAGAGAGAGAGAGAGAGAGAGAGAGAGAGAGGTGCTATAATACAACCTACATTTTTAGATTTTTTATTTAGGAATGAAATTATATGCACCTTAGAGAGGGACCAATGAGACTTAAAGATATTTATGAAAAATGAAATCTATGTTTTTGGTATTTTGACTTTTTCAAGGATTTTGAAAATACAAACTAATAATGCAACCTATTTTAAAGATTTTTAGAATTTTTGAAATGCAACTTAGGTATGACAATACAATAGATGTAAACTGAGGTACTATAAAGTGAAAACTATGTTTTTAAGTTTTTGGACTTTGAAAACCTTAGGAATGAAAATCTAAAGGCATAACCATAGGGAATTAAAGTGTAATCAAAACCTTAAAGGATAAAAAGACAAATTAAATTACAAAGGACCAAGCCAAAACAAGATAAGGTATTGAATTAATGATAATGATGCCAAAATGAAATTTTTTTTGACAAGGTCAATATTCCCTATTCATCTACACAAGGTATAACCCTAAAACTTGGTTTGTTTAATTTTGTAAAGTAAACTTTAGATTCTAAGTGCAAAATGAGGATGCTAATACAAGATTGATAATACAAGTATAAGACTAAAGATATGATTGAATTAGGATCTAGGGATAATGGGGAGTAATGAGTTAACATGCAATAATAAGGTAAGGGATTACATAGGATGTAATTCAAATGCAATTAGGACTTAGGATCTAAGGCAATGATAAGAACAATACAAAGAAATGAGGAATAATGCAAGGAAAATGAAGACTAAAGAAAAGAAGATTAGGACTACTATAAAGAAAATGAGGACTAATGATAAGGACAATGCAAGAGAAATAAGGATTATGAAATGAAAATGCAAGGAAATGAGGGAATTATAGTGATGATAATACAAGATAGTCAAGACTAATGAAAAAAAATTTCTTCAAGAATACACCCAAGGTTGAAAAAGATTCCAAGTTTTTTGATGTTTTTAAATCTCTATGTTTTGAAAGGTTTTGATTTGGAACATGTTTTAACAATTTAGAGAGAGAGAGAGAGAGAGAGAGAGTTTATTGTTTTAGTTGTGTCTAGGTTTATGTTTTTGTTTTACTACCTAGTGTTAAATTAAAAAATTTAATAGTTTTCTAGTTTGGTACGATAATTTACAAAGTAAATTAAAACTAAAAATAACTAAATGACACATAAAATATAATTAAATATATATGATAAATTAGAAAACAACATTGAGCTACATTTTTTAATTAAAAATAACATGAAACTACATTTTTTTATAAAAAAAATAATAAAAAATAAAGAAAAATAATAATAAAAAATGGTACATACCTGGAATTAGGAGAAAACTGGCTGAGGGGGTCGGCAGTAGCAGTTGAAATGGGTACTCGTAGTCTGCAAAATGTGATCCCATTTTCCAGGTTGTGAAAATGACTTGGAAAATGGTTTAAATAAAAAAAAATACACTTACAATATGGGCACCCAATTTTTAAAAAATGGGCACGCATTTTGTAAAAATTGGGCACCTATTTTTCTATGGGTGCTCGATACAAAATGGGCACCCGATTATTAAATAGATGCCCATTTTTAAAATATGGATTGGGCTCTCGAACCTAAACAGGAACTTGAATTTTTTAAAATGGGTGCTCGTTTCTTGTGCCAAATTTTTTTGGTCATGAACTTTTGTGGAATTGGCACTCAACTTTTTGCATCAACCCTAAAATGATACTATATCGTCTGTTCATCTCTTTTATAGAGCATACAATGATTAGCAATTTGAAATCCTCTTTTAATAAGGTTGTCTTGGATGATAATTTTTCCATTCAATGAGGCCCACCAGAAGAAATTAATCTTGGGAAGTAATTATGAATTCCAAAATTTTTTCCAACTATGTGTGTCAACATTGTTCCTTACTAGAAGATTGTAAGAAGACTTTGTTAATATGATTTAGAACAACAAAGAGGGGGGGTGAATCAGTTGTTCTCAGGTCCAGATGTATAAAACAAACTTCAAGAACTTTTCCTTAAATCAGATCTAACAACCAAAACCAACTCGGTCATCACTGATTCAATAATAGAGACATATAACATTGTAGTCCACTACCTAGCTGTATCTAACTTGTAAAACACAAAAATTTCTAAACCAAAACATTCACACAAGCATTGACACTAGGATTTATAGTGGAAACCCAATCTGAGAAAAACCACTTTGTAACATGCTACTATTATTTTCACTCTTCTGAAGTGAGCTCGGTTAAAATCCAACCCTGTCAAAGGTTACAATACACATTGTTAGGTGTGACCTAGTTAAAGGATTTCAATCACTCTATTAGAAGTGAGCCTTGTTATAGGACTTACATACATTCCATTAGAAGGCAACCTTGTTCAAAGGATTTAAACATATGACTGTTAGGTCAACCTCTGTTAAAAGGATTTTGACTGTTACAATGGTTAGAAAGTAGCAACAGTATTGATCTAAAAAACATACAACTTACTTTGCAAATATCAGATCCAATTCCGTACATAAATGCTAGTTTATTGACTTTGAAACTTTGCCATCTCCATCTTTGATCTGCTCAAAAATTTTCTTCAAGAAATCACCACACTTCTCCTTCAGCCTTTTCATGCTTATACAGTTAATAACATCTACTGATCTTCTAGCATCCTTTGTTCACCCATGCACACACATACCTAATGCTTAGGTTCCCTTAATACTTCCTCAATTAGGTTAACTCATCTTTTGTCACTCAATCTCCTTCGTAGATCTTAGGATTAGGTCAGATTCATTGAATCTACCCACTTTATGTTCTTCAACTCCTTTTCTAGAAACATCTCAAATCTCTTAAAGATTTACAATAAAATATTTTTCAGTGCATTCAATGCTTTCAAACAATCAATAAATAAAGTCAACACATTTTACATAATCCAAGAATTCAACAATGTTGGCTCCAAATCTGAATTCTCTTCAAATATAAAAATACTGATGCTCAGTCAATACTGTGATCAACTACTTGGTCTTCATGTAGAAAGCTCGGTCATTACTAAAAATGTTTCCTCGGCTTATACTGCCTTCCTTGGCAATTAACTGATGTTTGGTCGACACTAGAATTTTGCTCGGCATACACTAACTTGGTCGACACTAACATCACTTGGCTTGAACATGATTTCTCCATTTTTGCTCGATCAAGCCTACCAGTTTAGTCTTCAATCTTACTAAGATAAACAATACATTGTCTCATCATTGTACAACATAGTCAAGTACACTTTGTAGTATCAAGATAACTCAACCTTTCCTTAGGTGCTATTGTTACCAACCTTTCCTATCCCCTTAGCAACACTCAAATAGATATAGTACTTTCTTAAGTAGCAACAGTCTTATTAGTTAAGATTTGACATCAATGACAACACAACAATTGCTTCAATTGTAGTTTCCAACAATCTCCCTCTTTGGCATTGATGGAAACACCATATGATATCACCTGAATAACACATGGATTACCAACCAATCCAAAAACTTATCTATCCATCAAAAAAAAAAAATTGTAATATCCTTAGCTTCATTCTGATTTAGAATCTATAAGCCTCACTTCTGTGACTATCAGAAATATCCATATCTCCCTCTATCTTGATCCTTCATTTCAGTTCATCATCTCCTTAATTTTCCTTTCAGTGTCATGTGTTATTATATCATCTCTATATCATCTCAGTTCATCTCCCTCTTTGACAAAAATGCCAAAGTAGCAACTAAAACATACATCCATCAGATGTAGATATTATCTATGTAGCTCAATGTTTCTCCCTCTGTCATCTTGCTTATGACTAATTCCTAGTCTTTTCTCTTCTTCACAGCTCTAGACCAGTCCTAAAGTGTGATAATCTTCTGCACCAATTTGTCAAATATTTTGTTGTAGCATATTTGATGCAGTGCTCCTAGCTGAACTAGGCAGCCTTAGTTAGGGGAAGGACCCCTAATTGACTCAAATACTCATGTGCTTCTTTAGTTAAAGTTTTAGTGAATATGTCTACTAATTGTTCCTTTGTATTCACATATTCCATTCAAACTTCTTTATCTTGTACCAATTCTCTCAAGTAGTGATACTTGATTTCTATGTGCTTGGTCTTAGTATGCATCACTGGATTCTTAGAAATGTTAATAGCACTTGTGTTGTCATAGAAAATAACAACAAGTTCAGTGATTTCTTCTTTCATGCCTACCAACAAATGTTTTATCCATACTAAATTTGAACAGTTTACTACAACAACAACATACTCGGCTTCAGAAATAGATTGGGAAATGCAATTTTGTTTCTTGCTCGTCCAAGAGACTAATCTCTGTCCAAGAAAGAAAGCTCCACCACTAGTACTCTTTCTGTCATCTACATTTCCTACCCAATTAGCATTTGTATATACTCTTAGTTCAAATCTTTCATCCTTCTTGTAATATAGCCCATAGTCAGTAGTCCCTTTCAAGTATCTCATAATTCTTTTCACAGCCATCATGTGTGTTTCCTTAGGATTGACAAAGAATCTTGCCACAATCCCAATAGCTAGTGCAATATCTAGTCTACTATGTACAACATACTAAAATTTTCTAATCATGGATCTGTACAAAGTCTAGTTCACTTCTGCAACATCATCATTCTTAGATAAATTTTGTCCAGTAGTCATAGGAGTATTCACTAGTCTAGATTCTTCCATCCCAAAAGTTTTCAGTATTTCATTAACATACTTAGACTATGTAATGAAAATTCCTTTCTTCATCTAATATACTTGTAAACCAACAAAGAATTTGATCTCACCAAACATGCTCATTTCAAATTCAATTTTCATTTCATTTGAAAATGTTTTACACAAAGCATCTTGTCCACCAAAAATAATATCATCCACAAATTTTTTTGCCAACAAGATACCTTTACCTTCTTCATCTTTCATGTACAGATTGCTTATGCCATTTGTTCTTGAAAATCCAATCTGTATCAAGTAGTTATGCAATCTCTCATACCATGCTTTAGGAGCTTGTTTTAATCCATATAGTGCTTTGTTTAGTTTGCATACCATGTGTCTTCTATTTGGATCAATAAAACCTTCTGGCTGTTCTATGTAAACTTCTTCTTCTAGTATACCATTTAAGAATGCAGACTTGACATCCATTTGATAAACCTTGAAATCTTTATAAGTAGCATATGCAAGAAGAGATCTTACTCCTTCCAATCTAGCTATAGGGGAAAATGTCTCCCCATAATCTATTCCTTCTTCTTGTGCGTAGCCTTTGCATACCAGCCTAGCTTTGTTCCTAGTTATTTCACCTTTTTCATTCAACTTATTCCAGAATACCCACTTTGTTCCTATAACATTTTTGTTTTCAGGTCTCCGCACCACAGTCCAAGTATCATTCTTCTCTATCTGGTCTATTTCTTCATTCATTGCTTGTATCTAGTCTTCATTTTATAATGCCTCTCTAGTTGACTTAGGTTCAAATTCACACAGTAAACATGTTGGATCCTTTGTCTTACTTCTGGTCAGAATTCCAGTATGTTTGTCTCCAATTATCTGTTCAAGCTTGTGATGTCTTCTTACATATTTTTCCAAAATAGGTTCAGCTCTTCTCTCCTCTATTTCATCAGATTCCTCAACAAGATTTTTAGATTCAGTTTCTGAATGCTCGACAACCTCTTCCTAATACTCGGCAGCATTATTTTGTCGCTCAACATGTTCTTGTTATATTTCGGCACCATTTTCTTGATGCTCGACAACCTCTTCCTATCACTTGGCATTGCTTACCCGAGACTTGGCATTAGGTGCAATTCTATTACTTGCCTCTTCTTCTTCTTAAATATACACAAAAGATCTATAATCTTCTGGTCTTCTTTTGCTATCAACTTCATTTCTTTCTACATTTTCATCAACTTTGACATTCACACTTTTCACAATTTTGTTATTGTTAGAGTTCAAACACTTATAAGCTTTACTTTTTTTGGAATACCCTAGGAATATGCCTTCATCACTTTTAGCATCAAACTTTCCATTCCTATTGTCTTTTAATATGTAGCACTTGCTTCCAAAGATTTTAAAGTATTTAACACTCAGTGCATGCCCATACCATAATTCATAGGGTATCAAATTTGTACCTTTCTTGATCTGTACCCGGTTAAGAGTGTAGACAATTGTACTTAAAGATCTTTCTAGTATTTTTATGCCACATTATTTTCAATCAACAATGTCCTTGCACAAGCCAAGATAGATCTATTTCTTCTCTCTGCTATACCATTCTGTGGAGGTATTCTAGTTGCAGACATCTATCTTTTGATTCCTCTTTCATTGAAAAATAGATTGAATTCATTTGATGTAAATTCTCCACCTCGGTTAGATCTAAGACATTTTAGGTTCCTACCTATCTCCTTCTCAACCTTAGCCAAATACCACTTAAAGAAGTGAAAAGCGTCAGATTTTTATTTTAGAAACATTACATGCATCATCCTGGTATGATCATCAACAAACAAGATAAAATACCTAGCACCATAGTAACTTTGTACACCCATAGGTCCACAAAGGTCAGTATGAACCAAATCTAAAATGTTATCAGATGTAAAGGATTTTCTCTTAAAACTTGACTTTGTCATTTTTCCTAACTGGCATTCCTTGCACATCACATTCTCAGGTTTCTTTAATCTAGGTAGACCTCCTACTTTCTTCTTCTTACTTATTTCTACTAGATTGTCAAAGTTAACATGACATAGCCTCTTATGCCATAACCAAATGTCATCAAGTTGTGAAACCATACATGCTTCTTTAGATAGGTCAAGATACAACAAATTACCTCTAGTCTGTTCTCCACTTCTGATCAGTTCACTAGTAGCATCAAATATTTTAGCTTTCTTGTGATGAAATTCCACTTGGTAACTAGTGTTGTTGAGCTGAGCAACACTTAGCAGATTATAATTTAGACCTTCAACCCAATATGCATTTTCACAAGAGATCTTATCAGTCAGTTTAATCAAACCTTTTCCTCTAACAGGACATGGTGCAGCATTACCAAATTTTACACTTTTACCTCTATAATGATGTAAGGTCTCAAACTTACTCTTGTCACCAATCATGTGATGTGAACAATCACTGTCAATAATCCATTTTTCATTCTTGTTCACATAGGAGATCAATGTAGTTTTCTCATCCTCATTAGATTCATCTTTCATTGCAACATAGACTACCTCAATTTCAAAATCATCACTATTAGTGTCAGTTTCTTCTTCAGCAATGTAACAAGATTTCTTACCTTTTCCTTTGTAGTCTTTGTACCTTCGGTAGGTTTTGTCATCTCTTCTATCTTTGTGTTTTCTTTTTCTTTCTTCATCTTTCTCATTCCTATCATAACATCTAGTAGCTATATGACCAACTTTATTACATGCAAAACATATAATAGGGAGTTTACCTTTATATTTTCCTTTTCCCCTTCTTAGTCTTCTAGCCATAAGAGCTTCTAGATCTTCAAGTTCTTCATCAAAAGTGTCATTGTCACTTTCACTTTCACTGATGCATCTTTATTTTTCTTTCCTTGGCTTGTTTAGAACTAATTGTGACTTAAAAGTAGATTGAACATTACCAATACTACCAACAATGAAGTTATCATAGTTAGAGAGTTCAAAAGTAGTCAACTTGCCAACCAAAATTTCCAAAGTAAGCACATTTGTAGAGTTACATCTTGATTCCTAAATAGCTGAGATCTTAATAGCATATATAGGACACAAAGTTCTTAGTACTTTACCAATTATAGTTTCATCCTCAATAGTCCCACTAGCTCCTCTAATAGCATTCACAACTTCTTTTATTCTACCACAATATTGTGCAATGTTCTCACCTTCTTGCATTCTCATTTCATCAAACTTACCTCTGAGACTCTCAGCCTTAGCTTTTCGTACATTTTATGTCACCACCATTGAGATTTGCAAGAGTGTCCCACATCTCCTTAGCACTTGTGCAATTCTTAATGTCCTCAAATTCTGGATAGCTTAAGGCAGATGCAACTTCTAGCATTGCTTGATTATGTTCTTGCTTAGCACTCATTTCTTTGCAGTCAAAGGTGTGATAGGTGAGACATAGTCATTCTCAATGTAGTACTTTGTAGAATCACCAATACTGGCTAGATGCAGCTTCATCAAGCTTTTCCATGTAGGGAAGTTTTCCTTATTTAGCTTCGGTACCTCCTTATACATCTTGATCATTTGCTTCAAGTCCCTTTAAACTTGATTTCTGTAAACACCAATAATAAGCAACACAGCTCTGATACCAATTGTTAATATGATTTAGAACAATAGAGACGGGGGGTGAATTAGTTGTTCTCAGGTCCAGATGTATAAAACAAACTTCAAGAACTTTTCCTTAAATCGGATCTAACAACCAAAACCAACTCGATCATCATTGATTCAATAATAGAAACATATAACATTGTAGTCCACTACCTAGCTGTATCTAACTTGTAAAACATAGAAATGTCTAAACCAAAACATTCACACAAGCATTGACACTAGGATTTATAGTGGAAACCCAATCTGGGAAAAACCACTTTGTAACATGCTACTATTATTTTCACTCTTCTAAAGTGAGCTCAGTTAAAAGCCAACCCTGTCAAAGGTTACAATACACACTGTTAGGTGTGACCTGGTTAAAGGATTTCAATCACTCTATTAGAAGTGAGCCTTGTTATAGGACTTGCATACATTCCATTAGAATGCAACCTTGTTCAAAGGATTTAAACATATGACTGTTAGGTCAACCTCTGTTAAAAGGATTTTGACTGTTACAATGGTTAGAAAGTAGCAACAATATTGATCTGAAAAATATACAACTCACTTTGCAAATATCATATCCAATTCCATACACAAATGCTGGTTTACTAACTTTGAAACTTTTCCATCTCCATCCCTGATCTGCTCGAAACTTTTCTTCAAGCAATCACCACACTTCTCCTTCAGCCTTTTCTTTCTTATACTGTCAATAACATCTACTGATCTTCCAGCATCCTCTATTCACCCATGCACACACATACCTAATGCTTAGGTTCCCTTAATACTTTCTCAATTAGGTTAACTCATCTTTTGCCTCTCAATCTCCTTTGTAGATCTTAGGGTTAGGTCAGATTCATTGAATCTACCCGCTTTATGTTCTTCGGCTCCTTTTCTAGAAACATCTCAAATCTCTTAAAGATTTACAATAAAACATTTTTCAGTGCATTCAATGCTTTCAAACAATCAATAAATAAAGTCAACATGTTTTACATAATCCAAGAATTCAACAATGTCGGCTCCAAATCTCAATTCTCTTCAAATATAAAAATACTGATGCTCGGTCAATACTATGATCAACTACTTAGTATTCATGTAGAAAGCTTGATCATTACTAAAAATGTTTCCTCGGCTTATACTGTCTTCCTCGACAATTAATTGATGTTCGATTGACACTAGAATTTTTCTCAGCATACACTAACTCGGTCGACACTAACATCACTCAGCTTGAACATGATTTCTCCATTTTTGCTCAGTCAAGCCTACCAGTTTAGTCTTCAATCTTACTAAGATAAACAATACATTGTCTCATCATTGTACAACATAGTCAAGTACACTTTGTAGTATCAAGATAACTCAACCTTTCCTTAGGTGCTATTGTTACCAACCTTACCTATCCCCTTAGCAACACTCAAATAGATATAGTACTTTCCTAAGGAGCAACAATCTTATTAGTTAAGATTTGACATCAATGACAACACAAGAATTGCTTCAATTGTAGTTTCCAACAGACTTGACAGAGAAAGCTCCTGAAAGATTCTTTGTCCAAATAAAATTATCATTCTAGGAAATAAAGGCATGCTAACTTCAGATAACAAATGGGGAAATGTAGTCAATAGCAAAAGTCCCAAAGTGGTCCTTCATTCTCCTCATAAGATGATAGAAAGGGCCAACAACTAGTGGTCTATCTCCTAGGCAAAAATCCTCCCAGAATCTTATGGTCCACCCATCCCTTATCTATCATTTCAGACCTTCTCTAATGTGGGTGCAACTTTTAAGAGCATTGGCCCAAATATTAGACCTAGAAGGGAGATCATGAGGGTTAAGATTCTTGTGGAAGTGACCAATGTTAAGATACTTAGCTTTCATTATTTTGCACTAATCATCCAGACAAACAATCAAGTGCCAACCAACTTTGGAAATTAAGGCTTTGTTTAGATTTGTCAGCTTTATAACGCAAATCCATCCCAAAGTTTTAGGTGTACAAACAGTGTGCCAATTAACTAGTACCATTCTCTTTTTTTCTTCCATTCCTATCTATAGAAAATAAAATTAGATTCTTTCTAGTTTTTCAACCATCACCTTTGAAATTTTAAATAAAGACAAGGAGTTAACTAGTATACCTTGTAAAGAGGCTGAGTGGAGTTGAAGCTTCCCAACACTACTTAACATTTTACCCTTTAAGCTAGCAAGTTTCCTCTAAATTCTTTCAAGAATGGAGTTTTATAAGTTAGGAGTAACTTTCTTGATAGTTAGGGGAGAACTGAGGTAAGTACTTGGTAAATTAGCACACTAGCAACTTAGAATATCCTTGATCTTGACTTGGAGATCCTATTTGGTTTTGAAGAAATAGATGTTTCTCTTCCCATAGTTGATAAATTATCTCAAGGCATTAGCATAATCCCTAAGCATTTCCCTTCATTCCTTAGCCTCAATAACATAAGATTTTTTAAAGAGGAAGTGTCATTGACAAAATACTGGAATACTAAGAGAGGAAGAGAGGTAGCAGCTTTAACACCCTGGATCCTTCCCACCTGCACTAGATGAAGGAAATTTCTTCATAGGACCTTAGCAACCATAATAAATAGAAATGGAGACAATGGGTCCCCCTTCTCGAACCCTTTCACAACCTTAAATAAACCCCATGGAGTCCGATTGACTAAAACTGGATAGTGAGTAGTCTCTATGGATTCATGGATGAGACCAACTCTATGATTGAAACCCAATTTGAGAAAGGTAGACTAGAGGAATTGCCATTTAACTTTATCATACAATTTTGAGATGTCCAATTTAAAAGCCATGCCTAAATTATGACTTTGGTCCATCGAGTGGATAATTCAAGTCACAATTCAAATCAAAATTTTTCCAAAATTATTGGTATATTATGGTCGGGTTCTTTTGGAGGTTTTGTGACTCTATGGAACCCAAGTAAGTCAGATGGTGAGGCCTTATTGATGCAAGAGCATCTCGGGTCCTTGGAAATCCTATGTCACCAAAAGATTTTGGAAGTTTGTCTGTGTTGCTTGGTTCCTTCTTTGACCAAGTTGGTTGGTAGTTGGTCGGTTTCCTTTGGTTACTGAGTGTGGTCAGTTATTCCCTGGGTGGTCGATTGTTTCACTGGCGCTTGACGATGCTTGTCTGTTGCTTGTTCATCCTTGCTTACCAAGTAGTTTATTTTTGAGTTTCTGTTGAGGCCGACTTGTGCATTGATTATGAGTCATGGATTTAATGCTGGTCTCCATCATTGGGAAGCGTGTGATCCCAGATCTGACTGTTCCTTTTGTTGATTGTGGATCTGAAGGCCGATTTAGTTTGGTGTCCTCTTATATAAGTATAGTTGTTTGATTAGAGTTTTGGAGAGTCAATTTTAGTAGAAGATAGAAGATAGTAGAATCAATATTGTTGGCCAATCCTTGCATACATTTGAGGACTTCTGTAATTCATTGTAATATCTGGCCGTAACCAAGAAGGCCTTACAACCCATCATGTATGAATCAATTTGAATGAAGATAATAAATCAATGATCCTGCTTTCTCTCTCACTGTGTTGTTATTGCTTTCGCATGTTGTTGAGTAGGTTGGATTTGTAGGGTGTGCCATCGGTTGGCCCCTATCATCCTTGTCCTTGTGTCACTTATATCTTTCTCAAAGCTATCTTGTAGTGACTTTTCATCTCAATAATTTTTCCTTGCATATTTTCAATGTGTATGCTCCTAACACTAGAGCAGGTGGGGCACTAGTCTAGAGATAAATCTCCTCCCTAATTTTGGATGATCGGGTGGGTTTTAATATGGTGGTGGGTGACTGGAATTGTGAGTGTCAAGTTCTACATAGTCAAATCCCTAGTTAGACCAACTTTGAAACTCCTAGAAAGTGATAAAAATTTAACATACAATGGACTACTAAGATGATGCTACGAAGAGATGGTACACTTAAAAAACATGATTTCAATTCATAGTGAATAAATATTTAAATACAACAACCAAACATACAAATCAACATAGTCATGAATAATGTTGGCTCACAAAATTAGTAGAAGGAGCCAACAAAGTTTTCTTTAAATTTGAAGTTTAATAGTTAGGTTTCACAACCACAATTTCATAAGTGATATAATCAAAATTTCACCTATAAATCTCATCCAAGGGGATGAAGAGTACACCTAGAGATTGAGACCAATCTTAAGCAATGAGTCATGATGAGATTAGCATATAAGAATATCATATGATAAACTTATGCAATTATATATATGATTCATAAACCGGTTGTCATATGTTTAAGAAACTATTATCAAAGTGAGCCCAAAAAATAAAGGAAAATGGTGTGTTTATACAATTTTCACCATTGAATTAGGCAAATAGAAATATAGTGCCAATTTATATATTTCCCAATTAAATATAAATAAAGTGTGAACCTTTTATTTTCTATTTGAACTAAAAATATAAGATATATAAAGATAATACAATGTATCCATACATCCATGATTTCGTAGTCAACAAATCAAATCAGTTGACATGATAATGTTGTATACTCATTGAAATAAAAAAGTTAAAGATTCTCAAACTTCTTAATAACGGTTCATAACATTTAAAATATAAAAATTATATGCATTATCATATCTTGCAATAGTGAGCCTTTATATTATAGTCGCAATCAAACTCAAACCATCTAGATACATGACTAACCATAAGAATTTACAATGGACAAACACCCGTGCCTTGAAGGAAAAAACCTATTAAAGACAAACAAAAAATGATTGATTTGAAATTAATTAACTTATTGTAAATAAAATTATAATTTAGATGAAGAAATGTCTATTCTTAAACAACATTAAGCTCATAGTCAAAAGTAAAATTTTACTAATAAAAGTGGAACAACAAATTATCAATTTTTAGTGGAGATAAGGTGTAAAATCACAATTCAATTGACCGTTTAATAGTATACTATTTAAGTAGAATGAGAATATTTATACCATAGTGGTACTCAACTCAAATCATCTAGATACATGATAAATTATGTAAAATTACAATGGATAAACACCTATTTCTTTAAGAAAATAAATATATTAATTTGACAGAAAATAAATTTATTTTAAATTAATTAACATATCGTAAATAAAAATAGTGATGTATACAAATAAAGATCTGTATTCTTAAACAATATTAATTTCAACAAGTCAAAAGTAAAATTTCACTAACAAAAGTAGGACAAGGACATCAATTTTTAGTGGGGATGAGTTGTAAAATTACTATTCAATTGACTGCTATATAGGTAGTGTTTAAATAGAACACGACTACTAAAAAATGATGAAGTTTATATAGGAAGTGAAAAATGACATACATCAGTCTTTCCTTAAAAATAATTTCATTCCATCAAATACTTCAATTCCTAGCAACTTAAATTTCAAAATTACTCAACACCAAAAAGATTTTTCACAATATATTCTTTCAATCTACCATTTCAAGTTAATTAATCTATAGTAAATAAAATAGTGGCATGTATGAAGAAATGCCTATTCTTAAACAACATTAAGTTCAACGGTTAGAATTAAAATTTCACCAATTAAAGTAGGACAACAACTTATCAATTTTTAGTGGTGATGAGCTATAAAATCACCATTTAATTGACCCTTAAATAAAATCATGTTTAAATAGAATGTGGCTACGAAAAATGATGATGAAGTTTATATAGATAATGAATAGTGTCATATGTCAAAACGATGATGAAGTTTATATAGATAATGAATAGTGTCATATGTCAAAATGATGATGAAGTTTATATAGTAAATGAATAGTGTCATATGCCATTCTTTCCTTAAAATACAATTTTGTTCCATCAAATTCTTCAAAATCTAAACAACATCAAGTTCAATGGTCAAAAGTAAAATTTCCCAAATAAAAGTAGGACAACAACTTATCAATTTTTAGTGGAAATGAGGCATAAAATCACAATTCAATTGAACATTGGATAGTATAATGTTTATGTCTAGAATGTGAATATTTATGTCATAGTGTTACTCAACTCAAATAATCTAGACACATGACCAACCGTGCAAAAACAATGGATAAAATAAAAATAGTGGTTTATATTAATAAAGATCTATATTCTTAAACAACAATAAGTTCAACAAGTCAAAAGTAAAATTTCACCAATAAAAGTAGAACAATGACATATCAATTTTTAGTGGGGATGAGTTGTAAAACCACAATTCAATTGACCGCTATATAGATAGTGTTTAACTCGAATGTGTCTACTGAAATGATGATGATGTTTATATAGTAAATGAATAATGTTGTATGTCATTCTAGCCTTAAAAAACAATTGTATTCTATTAACAACTTAGATTTCGTTTCTAGATTTAACTGTATGTTAGTTTATCCCTTAGATCACATTTCATTCTAATGATGGATCACAATTATTGTATTTGAATGTGTGAATATTTGCATCAAATGTTCATAGAAAAGCTAACAATCAAATCGAATCAAATCAAATCTAAAATCCATCTTCATTCATTCATAGATTGTGTGAAAAATTATTGTATTTGAAGTTAAATTTCAATATTATTCAATACCCAAAATATTTCTCACAACATATTATTTCAAAGTGACAAAAGCTCTCGAAACACATGGCATTAGTCATTGCTTACATTTCTAAATTGTGGGCCATATTATGAACCAGATTGCTGTGGATAGAGAGGGTGTGAAAAAGTATGGATACTGGAATATTTGATCAAAACAGAAACCACTGAAAAGGATAAGCGCCAAGTCCAGTCCAAAGCAGCCGCCCTCAGTGTCTGCAAGTCAACTTTCTTTTGTCATGGGGTGATGAGAATACAGACATAAAAGTGTTTGCTTCTCTCTAATCTACTTCAAAGTGGGGTTTTCTATCACTATATACTGTGGATTGCACGTAAGTCATGATAGTCATCAATAGAAACGTACGTGTGGGATTGACATCATCTATAGTATTCCATGGTTGAAAGAGAGATAAGAACAATTGACCATCTTCATGGTTGACTCAACCTAGGCTAAGACAGAATCAATCACTGTAGAGTACAACCAAGAGAAGTGGGCTATCAAGCTTGACATCCCTGAGAAAAGAATATGATTATGAAAGATAAGTATAATGAATTATAATATGTAAAGAATAGTTGTGAAGGTTGTGGGTATCAAAGTATAATATTGATAGATAGAGTATTTTTATAAGCATGATAAAGACTATATAAAAATAATTATTTTTAATTATTATATAAATTTTATTCTAATAATGACGTGTTGTTTTATGCGGTATTAGACATTCAAAATTCTTTTAGTAGTTTATGGTTTTGAATGATATTTTGTATTATGTTTAGAATTAGGTATTGTACTATTCACATGTGAACCTAGCTTGATGTGACATTGTATTCTATATTGGATGTGGATTTTACATGGTTGAATTGTTGGAAATATGGTCCAATATTACTCTTCCCGTAGTAGTCAATTGGAAAGAAAATACAGACAAAATAAGCAAGTTATCAAGCTTCACATCCTTTAGAAAAAAAAGCAGTACAATAGAAAAGTATAATGAATTAAATATAAAAAATGGTTATGAAGGTTGTGGGGTATCAGAGTATTGACTAAAACAAATTAAATATTCATATATAACATTTTTACAAGGATTAAAAAGACAATATGTAGGAAAAATTGTTTCCAATTACTATGTAGACTTCATCATAATAATGACAATGTGTCATTTTCTGTGACACTAGGCATTCAAAGCTTTTTTAGCACTATATGGTTTTGAATGGTAATTTTTATTATGTTTAAAACTATGTGTTGTGTTATTAATGTGTAAATGTGCCTTCATCATAATAATGACAATGTGTCATTTTCTATGACACTAGGCATTCAAAGCTTTTTTAGCACTATATGGTTTTGAATGGTAATTTTTATTATGTTTAAAACTATGTGTTGTGTTATTAATGTGTAAATGAGCCTTGATGTGATATTGTACTCTATATCGGATATGGATTTTATGTAGTTGAATTATTGCAAAAGTGGTCAAATACCACTCCTAGAATATATAGCCAACTGGAAAGAAAAACTAATGAAAATTAACCTCTTGTATTTTACAGAAGTAAAGTACTTCCCATACAAATGTATGAGCTAAATTGATTTATTTATGATGAACATTATTAGACCTTATTTAGAGCTAAGTCTAGAAAAATAATTCATTTATTAAGTATATAATATGTATAATGACAAAGGCACGGGATAAGTGATTTTTGGATCTCTATATTTGGTCATTAACACGTGATTATAGCATATTTGATGTAGGAGTATCCAAAAAAATTTCATCATGCTTCATTGCATAATCTCAACATGACTAATAGTAAATACTTAAGAGTTCAACAATATCTTTTAGGAAAATTGTGTCTCAACCTTGCAATAACAAAAATATACTATTGATATGTGAGCAAGGGGGTAACCCCTTAGGAGTTTTGATCCCTTGATTGGTTGGGGGCTGGGGGAAATGTGCCCCAACAATATTTTCTAAGGAAAGTTCCCACAAAATAAGATTTCATTTATAATCTATCATTATGAATCCTAACTACTTATCATTAGGTCACTGATTTAATGGTGGATATTTTGTACGATTAGTTTTCCCTCGAAGGAAACCCCATTCTTTGAGGGAATTGTATTATGACGGTGTTGTTATGTATTCTAAATGTCTAATAGATTTTGATTTGCCTTTGGATATCCATTGGTGATGCTCTGCTAAGAAGCTTTCTTTACTAGTATATTATAATCTATTGTTAATTTATGAATAATATGCTAGGTGGCTTTTGGAGTGTGGGGTTTTTCTCCCAAAAGCATTTTCCCACATAAATCACTATGTTGTGGTACTTACATGTTATTTATGTTAATTTTTGGTAAGTTATAGTAACTATTATAAACATATGAGAAAGATTTTTCATAACCCTTTTGTCAAGGTTTATGTCAAATTTTTTTTTGCTACCTTAGCTTCATTACAATATTTTGCCCAACATATGATCATTATTTTAGTAGTTTGGATCAGTTTACAAAACTTTATCGTCACCAAAATTTCATAGTCCAAAAGCGATCAACACTAACTTTACTAGGAGAGATTTGAAAAACCTTTTCATACCTTATATTATTAGACCCAAAAAAACACAAGGCAATATAAGACAAGAGGAACCCTCAAATGAAGTTGCAAAATTTTTTGTTAACTCTTAGAGCTTCATTATTAGACTTACATTGACATATATGTTTCTTTGCATTCTAAATTTTAAATGTGAATTTGATTTTTATATCTAACATGCAGGTCTTGTTATTCTCTATTGATGCAGGAGCATCTTGGGTCTTGAGCAATCTTGCATCACCAAAAATATTTCCTATTTTCCTATACCTATCTGATGTTTGTTTTGTAGCCATTGCTACTGTTGGTTTCTTGCCTTGTAAAGTTAATGTGGTGTTGTGGACCTATTCTTGAGCATTCTCCTAAGAGCGCACATCCTAATTCATTTGGACCTAGAATTTATTGTCATTTTCCTCGGGCATTGATTCACCGCCAGTTTCACATGAAACGTGTGGTATTTCATCTTGCGCAGTTCCATGTGAGGAAATCAGATCTTGCAAAGTTTAGGATATGTTCTTGGATCATGTGTGGACCTAAATGTCACTTCACAATGTATTTTTTTATTTATTTCTTTAGTTTTGGTTTCTCCTCCTAAGTGGACTTATAATGTAATTAAATGCCTGACTAGCCAACCTGTGGCTTTGCTGGCTATATATTCAGAGCTTAGGCAGTTCTAGTTAGAAGATGGTAGTAGTAAAAGAGTAGTAGTAGCAGAAAAGAAGATAATATGTGAGTTGAGACTTTGAATTCATAATTCTCATTGTATAAGGCCGAAACCTGGAAGGCCTCACAACTAGGCATGTCAAAAGATTTAATATAATTGCACCAGTGTTGTTACCAGTTGCTTGTCTCATATCCATTATGTTTTCACTAATTTCATGTGGTTTTTATATTGCTTCTATGTGTAACTCTTCCAAGGGCATGTTAGTAGGTTTAAGAAGTCTCAATTAACCCTAATTCTGCCTTCACCTTCCTAGCCCTTCCATCAAGTGGAATTAGAGTGAAGTTCTTTCTCATGGATTGGATTGTGGAGAACCTTATTGGATTGGTTGTAGGGTGGCAGATTTGAGATCTGACCTGTAACTTGTAGAAGGTTATGATCTTGCTGAAACCTGATTGTCAAGATGGTTCATGTTAGAGGAAATGATAATGCTATCATGGATATATTGAGGCAGATTGCAACTAGGATTGAAGTTGTAGAGACAGTCTAGAGAAGAGGCACACATCTTGAAGATGTTAGTGATGAAGAAGAAGAAGCACCTAATCCTGAACTTGAAGTTGAGCAGGATGAGGAAATACTTTTGTGAGTTTTGTCTAAGGATAACTCCAGACCTGCAATTGAAGTTGCTTGCTATGATGGAAGACTTGAGACCGATACACTTTTGGATTGGATCTTTGAGATGGAAAAATACTTTGAGTATGAAGGTACTCTTGATAATAAGAAGGTTAAGGTAGTAGTTACAAAGTTGAAAGGTCATGCATCTCTTTGGTGGGATCATTTGCAAACTGAGAGACAGAAGAGAGGAAATGAAAAGATTAAGACATGGATGAAGATGATTGGAAAGATGAAGAAGAAGTTTCTTCTAGCTAAGTACCAAGTTAATTTGATGAGAAAAATGCAAAATTTGAGACAAAAGGACATGAGTGTGAAAGAAGATATTGAGGAATTTTACAAATTGGATATCAAATCTGGACATGTGGATGATGAAGTTGAGAAGGTGGCTAGATACCTGAATGGCCTAAGGACATCAATTTAGGATAAGATCAGTTATGTTAAAATAGATAGTGTGGAAGAAGCATAAAATTTTTCTTTGAAGGCTGAAGAGTGATTGACAAAGAGACATGAACAAAGACAAAGATGAAGAAGTGGTAGATTTTAGAGAAGTAGAGGTAGATCTTATGGAGAAAGTAGCAGATCTAACAATGTAGTACAAGATAAAGGATGGAAAGATCAACCTGTAGGTAGAAGAGCTAATTACTCTAGAGGTAGCTATACTAGTTACTCTAGGAATAAAAATGGTGGGAAAAGAGAAGAGAAATCTTGGTTTAAAGTTACTTGTTACAAATGTGGTGAAGGACATAGAGCTTTTGAATGTACTAACTCTGGAAAGAAGACTGGAGGTAATGGAAGAAACAATTTGGCTTGTGAAGAAGTTGAGGAATTATCTAATGAACCTGAACATGGTGAAAATTTGATGTTAAGAAGGATCTTGTGGAATGAAGAGCCCGATGAGAAACCTATTTTGAGGAAAAGTTTGTTCAGAACAAGATGTAAGATCCCTGACAAATGTTGCAAGGTAATCATTGATAGTGGAAGTTCTAATAATTTGGCATCTGAAGAGCTGGTTAATAAATTGTAGTTGCAAAGATTGAGACATCCTAAGCCTTACCATATTGCTTGGATCTAGAAGGAGCATAAATTACTTGTAAGTAAACAATGCCTTGTTAAATTCAAAATTGGGAATTATCATGATAAAGTCTTGTGTGATATTATGTGTATGGATTGTTGTCATATTCTTTTGGGTAGACCTTGGTAGTATGATAGGAAAGCTTTGCATGATGGTAGATTGAATCAATATACTATTCGGATGGATGGAAAGAAACAAATATTATTTCCTTTAGTAGAGAAGTTTGATGAAGGTCAATGTAGTATAGTCAGAGTATGCTTGGTTGATGGTAAAAAGTTTGCAAGAGAAATGAAAGAACAAAATGTTTTTTTTTCTTTAATTCCAAGAAAAATTGAGAAACAAGATGAGTTAGAACATGCACCCAAAGTTAAACCTTTGTTGACTGAATTTTATGACATCATTTCTGATAATGTACCTGATGGTTTACCACCTATGAGAAGTATAAGTCATTGTATGGATTTGATACCTGGAGCTAGTTTGCCTAATAAATCACCACATATGTTAACACCTGATGAAAAGACTGAGTTGAATAGACAAGTGCAAGAATTTCTTGAGAGAGATTTTATTAGGGAAAGTTTGAGTCCTTGTTCAGTACCTAGTATGTTAGCACTGAAAAAGAATGGAGAGTAGAGAATGTGCATTGATTCTAGAGCTATAAACAAGATAACAGTAAACTACAAATTTCCTTTGCGTAGGATGGATGACATAATGGATAGTTTGAGTGGAGAGAAGTATTTCACAAAGATTGATTTGAAAAGTGGATATCATCAGATTAGGATTAGAGAAGGGGATGAATGGAAAACTTCTTTTAAGACTAATGAAGGTTTGTATGAATGGTTGGTTATGCCTTTTGGTCTGACTAATACACCTAGTACTTTCATGAGGTTGATGAACGGAGTTTTGAAAAGATTCTTGGGTAAGTTTGTGATTGTATATCTTGATGACATTTTGATATTTAGTTAGAGTAAGGAAGAACATCTTGAACATATTAGACAAGTATTGCAGAGATTGAAAGAAGAAAGGTTGTTGATTAATTTGAAGAAATGTTCATTTATGAAAGAAGAGATTGTGGACCTTGGTTTTGTAATTTCAGTTGATGGATTGAAGATGGATCCTAAGAAAGTGAGAGCTATACTTGATTGGCCTACACCAGAGAATGTTGGATAGGTAAGATCATTTCATGGATTGGAAAGTTTTTATAAGAAGTTTATTAGAAATTTTAGTTCTATTTTTAATGCTATGACTGAAACTATGAGTGGAGATAAAAAGGATTTCAAATGGACACATGGAGCACAAAAGAGTTTTGAAACATTGAAACAAAGAATTGCAGAGTTGCCTACACTTTCTTTGCCTAATTTTAGTAAAGTTTTTCAAGTTGAATGTGATGCTAGTGGTAGTGAAATTGGAGTTGTTTTGAGTCAAGAAGGAAGACCTGTAGCTTTCTTTAGTGAGAAGCTAAATGATTCTAAGACAAAATATTTAGTTTATGATCAGGAATTCTATGCTATTGTTCAAGCTTTGAAGAAATGGAGACATTATTCGATGCTTAAAGATTTTTTGTTGTATACTGACCATAAAGATTTGCAGTATTTGGGAAGTCAAAATAAATTGAATCAAAGACATATGAAGTGGGTTGAGTTCTCGCATAATTTTTCCTTTTCTTTGAAACATAAGAGTGGATAGTTGAATAAGGTTGTTGATGCCTTGAGCCGAAGAATACGTTTGATGACAGAGATGAAAGTTGAGGTACTTGGTTTTGATGATTTGAAGTGTTTGTATGAAAATGACCTTGATTTTGTAGAGCCTTGGAGAGCTTGTAAGGATCAGACAGTAAGTGATAAGTGGATTGATTATTTCATTCAAGAAGACATGTTATTTAAAGGAATTCAGTTGTGCATACCTAGAGGATCTATGAGAGAGAACATAATAAAGGAGAAACATAGTGGTGAACTTGTTGGACATTTTGGTATTGATATAAATGTGAATTTGATTTTGGAAAGATACTTTTGGCCATAGATTTATAGATATGTACAGAGAGCAGTTCGAGGTTGCTAAATTTGTCAAGTGGCAAAAGGAACTAGTCAGAATTTGGGATTGTATACACCTTTTCCTATACCCGATATACCTTGGGAAGATGTGAGTATAGAATTTGTTCTTGGATTGCCTAAAACTCAGAGAGGTAATGGTTCTATTTTGGTAGTGGTTGACATATTTTCAAAGATGGCTCATTTCATACCTTGTAAGAAGACATCTGATGCATTATATGTAGCTGAATTATTTTTCAAGGAAGTGGTAAGATTTCATGGTTTGCCTAAATCTATTGTTTTAGATAGAGATACTAAGTTTACCACTTATTTTTGGAGAGAACTTTGGAAAAATATGAATACTGAGTTGAAGTTTAGTTCTACATTTCACCCTCAGATGGATGGATAGACTGAAGTTGTAAATAGAAGTTTGGGAAACTTGTTGAGATGTTTAGTTGGAGATAAGCCTGCTAATTGAGATTTAGTTTTGGCACAAGCAAAATTTGCATATAATAATTATGTGAATAGAAGTACTAAGAGAACACCATTTGAGATTGTTACTAGATTTCATCCTAAGGGAACCACAGAGTTGAGAGATTTACCTACTGAGACCAGAAGAAGTTCTGAAGCTGAGGATTTTGTAGTATACATGAGAAATTTTCATGATGAAATCAAAAAGAATTTGGAGGACAATAATCTAAAATATAAATAGAGAGCAGATAAGAGAAGGAGACATAAATCTTTTGAAGTTGGAGATGAAGTTATGATTCATTTGAAGAAGAATAGATTTACATTTGGTACCTACAACAAGCTGAAAATGAAGAAATTTGGACCTTGTAAGATTCTGAAGAAGTTTGACAGTGGAAATGCTTATGAAGTGGAATTACCAAAGGACATGGACATATCACCTATATTTAACATTGCTGATATATTTGAGTACTTTGAATCAAATTATGAGACTAAAGATGATCTAGATTATCCTATGAAGAATAAGGACAACATTGAGAAGATCTTGAATAGTAGAGTGAGCAAGAGTACAAGAGGAAAAGACTACATGGAATACCTAGCTCAGTGAAAAGATAAGCCAGTTGATGACAATTCATGGATTACACAAGCTGAATTGGATCTTTATGATTCAAGTTAGAATATGAGTAGTGCCTAATGTGGACATCAATTCTTTATTTACCCTAGGTGTCTGATGTAGGAGCATCTTGGGTCTTGAGCAATCTTGCATCACCAAAAATATTTTTTGTTTTCCTATACCTGTCTGATGTTTGTTTTGTAGCCATTGCTACTATTGGTTTCTTGCCTTGCAAAGTTAATGTGGTGTTTTGGACCTATTCTTGAGCATTATTCTAAGAGTGCACCTCCTAATTCATTTGGACCTGGAAGTTATCACTATTTTTCTCTGGCATCAATTCACCGCCTGTTTTGCATGAAACATGTGGTATTTCCTCTTGCATGGTTCCGTGTGAGGAAATTGGATCCTGTGAAGTTCAAGATATGTTCTTGGATAATGTGTGGACCTAAATGTGGCTTCACATCATGTTTTTTTATTTCTTGCTTTAGTTTTGGTTTCTCCTCCTAAGTGGGCCTATAATGTAATCAAATTCCTGACTCGCTGACCTGTGGCTTTGCTAGTTATATATTTGGAGCTTAGGCAGTTCTAGTTAGAAGGTGGTAGTAGTAGAAGAGTAGTAGAAGTAGAAAAGAAGATAATATGTGAGCTGAGACTTTGAATTCATAATTCTCATTGTATAAGGCTGAAACGGGGAAGGCCTCATAGCCACGCATGTCGAAAGATTTAATTTAATTGCACCAGTGTTGTTACTAGTTTCTTGTCTCATATCCATTGTGTTTTTACTCATTTCATGTGGTTTTTATATTGCTTCTATGTGTAACTCTGTTGGAAATATTCAAGAATTAACCAAGTTACTGAGAGGGGAGGGGTGAATCAGTAACTTCAAATTTTCTTTCAATATCAGATGTATTAACATATAGTTCACTTTATCCTTTTGCATATAGAAAGCATGAAACATAAAAGCATTCACAACAATGACACATAGATTTGGTTACCCAGAAACCTTCCAAAAGAAAGTAAAACTGGGGTGGGGATGAAACCCACAAAGCTTTAATACTACAGTATAAAGTTGGCCGGTTAAGGCTTACATTGATCACTTCTGATGATCTGCCCTGCTAGGAGCAATAAGGACTACTAGGTCCACCTTGTTAGAGGTTTTACAAACATACAATGAAGTATGCACTCGATTAAGAGATTTTACAAAGACTGTTAAGTCTACCCGGTTAAAGGATTTCAAGTTGATTCACCTGTTAGGATGAAACAATAGATCTCTTACTTTGCAACTGGATTGCTGAATGAGATTCGCTGATGTACTGATCACCTTCTATGATGAATTTGTCTCTGCTACTCCTTATGTATAGTAGCCCTTTGTAATTCACTAGTTTCTGCCTTTTTATCTCTTCTTTTTTTTCACATTCATACTACTTGGTATTTTTACAACATTGTTTATATACAAGTCTAAACAATTAATTACAATTACAAATTTGGCTTAACAAATAAACATAAGTGCTACTAAGTCGGCCCAAGTAGGGTTACACAGTTCCTGCAAACTAACTCGGTGACTTTCTGATACTCGGCGTCCACTGCATTACTCAGCATCGTCATGCACTCGGTAGAAGTGAAGGCACGGTTCATACTAACCACTCGGTAAGTTTCAAACTCGGTAAATACTTGTGACTCGATAGACATAATGTCACTCGGTTTACACTGTCCTACTTGGTTTGCACTGTCCTGCTCAGTTTGCACTGTCCTGCTCGGTTTGCACTGTTCTGCTCAGTTTGCACTGTCCTACTCGGTTTGCACTGTTCTGCTCAGTTTGCACTATCCTGCTCAGTTTTCACTCAGGATGCAAATAAGTGTTGTCACTAGTGGCAATCCTACTTAATGCCAACAATCTCCCCCTTTGGCATTAGTGACAAAAACACTTATTGCCCAAAACTTATATACATGAACCATGCTGAGATTTATTTTGATTTTTCAAAATTTGTCTTTGTCATAGGGCTTTATAAATTATCTCCCCCTTTCAATGCACTAACTTTTTCTTCTATACATATCTCCCCCTTTTTGACGATAATGCCAAAAGTGTATATACAAGTGTTTTACAGGGAGAATCCAAAATTTGATTAAAAAATAGAATGTACCTTCATTATCAGTGCCAGGGTTCTGTCCCAATTTTCTTGCAGAATCTTGCATGTTTGGATTGCAATTTGGACTTCTTTAGAGAGTGCAATCATGTGATCTACTATTGAGAACTGATTGTCATGAATTAATGTTTTGGAATGTTCAATGTGCTTATACATTGTATTCATGATGGGAAGGATCATGTTCTGAATGTCTAGCAGTGTGGACCGGATCCTTGTGTCTTCTTTCAGTAGTTTTGACTGCATATTTGATTGGAATGAGATTTTCATGTGATGAGCAGAGTTTGAACTTGGTTCAAGTTGCAGCTTCTGTATGCTAATCTTCAAATCCTCATCAATTTTATTCATTTTATCCTTGACATCCTTGGTGAATTCGGCAACATTGCATAGTTTGGCCAAAAGAGAGGTAACATTCGAATAGGAAGATTCAATGTTTGTCAAAACTGAAGATAATTCAACTTGATTAATAGCTATGTGCTGAGCAATGTGCTCAAGCACTTTATTGTTGAATTTCTTCTCGGCTTTTTCAACTAACTTGTCTATCCCAGATGAATCCTCATTGTACTTATTTAACGCTTCTGCTAATTGTAACAAAGCATGTTGAGAGGAGTCTACTTTAATACCTAATGCTTCTGACAAAATGTCCTTAGCATCCTTAATGATTTTATATTCCTTGTCTCTCTCCTCTTTAAGCTTCTTTTGCTTCACTTTCCTTTGGAGGATTTCGCCTATATTTTGCATTTGATCCGCTGATAGATTTGCAAAATCCAATGTTGGAATCTCTATTTCCTCATCTAGGTCTATATCCTCTACTATATTCTTGCCCAAAAATCTTATACTCGGTTGAGCCTTAGGCTTATCTATACTTAATGCCTTAGTAGTAGTGATAGTAGACATAGTAGAACTGGCTATAAAGAATGGTATACTGTCTACTGGACAACTTAAAGCTGAAGCATTTACACTTGTAAAATCAAAAACTGGAATAGTTACTACTGGAAAACTTGATGAAATAGGAGACTGCAACTCGGTAGAAGAAATGGTAGTTAGTTCTGTTGATGCTATAGGTGATTAGACAAATGTTGAAGTTGTCAAAACCATGCTTGAAGATGTCTCCGGGCTAGATGTAGCAACTTTTGTTGGAGAGGTAGGAAGTGATGCAATGACTTCTGCCACTATCCTCATGGTATCATCTACCTCAGTGGCTTCTTCCTATTCATCACTGTCATCTTCAATGTCTTTTATTATAACTGATTTAGTACTCGGTTGGTGAAGATGGTATATGTTCTTCCATGTGGCATTTGTAGTCTTCACAACCGATTCAATATTGTTAATCAGAATTAAACAAGTATTGAACTTCAGTGTCATCTTATTTTCATTCTCCTTCAATGCCTTCTTTATTTCATCACTTTTCAAGCTCGGCATTAACTGTTTCAGGGTTTGATCAAATATGTCTTTTACAGTTTGTCTTGCATTGGCCCATCTCATTTTTATTTGATCTAATAAAGCTCCTAGAATTTGTTGGGCTATTTCATCAGGAGAGTATTTCCACTGTCCCATCTTTTCAATGATAGCATCTTCAATCTCCTTTTGTTCTATTTCTGATCTTATTTCATATTTTAAAGATTTTATATTACTTACTCCAGATCCTGATCCTTCTCTCAAAAGTTTGATCTTCTCTTGAAGGGTTAGAGGAGGCTTTTTGAATATTATATCTTTGTCCTTTTTGTCTGCCTTACCCTTTGCACTTCTCCTTGTAAATATGGTAGTGGGAGTCTTAGGTACCTTGGTGATGAATACCTTTCCTTTCTTCTTTGCAGGTTCTGGTTCCTCTGTTTTCTCATCCTTTTTCTCTTCTTCTTCAATGTCTTCTCCTCTGTCCTCGGTTAGCATTTGCATTTTGGCTATCCTCTTTTTTCCTTTATTTACTGCCTGTGGAAGCTTTATACTTAATTCAATTCTCACTTTTGCTTCTTCATATGTCCCAAAATATGGAGCTTTGGGATCAACAGGCTGATTAAGGAGGGCTTCAATGATATTCTTTGTTTCATCAATGTTTACCTCATAAGGAAGAGGTTTTACATGTACAATCCTTGGATTAGCTGCTTGAATGTATACTTTGTCACAGTCCACCATGAAACAAATATCATTCTTATAATCCTCCACCAACTTTTGTGGAATCCAGAATCTGTCGTTCATTTTCTCCTTGAAAGACTCAAAATAACTATCCATGATGTTCTCAAAATTTTCACCCATTTCTGAAATACATTCATTTATCTCATAAAGAATTGGCACATCCTTTCTCCATACTACTTTTATTTTGGAAGGGAAGAATTTCTGAACATAGAAAAATAAACAGACCAGTAGAGATCCAAACTTACATGGATTGTTTTTGGAAGTTTGAATGCTTTCCATGTTCTTGTTAAACTGTTTTAACAATAAATCTGCAAGGTCAAATGATAAATTATTCTTTACCACTTTGTATGCTAGGTCTATGGCTTCGTAGGGAACACTATTTTGTCGACTTGAACTGTATATTTTATGAGCAATGATGTGTGTTCCAAACTTCAGTTCAGCATTAGTAATGCTGCTTACTTTCATGCCTCTATCGTCCCACTCGGCTAGGGTTTTCTTCTCTAGCTCCGGCCGACCTAGGGTTTTGGTAGATTTAACTTTGTTTAACATGGGAAGAATGGTGATTCGGTGAATCATCTTCTTAGTGATCTCTATGGGTTTCTCAAGCCAAATCTTGCCTTCGTGTACACGGATGAGAATGTATCTAACCCATTTCTCCTGAAAGTTTCGAGGTAAATGTGTAATGTGAACTAATCCCTTGTCTTCCAGATGTTTGTGCTCTAGTTTTAGAATTCCATTCGCACACAGTTCCTCACGCACAATATCTAGCTCTAGGTTTCCCATCTCTTGAATTGCATGATTGAAATGATTGCGAATATCGTTAACAAGTAGTACCTTAGGAGGAATCTGAGATTGAGCTCCGTTCGGGTCTAGGGCTGCTGCAATTGTGGGCATGAGTTTGAAATCTAGTGCTCTCCATTCCCCTTGGATTATCATTTCTATTCCTTTCTTCGCTGAAGCACTGGATGATGCCATGGTAGCTCACAGAGAATTCTTTTTGCAAAAGTATTTGAATCGCTTGATTGCTCTGGAAATTTTCTGCTCTCAAAATGCTAAAGTTCGCGGTGAAGAATGAGTTTGATTTCTTGCCTTTTGTTTACAACTCTGTCATTAATGCTTAGTAAAAATTAGGGTATGAATTCCAACAGACTATCAACCACTATGAATTAATTGCTCGGTAAAGACTTCACAACTTGGTGAACTTGAGAATTCATATTGCTCTGACCTCGCTCAGTAATCATATTAGATAGCTCCCGACCTTGCTCAGTGAAAACTGATACCGACCTTCCTGTGATCTTATTGCATCTTGTATGCCGATTTAGATCTTTCTTTTAATTCAGTTCTGGAACTGCTTGAAATTTGTCTATGAGAATACAGTTCCAGTGCTTTCTTGGGAATTTAGTTTGAGTCAATAGAGCCACCCATTCCATTACTTGGACTGGTTTGCTCGGTAGATTTAGGAATCCACTGTTGTCTCATCTTTTTCCTGATCTTAGTTGCTTCATTCTTCTTTCCATCTTCAACTTCACTAGCATTCATGCAATTTTTGGCTATATGACCAAGTTTAGTGCATTTGAAACATCTTATGGTAGTATCTCTTTTCCTTAGATGATGTTTTATGCAGTTCATGCCAATGTGTCCATATTCTCCACAGTAATGACATCTACACCAAGTGTTGTAATCCCATCCAAACATTGCTTTCATAATTTGTTCTACTAGATTGAATGTTTTGGATCTGCACTCGGATGCCTTGTGACCTTGTTTGTTGCATTTGTGACAATTACCTTTGAATCTTGGTTTTTCCTTGCATTCATTTGCTTTGTGACCATGCTGATTGCAGTTGTAGCATTTTCCATTGAATTCTTCTTTTTCATTGCTCCAACATTTATTTGAAGTATGTCCTATTTTGCCACAATGATTACAAGTAGGTTTCTGATTCCTTTGAGTACCTTTCTTAGAAGATTCACCTTCTCCTTTGTATCCAAGTCCTGCTTTTCCTTTTTGCCTATGAAGATTTCAATCATACAGTTGATTTAAGTCTTCTTGTCTCTTGAGCATTCTTTCATTGATTTGTTTTTTGGTGTTTAGGTCATCCACCAATCTTAGATTGATTTGTTTTTCAGATCTTAGTTCTTCTCTTGTGCTTTCTATTTCTGATCTTAGAGTCAGAATTTCCTCATTTGTATGGGAGATCTGATCAATTAGGTTTTCTAGCTGAAGGGTTTTATTTTGGACTTCATTGTTCCTTCCATCTAATTCATCTTTCAACTTGTTTCTTTGTTCTAAGATCTCACAAAATCTTGTTGAGTGTAGTTCTTGTTCTCTTTTTAATTTTCTCACTTCTTCCTGCAGAGACCCATTCTTTTCTAGGAGTTCTTTGACAGCATTGTTTGCTTCATCTGAGCTATCTGAGGGAAAAAGATCTTCAATCTTTTCTTCAATGTAATTATGATCATTTATCTGATTTGCAAGTTCCTTCCTTCTTCTTAGGGATTGGGAAAGATGTTCTTTTGCTTCTTTAAGTTTAGCTATGGCCATTTCCAGATCTAGCTTTTCATTTTCAATCACCTTGTTCAGTTTGAATACCTCCATTGTCCTGGATCTTTGCTCAAGCTAGTTAAGCTTTATCTTGAGAACCAATACAGCTCTGATACCAATTGTTGGAAATATTCAAGAATTAACCAAGTTATTGAGAGGGGAGGGGTGAATCAGTAACTTCAAATTTTCTTTCAATATCAGATGTATTAACATATAGTTCACTTTATCCTTTTGCATATAGAAAGCATGAAACATAAAAGCATTCACAACAATGACACATAGATTTGGTTACCCAGAAACCTTCCAAAAGAAAGTAAAACTAGGGTGGGGATGAAACCCACAAAGCTTTAATACTGCAATATAAAGTTGGCTGGTTAAGGCTTACATTGATCACTTTTGATGATCTGCCCTGCTAGGAGCAATAAGGACTGCTAGGTCCACCTTGTTAGAGGTTTTACAAACATACAATGAAGTATGCACTTGGTTAAGAGATTTTACAAAGACTGTTAAGTCTACCCGGTTAAAGGATTTTAAGCTGATTCACCTGTTAGGATGAAACAGTAGATCTCTTACTTTGCAACTGGATTGCTGAATGAGATTCATTGATGTACTGATCACCTTCTATGATGAATTTGTCTCTGTTGCTCCTTATGTATAGTAGCCCTTTGTAATTCACTAGTTTCTGCCTTTTTATCTCTTCTTTTTTTTCACATTCATACTACTTGGTATTTTTACAACATTGTTTATATACAAGTCTAAACAATTAATTACAATTACAAAGTCAGCTTAACAAATAAACATAAGTGCTACTAAGTCGGCCCAAGTAGGGTTACACGGTTCCTGCAAACTAACTCGGTGACTTTCTGATACTCGGCGTCCACTGCATTACTCGGCATCATCATGCACTTAGTAGAAGTGAAGGCACGGTTCATACTAACCACTCGGTAAGTTTCAAACTTGATAAATACTTGTGACTCGGTAGACATAATGTCACTCGGTTTACACTGTCCTAGTCAGTTTGCACTGTCCTGCTCGGTTTGCACTGTCCTGCTCGGTTTGCACTGTTCTTCTCGGTTTGCACTGTCCTGCTCGGTTTGCACAATTCTGCTCAGTTTGCACTGTCCTGCTCAGTTTGGACTCAGGATGCAAATAAGTGTTGTCACTAGTGGCAATCTTTCTTAATGCCAACAAACTCTTCACAGGGCATGTTAGTAGGTTTAAGTAGTCTCAATTAACATTGATTCTGCCTTCACCTTCCTTGCTCTTGTGTCATCTACATACCCATCCCAAAATTTTGTTTGAAAAAATGTCAGGTTCCCCTTTTGCTTTCCCTTCATTCCCTTTTGTTTCTTGTTTTTCTTTGTTACCCTTTTTAGTGGTTTGGAGTTTGGGACTTTGAAGTCCTGCCCATTTTTAAAATTTTTTTTTCTGACCCCCATCCCTCGAGGTTTCATAATGTTCTGAGTATATCCTAACTCTTTGTGGTGTTCAAATTTTCAGATCCTAGTATCTAGAGCATGAAATGTCACCTGACAACAATAAGGGACAAGTTGCATTTAATGAAGTTACCTTGACACATTATAAAATGGTCTTTTAGAGCTCATTTTAAACTGACCAAGTGATAAAAATCTAAGTACGATCTCTGAGTGTAAAGAATCTTCTAATGGCTCAAATTGTTGTGTTCCTAGAGGTTGTTATTTCTTTTTCATGTGCTATTAGGTGGCATTTTGCATTTTCTCATGCATAGTTCAAGTAGGTAGGGTTTTCTCATTGCTTTTTTGAAATTCTTGTGTTTTCTTTTCATGTTTTTTTTTTTGTTTTTGTCTCGTAGGTTAGGGTCTATGTCTTTGAGCTTAGAATAAGTGATTTACAAGTGAAATTTGTGTCATAATCATGTTAGGGTTCTCTAATTTTGTGATTTCATGCTTCCTCATGACCTAAAATTATAATGTAGAATATTTTGGCATGGGAATTTTGTAAGGTTAATCAATTTAGGTCTTTTTTGTATTATCATAGTTTTTTCCTATGTCGTATGGTGGCTAAGTTGAGGAAATCTTCAAAGGGGTGTGACAAAATGTATTAATTTCTAAGGATTTTTGTGTGCCCTGAGTTAATTTTCCATTTGTAAGTTTACCTTGTGAGTTGAGCCATCTTTCTAGTGCATCTTAGCTATTTTGGCAAGTATGGTTCAAATTGCATCATAAAGTTGTCACTCCACTTCATAACTCTTGTCTTGGGAATCCCACTGATATTTTCCCTAAGTTGAGTATCCAAGATTCTATATGCCTGATCTTGGATTCCCAAAATATCCCTTTTGAGAGCCCACACATGAGAACCAACCCTTGGTCAAGACCATGATTTGGTAGAAGTATCTAACACTTAATGAGTACCAGACCTTTGGGTATGAGACTCTTGCTTCTGATTCTACCTTGTTTCACTCATGGAATGACTTTCCTAGTTCCTTGGTCCAATTTTCCCAATCTTTCCCTCTCTTATTAAAATGTATTAACCAATGGGTGTCTTTAGACTTCATGTCTTGTGGTTAGTTCCCAACCATCCATTATTCTTAGAGGAACCTAAACTTAAGATGTACAAACCTGATCCCCAAAAGTGTTTATGTATTATAATAAAACATCTTTATGCTATACTAAATAAGGTTTTTTTTCCTTCTTTCAAGGTACTAGTTGATACAATAACAACCCCATCCAAACACCTGATCTAAAACTAGACCCAATATCACTAGTTCCCCCTAACAGGAAGACTAGGATGGAGCAGAAGATTAGTATAATACCAACCACAATGAGATATGTGTATCTTGGATAGCTAAAGATTTCCAAGATAGAGAGTAAAGTTCAAAACATTAAAAATAATGATATTGGGATGTCGGTTTGAAATCTATCAAAGCCATAACTAAATGCATGACACCCTGTTGGAAAGTTGACTATACTATTGTATATGACTAGATATGGTGTTTTCATTATGGAAAAAAAGTCATATAGAGTTTTGGAGTCAACACACATTATCAGAAGGTCAGAATATAGCTAAGTATAGAAGACTAGACAGTTAGCAGAGCACCAGTAGATCAGAGCATCAGTGCACATGTGTATGACCGAGTTATCATGGTATGCACCCTTGAATTTAAGTTGGTAAATGAGTATTCATGCCAAGAAAAAGAGTGCATGATCAGATGAGACAGTATGACAAAGATATAGATAGTTGAAGTGGTACAGACAGTGAATGTTAGAACATAATAGAGTATGCAACTAATTGTTAGTAATTTGATTAGCGGTTATATTAATTTTTTGTACAGGCTATGCGCCTATTGTAATAAGGTTGTAGACATGTAAACTATTAGGAATGGGAACATTGAGAGGGGGGGGGTGAATCAATGTTCACTTAATTCAATCTTTTCTTTTACTCTTAAACTTAACTTGAATGCTTAAGTACTAAAATGAACATTAACATAAATAAGAAACATGAACTCAACACATAACATTGATGTGGTTATGGGGAAACCCAAATAGGTAAAAACCTTGGTGGGAATTGAAACCCACTAATAATCTATACTAGTGTTTTATGAGCCTTGTTAAAAATCCTTAACCCTATTAGGAGTTGATTTACAATTTATTTAGTATAGTGACCTGGTCAAGGGTCAAACCCTGTTAGGTGTATTTTATAATAACCCTGTTAGGGGTGGGGACACACCGTCCTAGAGCTCATTTCTCAAGTGGTGAAGGCTACAACCTTCTGATCTCAGATACACACTATATCTACTGGATGAACTGGCACTGTGGCACTGCTTGTCTGATCAGTTCCTTTGATGTGCTGATGCTTTGACCTCTTACAAAGCTCTAATACATCTTAACAACTCTTCACATACCTTTTCTCTGCTTATCTTCACTCTATCTCAACTTCCATGACTAATTACAAGGGCGCATCTAATATTTATATGCGCATACAAAACAATTAACTAGGTCGGCCCTTTAACCGATTACATACAATGCTTCTAATTGAATTGGCTCAAGCGTGTTTACAAAAAAACATAATTATATGTCTACAACCTAATTAAAATAGGTGAATAGCCCTTATATAACAATAATATAGTCTCTAATCAATTTACCATTAGTCGACTGCATACACTGTTATGTTCTGGCATTCACTTGCTGTGTAACTTCAACTATCTGTATCTTCCTTATACCAAATCTTTTGATCATGTGCTCATAGACTAAGCATGAATACACTCTTACCATCTTATCTTCTAGGGCACATATGGATGCAGTCAAGGATGGTGGATCCAATTAAGGATAGTCCAAACCTTGCAGCCAACAAAACAACACAGTGAAATATTCAACAACACAACAACAAATAATTGTTTAACCTATGATTTTCATTAACAGGCCTGGCTGTAAGGCCTTTCAGGTTAGGGCCAATTACAATCATAAACAATTCTACAAGATCTGAATAGATCCAATACAAAATCAACTAGTTCATCTCTGAAGACAATTAGAAGTTGATGGAAACCCTAAGGCAGATCTAAACTTGAGCTCACAAGCCTCCAAGAAATCTCCTTGTCTCCAAGTGTACAAACCGCTAGCTCTACAGTTACAACCTATCAGATAACTATCTGATCTGCAAGATCATTTCCACAACTTCTCCAACTCCATCTTTCAAAACCTCATATCTGATTCCTAAGTCTTCCAAGTCATGAAGTTCTACAATCTCCTGATGATCCTAAACATCTACCCCAAACATCCTATAAATACTAATCATCAGCCACAAGTCGATTGGATGAAACCATTAATTCCCCCCAACAAATATTAAATTCAATACAAGTTAGCATCAAAATAGCCTTACAAAAATTTAATCTAACATGTCATCCTGTAACAACAACTACCAATAATAAATGCACCAAGTCGGCCCAACAAATCAGATAGAACTCCAATCAGTAAACCAGAACTACCGATCAATAGTGAAATAACCCAGCATGCCAGGCATCACCAAGAACCAATGTCGACTGAGCACTACATGCATCACCGAGTAACACTTTCACTAAGCACCAAAGGTTACTAATTTCCTTCAATGACTAAGCTTCCTTAAATGATCGAGGTCATCGGTCAAGGCTGCAACTGAGTAACACTGGCCAAACATACACCCCCTATGCAGATTCATCGAGTACCCTAGAATTCCCTTGCATCAGACACACCAGGTTCAAAAAGATGTTCATATGTGAGAAGAACATCTTTCAGGATTCAACACATAAACCCTGAACTGGTTCTTCACATACAAGTCCTCCATCTTTTCAGCATGCATATTCTTCCACTTTAGCTTTTTCTATCTCTTCAAGTCTTTTCTTGACAACAAACTGGTTTGTTCCCCATACTGATAATTCATTTTCTCTGGATCCACAATCTCAACCCAGCTACCAATACTCAAGCTTCTCCTATCCAGTGTTGTATCCAGCAAAGGCATTAGGGAAAACTTCATGTCATCCTTCTCAATAGTAAACACATTTCTTACATAGTCATACATAGCTCTGCAATCATATTGCCAAGGTCTATCGAGCAATATATCAAAACTATTCATCTTCACAATGTCACATAACACAAGATCCTTATACTGGCCAATCTAAACATCAATAAAGCATTGTTCTCTTACTTCTAGAGCATGAACATCTTGTAACCAGCCAATCCTATAAGGACAAGGATGCTTCATTCTATTCAACCCAAGTCTCTAAACCATGTCCTCAACAACAAGGTTATCAGTACTACCACTATCAAAAATAACATCATAGAGTTTGCCTCCAGAATTGCATTGGGTCCTAAACAAGTTACTCCTATGATAATGTTCCTCCTTTGTACCAAGCAATGTTCGCTAAAGCAACAAGTTCTTAGATTTAGGTCCATTCTCATTCACCATAGTAGTTCATTGATCACCAAGCTTCTTTTGTGTACACTCAAAAGAATGGTGTCCTTCCTCTCCATAGTTATAGAAATTACCCTTAAAGATAACCCTACCTATCTTCTTCTTCAGTTCCATAGGTTTCTATTCATCTTCTACATCAGTCGGTTTATCCCTCACCAAGTGATCAAGCTTTTCCTTCCCTCGGGGATTACGATGTTGTTTCTTCTTTAACTTATCTTCTACCTTCAGAGTATACTGATAAGCATCTTCAACAAAATCAATCTTCAGCGGACCAAGCTCATCCTAAATATTGAATCTTAAACCATTCACATACTGAGCTACCTTTTCCTTACCAAGCTCTCTGTGTCCAGACTGAATAGTAAGTTTGTAGAACTCCTCAGTATAATCTTCCATAGATAGATCCTTCTATTTTATATTCTGCAACTTCTTAAACAAGTCAAGCTCATAATTAGAAGGTATGAACTTAGCTTTCAACTTAGTCACCATCAACCTCCACCTATTGATCTTCATTTCACCTTCATCTTCTCTATCTCTTTGTAGTTCCTTCCACCAAAGAGTAACATGTCCTTTCAACTTTGTCTATGCTAATCTCACCTGAAGAGGATCTTCAATTTCTTCTAGCTCAAAGAAATCTTCAATTTACCAATCCAATCAATAAAGTTCTAGGGCTTCAAAGTACCAAAGAAAGTAGAAACTTCCATTCAGTAACTACTACTTAACCGAGCTCCAAATCTAGGTAACCAAGTAGTTCTATCTTCACTAGATATATCCCTTTGGTCTTCACCACTAGATCCAGTAGGTTCAAAGTCTTCAGTAGCTTCCTCATAACCATCTTCAGTACCAACATTCTAAGGTATACTAGTAACAGCTCTCATGATCTCAGTGACCATGTCATTCTTCATCAACTCCATCTCAAATCTAAAATTTGATTTCACCTTCTCTATGATCTTGGATTCAATAGTATCACAAAGATCAAAAATAACTCTAGGGTCCAATCTCCTCGAAGGCATCCTTAAAGATATACAAAACCCTCGGCAACAAATCCTCACCGACCACCTTGTGACAATCTCCAAGTTGTATGCAAGTTAGATCTCAACCTGCCATCTTGAACAAACAACTAGGGAAAGATCCACAAGTTCAGTGCCATGGATCTGCAATCCAGATCATAGGATCTCTTCACAAACAAGATCAAATTCATAAGATTAGCCTTGCTAGGTCAACCTTTTCTCCACAAGATCAACCTGGCTCTGATACCACCTAATGTAGTCAAGGATGGTAGATCCAATTAAGGATAGTCCAAACCTTGCAACCAACAGAACAACATAGTGGAATACTCAACAACACAATAATAAATAATTGTTTAACCTATGATTTTCATTAACAAGGGCTTCTAGGTTAGGGCCAATTACAATTAGAAATAATTTTGCAAGATCCAAATAGATCCAATACAAACTCATCTAGTTCAGCTCTGAAGACAATCAAAAGTTGATGGAAACCCTAAGGAAGATCTAAACTTGAGCTCGCAAGCCTCCAAGAAATATCCTTGTCTCCAAGTGTGCAAACCACTAGCTCTGCAGTTACAACCTATTAGATACCTATCTGATCTACAAGATCATGGAAGATCTATTCTACAACTTCTCCAAATCTAGCTTTCAGAACCTTAGATCTGATTCCTAAGTCTTCCAAGTCATGAACTTCTATGATCTCCTAATGATCTTAAACATTTACCCCAAACATCCTATAAATACTAATCATCAGCCAAAAGTTAGCTAGATGAAACCATTAACTCCCCCCAAAAAATATTAAATTCAATACAAGTTCACATCAAAATAGCCTTACAAACATTTAATCTAACATGTCAGCCTGTAACAATAACTACCAACAATAAATGCACCAAGTCAGCCCAACAAATCATATAGAACTCTAGTTGGTAAACCAAAACTACTGAGCAATAGTGAAATAACTGAGCATGCCAGGCATCACTAAGCACCAGTGTCGACCGAGCACCATAGGTATCACTAAGTAACACTTTCACTGAGCACTAGAGGTTACCAAGTTCCTTTAGCGACCGAGCTTCCTTCAATGATAGAGGTCGTCAGTCAAGGTTGTAATTGAGTAACACTGGCCAAACATACACCCCTCATGCAGATTCACTGAGTACCCTAGAATTCCCTTGCATCACATACCATAACTTGGTCATACGCATGTGTGTTGATACTCTAAACTACTGGTGCTCTGCTAACTATCCAGTCTTCTACACTTAGCTAATTTTTGATCTTCTCATCAAGTGCACTGACTCCAAAACACTATATGACTTTGTTTCCATAATGATAACACTATATTAATTTATATATACTAGTATAGTCAACTTGCCAACAATCTCCCCCCTTTTCATTGATGGCAACAAAGGAATATGGAAAAGTTACTAACTGTCACTTAATACAAAAAACACTTAATCATATTCTATCTTATATCTCCCTTATATCTTCTTACTATACATTTTCTTTACATAGCTATAGCTCCATATTCTATACATACTCCCCCTTTGACATTAATGAAAAAGGAGTTACAAAACTGAATCTGTACAAGTACTTACACTGAAAGTACATCCAGGTATGCAATCTATAAATTTTGGATCTCTTGCTTCCAAAATGCAATCAATGCATTGATTGTTTGGAGATGGGCGCACAAGGCATATTGTAGTTTCTCCATCTTCTCCAAATCTGAACTAGGACCTTGATCATATGTCACCATGGTGGCATCGATCTCCTTGATATTCTGATTCAACACATCTAGGGAGGGCACAAGAGCATTTCTAAGCTGAGTTTGGCTAGCCCTTATCTTTGACATCTCCATTTTTGTCTTCTCAATTTTGTCAATTTGTCCCTAATATACATTGTTACACATGTTTACATTAGTAGAGGGATCTTCTACTGACTTCCTCACTTTTTCAATCATGGCCTTTGCTTCTTGAATCTACTTATAGTGATCGGTTGTCAACTTATCTTGATTCATATAGTTAGCAATAATTTTCCTTCCTTGTGCTGTGAACTCTTTCAAAGTTTCTTGTCCAACTTTGAGTGAACTAAGGTCTAGTGAGAAGTTATTGACCAACTCATTTAATATTTTCTTCATATACTTCTCCTCTACAACTAATGATGTTGATTTTTCCAAGATAGAGAGATTACTCTTGAACTGTGAAAGAATTGCACTTACATCATCAATAGCGTGTACCTTGGACACTTTCTTATCTATTGGTAACAAGTTGTTTAGGATATTTACTAATTCTAAAAGGAAGGGATTCCTCATTACCTATTTCTCCTTGGCCTTCTCCATAGCTAAGACATTGAACTTGATAAGGTATTCTTCTCTCCATGAGTCCAAACTAGTGGTGTCATATGTCAAGCCTTACAACAATGATGTTGAGGGAGTGATAGGAGTGCTATCCATCACTTCTTGCTTTAGTTTTCTTAGCATTTCAACATATGGCTTATCTGTTGTTTCATTTCCTTTTTCTCTTCTTTTTCTTTCTCATCTTCCATATTTTCTTTGTATTTTTCTTGCTCTTCTTTTTCTGCTTCCTTCTCTTCTTCTTTTTCATCTATTATATCTTCAATGTGTACTTCTTGTGGCTTGGGTGAATTGTTACCACAAAGGATTTCATCTTCTTATGTGTTCACAAAAGCTTCCTCAAACTTATCCAAGTCTCTATATGTGGCCGCCATGGCTATTTCTATATTGTCAATAATGATAGTGTTATCTTATAGTGACTCTATCATGGGCATAGAATTTTCTACCTTTGTATGTGTTTCTACTACAGGCACTAAATCTTGAGGACCTGTCATTGTACCTTTGTGGTCTCTAACCCCTTGGCTTCCTTAGGAGGCACTTGAGTTGTGTGCACAATAGATGGATACATGTGTCTATTCAATAATACCTCCTCAAAGGCTTTCTCTATCTCTTTAGCTACTAACTCATAATGTTTATCCATGATATGCAGTGTTCTTTGTTGTGTGCATAGTAGAGCTGATAAAATGTTTATCTAAGTTTGTTATGGTTTCTCTAGTATGATTTCAAGGTGGTTCTAATAGGATGACTTGATTATATCATTTAGAGGAAAGATATTTATAGGTAGTCATTTGTGATTTCTTAAGTGTGTTTCATGGTTGATTAAATAGAGTAGAGGAGAGTGTGCAAAGTGTTGATCCATCAGAAGAGGGTCTATGTGACCAAGTAAAGTATTTTTTCTATACATTGGAATTGATCCAGACAGTAGGTCAAAGCGCAGTTCACCAAGATCTAGATATAGTGTGTATCTATTATTCAGAAGGTTGTAGCCTTCACCCCTTTGAGAAGTGAGCTCTCAGATAGTGCATCCTCTCCCCTAACAAGGACAATTGTAAAAGACTCCTAATAGGGTCTGACCCTTGACTAGGTCTACTATACTAAATATATTGTAAAGCAACTCCTAACAGGGTTAAGGATCTTATAACAAGGATCATAATACACTAGTGCAAAATATTAGTGGGTGTCAATTCCCACTGTGTATTTTACCTATTTGGGTTTCCTTGTAAACAAAATATTGTGTTGATTTCAAGTGTTCTTTCATTGTGTTTATGCTCTATGTTTAAGTATACTTAATTTGATAAAGAATTGAAACTTGTAGATAACTGTTTCACCCCCCCCCCCCTCTCAATTATCTCTTGAGACTATTCGTAACAATTGGTATCAGAGATAAGTGCCTCGGAAAGAAATTTTAACAGCTTGAGGTTGATCAGATGGCATACTTCAGGAAAGAAAGTCCTAAGTTCGATGGAGAGAATTATCTTGATTGGAAGAACAAGATGGTGACCCATTTGCAGTGCATTGCTTTTGAAGTTTTTGATATAACAATCAAAGAAGACAAGGTTTCCACCTTAGAAGACCTTGCAAAGGATGATGCTACTAATAGACAAAAGGAATTGTTTCATCAGAATGCTATAGCTAAAGAAGCTCTTATCAGTGCTCTATTTGATGGTGAGTTTTCATAAATAAAAAAGGTAGATACAGCCCACAAAATATGGAAGCAGCTAGAAGACATATTTGAAGGAGACAAACAAGAAAAGGATGTGCCTAGAAGGACATGGAAGAAAAGATACAATGCATTAGAGATGCTACCTTAAGAAAATATCAGAGTTTACAATTAGAGGATTAATGAAGCAGTTGCTGGAATAAGAAACAATGGTGGAGAGATTTCAGAGCAAGACATTATGGACAAATTAATGACCACTCTCACTCCAGAATATGAAAGAAAGATCAACATCCTTGATGAGACCATGTAGCTTAATCTAATTTCAAAAGAGAGACCTTGATCAGAAAAATCTTAGCTTTTGAGATTTCAAGATTGAAGACAAAACCAAAGAGTGAGACAACCTTCAAAGCAACAATTCATGGTAAGAAATCTGCGAACACTTCTAGTAATTTTGATGATGATGATGAAGATAAAACATTAGATGATTTCAATGCTATGATTGCCAAAAGAGAAAAGAAAGGAAAAGGAAAATATGAAGTTCAATTACAATTTAAGTTCTTTTCATGTAATAAGATTGGTCACTTTGCATCTAAGTGTCCTACTAGAGCTAGAAAGTTCAAAAATGATTACAAGCCTAAGTACTCTAAGGAATGCTACTAGTTGGAGATGGAGTTGCAGATGATGAATCAAGTGAAGAAGAAATTGGATTCAATGCTATTGTAGACAAAATGAAGAATAAGATAGTTCATGAAGATAAGAAAGAGAATCATGAGCTAGCATTGATTTCACAAGCTAACATAAGGACATACTAGATTATAGACATTGGGTGCTCACATCACATGATAGGTGATAAAGGTGGGTTTTTTCATCTAGACAAATACAATGGTGGTATGGTTAGATTTGGAGACAACACTCCTAAACCAATAGTTGGTAGAGGAGCCATCACCTTGGATGGAAAGAATACTACTGATGATGTTCTCTATGTAGATGGTTTGAAACATAACCTTCTTAGTGTTGGATAGTTACTTGGAAAAGGCTATTAGTTGGAGTTTAAAGATGACAAATGCATCATTAACAAAAAGGATGGTGTTATGATTGCATCAAGCTCAAAGACAAGAGGTAATATTTTTTAACTCAATTTAGAAGAAAGTTGTTTTATTGCTAAAGTTGATGACAGTTGGTTGTGGCATAAAAGACTATGTCATATCAATTTTGATAACATAGTAAAGATAAGTAATGTAAAGGCAGTAAGAGATCTACCTAGCATAGAAAAACTAGTTGATACTATATGTAGGGAACATGTGATGGGGAAGCATATGAGAAATTCATTCAGGAGCAAGAAAAATTTAGTAGAGAACAAGTTGGATCTGATTCATACAGAGCTATGTGGTCCAACTCAAACAAGATCATACTATGGTGAAAGGTATTTCATTTTGTTTTTTGATGATTATACTAGGATGATGTGGGTTGCATTATTGAAAGATAAGTCAGAAGCATTTGAGAAATTCAAAATATTCAAAGCGAAGGTTGAGAATGAATCTGGACTAAAGATAAAATGTTTGAGATCAGATAAAGGAGGAGAATTCACCTCTGATAGATTCTATGAGTACTGTGAAGAACATGGCATAAAGAGATAGTTGAGTTCACCTAGAACCCCTCAGTAGAATGGAATTGCAAAGAGAAGGAATAGGATCATTCTTGATACATCGTGCACCATTATGATAGAAGGAAAAGTTGCACACACCTACTGGAGAGATACAGTCAATACAAAATTCTATACCATCAATAGAATTCAATTGAGTCTAGGCACTGACAAAACACCATATGAGCTATGGTTTGGTAATGTTACCACAATAAAATAATTCAGAATCTTTAGAAGCAAGTGCTACATCAAGAGGGATGAAGTAGTAGGAAAGTTTGATGCAAGAAGTGATGAAGGTATTTTTCTTGGTTACTCTACTAAAAGTAAAGCTTATAGATGTTTCATTTTAAGATTGAAAAAGATCATTGAAAGTGATCATGTTAAGATTGATGAAAAGTTGATGCAGTGCAAGGCAGGAGAGTCCCCGATGGAGATGTCCTAGCCCCCAGCAAATAACCACACAATAGAATATAATAACAATACAAAGATTTAGATCCACACAATGCAAAAAAAACTCATAATATATTTTCATCCAACATGCCCGGCTGTAAGGCCTTCCGGGTTACAGCCAAATACAATGTAATTACAATAGAAACTCCACAAGATCTCGCAAGATCCAAACCAAAACCCTAGCTAGCCCAGATCCACACACTGGTAGGAACCCCCAAGGAAGATCTAAACTTGTGCTCGCAAGCCCACCAAGCAATCTCCTTGTTTCCCAAGCCGCAGCTACTAGCTCTCCTCAAAACTCCTCCACATCCACCTCCTCTTCTCCCAAGTGGAATGAATGATTCCTAAAGACTTCCCCCACAACCCCTACTTATACCAATCTAAGCCACAGGTTGGCCCTGAAAATAAATTAAATACAAATACCGAAATTAAATGCCACAAGTCGGCCAACAACAACAATTAAATGCCCAAAATAGATGTCTTAGTAAAATCGCGATATCTCCTAGCTCCGGATGAATTAGAACTGGTGCTTCAAACCGTAGGAAGAAATATAGGCTCTCTTCAATCTCTGAAATTTTTAGCCTCCAAATATTTATGGAAAATTACTTATACAGCCTGAAATAGGCACCAAATTCCTAAGCAAGGCCGAGCTCCCCAAGGCCATGCTGAGCAACCAAGACCATGCCAAGTTCCATTAAATACATCAAATCCAATTAATGAAGACCCAAGTAGGTTTATCCAATTCTACCAAACCCCTCACACATGAAACTAAGTCCACACAACTCCATCAAATCTCCCAAACATGCAGGATAGCCAACTACCCTGGGATGCTCCTGCATCAAAAGTTTATGGTTCAAGAAAGATATCATGATTACTCACCTAGGATTGAAGGAGAACCCAAACCCTCCACTAGTGAGACAATCATTGAGGAAATGTTTGATAGTATTGATGTGTTATTCAATGACCTTGAGACAAGTGAAGAAGGTAATCCTAAGGTTGATGAGTCAGCATCACCTAAAGTTCCAAATTTTACTTCTAGAAACCATTCCAAGGAAGACATCATTTGAGATCAGAGCGGCAAAGTCTTAACAAGATCACAAGCAAAGAAATCAACTAGCAGTGGAGCGGTATGTTTACTAGCTTAGAGTGAACATTTAAGTGTTGAAGATGCATTTAATGATTTAGATTGGAATGATACTATGAAAGAAGAACATGATCAGATTATTAAGAATGACACTTGGGAACTGGTCCCAAGACCTAGTGATAAGAATGTGATTGGAACAAAGTGGATATTCAGAAACAAGATGAATGAAGATGGTACAGTAGTAATAAATAAAGAAAGGTTAGTATGTAAGGGATATGCGCAAGGATAAGGCATTGATTATTTAGACACATTTGTACCTCTGAGCATATTAGAAGCTATTAAGCTATTTCTAGCTTATGCTACAGTTGAAAACTTCAAATTTGATCAGATGGATGTCAAGTTAGCATTCTTGAATGGAAATTTGAAAGAAGTATACATTGAGTAGCCAGAAGGATTCACCTTATCAGACAGATTTGATATGGTATGCAAATTGAATAAAGCCCTCTATGGACTTAAGCAAGCCCCTAGAGCATGGTATGAGAGACTAGATGGATATCTAACAAAGATTGGATTCAAGAAAGGAGTAGCAGATTGTAATCTATTCATTAGAGAGAAATATGATGGTCTACTACTTGTAGCTATATTTGTTGATGACATTATTTTTGGACGTAATGACAAATTAAGTGCAGAATTCACCAAAGAAATGAAGAATGAGTTTGAGATGAGTATTATTAGTCCTATCAAATACTTTTTGGGACTAAATGTGCAACAGACTGAAAAAAGAATTTTCATTAATCAATCCAAGTATGTGAAAGAGATACTGAGGAAATTCAAGATGGATGATTTCAAGATAGTAGGAATCCCTATGATCATTGGATGCAAGCTTATAGAAGAAGATGACTCACCAGTAGTGGATAAAACATTGTACAAGTATATGATTGGTAAACTCATATATCTTACTTAGACTAGACCTGATATTTCCAATGTAGTTGGCATAGTTGGAAGATTTGTAGGAAAACCTAAGAAAAGTCACCTCATGTTAGTAAAAAGAATATTAAAATACTTTTAGGGCACTATAGATTATGGTCTATGGTATCCTAATTTAGAAAATGTTGAGCTTCATGTGTACACTGATGCAGATTGGGTAGGATGTGTTGATGACAGAAAGAGTACATCAAGTGGAGTTGTGTTTCTTGGTGATAGACTTGTCACTTGGAAAAGAAAGAAACAAAATTGTATTTGTCAGTCAACAACAGAAGTGGAGTATGTTTTAGAAGTCTTAAATTATTCTAAAATTGTTTGGATCAAGCAGATGATAAAGGATTTTGGATTTTAGATTGATTATCCTATTGTTATTCACTGTGATAACACTAGCACTATCAATATGTCAAAGAACCCTATAATGCATGCAAAGACAAAGAACATTGAGATGAAGTATCACTTCCTAAGAGAGAAAGTGGCAGAGAAAGAAGTCAAGTTGGACTATGTAAGTACTAAAGATCAGTTGGTAGATATATTCACAAAGCCCTTGCCTAAGGATACTTTTGAGTATCTTAGGGAGAAGTTGGGAGTAATTACCTTCCCTGATTCTACTTAGAAGAAAGAAGGAAAGGCATCAATCCTTAGGGACTGATGGAAGGTTGACTACTCTACCTCAGAAGTAGTACTGGTGCTTAAAATTAATGGCACCCTTTTCCATTTATGTCAAAGGGGGAGTAATATACAAAGTCATGAAAAACATAAGTAAGAAGGAGGAGTAGTATACTAAGGGGGAGCAGTATTTAGTTATGATAATAGTACAGTTGAGGAAATGGAGAATAGTGGAAAATATTGTAGTAGATGAAGGATTCATCTTTGGGGGAGTTTTGAAGAGGAAATGGAGAATTTTATAAAAGAAATGTTCATTTGGGTTGGTGGTAGTTTTTCGTTCCACATGTTTCCATCAATGCCAAAGGGGGAGATTGTTGGAGATTTGCCAGCAAGCCAGTACTAACTGTATGTTTGTCATTGATGACAACATATGGAAAGTAGCATGCGTGGAAGTCTCATGCAATGAGATTTTAGTATATGAAGCATGGACATGATATCATGGGCACAAAGGTTAACTGTTAGTACAAACAATTATATTGCAGCTTGTGTCAGTAGTGTTCATGATAGAGTAACACATAATGTTCTATGTATGGTTGTTCGTATAGTTATCATGGAGTCTTGCATGCTTGGATATATGTTGAAGACATGTTAGTGATGTTTTAGTCATGGACGCATAGTCTGATATTCAATAGAAGTGAAGATATGCAGTCGTTATTCACCAATAGCAGTTTCCTATGTTTATTCAGAAGAGCCGACAGAGATTTTATTGGTTCTTGAGTTGTGCCTATCTTTAGGGTATGTGCCCTTGGATTTAAGCTTAGAGGAGAGTTATTGATGTTTAGTTAAGAGCACATGAGTTAATTCAGCTCGAGGAGAAAGATCCAATTATTTTGGTAGAGATGATAGTGTGTAGCGTGTGTCTACAATTATCTTATTAGATAGGTCCCAAAATGTGTTGCATGCATAGTAGAGCTGACAAAATGTTTATCCAATTTTGTTATGGTTTCTCTAATATGATTTCAAGGTGGTTCTAATAGGATGACTTGATTATATCATTTAGAGGAAAGATATTTATAGGCAGTCATTTGTGATTCCTTAAATGTGGTTCATGGTTGATTAAACAGAGTAGAGGAGAGTGTGAAAAGTGTTGAGCCATCAGAAGAGGGTCGGTGTGACCAAGTAAAGTATTTGTGCTATACATTGGAACTGATACAGAAAGCAAGTCAAAGTGCAGTTCACCAAGATCCATATATAGTGTGTATCTATTATTCAGAAGGTTGTAGCCTTCGCCCCTTTGAGTAGTGAGCTCTCAGATAGTGCATCCTCTCCCCTAATAGGGACAATTGTAAAAGACTCCTAATAGGATCAGACCCTTGACCAGGTCTACTATACTAAATATATTGTAAAGAAACTCATAATAGGGTTAAGGATCTTCTAACAAGGATCATAATACACTAGTGCATAATATTAGTGGGTGTCAATTCCCACCAGGGTTTTTACCTATTTGGGTTTCCCTGTAACCAAAATATTATGTTGAGTTCAAGTTTTCTTTCATTGTGTTTATGCTCTATGTTTAAGTATACTGAATTTGATAAAGAATTGAAACTTGTAGATAACTGATTCACCCCCCCTCCTCTCAGTTATCTCTTGGGACTATTCCTAACATTCTTGTCTTAGTCTGGAGGTGTGGTTTCACCAAATCTAACAATAGGGCTTTCTCTTCAAGAGAACATATCGGGAGACTTTCATCTAGAATTTTCTCTCTTATTTTAAAATCTTCCTCTTTTGCCTATCTCTTCAATAATTCTAAAATGTTCCATAAATTGTCTAGAATCACTATTTTTAGTTCTAGGACTGTCTTTTTAAACTTCAGCATATGTTTGACAATCATTCCATCAATATCTAATTTGTCAATCTCACTGTATTTCTCATATAACTTTCCTACTTGATCAATTCTACCTTCATCAACAATCCTTGTGCTTAACACACTGAGACTAGGTTTGAAACTTACTTCTGGAGGTGCTTGAGTGTTTCTCTTGCTTCTTGTTTCTCACGATGATGGATGACTAGTGTTGATCTCTTTCTTCCTCTTTGCTATTGTCTTATACTCCAGAGTAGTAAGATCAATTGTTACTATGGGTGTAGGAGGGGAAACATCTAATTTACCCTTCTGATCATTTGATTTCTCAATTTTCACCTTCTTCATCTTTGGATCATCAGATTTTGTCTTTGCTGTAGCTGTGCTCTCTATTTCCAAAGCAATCTTCTCTTTCCTTTCTTTGTCTAGGTCTGCTTGAGAAACTCCATGAATTTTCAAAATCTTTGAAGTAACCTTGGAAAATTTTCTTTTTGTTGCTGTGTTGTTCAATACATCTACTTCTCTTGTTTTCTCTTCAAAAGTCCTCCACCTAGGTTCACTGAGGTCCTTAGGTGTTGACAACAGAACTTGAGCATAAGCCTCTAGAATAGGCTCTTCAACTTCATATCCTAGGGGATGAATCCAATTTGTTCTTGGTTCAACAACCTCCATGCATGTTGTATCAGTCTCTACCATGAAACAAATACTATCCTTGTATTTTTCAACTATCTTTTTAGGTATCCTATATCTCATCTACATTCTCACTCTAAATGTTTTCAACTCTAATTCCATGTAATCTTTAAGGGTACTTTCTATGGATGCCTTAAAGGATATCTATGGCATAGTGGGAATAGATTTGTCTAGATACAAATCAAACACGTTTCCAAGAATATGGAAGTACATATAGATTATTAAAGACCCAAACCTAAATATCTTGGTCTTGTCATGCTTGATGGTTGTTATGTTGTCTATTAGCTATGCACACAAGATCTCACATAGATTAAACTCTCCATTCTCTCTTACCAACCTTATTGCTACTAGAATGGTGGCCACTGACACACTATTTACTCTGTTGGTGTGATGGAACCTATATCCCAGTATCATGGACATCAATTTGATGTCTTTCTCCTCTATAGGGTCTATTGTCATTCTGCACCTATCACTTCTTGATTTGCAATTTTTCTCAACCAATTTTATCATGTCCTTGCCTGCTGGAAGAATGACGCCTTTCTTAGAGAGACCTGTCATCTCATTAATTAGATCTATTATCCTAACCGGTATTTGTCCTATCCAAAATAGGTCATCATAGATCCTGTTGAGTAGGATCTTGATCTATTCCAACTCATAGAACTCATATGTCATAGCATATTCCACTATAGGATGATTTTCAAACTATGCATACTCATCCATGAAGGTTTTATCAGGTTTCATCATTGTTTCCATGTGCACTCTTATTCTATCCAAACCTACTGGTTCCTTCTTGCAATATATGTATGCCCTAATATCTTCCACATGCTTAACACCCATGGGAGTGTGGGAGAATGCACCTTCTAGATCATCTAGTGTGGACTTGAACGGATGCCTCTTAAGCACATATCTCTTCTTCTCTGCCACATCAAATACAATGAGAGTAGCCATTACTTACCTGTATATCACTTTCCAAATGATCTCAAAGAATTTTGAATCGGCATGATGAATTAGTGCTTCCGCAACCGATCAAATGCACTTACTAAACAATGGTGAATCAATCTGCAATCTTTCACAATCAAAATATAGGGCTCCTCTTCTCTCCAATCACTATGAATTCGAATGCAATGAGAGATCTAAAAGCTTCTATGTACTTTAAAGTAAGAATTCCACCATTAATGCTTGTTGCATAAACCAGGCTATTACTGATAATTTCCAACTTTCATTGTGTAATCAATCACCTAGTGCACTCTTGCACATAGGTTACGCTAGTCTCCAAAAGGTTAAGTCCAAAGGTGCATACTTTGAGGGTGAGTATACTGGCTGCGCAGGGGTTTAGAGCTAAATTAGTTCCCCCTATGACCCTGAGGGCCATTCATCTAGATGTAGAGGGTGCGTCCATTGTGGATGCATCCAATACATTATCATTAACCTTATCCTTCTTTGCCTCTGACCAAATCAAGCTCGCATCTTCTGAATCTTTCACAAACTTGACTTCTCCTTCGGTATCCAGTATTGATTCTTCTAGCTTTCTAGGGCTTTCTTGACTTTACATTCTAGATCTACAAAACTTTGAGATGTGTCCAGCCTTGTTACATGAGTGACAAATAACTGGAGGCCTTATATTCCTTGGTGCATTTACATGGGTTACCATTTTACACTGTCTAGTTGAGTGACCATGATAGTTACATATCTGACATGTAACATTCTAAGAACTTCTTACAATTGGATAATTCTAATTTTTCTGATTATGCTGAGTCTTGTTCTTCTAACTTGTCTTACAATTCATAGCTCTATGAACAACTTTATTGCATGAATAACAATAACCATTGAAAGGTCTTACCTCTGTACAGTTCATTTCTATATGTCCATGCTTGTTACATGAATAGAAAATTCAATCTACTAGCTTGTGCTCCTTGGATTGTTCAACATGATCTTTAGTCTAACTTCTAGTCTCCTTAGCATTTGTGGTGTCTTCTAGTGCTTTCATTCTTGCTCGCATGTTGTCAATCTGATTTTGTGCTTCATTGAATCCAATGCCACCAGTATCTCCTTTAAGCTTTCGAGCATACAATTGAGATTCAATTAAATCCTTTCTTGTGTGTAATTTATCAATGTGATTCTTGGCCTCTTTCAATTCAGATTCCAAGCTTTCTTTATTGTTTCTTAGCTCCAAGATTTCCATGTTTTCCTGCTTCAATTCTTCATTGAGTTGAATGTTCTCTTTGATCTGTTCATCATAGACTTCTTGATTGTTGGTTAGCTTATCATCCAATTCTTCAGTTTGTTCTTTCAGAGATGAATTTTCTTTATTCAACTTCTTGATCATTATCCCTAAATCACTGATAGAGCATTCTTTCAAATCTTTTCTTAGCCTTTTGATGACTGCTTGAGCATCACTGACTTTTTCTTTTAGTTCTTCAATTTATTTTTCAAATCTGTCCAGGTCTTCAAGAGTAGCTTCAACATTTCTTTTCAGATGTTTCATTTCTACTTAGTCCATGATCTCCTCAAGTGGTTAAACTTATTTTCTGAGGACCAGAGCTCTAATACCAATTGTTAGGAATGGGAACACTGAGAGGGGGGGCTGAATCCGTGTTCACTTAATTTAATATTTTCTTTTACTCTTAAACCTAACTTGAATGCTTAAGTACTAAAATAAACATTAACATAAATAAGAAACATGAACTCAACACATAACACCAATGTGGTTAAGGGGAAACCCAAATAGGTTAAAACCCCAGTGGGAATTGACACCCACTAATAATCTGTACTAGTGTTTTATGATCCTTATTAGAAGATCCTTAACCCTGTTAGGAGTTTCTTTACAATGTATTTAGTATAGTGACTTGGTCAAGGGTCGGACCCAACTAGGAGTCTTTTACAATAACCCTATTAGGGGTGGGGACACACTATCCTAGAGCTCACTACTCAAGTGGTGAAGGATACAACCTTCTAATCTTAGATACACACTATATTTGCTAGATGAACTGGCACTGTGACACTGCTTGTCTGATCAGTTCCTTTGATGTGTTGATGCTTTGACCTCTTGCAAAGCTCTAATACATATTAAAAAATCTTCACATACCTCTACTCTACTTATCTTCACTCTATCTCAACTTCCATGACTAATTATAAGGGCACATCTAATATTTATATGTGCATACAAAACAATTAACTAGGTTGGTCCTTTAACCATTACATACAATGCTTCCAATTGCATTTTCTCAAGCGTGTTTATAAACAAACATAATTATATGTCTAAAACCTAATTACAATAGGTGCATAGTGTATGCACCCTAAAATGGTCACCTAGACTTTGGGCCCCCATTCAACAATTTATCAAATCCCTGAATCAATGTTTTCAAAAATCAACATTTTATCAATTATATCAATTTCCTTGATCAAATCCTATTTTATCATTTTTGATTATTTTCCTTGGGCTAACCATTTTATCCTAAAGTATTTATTTATTTAAAAGGAATATTTCCTCCCCTTTTATTAAATAAAAAGCCCTCACTTTTCCTCTTATCCTAAGTTGCACAAATAAAGCATTGTTCTTATTCTATAAAAAGGAGAAAAACACTTTTTGTCTCATATGGACACAAAAGTCAACTCTTATTTTCTCATTGGAGGATATTTGTGCACATGGATTTCTCCTCTTTCAAGCTCCACCCTTGATTAAATCTTTTGCCTCTTAATCTCCATGGTCCATTCTTTCTCATTTCCTATAAAAGCAGAGCTCTCTTCCTCATTTTTTATATGCATTTTTGAATACTAATGTTATGCTATAGGTTTTTTAGGTCACTTTGGAGCATTTGAAGATTTGGAGCATTCTTGGCTTACATTTTTACATGCTTTCATAGTTTATCTCTTGCATTCTAGTTCCATTATCAGGGTATTCATAGTATAGATTTACTTTATGCTTTAGATTACTTCATCTAGTCTAATTAGGAAGGATTTGTAACACTTGCATCTTTCCTTTCATAATTGAGTTTGTACTTTCATTTCCATAGCTTAGCTTGCATCTCTCATTTCTAGCTTGCATATTCATCTTAATCTAGTTTGAATTTGCATTTCATAGTGATTCTTGGGGATATTGGCATTCTTTCCCTTGTCTTCATTTGAATCTCTCATTGTGTGGTTGACTAGCAAGGTCATTAGCTTAATAGCTCTAGCTGAGAGAAAATTTTAAATAATCTTTCAACTCCATACATAGAGAGCTCTAGGTCACTTTCTAAGGTTTCCTATTCATGGATTCCCTTGGGATATAATGACTTAGAGAAGTGCACCATTTGAGTGTGTCCATTTTTGTGTAGCGATGTTCAGAAATCAGAAATCAGAGGATATCTCTTAGCTGGGATGGAATCTGATTTTTCATAGTTAAAGGGATGTTGGAGACTCATTAATGATGATGTGGTTCACATCAAAAACTTTGAGGATATGTTTGGAGAAAGTTACAGTAACTGGAAGCCGACAGTTTTATGTGAATTCTGTGTGTAGCGTGTAGAATTTATTATTTTGTAATTGAGGACTGACTCATTTGTAATTATTTGAGTTTGGTATATAAGAAAGAATTTTTTCCTTATTGTAATGTGTACTATGAAGAGTGAGAAGTGAATATATGCATGAAGTGTAGAAAAGAGCTAATTCAGTGATGAAGGAAGACTTGTGAGTACAGAGATCTGGAATTGTGATCTTGTGTAGTAGAGAGTGCAGTTTTGGCACAGTGTGAAGGAGGTAATATATTTAATATTATTCTATTGAATAATTCTAAGATCTTTTGGAAAGTGGGTTCAGAGATCTTGCCTTGAAGCTGTTTGGGCAGTGGGTCCTTCTGTCTTCCATAAACTCTTAACTGGGTTAGAATCTTTTAACAGGGATTTATATGTACTGAATGTATTTCATAAGGCTCCTAATAGGGTCCATCCTCTAACTTGGAACTTTCATATTAGTGCATCATTTTGTGGGCATCATTCCCACCAGGGCTTACTCTTTTCAAGAGGTTCCCTAGTTAACATATCTTGTGTTATTGTGCAATTGTGTATGATTATCTTTCTATGGTTGATCAGTACATTGATTATATTGTTTAAAGCTATTGAATGGATAAATTATCAGATAACTGATTCACCCCCCCCCCCTCTCAGTTATCTTGGGGATCTTTACTTTCTAACAATTGGTATCAGAGCAGTAGGTCCTTGAAAGAAAAGTTTAACAACTTAAGGAGATCCATGGTGAATTTTAGAAAAGAAAGCCTTAAGTTTGATGGAGTAAATTTTGATAGCTGGAAAGAAAAGATGAAGACACATCTATTATGTTTAGGACCAAGTTATTGGTTGATTACAAAGAATCAGAAGACTATCATTGAGGAAGATAATCTAGAGGCAGGAACTAAAGATGAACTAGATCTATTCATGTGTAACATACTTGCAAGAGAAGCACTTTTATCAGCACTACCAGAGAATGAATATAGTCAGGTAAGATGTTTGAAAACATCTCATGCAATTTGGAAAGCTTTACATTCTACTTTTGAAGGTGATGAACATGCAAAGAAGGCTAGATTACATAATTAGATTTGTGCATTTGAAGATATCAGAATGATGGAAGATGAATCTATTAGAAGTTATATTGGTAGGATGTCTGAGATTGTGATAGGAATAAAGTCTTGTGGAGGTGATAAGACAAAGAATGAAGTGATATGGAAAATTCTGAGAACTTTGACACCAGTATTCAAACAGAAAACACAGATGATTGAATAAGAGATACCTTGTACATCAAACTTTTCAAGAGAGACTCTTCTTAGAAGATTAGACACAGGAGAGATGAACTTGAGATTATTAGGAGAGCTACCTAGAATGGAAATAGCATTCAGTGCTCTTAGCATTAGACCTACAAGAAGTACTAGTGTGAATGGAGATTATGCCAGCAGTAGCAGATCTGAGGAAGATAAGAAGATTGAAGAAGGTATTGCATTACTTGTAAAAAGAGAACCAGATGGTAAAAAAATCTTTAAATGTTGGACTTGTCAAGAATATGGTCATTTTGCATCTAAATGTCCTAAAAGAGTTAAGAAGTATAGAAGCAACTTTAAACCTAAGAGATCTAAAGAATGTTATTATGCAAATGATGAAGATTTTGAAGTAGGAATTGAAAAACATTTAAGTGACAGTGATAATAATAACTTTGAGGAAATAGGATTTGTAGCAATTAAAGAAGAAAGTTCTAAATCTGATAAAAGGGAAGAAAAAGCATTAGTTTCACAAGTTGAAAAGAAATCTGATTGGATTATAGATAGTGGTTGTTCACATCATATGACTGGAGATAAAAGAAAGTTTGTTAAGTTAGATAATTATGATGGAGGAATTGTTAGGGTTGGTAACAATGCACCTTGTTTGATTAAGGGTATAGGATCTATTAATCTTGATGGAAAGACTAACACTAAAGATGTTTACTTTGTTGATGGACTAAGACATAATATACTAAGCATTGGACAATTGGTTGATAAGGGTTATCAAGTTTGGTTTTCTGAGAAAACTTGTGTGATAAAAGATAAAGATGGAAATCTGATTGGAAAAGGATCCAGAACCAGAGGTAATGTATTTCAGTTGAATCCTATTGAGATGACATGTTGGATAACTAGGATTGATGATAGTTGGTTATGGCATAAAAAATTTTTTCATATAAACTTTGATAATATTGTCAAGGTGAGCACTACACTTGTGGTAAGAGATTTACCTAGAATTATGAAACCTACTAACATGATTTGCAAAGAATGTATGATGGAAAAGTAGAAAAGGAGTTAATTTCCCAATAAGAAGTTCACATCAGCAGAGAAGTTGGAGATTTTTCATAGAGACTTGAGTGGTCCTACTAGGACTAGAGGATTCTATGGTGAAAGGTACTTTATGATTCTTGTTGATGATTTTACAAGAATGTTGTGGATTGCATTTTTGAAAGAAAAATATGAAGCATTTGATAAATTTAAGATCATGAAAAGCAAAATTGAGAATGAATCTGGAATGAAGATTAAGTGTCTAAGATCTGATAGAGGTGGTGAATTTACATCTAGAGAGTTTAACACCTTTTGTGAAATGAATGGTATTAAGAGACAACTTTCAGCCCCTAGAACACCAGAACAAAATGGTATTGCAGAAAGAAGGAACAGGTCAATAACTGAAGCAGCAAGACCTATGTTGTTTGAAAATGATTTGGATAAATTTTTTTGGAGAGAAGTAGTGAACACAATAGTATACACTATGAACAGAGTACAAATCAGAGCAGATACAAATAAGACACCTTATGGATTATGGTATGAGAATTCTGATGATTTTACCTTATGTGCCTATACTGATGCAGATTGGGGAGGTAGCGTTGATGAAAAGAAAAGCACCAGTGGTGGAGCCTTTTTTCTTGGAGTTAAATTGGTCTCTTGGCTAAGTAAGAAGTAGAATTGTACTTCACAAAGCACAATAGAAGTAGAATATGTTGCAGTAGCAAATAATTGTAATCAAATTATTTGGATGAAGTAGATGTTGAAAGATATTGGAATAAAGTTTGATGAGCCTATTGTTATACATTGTGATAACACCAGTATAGTGAGTATGTCAAAAAATCCTATTTTACATTCTAAGACTAAACATATTGAGATCAAGTATCATGTTGTAAGAGAGAAAGTTGCAGAAAAAGAAGTAAGATTGGAGTACATAAGTACAAAGGAGTAGATAGCAGATATATTTACAAAGCCTTTACCTAAGGATACATTTGTGTATCTGAGAGGTATGCTTGGGGTTATGCCCCAACCTATTTTTGAGAATTGATGTAGATGATTGCATCTGTCCAATGGTATATGAGCCCTATCTTTCTTCTGGATTGGATGTTGGAACTTCCTCTATGGGGGAGTTTATGAGCTGAGTCATGAGGACTCTTGTTATTGTATTTTTTTGAAAAGTGTCTTTTGACATTAAGTTGTTGTTGACTTAGTGATAGAATTTCTATCATTGATGTCAATGGGGGAGAGATATACATGAAAAACATTGTGGATTGTATGAGAGAGCTGAATAGGAAAACGAAGCAAGATTTAATTTGATATTTTGGAGTGATGTTGTAGTATTGGATTTTTGGAACATTGGATGTTTTTCATCTATGTTGCCATCAATTCCAATGGGGGAGATTTTTAGGAATGAATGCAAAGTGTTTTGGTAGTCATTCTGTAGCAGTTGTTGTTGCATTCATGACTTGGATTGTCATTGATGTCAACACAGTGATATTCTAGATATTAGCAGGAAAGCAGGTATAGTTTTGTTTTGCACACATGTTGTATTGCAGATTGGATTTTGCACTGTTGATGGTATGTTCTTTGGTGTGTTATTAACCTATGGTTAACAACACAAAAATAATTCATTCATTTGTAAGAGTTATGAGCATTTTGGTGAAAGCAGTGTTTAGACAGTGTTTCTGTGTAGCGATGTTTGGAAATCGGAGGATATCTCTTAGCTGGGATGGAATCTAATTTTGCACAGTTAAAGGGATGTTGGAGACTCATTAATGATGACATGGTTCATAGTGAAAACTTTGAGGATATGTTTGGAGAAAGTTACAATAACTGGAAGCCGACAGTTTTATGTGAATTCTGTGTGTAGCATGTAGAATTTATTATTTTGTAATTGAGGATTGACTCATTTGTTATTATTTGAGTTTGGTATATAAGAAGGAATTTTTTCCTTATTGTAATGTGTACTATGAAGAGTGAGATGTGAATATATGCATGAAGTGTAGAAAAGAGCTAATTCAGTGATGAAGGAAGACTTGTGAGTACAGAGATCTAGAATTGTGATCTTGTGTAGTAGAGAGTGTAGTTTTGGCACAGTGTGAAGGAGGTAATATATTTCATATTATTTTTTTGAATAATTCTAAGATCTTTTGGACAGTGGGTTCAGAGATCTTGCCTTGAAGCTGTTTGGGCAGTGGGTCCTTCTGTCTTCCATAAACTCTTAACCGGGTTAGAATCTTTTAACAGGGATTCAAAATCTCCTAACAGGGATTTATATGTACTGAATGTATTTCATAAGACTCCTAACAGGGTCCATCCTCTAACTTGGAACTTTCATATTAGTGCATCATTTTGTGGGCATGACTCCCACCGGGGTTTACTCTTTTCAAGAGGTTCCCTAGTTAACATATCTTGTGTTATTGTGCAATTGTGTATGATTATCTTTCTATGGTTGATCAGTACATTGATTATATTGTTTAAATTTGTTGAATGGATAAATTATCAGATAACTGATTCACCCCCCTCTCTCATTTATCTTGGGGATCTTTACTTTCTAATAAGCGTTAGTTGACATTCATGAGGGCATTTGTGGAGGACATTCTAATGGTCTTTCCATGGCCCAAAGGTTGCTTAGGGTGGGGTATTATTGGCCTACCATGTAGGCAGGTGCAGTAGCTTTTGCTAAATCTTGTGAAAAAGTGTCAAAAAGATGGAAACCTAATACATGCTCTAGGTAGGGAGCTTATTCCTTCTATTTCTCATTGGCCATTTCAGTGCTAGGCCTTTGAACTTGTTGGGAAGATTCATCCCAACTCATCAAGTGGACACAAATTTATTATTACTACTACTGATTACTTTACCAAATGGGTAGAAGTTGTCCCACTTTCTATTGCCTCAGGCAAGATAGTTTCTTTGTTTATTTCGAACCATTTTATCTGTCGGTATGGAGTGCCTTCTAAGATAATCACTAACAATGGAGGTTAGTTTTAAAAAAAGGACCTTAAACATCTCTGCAAGAAATTCAAGATAAAATAGCATTGGTCCTCCATTTATTTCCCATAAGGAAATGGACAAGCAGAGGCTTGGAATAAAACCATTCTCAAAATCCTCCATAGAATAGTTCACAAGAATGGTAGAGATTGGCATTTGCAGATAAATCTGCCCTTGTGGGCCTATAGAATGAGTATTCTTACTCCAACAGGGGCTACACCTTTTTCCCTCACTTATGGTGTTGAAGTAGTGTTACCTTTAGAGGTAGATATCCCTTCACTTAGAGTCTCTCTCAAAGGTTTAGTGATAGATGAAGACTGCCGCACAATGAGGTTGTAGGAACTAGAACTTCTAGATGAAAAGCGTAAAGCATATTTTGATCACATGAGAGTTTACCAAAAGTGTATGTCCATAGTGTTCAACAAGAAGGTTCACCCTAGAGAATTTCAAGTGGGGCATCTTGTCCTATGAGAAAACCCTAAGAACCAACAAAATAGAGAACAAAAAGGGATGTTTGAACCTAATTGGCTTGGACCATACATTATTACTATTGCTTTTGGTACAAGTGCTTACTTACTATTTGATGAGAAGGGAGATCAGGTCCCTGATCCTATCAATGTGTTGCACCTAAAGAAGTTCTATTCATGATGCCTATTCTGTCTGGGGGCATCCTTTGTACATATCTTATTGATCCTAAAAAATTCCAAAAAAATTCATATATGATGCTAAAAAAATCCTTAAAATCATATAAAGTCATGAAAAAATACAAATTTTTTTTAAAAATGCAAAAAAATAAAAAAAATAGAAAAAGTGCCTTGGTGAAAACCTAGAAACAGGCACCTTGGTAGCAAAAATACAAAAAATAAATAAATTGAAAAATCAAGAAAATCTCCAAGTGGTGAAAACTTGGAAACAGGTGCTACTTGAGGCCTTTGCACCTTTTTCTTTTAGCATATGCTCTCGACACTTCACCTTTCTCCATCATGCCTTGACCTTGTTTCCTTGGTTTGGAATTGGTCTTTGTCTTTGTCTAGGGGGCATAACTGGGTTGGCTTTGGTCTCTAGGATGCGTTGGTCTTTAGGACATCTTGTAAATGGTGTTTTTCAACACCACCCAAATAGTGTTTTTCAACACTACCCTAGTGTCAAGTGTTTCTCAACACTTATTATATATCCTACCCTACAATCTACTATGATATGATATTTCCCACTAGCACATGTGATACTCAATGATTGATTGTATGACCTACACACACACACTTAAACACTTGAATCGCTGAGACTTTTTTGACTTTGTTTTCCTTGTGTGCTATGTATGATGATTTCTTTGATGAATTTTCTCTCCCTATGATAGTTTTCGATGATGCATAGCTAGAAGACTGAGGGCATGAGGACATGTTTTATTTCTTTTTTTTCCCGTGGGTATATTTTGTTAATCCTAACTGTCATGAGCACTTGTGCTTGATCCACTTGACACTAAGGATCTACAAGGTATTATCCTTGACTATTTTTCACAAGTGCATACTTCTAGCCATCTTGACTTTCCTTGTGTCTTGATGCGAGTATAATCTTGCTATATTAAACTTAGGTAATCTCACTGCACTAGTCATCTTGACCTATATGTCTTTGATGCCTAGGTGGGATTCCCACATATCTATCTGATATAGATCATATTCAGATTCACATAGTCATACTAGTGTGTATTGTATGATCTTACGACACTACCAATAATGCTCAATGATGAATATTAGAGTCTAAAATCTTTGTGACCTTGCAAGTAAACCACTTTTCATAGTAGCTTGCATTCCTAGGTTCATGTTAGTTTAGTTCTGCATCTGGCATATGGAGAGAGCTCTCCTTTCATATTTTGTGGACTTATCAATCAATTGCACTCACCTCTCACTTCTTCTTGATCATGTCTTTCACTTCTTGTCTTTCATATCACACCTTTTTACCCCTTTTATAGTATTTTGACTTTTTGACCTAATTTTCAAAACACCTCAGAATTGCACGAAAATTACACCCCTAGCTAATTTCAACATCCTAGATCCATTTTCAGACTCAAAATTGAAATCCAAGTTAATCTTGATAGTCAAAATCACATTTCAAATTTTCCCCCTCTTCTACGCAGTTGGCTGACCATTTGAGGCCTGATCCTTTGATCTTTGTTGGGGCATTCTTCATTCCTTCATCTACATCTCTCTCACCCTTATAGTCTTTCTTTCACATTTCATTTCATCTCTCTAAGGTCTTCATTAAGGTATATCTTCACTTCTTGATGGTTATTCTATCATCTTTCATCTTTGATCATGATTTCTAGTGGTTGATCAAATTTATCTATTTGTTGCTTCTCCTCTACCTGATTTTGATTTCGATTCCAAGGGGGCAGTACCTATCAGCTTCAAATCTTTGATTTAGCTATCATTCAGCTCAGCTTGAGATTCTTATTTTGAGACTTTATTATCACTTAAAAATAATGGTGTTGATCTTGTCTTTTGATTCTTATCTCTTATTTTGAGAGTTGACTATCACTTAACAGCAATAGTTTTGGTCTTGTCTTTCAGCTAGTTTAATTTTGTCTTGGTGTGTTCCTAGAATGATCACACGTCTGGATTGTTTTGTGATCCCAAATCGATCTCACATTTCAATTTTTCTTTGACCACATGTGTTCCCAGAATGATCACACATTAGTCAAAGAGGGGCAAATGTATGTACCCTAAAATGGTCGCCTAGACTTTGGGCCCCCATTCAACAATTTATCAAATCACTGAATCAATGTTTTCAAAAATCAACATTTTATCAATTATATCAATTTCCTTGATCAAATCCTATTTTATCATTTTCAATTATTTGCCTTGGGCTAACCATTTTATCCTAAAGTCTTTATTTATTTAAAAAGAATATTTCCTCCCCTTTTATTAAATAAAAAGCCCCCACTTTTCCTCTTATCCTAAGTTGCCCAAATAAAGCATTGTTCTTATTCTATAAAAAGGAGAAAAGAACTTTTTGTCTCATATGGACACAAAAGTCAACTCTTATTTTCTCATTGAAGGATATTTGTGCACATGGATTGCTCCTCTTTCAAGCTCCACCCTTGATTAAATCTTTTACCTCTTAATCTCCATGGTCCATTCTTTCTCATTTCCTATAAAAGAAGAGCTCTCTTCCTCATTTTTTATATGCATTTTTGAATACTAATGTTATGTTGCAGGTTTTTTAGGTCACTTTGGAGCATTTGAAGATTTGGAACATTCTTGGCTTACATTTTTACATGCTTTCATAGTTTATCTCTTGCATTCTAGTTCCATTATCATGGCATTCATAGTATAGATTTCCTTTATGCTTTAGATTACTTCATCTAGTCTAATTAGGAAGGATTTGTAACACTTGCATCTTTCCTTTCATAATTTAGTTTGTACTTTCATTTCCATAGCTTAGCTTGCATCTCTCATTTCTAGCTTGCATATTCATCTTAATCTAGTTTGCATTTGCATTTCATAGTGATTCTTGGAGATATTGGCATTCTTTCCCTTGTATTCATTTGAATCTCTCATTGTGTGGTTGACTAGCAAGGTCATTAGCTTAATAGCTCTAGTTGAGAGCAAATTTTAAATAATCTTGCAACTCCATACATAGAGAGCTCTAGGTCACTTTCTAAGGTTTCCTATTCATGGATTACCTTGGGATATAATGAATTAGAGAAGTGCACCATTTGATTGTGTACACATAGCCCTTATATAATAATAAAATAGTCACTAATCAATTTACCATCAGTCGATTGCATACATTGTTCTGATCTGGAATTCACTGGTTGTGTAACTTCTACTATCTGTATCTTCATTATACTGAATCTTCTGATCATGCGCTCATAGACTAAGCATGAATACACTCTTACCATCTTATCTTCTAGGGTGCATACCATAACTCGATCATACACACGTGCGTTGATGCTCTGAACTACTGGTTCTTTTCTAACTATCCAGTCTTCTACACTTAGCCAATTTCTGATCTTCTCATCGAGTGTGTTGACTCCAAAAAACTATATGACTTTTTTTCCATAATGAAAACACTATATTAAATCATACATACCATTATAGTCAACTTTACAACATAAACATCTTTTTTTGTAAACATGCTTGAGCCAATTCACTTGGAAGCATTGTATGTAATCAGTTGTAGGCCGACCTAGTTATTTGTTTTGTTAGAACATATAAATATAAGATGCTCCTTTGTAATTAAGTATGGAAGTAAGTATAGAGTTAAGATAAGTAGAGAATAGACATGAAAAGTGAAGATAGAATGAGTTATAGCTTTACAAGGAGCTAAAGCATTAGCGAACAAAAGGAACTGATCAGACAAGTAGTGTCATAGCAATAGTTCATCCAATAGATATAGTGTGTATATGAGATGAGAAGGTTATAGCCTTCGCCACTTGAGTAGTGAGCTCTAGAAAAGTGTGTCCCTGCCCCTAATAGGGTTATTGTAAAAGAATCTTAATAGGGTCTGACCTTTGACCAGGTCATTGTACTAAAAGCATTGTAAAGAATAACTCCTAACAGGGTTGCTGATCTTCTCACAAGGATCATAAAACACTAGTGCAGTTCTTAGTGGGTGTCAATTCCCACTAGGGTTTTTACCTATTTGGGTTTCCCTGTAACAATATTGGTTTCATGTGTTGTGATTGTTTATCTTGTTTATATTGATGTTCATTTTAGTACTTAAGCAATCAAGTTAAGATTCAAGAGTTAAGAAATTAAAAAGATATAGTGAACACTGATTCACCCCCCCTCTCAGTGTTCCCATTGCTAACAATTGGTATCAAAGCTCTGGTCCTTTGAAGAGAAGTTTAACCACTTGAGGAGATCAATGGGTTCAGAAGAAGCAAAACATCTGAAGAAGAATCTTATGGCAGCTCTTGAAGACCTTGATAGATCTGAGAAAGAAGTTGAAGAACTGAAATTGAAAATCAGTGGAGCACAAGTTTTTATCAAGAAACTAAGAAAATATTTGAAAGATTGTTCAAACAATGATTTGGAAAAAATGGTTAAGAAGATGAATGAGGAGAACACATATCTGAAAGATTAGATTGAAGAGTTGGATGAAAAGCTAACTAAGAATCAAGAAGTTTATGATGAACAGATCACAAAGAACCTTCAAGTGAATGAATAATTGAGACAAGCAAACATGGAAATCTTGGAGCTAAGAAACAACAAAGAAAATCTAGAATTTGAGTTGAAAGAGGCAAAGAATCACATTGAAAAATTACACACCATTTTTGATGCACGAAAGCTTAAAGGAGATACTAGCGGTGTTGGATTCAATAAAGCACAAAATTAGATTGATGACATGCAAGCAAGAATGAAAGCACCAGAAGATACCACAAATGCTTAGGAAACTAGGAATTAGACTAAAGTCAATGTTGAACAAACTAAGGATGAGTGCAAGCCAATACACAGAACTTGTTATGCTTGTAACAAGCATGGACATATTGTAAGGGATTGTAAAGAGGTAAGACATTTCAATGGTTAATGTTATTCATGCAATAAATTTGGTCATAAAGCTATGAATTATAGAACAAGTTAGAAGAACAAGACTTAGTATAATTAGAGAAATCAAAATCAACCAAATGCAAGAAGTTCTCAGAGTATTACATGTCAGATATGTGATTATAATGGTCACTCAGCTAGATAGTGTAAAATGGTAACCCATATCAATGCGCCGAGGAATTTAAGGCCTCCAGTTATTTGTCACTCTTGTAACAAGGTTGGACACATCTCAAAGTTTTGTAGATCAAGAATGCAAAGTCAAGAAAGCCGTAAAAAGCCAGAAGAATCAATATTGGATACTGAAGGAGAAGTCAAGTTTGTGAAAGCTTCAAAAGATGTGAGCTTGATTTGGATAGAGATAAAGAAGGATAAGGTTGATGAGTATGTATTGGATGCATTCATAATGGACACACCCTCTACATTTGGATGAATGACCCTCAAGGTCATAGGGGGAGCTAATTTAGCTCTAGACCCTTACGCAGCTAGTATACTCACTCTTAGAGTATGTGCCTTTGGATTTAACATATTGGAGACTATTTGATGCTATGTGCTAGAGCGCACTGCCTGATTGATTATAGGATGGAAGTTGGAAATTCTCAATTGAATTCTGGTTTACGCGACAAGCATTAATGGTGGAAATTTCACTTTATAGTGTATGAAAACTTATAGACCACCCATTGTATTCAAGTTAGAGAGATTAGAGACCACAGAAACCCTAACAGTTGAATTGTCAAGTGCTGAAGCTTGATTTACTAGCGAAGAAGTGTGATTGATCAGTAATGAAGCCCTAGTCTGACATGATGATTCAAAATTCTTTAGAATATTATTTGAAGCATTAACCAAGTAAGTCATGGCTACACTAATTATCTTTGATGTTTCTGAGAGAAAGAGATACATTTTTAAGAGGCACCCCTTTAAGTTAACCCTAGATGACCTAGAAGGTGCATTCTCAAGAACCCCTATGGGCGTAATGCATGTTGAAGACATTCATGTGTACATATACTGTAAGAAGGAACTAGTTGGACTTGATAGGATAACGTCACACCTTGAGTCCATGATGAAACTAGGAAAAACATTCCTAGATGAGTTTGCACATTTGGAAGACCATCCCATTATTGAGTATGCTATGACATATGAGTTCTATGAATCCAAGTGGATCAAGATCTTGTTAAGTAGAATACACGATGACCTATTTTGGATAGGTGAATTCCTAGTGAGAATCACAAGAGATCTTATTCATGAAATGATAGGCCTTTCTAGCATAGGTGTCATTCTTCCAGTGGGAAAAGATGTAAGAAAATTAGTTGAACAAGAATGTAAGTCTGAAATTGATAGGCACGATATGACAATTGAGCCTATTGAAGAGAAAGACATCAAATTGTTGTCTATGATACTAGGTTACAGGTTTCAGCACACCAACAGGGTGAATAGTTTGTCCACAACCACTATTCTTGCAACAATCAAAATTGTTAAGGAAAATGGAGAGTTCAATTTTTGTGAGATCTTGCATGCACAATTGATTGATAACATTAAAGCCATCAAGCATGATAAAACCAAAATATTTAGGTTTGGGTCTTTAATCATTTACATGTACTTCCATATACTTGGAAAGGTTTTATATTTGTACTTGGATAAAAGTATACCTACAATACCTCAAATATCTCTTAAGGCATCTACTGAGAGCACATTGAAGGATTACATGGAGCTTGAACTGAAGACATTTAGGATCAAAATGTGAATGAGGTACAAAATACCAGAAAGTATTGTTAAGAAATACAAAGACAACATTTTCTTTATGGTAGAAACTGACATAACATGCATGGAAGCCGTAGAGCCTAGAAAAAAGTGGATCCATCCACTTGGCTATGAGGTAGGGGAACCAATTGTGGAAGCATATGCACAAGTATTACTATCAGCACCTAAGGACCCTAATGAACCTAGGTGGGGTACTTATGAAGAAAAGACAAGGGAAGTTGATGTAGTTTTGAACAGTGCAACAGCTAAGAGGAAAGCCTCTAAGATTACATTTGAGATACTTATAATTCATGGTGTAACTTAGGAAGATCTTGAAAAAGAAAGAGAAGAAAAGATAGCATTGGAAATTGAGAGCACATCCACAGTGGAAGCCAAGAAAGATGATCCTAAAATGAAGAAAATCAAGATTGAGAAGACTAATGATAGGGTAAAAAAAATGTTATCTCTCCTGCACCAAAAGAGACAATTGTTTTGGATACCAAATCACCTCCATAATACAAAAGCATGCCAAAGAGGAAGAAGGAAACCAGCACAAGTCACCCATCCTCATGGGAAACTAGAAGTAAGAAAAAGAATGCTCAAGAACCTCTCGAGGTAGGTTTTAGACCTAATATTCAAGTTTTGAGAAGAAGGATTATTGATGAAGGTAGAATAGATAAGATAGGCAAATTATATGGGAGATATAGTGAAATTGATAAATCAAAGATTCATGGCATGATCATAAAACATATGATTAAGTTCAAGAAGATATTCTTGGAACTCAAGACAGTCATTCCAGACAGTGTTTGGAATATCTTGGAATCCTTGAAGAAATAGGCTATTGAAGAAGATCTTAGAATAAGGGAAAAGACTCTAGATGAAAGCCTCCCTGTATGTTCCTTAGAAGAGAAAACATTATTATTAGATATGGTGAAGCCACACCTTAGAACAAAGTTGAGAAAACTACACATAATAGATAAGAACTTTGAGTTTGTAGCTAAAGCTTTTGAGAAAGTCTTTCTGGATAGGCACATGTACCCACCTACTGTGTTCTCAACTCAAGTGCCTTCTAAGGAAGCCAAGGAGTTAAAGACCACCAATACACTAGTAACAGGTCCTCAAGATCCAACGCCTACAATGGTAACACCTATAGAGGTAGTGAAGTCTGTGCCCATGACTGAGACACAAAAAGATGACACAATCATCATTGATAATGTAGAGATAGCCATGGAGGCCATAGATAAAGACTTAGACAAGTTCGAGGAAGCCTTTGTGAGCACACATGAGGTTAAAATTCTATGTGATGAAAATTCACCTAAGCTAGAAGAAGAAGTGTTAATAGAGGATTTAATAAGAAGAAGAAAAGGAGATGGAAAAAGAGATAGAAAAACAAAATGAAAAGATAGAAGAGGAGAAAGGAGAAGAAGAGGTGAAAAGAAGTGAACCAAAAAATGAGCCATCTATTGAAATAACTATGAAGATAAATTAAGAAGTGATGGACAACACTCCTATCACTCCCTTACCCTCAGCATCATTGTTGTCAAGTTTGACACCAGACATGACTAGCTTGGACTCTTGGGGAGAAGAAGACCTAATTAAGATCAGTGTCCTTGCTATGGAGAAAGAAAAAGAGAAGAAAGTGATGAGGAACCCTCTATTTTTTGAATCAGTCAAAATTATGACTGGCTTGCTACCTTTAGAAAAGAAAGTGTCTAAGGTTCATTTAGTTGATAATGTCAGTACCATACTAACAAACTTCAAAGCAAACTTCTCTAGCTTAGAAGAATCTACATCCCAAGTTGTAGAAGAGAAATATATGAAGAAGAGATTGAGTGAACTAGTTGGTAACTTCACACTTGACCTCAGTTCATTGAAGATTGGTCAAGCATCCTTGAAGGAGTTCATAGCTAAGGGAAGGAAGATCATTGCTAATTGTATGAACCAGGATAAGCTGACTGGTGATCACTACAAGAAAATCCAGGAGGCAAAAGCAATGATAGACAATGTAAGGAAATCAATGGAAGATCCCTCCACCAATGTGAACATGTGCAATAATGTATACCAGGGGTAGATAGATAAAATAGAAAAGGCTGAAAAGGAAATGTCTAAGATAAGGGCAAGGCAAACACAACTTAGGAGTACTCTTGCACCCTCTCTAGATGTACTCAATCAGACAATCAAGGAGATCAATGCCACTATGGTGACATATGATCAAGGTCCAAGTATAGACTTGGAAAAGATGGAGAAGCTACAATATGCCTTATGCACCCATCTACAAACTATCAATGCACTGATAGAATTTTGGAAACAAGAGATCGAAAATTTGCAGATAGTATATCTGAATGTCCTAACATTGTAAGTACTTGTAAATACACATTTTTTAGCACCTTTGTCATTAATGTCAAAATGGGGGTATTGTATGTAGAATATGGAGTATCATATATGATGTATAGGAGCATAATATAGAGTGTAAGGGAGAAATAAGTTAGAGTATATACTAAAGAATTTTATATAAGGGTACAGTTAGTAACTTTTCCATATTCCTTTGTTGCCATTAATGACAAAGGGGGAGATTGTTGGAAAGTTGACTATACTATTGTATATGACTAGATATAGTGTTATCATTATGGAAACAAAGTCATATAGATTTTTGGAGTCAGCACACATTATCATAAGGTCAAAATATGGCTAAGTATAGAAGACTGGACAGTTAGCAGAGCACCATTAGATCAGAGCATCAACGCATGTGCGTATGACTAAGTTATGGTATGTGCCCTTGAAGTTAAGTTGGTAAATGAGTATTCATGACAAGTCTAAGAGTGCATGATCAGATGAGACAGTATGAGAAAGATATAGACAGTTGAAGTGCTATAAACAGTGAATGCCAGAACAAAACAAAGTATGTAGCCGATTGTTAGTAATTTGATTAGTGGTTATATTAATGTTTTTTAAAGGCTATGCACCTATTTTAATTAGGTTGTAGACATGTAAACATCTTTTTTTGTAAACACACTTGAGCCAATTCACTTGGAAGCATTGCATGTAATCGGTTGTAGGCCGACCTAGTTATTTGTTTTGTTAGCGTATATAAATGTAAGATGTACCTTTGTAATTAAGTATGGAAGGAGGTATAGAGTTAAGATAAGTAGAGCAGAGACATGTGAAGTGAAGATATAATGAGTTAGAGCTTTACAAGGAGCTAAAGCATCAATGCACAAAAGGAACTAATCAGACAAGCAGTGCCACAGCAACAGTTCACCTAGCAGATATAGTGTGTATCTAAGATCAGAAGGTTGTAGCCTTCACCACTTGAGCAGTGAGCTCTAGGACATGTTATGAATAAGGTGTCTCAACCTTATATAATTCCTATTCTTATTATTTGTTTTGTAAATGTATTTTTTGCAAATAATGTAATTAAGTGTGAGTGTACATGTCTAGTTGGCATGTTGATGTGTCACTCCACTTGATGTGTCGGCATCTTGTGTGTAAGGAGATCATGACTGAAATGGTCATGATGAATTCCTATGACACATAAGAACTATTTAAGGAATGTGCTATGATAGGTGTAAGAGCATCTTATGACTTGGTCCTATTTGGGTGCCCAAGAAGAAGTGGTTGGTGTGTGTAAGAGAATATGCCAAAAATAGGTTGGTATGATAGATTCTCTTACACTTCTCTTGTGACCATTATTTTTGGTAGATTCTATGACAAGCTATCATAGTCTATTCTAGGGTTGAATGCCTATTCTTGGGATTGAATGTAACAACTATGTACATGTAGCTTTGTGCATGGGTCTTGGTGGTTGTGCCTATTTTTGGGTCTAGAGGAGTCTATATATATGATGCTGCTCCTATGGGAGAGATATAACAAAATTTAAGTCTTGTTGGCTTTGTCTCTCATTTCCTAGAAGAACTTGCATTGCAAGTGTATTGTAATCTTTGTGTTGAAGATAATACATTATGTAGGTTTTGGAGTGCTGGGGTTTTTTACCGAAAGGTTTTCCCCAGGGTATATCATTGTGTCATTCTCTATTTTTCTATATGTATGGTATGTGGTTGCAATATCTTTTTTAAAGTAGTTAATGAATCTGAAATTGTAAGGATTTATAAGAATTTTCACACTACTCTCCTATAGAGATTAGCGTAGGAAGCTATTTTGGCACCTGAGTTTCCTTACAAGTGGTATCAGAGCTTGATCAACTTTTGATCCTAGTTCTTGGGTAGGGTTTTTTGAGCTAATCTTAAGTTTGAGTGGGAGTTTTTTGCAGAGCATTCTAAATCTTATTTGCAGATTGAGATGGCAAGTTCATCATATGGAAGAATGGAGGTGGAGAAATTTAATGGCACTAATTTCAAGTTGTGGAAACTCAAGATGGAAGACATGTCAGAAGATCATGACCTATGGGAAGTGACTTCAAGTGCTACAAGACCAGCAACTATAGCTCAAGTAGATTGGGATATCAAAGACCGTAAAGCTAAGGGTCTCATAAGACTCTGTTTAACTGATGCAGTTCTTCTAAATGTTCTAGATGAGAAAACCGCAAATAGTTTGTGGGAAAGACTTGTGGCCGTGTATCAAGCCAAATCTCTAGTGAACAAGTTGTTCCTAAGGAAGAATTTGTACTCTCTATGAATGGAGGAAGGTGGATCCTTAACGGATCATTTAAATGCATTTAATCTACTGGCTGCACAATTGACATCAGCTGGTGTCAAGTTAGAGGAGGAGGATCATTGCTACACACTTTTGTGTTCTTTACCGGATTCATGGGACCATCTTGTGATGGCTCTCAGAAGCACTTTAGTCACCTTCAAAATGGATGATGTGGTGTCTTTGCTGATATTAGAGGAGATGCAGAGAAAGACTTCCATTTCAAAAAAAGAAGCCCTTGCTATTCGTGGGAGATCCACTAAAAGAGGGAAGAAAAATGATAATAAGTCTAACAATAAGGGTAGATCCAAATCCTGTGGGAAGTCAGAGACTTCCAATAAGTCCAAGGCAAAATGTTGGAACTATGATAAATCTAGGCACTTCTGTAAAGACTGCAAAGAGCTGAAGAAGAAGAAGAAAGGTTCAGATTCAGCTTCAGAAAGATCTCAAGAAGATGGCGATGCATTCATCATAGCTTTGGCAGCCCATGCATCTGATGATGTGTGGTTGGTTGAATCAGGTGCATCTTTTCACATGACCTCTCATCGAAACTAGTTCTCAAAATATGAAGAGTTCGATGGTGGAAAGGTGTACTTGGGTGATGATTCTCACCTAAAGATAGTTGGAAGTGGAAGGGTCACTATCAAATTTCCTGATGGACGAGTAAAGGGAATCAATGGAGTTATGCACATTTTGGGTTTGGCACGAAACCTATTATCTGTAAGTATGCTGAATGATGTAGGTGTGCAAGTTGTTTTTTCAAAAGAAGGATGCAAGATGATGAGAGGATCGATAGTGCTTGTAAGGGGTACTAGGAGAGGTACCTTATTTCAGCTAGATGCATGTATTCCTCTATGTAATAGTTCTTCATCCTCACCATTTGAACAAGAAGTGAAGAAGTTTGTGGTTATTGGTTCCGATGGTAGTGCAAATACTTTGGAAGGTAAGCTTCCTGTAGAAAAGACAATGTTGTGGCATATGAGATTTGGCCACATTGGTGAAAAGGGTCTCAGAACTTTGAAAAATAAAAATCTCATTGAAGGGTTAAATGAATGCAATCTCAAGTTTGACTTCTATGAACACTGTGTCTATGGTAAACAAAATTATGTTCAATTTTACTCTAGTTCTCACAAATCTTTTGATGTTTTGGATCTTATTCATTCTGATGTATTTGGTCTTGTAAAAGTTCCTTCAATCTCCAAGTCTATATTTTTTGTATCTTTCATAGATGATTACAGTAGAAGGATGTGGATTTATTTCCTTAAAAGTAAGACACAAGTCTTTAGTTAGTTCAAGGAATTTAAAGCTCTTGTAGAGAATCAGACTAGTAAGAAGATTAAGTGTGTGAGAACTGACAATGGTGGTGAGTTTTTCTCAGCAGAGTTTGAACAGTTCTGTAAAGAACAAGGTATTGAGAGGCATAAGACAACTCCTTATACCCCATAGCAAAATGGAGTTGTAGAGAGAATGAACAGGACACTGATGGAGAAGGCTAGGAGTATGCTTAGTGGAGCTGGTTTAGAACAAAGGTTTTGGGCCAAAGCTGTGGCCACTGCTTGCTATCTAGTTAACAGATCTCCTACATCAGCCCTTGTTGGTAAGACACCCATGGAGGTGTGGTCTGGTAAGAAGCCTTCAATTAGACATCTTCATGTTTTTGGTTGTGAAGCTTATGCACATGTTCCAAAGGAGAAAAGATCTAAGTTGGAAAATGAAGCTGTTAAATGTATTTTCATCAGATACAGTGCTGGTGTGAAAGGATACAAGCTTTGGGATCCTGTGACTAGTAAGGTGTTGTATAGTAGAAATGTTATTTTCAGAGAGCTAACATCTTCTCCTATTGTGCTACAACTAGATGAAAAAGAAAAGGAAAAAGATGTTTTTCAGTTGCCTCCTACCCCTGAGAAGACTGAACAGAGAGACCATGTTGGACCTAATGATGAGGAGAGCTCTAGCAGCTCTGATAGTTCAGAAGAAGAAGAAGAACAACCTCAACCGCAGCCCTTGAGGAGATCCATGAGAGAAAGAAAGCAACCAGAAAGGTTTGGTTATTCTATGTTAGATTCTAGTTGTGCCTTTGCTTTGATTACTAACACTGATGATCCTAGATCTGTGAAAGAGGCTTTGGGCATGGAAGATGCAGGTTCCTGGATTGAGGCTATGGATGATGAGATGGCTTCATTGGAGAAAAAAAAAACTTGGGACCTTGTACCTTTACCTAAAGGGAGAAAATCTGTTGGTTGTAAATGGGTGTTCAAGAAGAAATTATGTGCAGATGGTAGTGTTGAAAGGTATAAAGCTAGATTGGTTGCAAAGGGGTATTCACAGGTAGAGGGAATAGATTATGGTGAAATATTATCTCCTATTGCAAAGTTGACATCCATTAGATTTTTGTTATCTCTTGCTGCATCATATGATTTAGAGATAGAATAGATGGATGTGAAGATAGCTTTCCTTCATGGTGATTTGGAGGAAGAGATTTATATGTCACAGCTTGAGCACTACATTGTTAAAGGTAAAGAATGCTTAGTTTGCAGATTAAAAAAATCTCTATATGGTTTGAAGCAATCTCCTAGGATGTGGTACCTTAAGTTTGATGCCTTTGTATTGTCAATTGGACTTGTAAGATCAAAATCAGATCATTGTGTTTATTTTAGAGTTGAAAATGATCGCCTTCTTATTGTTGCATTATATGTTGATGATATGTTGTTGTTTGGGAAGGGTAAGGGTATGATTTCTGATTTTAAATCTCAGTTGTCAGCATAGTTTGAGATGAAAGATCTTGGGGCAACTAGGTACATCTTGGGTATGGAAATCAGTAGAGACAGGTCTAACAGAAAACTTTGGTTGAGTCAGAGTAAGTATGTGAAGTCTGTGTTGGACAAGTTCAGCATGGTAGATTGTAGACCACTATGTATTCTTATTTATGTGGGAACAAAGTTATCTGTAGATGATTGTCCAAAATCTCCCAGTGAGGTGGAGGACATGATTAGAGTACCTTATGCTAGTGCAGTTGGTAGTCTTATGTATGCTATGGTCTGTACTAGACCAGACATTGCCCAAGTAGTGGGAGTCCTGAGTTAGTTTATGGCTAATCCTGGATGGGTACATTGGGATGTAGTTAAGCAAGTATTCAGATATTTGAGGGGTACATCAGATTACTCCATATGTTATCATGGTAACTCTTTTGGATCTCTACATTCAGTTTGTATTTGTGGGTTTGTGGATTCAGATTGGGCAGGTGATATTGACAGCAGGAGATCCACCAGTGCTTATGTGTTCACTATGTTTGGTGGTGCCATCAGTTGGATGAGTAAGGGACAACCTGTGGTTGCTTTGTCCACTACAGAAGCTGAGTACATGGCTACTACTCATGCTTGTAAAGAAGCCATTTGGCTTAGAAGATTGTGTTCTGATGTTGGTGTTGATGCAAAATAGATTACTATTTGGTGTGACAGTCAGAGCGATATTTTCCTTGCAAAGAATCCAACTTTCCATGCCAGAACGAAGCACATTGATGTGCAGTTTCACTTTGTGAGAGATATGGTGGAAGATGGAAAGGTAAATTTGGAGAAGGTAGATACTGTGAAGAATGTTGCAGATGCATTAATGAAACTAGTGGGCACTGAGAAGTTCAGATGGTGTTCAGAGTCTATGGGCCTTTTGGCCTATAGCGGTTAAAGTTCCTGTTATGTTCCTGTTGCCCTTACAAGGTGTTCGAAAAGTGTGAGAATGTTAGGAATAAGGTGTCTCAACCTTGGATAATTCCTATTCTTATTATTTGTTTTGTAAATGTATTTTTTGCAAATAATGTAATTAAGTGTGAGTGTACATGTCTAGTTGGCATGTTGATGTGTCACTCTACTTGATGTGTCAGCATCTTGTGCGTAAGGAGATCATGACTGAAATGGTCATGACGGATTCCTATGACATGTAAGAACTATTTAAGGAATGTGCTATGACAGGTGTAAGAGCATCTTATGACTTGGGCCTATTTGGGTGCCCAAGAAGAAGTGATTGGTGTGTGTAAGAGAATATGCCAAAAATAGGTTGGTATGACAAATTCTCTTACACTTCTCTTGTGACCATTATTTTTGTCAGATTCTATGACAAGCTATCATAGTCTATTCTAGGGATGAATGCCTATTCTTGGGATTGCATGTAACAACTATGTACATGTGGCTTTGTGCATGGGTCTTGGTGGTTGTGCCTATTTTTAGGTCCAGAGGAGTCTATATATATGATGCTGCTCCTATGGGAGAGATATAACAAAGTTTAAGTCTTGTTGGCTTTGTCTCTCATTTCCTGGAAGAACTTGCATTGCAAGTGTATTGTAATCTTTGTGTTGAAGATAATACATTGTGCAGGTTTTGGAGTGCTGGGATTTTTTACCGAAAGGTTTTCCCCAGGGTATATCATTGTGTCATTCTCTATTTTTCTATATGTATGGTATGTGGTTGCAATATCTTTGTGAAAGTAGTTAACGAATCTAAAATTGTAAGGATTTATAAGAATTTTTACAACTCTCCTATAGAGATTAGCATAGGAAGCTATTTCCGCACCCAAGTTTCCTTATAGGACAATGTGTCCCCACCCCAAATAGGGTTATTGTAAAAGACTCTTAATAGGGTCTGACCTTTGACTAGGTCACTGTACTAAAAGCATTGTAAAGAACAACTCCTAACAAGGTTGTAGATCTTCTAACAAGGATCATAAAACACTAGTGTAGTTCTTAGTGGGTGTCAATTCCCACTGGGGTTTTTACCTATTTGGGTTTCCCTGTAACCATATTGGTGTCATGTGTTGTGATTGTTTATTTTGTTTATATTGATGTTCATTTCAATACTTAAGCAATCAAGTTAAGATTCAAGAGCTAAGAAATTAAAAAGATATAGTGAACACTGATTCACCCCCCCTCTCAGTGTTCCCATTCCTAACAATTGGTATCAGAGCTCTGGTCCTTTGAAGAGAAGTTTAACCACTTGAGGAGATCAATGGGTTCATAAGAAGCAAAACATCTGAAGAAGACTCTTATGGCAACTCTTGAATCATTATATTCTTCTATTTATTTAATTAAATAAATTCATTTTCCCTTTTTAAAATTTTTTTATTTAAATACTATAATATATTAAATTTAATTTAATATATTACATGTCCATTTCTTAATATAAAATAAATTTTATTTATTTTATTTCTCAACTAGCCTAAAGTTCTTCTAAACCTTGATTAAATTAAATTTATTTTAATTTAATCCCCTTTCCCTTTTTCCTAATCTTTCTTTTTGCTAATATTCTTCTAGTTGTGATTAAAAAATTGGATTACTTATAATCATGTGCACAATCACCTTTTCCAAGGTCACCTCTCCATCTTTTTTCTCCTCCAATCATTTTGAATTCCTCTTTCCCTCTAAAAGTGAAGTTTGAGTTTTGTATTGCCTCTTAATCCTAGCCACTCATTTCTTTTTCCTCTTAATATTGGCCACACATTTTTTAACATATTCTATAAAAGGGAGGCCTCACTCCTCATTTGAGACTAGGGACATCTTTGAAGTTAGTCATTCTATTGCATCCTCTTGCATTTTCATAAGGTAATCTAGATATCACATTTTAGGTAATGGAATGAATCTAGTTTTGTTTCAATCTTACATTCTCATCTTAGTTTACCTTTTATATGAATCTAGTTTGTTAATCTCTTGCATTTTCATTCTTTAGCGTAGATATGGCATTTGCATTGTATCATCTTTGTGAAGATTAGGGAAAGTTCCTCATACTTTTTCTCAATCCCTCACTCATAAATCATAGTGGGATTTATTGTATTGTGTTGGGAGAGCACACCCACAAAATCTCTAAGAGAAAATCAAGAAAGGTTTTGGGTTCACTTGTTTTAGCTCATTAGAGGTTGTAGTAAAAATTTGGTTGCATTACAAATTATTTAGTATGCTTATTCGAACTTAAATGCTTCGTATTTCTCATGTTTTCATACTTTGATTTATGGTGCAACTGTAGGGATTTTCATTGCATACAGTGGTAAATAGAAATTTTACATGACTTCCTATGTTGTTTGGCTGATGGCCAGATTGAAGCACAAGAAAGAAGGAATCCCAACCTAGGGAACCTCTGGTGAAAATGAAAAAAATATTTTCTCTTGGGAGTTTTATCTACAACTACATTTTGATTAGTATGCAACAAAATTTTCCCGTCAACAAAGCATTCATTTTTTTATAGGATTCATAGGTTAACAAGGGATGTTATATTCTAGCTCTCCAGGGATGTGATGGAACATGTAAATAAATGGGGATTTCACTTCATGGAGTTCTTGACTTGTACATATCTAAGGATACAAGGTTTTAGTGGGAATCCTTTCCTCCTTCCCTAACACTATACAAGTAGAGTTATACTACTAACATTATGTAGGAAAATACTATAGGCACAAGCATTGATGTCAACAAAGCATAAAGCCAGGGTCAGATTCCATTTCACCCTAGGTAACTACAAGTGCTCCACTACCAAAAAAAAAAAATATTTGGAGTTGATAAGATTGAGCCTTTGGAGCTCAATTTAGTGTGGGATTGTTATGACCCAAGAGAAAAATGAAGGGCATCCTGTAATACCCTAAAATTGGCATCTTGCAACCCTAGCCAATTTTTTCGCATTTAGTCTCATTCTATCAACCTTTTGAATCATCAAAGTCCTATTGTACTAGGCCATTCTGATTTCTAATTGACCCTACTTGACTTAGTGTCAAATGCAAAAAACCCTAAATCTGCATTAATCACATGTTATATTTAATGCCTAGATATCAACCATAACTAGCTAAATAAACCCTATGATTGATTAATTTAATTACAAAGTCCTAGCACTTTAATTAAATTAAATTCACCCTTTTAGCTAAAATAAATGAAAAGGAATTAAATTATATTTAATTTTTTAAATAATTATCCTCATTTCAATAATTGAATTTAATTATTCAAACAATAGAGAAAGTTCATTTATGAGATCATATTTCATTTATTTAATCAAATATTATCTCCAAAATCCTCACTTATGTTCAGAAAGGGAAACTCCGAGTTAACTAAAAATTTGAAAGTGCAACAAGCCAGTTAATTGCTCCACTCACTCCAGAAGAAAATAGTTGACTATCTCTCTACATGAAACTTACCATTCTGAACTAGACTTCCTTCCAATCTGCACCATTCATCCCATTCAATCTCAACCATTGATTGATTCTGGGATGCTATAAAAGAACCTTCTTATTTCCCATTCAGGGGATGCAACTTTTTTGTATCAAATCTCTGTCTAATTGTTATCTCAATTTGTTTTCATTCAAGCTATTGTCACTTCACATTTTAGAATAGTATTTATTTCTTAGATTAATAATACATCATATCATAGCTTAGTTTATTTTAAATTATTCTTAGATTATTACTCATCTTTCACTATTCTAGATTAATCTTGTACTTTCATTCTAGAGTAAACTATATTTTTCATTTAAGATTAAAACCCTCCATTCTAGAGTTAGTCTATGGTTGTTGGGCTCTTGATTCTGAGAACTGCTCAAAACCCCATCTAGATAAGAGCCAACAAGTTGGCTCATCCAGACATGCAGGATGAATGATCTCATATTCATTCATGTGTGTGACTGATGAATAAAGTCTATGTTGAAGTGTATGGCTAAGTTTGAGGCCCACATTTAGCATATACATTTCTGGCTCCCATCGTTGGGAAGAATATTCAATTTTTGTCCTCATTTTCTACTTGTTCTGTCAAAATTAATTCTCTGTCCATATGCCTATGCAGTGAATTCTCACGCAAAGATTTACTTTATCACATGAAGTTTTTTGCTATATCATACAAAGTTGTGCTTGTCTATGCATTTCATCGCATGAAAAAGACACACTCTTGTGTGAAGCAGTGTACTTTCTCGTGTGATCTTTTGCACCAAAAGCCTATAAATTGTAGTTTTTGTATTTCTACTTTCTAATTAATGACATTTTCTATCTGCTGTGATTTTCCTAGTTTCTCTTTCTGATACATCTTAAGAGTGGGCTGCAGGACAAATGTTGAAGACTCCCTAAGACATGATTATGAAAAATCACTGACCATTTGATTGTTGGATGCTTGTCAAAGATTGCTTGCCAAAGAATTTCAAACCCACAACATACAATGTCTCTATTTTCATGCTTTCTTTACATAGTCTAACTAGGGCCATGTTAAAATCTCTTAAGGGTCTTGATAGAAGAATAGGGTATTAGGCTCTTCATTACATGGAAGTGATGCCCATGAATAAATCTGAGACCTTGATGTTGCTAAGGGATAGATACCTAGGGGAGCAAGGAATGGTAACGAATTAATTGACATATCTATTAGTGAGGGGATTATGCTCTTATCTCTTTGACAGAATCAGAAACCCAAAAGCTCTTGGATTTGTTGAGAGAGAAGTTAACTCAGTGATGAACATGTCTGGTGTGTTCGGGTAAGGTGTAGAGGTAGAGGATTATGCTCTTCTCTCTTTGAGAGAATCAGAAACTTAGACCCTTGAATCCAAACAAAGTCCGAGTCACCTTCAGCGAGCCTCCCAGACATTAAACCTCTGGGAATGACCCAAGTGGGTACACACCTTTCACTGGTGATTCCACCCCACTATAATAAATTTTATTTGTAGAGTGAAAGACTCCAAAGCCATGTTAATTTCTTCCTCTTAATCCTCAATATCGAACATCTTGAGGAAGCCCTGTCTGTTGTATTGAGCGGCATTGCTCCTAGCCCTGTTTGCTAGGGGTGTACACTTGAAGGTGTCAGTGTGATTATAGGTCTCAACCTTTATTGCAAGGGCACCAGAGGTTAATGTGAATGGAATTTTGTAAAAATGGTTAGTGCTCCCCTCAAGATTTGAAAAATGGCTTAACCACCTCCCGTGTCTTCTATAAGTCTAGTGGTTGTATCAGACATTCACAGGTCAATCTTTTGGTGCAACGACAACCCTAGTTTCTAAAAAGTGGTATCAGAGCTTTGTCATAGGTTCAAATCCCCTCAGGTAATGCTGAGGGAGAGATTGTTGGAAAAATGGTCAATGCTCCCCTTAAGATTCACGAAATGGCTTAACCACCTCCTATGTCTTCTATAAGTCTAGCGGTTGTATCAGGCATTAATAGGTCAATATTTTGGTGCAACGACAACCCTAGTTTCTAACATGGAAGCCTATTAAATACTTTTGTAGCTAGTTGCTTACCCGGTTCATCTCTGAAAGGGGCCATAATCTTTGCACAGGGAGGGGGAAGAATCTCTCCTGTAGATTCTCACCATAGGCATGCACCTAGACGTCTGAAGGTGGTATATGACATTGGCCCCTGCTTGAAGGGTAACCTTTGAATATATATTATTGAGTCCTTGGAAACACTAAAAGAAAAGGTACCCTCTAGGGGGTAACATGGCTGTGTGAGATGAATGCATGCACATAAGTTGTGAGGCAAAGGTTTTGTCTTCTCTACCATTTTCTTTATAGGGATAAATGAGTGTTTGTTTCAAGTCTTAAAGTGTCCAAGATGCCTAAACTTGTCAAGAATCCCCTATTCTTTTGAGTTTACTTGTCCTCGGCTGAATTTTTTTTGACTATTGATTGTGTCATAACTTCTTGAAAGTCCAAACCTTATGCTTGTAAATGACTAGTTCCCAAATGCTCAAATTGAAAACTCTTTTATTTGTAATTGTCCAAAATAATCTGAAAATTGAATATTCTATCAGAGAACAGTCTGATATGTGTCTCTCAATCATTTTCTATCTCTAAAAATAGACCAAACTGTTAGTTTCTACACTTACTAGGTTTTCTACACAATTTTGTGCAAACTTTTGGATGCTGCCCAATTCTTTGTACGAGATTCTGAACCTTCACGCTAGATTTTACTGAACTTCTATCATATTTTCTACCAGATTCTTTGTCTTGTCCTACACTTCCTTGCACGAGACTACATATCTTTGTGCGGACCTAGTATTTCTTCAGGAAATCTCAGTATATCTTCGCGTGGGATTTCATTTCTTTGCGCGACTATGAAATTTTATCTTGCTAGTGAGTTGTCTGTTGTCTTCTAGTTTCATCTCTGCTTAGGCTAGTCTCTTTTTGGGGTCTGTCTACACATCTTCATATATGTACATAGTCCAAAACTAGATGTCTCAGATTGAGAACTACATGATGCTCGCTTGAACTTACCTTGTCTCTTTGTTGTCTGCTTATTTTGCTATGTTATCATACCTTGTGACACGATGGTCACATCTTGGTTGTTGTAGCCTTATCTCTGACAACTCATGCTAGGTATATTTCACCTTTGTCACTCGCACTTATCTTGAGACATAGTTCCAAGTGTAGTCCTATTTCACTCTCATTACACAATATTTTTCTATGACTATTGTAACTCAAAGTAGCAACACATTCCCTTCATGTCTTACTAGATGAGGTAGAGGTAGACCTTGCAACTAAGGAAGAGGTCATTCCAAATTTGTCACATAGTCTAAGTGTAGTGAGGGATCCTCACATTCCTCCTCACCAGCTACACCTAGATAGGGACCATCTCAGTCTCCCTCTCTTATTGTTCAACCTTACATTAGGCGTTCATTCCCTATGAACTTTAGTCAGGTCCAAAACCCATTATTTCAAGAGCATCAAAACTTTGAAGAGTCATCATCTGAATCTAAAACTATTGATGTAACAAGGCTTCCCATAGACATGATATTACGACATGCTACACCCCCTCATACTAATTCTGTACATGCTACACACTTGCACACTAGCAAGATGGAAGATCAAAATCAAGAGGGTGAGCATAACAAAGGTAATGATCAGTCTCAAAATGACAAGGGTAAAAATCATGCTTAAAAATTCCCTAGTGATAGCGATGAGGAGATAACTCAAAAAGAAAGAGGGTTCTTGAGCTAACAAAGGCCTCCGCAAAATGATGGAGATCCTCATGAAAGTAGAGAAGGAGAAATACTTTCTCGAACTGGCCAATCAAGGGGCCAAGTTACCTCTGCACTATAATGTCGAGAATCTTGTGGTCAAAGAGGAAAATGACAATGTTAAACTACAAAAGTTAGTTCAAGACATGCAAGACCAAATCAGTCAAATCATGAATGAAAAAGACAAACTATCAAAATAGTTCATACTGGATATTATTTGTCCATTCCCATTCGATAAAAGTCTCTGCATGCCTCCTTTTCCTAAAGGAGTAGAACTTCCCAAATACGACAAATATTTGGGTACCTCTGATCCTCAAGATCATTTGAGAGAGTTTGTTGCTCTATCTATGGAGTTTATACATGACCAAACATATCTCATGCATCTCTTCCCACATAGCTTGGGAGGATCAACTATGGAATGGTTCTCTCAATTACCTATAGGCATCACATCTTTTGATGAGATTTCCAACCCGTTCCTACAATACTACTCACACAACATCCAACATCCAACATCCAACATCCAACATCCAACATCCAGTTAAAATATGTGACCTTTGAAACTTGAAACAATGACATGGAGAACCTTTCTTGACATGTCTCCAAAGGTGGAGACAACTTTATATGAAATATTCTTTCAAGATAACTGAATCTAAAAAACTTGACATCTTTTTAGATAATCTTTTTCCTAATTTTGGGTACAGGTACAGCTACAAGGTCCTTTGACCTTCGATGACATGATCAAACAAGCTATCAGAATTGAAACATTCATGGTCAAGAAAGGAGAACTGACCCTACACAAGGATAAAAAACAAGGCTCCTCCTTGAGAAAAGACAAACCCAAATTTTTCAATAAAAACTAAGATGTTTTGAATGATGGAGTTGTCAACAATGTGACTCCAAAGCCTCCAAAGGTTGTGTTCAATCTTACTACAACTATACAGGCAGCCAAAGCCACTAAACAGACTATGGTAGAAAATAAATAACCTTCAAATTATTCCAGAAGAAAACCTTGGGCTCCTCGGTCCAAATGTGAGTACACTCTCCTAGGAGAACCTCTTGACATGGTTTACAAGACTCTCTTACAAAACCAAATACTCACTCCTCTAGACAATTCAGGTCCTTGCGATCCACAACTGTGACCTTCTTGGTGGAATGAATCCATGAATTGTGATTACCACTAGAACAAAGATCACAAAACTACTAGCTACATTTAACTGTAGCATAAGACTTAGGACCTTATTAACAAATGGTAATATTGTTGTGGGAGGTCACAATAAGAACTCTAATCACCAGGCATTCAAAGACCCCTTTCCTCCTCATGAGAATGGTGAATCTTCCAAAGCTAAAAAAACCAACGTGAAGGTCAACTATACGTACACCACTAATGATAATGTCATTAATATGGTTGAACCTATGGATGTTGAATACTGTAATGTTATTACCATCAAGGGAAGTGAGGAAACTCCCAAACCCAAAGTTCTATTTGTCTTGCGAGGCCCTATGTATCATTCCCATGAACAAGAATAGTCTTAGGTTTGTGCAAATGCTATCACCTGATCTCATGCAAAGATCATTCTCAAAGGCCCTAAGCCTTCAACATCTGCACCAAAACAACCTATAGATAAGACTAGTGTTGGTGCTACCAACAAGAATTCAAAATTGGTCACCTTGTCTAACAATACCAATTACAACATCCTAGACCAATTGCAATGAACCAATGCTTAGAGGCAGATCTTGAGCAGGCAAGATTTTTAGCAACTCGAAGATCTTGATCTATATCAGTTTCAATCCATGGTAGGCCACCTGACCTCACCCCATTACTTGTCTTTCTCTAAGGAAGATGATCATTCTTTGAGCCATCCTAACAATAACCCCTTGCATATTGAAGTCACGATTGGCCCAAAGCGCATCCATCATGTCCTTATTGATAATGGTGCTGGCCTTCACATATGCTCCGCTAGCTTGCATGCCCAGTTAGGTTATGGTGAAAACTATATAGATGCTTGCAAAAAGATCACCATTAAAGAATATGATGAAGAAGAACAAAAATGTAAAGGTCTAGTTGTGTTACCAATCTAGGTTGAACCTATCAAGAGGGATGTCATCTGTCAGGTACTGGATATTCCCCTAGCATACAATATACTATTGGGAAGACCGTGGATCCATGAGACTATAGGCTCTACTAAATTCTTTGATGCTAAGCTCAAGGAGATGGAACATACTCTAAAGCTCAAAGATACTAGCATGGGGGGATATCAGATTGAACTTGTATTGTCATTAACATCTCTATCTCCATCTCTGTATTCCTATGGGAAACCCTCTTAGGGAAAGAAACCTTATGTTGTCTCTCCTCAAATGATCTATGATGGTGCCTTTGTATAGGCCATGACAACACTAGAGGAGAAGGATGAAAAAAGAGCTATTGTAGCTTGGATTTACAAAGGAGAGTACACACTTGAGAAAGTCACTCCAACTTGCAAAATATAACCTGAACTGTATAGCACAGGCTTTGAGCTCATGAAATTCTTTGACTATAAAGGGAATGGCCCTATAGGGGTGAAAAACAAAGGATTTCTTGAACCACTTGAAGCTACAAGTTGAAAAACAAGAGACATTGCTAGTTTAGGCTTCAAGAAGATCTCATTTCACCTAGGGATTAAAAAATTTGTACTAGAACTAGATCACCAACTAGCACCTAAAGACTCATCTACAATTGAAAACTCAGAGGAAAACTCTGATGAGCATACTTTTCCTTATTCTATCCCTCTAGATCTTGCCACACTCTTTGCAGAGCCAGATGATTTTGTACCATGTGTTAGTAAGATCAAGACTGACAGTGATTCTAATGACACCACCTCAGTCACTCCACTGACATACGAGTGGTTGAGAAAAATACAAACTTCTCATCCTAGTTATTAGCATGAATTATACATGCCATCACATTTCCAAGAGAGGTTCAAACAAGAACAAATTCAATGAATAACCACTGATGTAAGAGATAAGCAAGAATCCAATGGCACAACAAGTAGTGATGGAGTACCTATCTCAAGCATTACCGAATCGCACAAGTATGAATTTGATTCTCTATCTGATGTGACCTATGACAAGGATGTAGATATTGTACATGTATATGAAAACCTTCTTGAAGTAGGTGAAGGGTCTAGTGTTAGGACAAATGAGTTAGATTCCATCAATGTTAACTTTCCTTCCACTACAGACATGAGGACTCGAAGGAATTTGAACACATCTCTAGATGAGATTTCTTTAGGTGTCAACTTTCTTGTCCATGCTTTCAATGACTATACCATGAATGCACTAAAACCAGTCACTTCTCTTCCACTTCACCATCTCGAGCTAATAAGTTGGAACTCCTCCTCCCCATCCAATGAAGTCCTTACATTCTAGAATGATTATTCTCTTGCCTATTAACTTAACATTGTTGAACTAGTAACGTCCTCCACCAGTGAAGTTAGTGTCAACATGACTAAGGCCGATATCAAGTATCTTAGTCACAAAATTAAAATAAAAAAGAATAGGTTCTCTAATGGTGAAAACTACATTGTGGCAGTATCAGAGCCAAAAAAGTAAAAATAAATGATGTATCCAAGGGTGAAAACCTCTCTAAGGTTCCCAATGATGGGATACTTGATACACTTCCAAGTCACTTTCAGGAATGGTCATCAGTGCTAGTTGAGCTAACTCAACCTATGAACTTGGGTACAAAAGAACAACCTCAGATCATTCATTTGGCATAGTCATTATCTGAAGAAGAAAAAGAGGAATTCATTTCTTTCTTTCAGAGCAAGATCAACTTTGCATGGACAAACTCTGACATGCTAGGATTCAATCCTAATCTACTGATGCATCACTTGTCCATTGCACCAGGTATTAATCTTATTAAACAAAATCTTCATAAGATGCACCCACATGTGGTGTTACTAGTCAAGGTTGAACTGGAAAAACTTCTTAAAGCTAGCTTTATCAGAGAAATTGATTATGTGGAATGGATTTCCATCATAGTTCCAGTGTCCAAACATGACAAATCCATCTAAGTCTTCACAGATTTCCAAGACTTGAACAAGGCATGTCCTAAAGATGACTTTCTATTGCCCAACATTGACATGATTGTGGACATGACGATTGGTTATGAAATGTATTCATTGATGGACAGTTTCTCTAGCTACAACTAGATAAAAATCACACCAAAAGATCAAGATAAAACTACCTTCACATCTGCATGGGGGACTTTCTATTGGAACGTCATGTCCTTCAGGCTCAAAAATGTTGGGGCTACATATCATAGGGTTATTACCACTATCCTCCATGACATGATGCTTATGAAAATCAAAGAATATGTGGATGATACCTTACCTAAGAGAACATAATGGAAGACACACCTTACAGATCTAGGTCCTATACTGGATCATAATGGAACAGTTCAGTCTGAGGCTTAATCCAAAGAAGTGTGCATTTAGGGTTACATATGGAAAACTACTTGGCTACGTAAAAGGCATAGAAGTGGATCCTAAGAAGGTCCAAGACATCATGGAAATGCCTCCACCATGCAATATTATTCAGATGAGAGGACTCTAGGTCTGATTACAGTCTATCCGGTGCTTTATCTCACAACTAGCCGACAAGTCACAACCCTTCACTAAGACTTTACACAAAGGTGTGACTTATGAATAGAATGAAGATTGTGATAAAGAGATCACATAGATCAAGGAGTACCTTGTAAATCCACCAATACTGATGCCTCATATTCCTGGGAAGCCACTCATTCTTTATATCTCTACTACAGACACATCACTGGGTGTCCTATTAGCTCAAGAAGATTAGAATAATAAGGAAAGAGCTATTTACTACATCAATAGGACACTAGTCTCATATGAAATGAACTACTCTACCATAGAGAAGGCTTTCCTAGAAGTGGTATTTTCTTCACAAAAACTATGACACTACATGCTTGCTCATACTACATGCCTAATTGCTAAGATTGATCCTTTAAAGTATTTTCTCAGTAAGGCTGCCCTCACAGGTAGACTAGGAAAATGGGTCATGATACTCAGTGAGTTTGATATCAAGTATGTAGAAAGGAAAGTCATCAAAGGGTAGGAAATTACAGATCAATTGGTAGAGGTACCTCTCATATATCATTAACCATTGAGCATTGAGTTTCCAAAAAAGTCCATACTACTTCTCATGCATTAATTATGGACTATGTTCTTTGATGAATCATTCACCCAATAAGGGTCAGTCACCCCTCAAAAGTACTCTTTACCCAATGTATACAAGATGTTATTTCCTTGTACAAATAACATTACTGAGTATGAAGCTCTAATCAATGACATGAAGATAGCCATCAAATGGTGATTGGATGGACTCAAGGTCTTTAGAGATTCACAACTAGTCATCAAATAGGTCAATGATAGTTATCAGACAAAGGATGAAAAACTAGTGCCCTACAAGCGGATGGTCGATGATCTCTGAAAGTATTTTTCACATATCACATTCCAACAAATTCCAAGGGTAGACAATAAGGGAGATGATGCAATGGCTACTCCTTCTTCTATGCTACAGATGCTAGAGAATGACTTTCAACATGAATTCATGGTGGAAATGTTACTCTACCCATTCTATGATACCCCTGAATCTTAGATGATCTTTTTTATCATTAGACATGATTCATCCCACTAACCATTACATATACTCCAACCTTCATGACCAGATTGTTTCAAATACCTACACCCAGAATGAGAAATGTCACTTAATCTATAGTACTTCATGGTATGTCATTGTAGCTAACGACTTGTATATGCAAGGTCTAGACGGTACCCTCCTTAGGTGTTTAGAACCTGATGAGTCTAAGTGTGTGTTAGCTGAGGTGCATGAAGGCATCTGTGGATCTCACTTGAGGGGCTTGACACTAGCCCATAAACTTATTAGAGCTATTTACTATTGGCCAGATATGGACTAGGAAAATGGGTCATGATACTCAATGAGTTTGATATCAAGTATGTAGAAAGGAAAGTCATCAAAGGGAAGGCAATTACAAATCAATTGGTGGAGGCACCTCTCATAGATCATCAACTATTGAGCATTGAGTTTCCAGAAAAGTCCATACTACTTCTCATGCATTAATTATGGACTATGTTCTTTGACAAATCATTCACCCAATAGGGGTTAGGTGTTGGGATACTATTCATCACACCACAAAAGTACTCTTTACCCAACGTATACAAGATGTTATTTCCTTATACAAATAACATCACTGAGTACAAAGCTCTTATCAATGACATGAAGATAGCCATAAAATGGTGATTGGATGGACTCAAGGTCTTCACAGATTCACAACTAGTCATCAATCAGGTCAATGATAGTTATTAGATAAAGGATGAAAAACTAGTGCCCTACAAGCAGATGGTCGATGATCTTTGAAAGTATTTTGCACATATCACATTCCAAAAAATTCCAAGGGCAGAAAAAAAGGGAGCTGATGCAATGGCTACTCCTTCTATGCTACAGATGCCAGAGAATGACTTTCGACATGAATTCATGGTGGAAATGTTATTCTACCCAGTCTATGATACCCCTAAATCTCAGATGATCTTTTCTATCATCAGACATGATTCATCCCACTAACCATTACATATACTCCAACCTCTATGACCAGATTGTTCCGAATACTTACACCTAGAATGAGAAATGTCACTTAATCTATAGTACTTCACGGTATGTCATTGTAGCTAACGACTTGTATATGCAAGGTCTAGATGGTACCCTCCTTAGGTGTTTAGAACTTAATGAGTCTAAGCATGTGTTATCTGAGGTGCATGAAGGCATTTGTGGATCTCACTTGAGGGGCCTGACATTGGCCCATAAACTTATTAGAGCTAGTTACTATTGGCCAGATATGGAAAAGGAAGCTACAAAGTATGCTAAGTCTTACAAATAGTGTTAAGTACAAGGAAATCTGATTCATGCTCCAGCCAAGGAGCTAATTCCCTTCATCACTTTCTAGCCATTTCAACAATGGGCCTTTTATTTAGTGGGTTAGATTCATCCTTCTTCATCACATGGACACAAGTTCATCATCACTGCTACATGTTATTTCACCAAGTGGGTCAAGGAAGTACCTCTCACCATATAAAATGGAAAATATGTAGCCATGTTCATACTTAATTACATCATCTATATGTATGGTGTACCCTCCTCTATAATCATTGACAATGGGGGGCATTTTAAGAAAAAGGATCTAAAGGAGCTATATGCTAAGTTCAAAATCATGTAGCACTGGTCTTCCATCTATTATCCCTAGGGTAATGGACAAGCATAAGTATCAAATAAAGCGATCCTCAAAATCTTGCATCACACAATTCACAAATCTAGATGAGATTGGCATCTCCAAATCAATCTGGCTCTATGGTCTTACCGAACAAGTATAAGGACACCGACAGGGGCCACGCCTTTTTCTTTGGTTTATGGAGAGATGTTGTGCTACCAATTGAGGTCGAGATTCCTACTTTGTGAGTCTCTCTAAAAGGCCTCATCACTGATGATGATAGAAGAATATCTCAGTTGTAAGAGCTAGAACTACTGGATGAACATCAGAAAGTGGCATTTGACCACCTCTGAGCATATCAAAAATAGATGTCAAAGAGCTATAACAAGAAAGTTAGACCAAGGGACTTCCAATTGGGTGATATCATCCTAAGAGAGAACCTTAAGATTCAACAAAAATGGATCCAAAAGGGAAAATTCAAGCCAAATTGGCTTGTTCCATATATTATTACTGTAGTGTTTAGGTCTAGCTCTTATCAACTCTCCACCACTGAAGGAGAAAAACTTAAGGATCCAATCAACACTCTACATATGAAATGATTCTACAGTCAAGACATCATCAGAATGCTCCATGTACATAGTAAAATTCTGAAAAAATCCTAAAAATTGCAAAACTAAAAAACTCTATTATCCTGGTGAACACTTGGTAAACAGGCACCTTGATAATACCACAAAAAAATATAAAAATTACAAAAAAATTGAAAAAAAAAAAGTGCCATTGATGAAAACCTAGCAAACAGGCATCATGGTAGAAAAAAAAAGGAAGTTCTACCAAGAAGGCAAAAACCCGGTAAACAGGTGCTTGTTGTTCTAGAATTCTATATCTATCACAACACCACTTGGCTCTGTACAGTTGCTCTTTACTTTCCCGCTTTCCTACTTTAGTTTGCTCACTCATGCACATACGCTCAGTTACCTTCAAGACCCTGCTTGAATCTACATGGATTGAAACTAGTCATACTCTAAGGGGAAACCTTTCTGGTCTAGGGGGCACAATCCTATTACTTTTAGAGATCTCTCTCACATCATTCACCAGTGGTTCTCACTGTGCCTACCTACTGATGTCTAACTATCACTAAGATCTATCTACTTAAGAATCTCCCCTGCATTGGTCAGCAGTGGTTCTCACTACATCTGGCTACTGATGTCTAGCTATCAATGAGATCTCTCTACTTGAGAATCTCCCGAGCATTGGTCACCAGTGGTTCTCACTACATCTTCCTACTAATTCCTAGCTATCACTAAGATCTCTCTTCTTGAGAATCTCCCTCGTGTTAGTCACCATTAGTTCTCACTATGTCTGTCTACTATTGTCGTACTGATGAGACTTATCGCAAATGATATACATTTCCAAGTGGAGATCAATCTACTAAAATTGAAACTGAAACTGAATTTAAAAATCTCTAAGACATGTTGAGCTTTTCTTTTGTGTTCTTGTCTTTTCTCTTTATCATTCCTTCTCAACCAACTACAAGACATATATCTTGACCAAGAGATGAGAAGACTAGGGGCATGATCATTTTCTTTACATTCTATTTGTTGGTTTAGTTCCAATGATCCAAAAGATCCATATAAGAGGGGTGTGCACTATGAGAGCCTCTATCTCATGTTAGATGGCCATGCATACCTTGAATCCTTTTATATAGAACCCTGGTAAGGTTGGTTCTTCTCCTTGTCTATTTGAGTAACTTCTTCCTGATACAAGTGAAATCTCAATGCTCATCCTAAAAAGTGAATGTAAGGGTCACTGTGAGAATCCTTAACATAGTTATTGATCACTTGCAAAAAGGAGGAACTCTCACATGTCTAATATGTTTTTACGTAAGAAACATTCTAGTCATCCTAGCAACTATGCTTTGATACTTATGTCCACTTGCTACATCAAATGAAATAGGTGTTCTTGTCATTCTGGCTTCTTGTGCCTTAATGCTTACACCTCATTCTGACAAACCTAAGACTAATGTCATATTCATATTCTCATGATTTTCATGTTAGTGAGGGTTGTATGACATCTTGTGACCATCCTATAAGAAAAGCTCTATGATGAAAAATATCTAATGAGTCCAACAACCAAGTACTAGGGATTGCATCTATAGCTTAAGATTGCATTGTCATTCTATACTTGCATTGTGATAGCATTTTGATGATCATTTCATTGCATTCCCCTAAATTTTTATGATGAGGGGTTCTCATTTCACATCCCAACTTCATCATGACTGCATAAGTGTTTGATCCTCACTCTTGATCTTCTAGAAGTTCTTTTGGTTAGTATCTGTCATATATTGTGACACCCTGCATGAGATGTTGGTACCATATACATTACATTTACATATTTCATTCACCAGGTGTATTCTCATAAATCATCTGCATACATACAAAAGTATATCTACCTATACATACACATGCATTTCATCCATAAATAAAAGAAAACATATACATGTACATTTCATACATTTTTCATCTGTCCATCTAATCATATAATAAACATCTCATAAAGCATAAACATTAAAAGAAACAATGACACATACAATGATATCAAAAATCGAGCTCATATATCTATATATATATATATATATATATATATATATATATATATATATATATATATATATATATATATATATATATATATATATATATATATATATATATATATATATATATATATATATATATATATATATATATATATATATATATATATATATATATATATATATATATATATATATATCTTGCAATGTCAATATACAAAGTGGGTGCTACTTGAGCACAATATATCGCAAAAGAATGGTATAATACAATGATGCCAATGTATCAAATACATCATGGTACAATATACAAAATCGTTACTGGTACATGACCTAGCCCTAGCCTTCTCCCTTAGGAGGAGGTGGAGGAGGAGGTATATCAGGTCAAGCAGGTGCCTATGTAATATCTTGAGCTCCTACATACTTTGAGAACCTAGGCACCTACTCAGTTACATCAGGCACCACACTAACATATGCTGAAAAATAGTATGCAACCTAAGTAGACTAGTATCGGGTCCCCTCCTGAGACCTTGCTAGCTACTCTCAAAGCTCCCTAAGCTCTTGATTCTTGTCTTCCAGTCAAGCATCCCAGATGGTAACCTATATCTATAGATCTCCTAGCTGCCTCTATGCAATCCACAATCTCTCTCTCAAATCCTCCATAGAGAATCTTGTGTTTGTGTTAGCAGGTCTTCAGGCACTAGATCTTGTATAGGTTGATCCTACATCTCCTCATCTCCACCTATTGTGGCACTTGTTGATGCACTATCTATGCTAGTACACTCATGCCTACCAAATCAGTAAATCAAGAGAATAAATAGCTAGCCAAATGCTCTTGATATGCTAGTGTCATACCGCCATCCACCATGCCAACCATGTAATCCCACTGCCATGGTACTACTCCCTGCACATCAATCATAGATCTCTAAGGATCTAATCTTGCTTACCACCCCTTCACCTCATTGGAAAAGTGGGTGTAAGAGTAGTACTCTTGTGAAATGTCTTGTGGGTGACTAAACTACCACCAGACCCATGTCAGAGGAAATCACTCAATAACTGAAATAGATCAGTTGATCAGTGGTCACAAGAAAAACATATAGCCAAGCTGACTCCTGGCATCATCCTATGCCTTTGTATCTCTCCATGGTCTCCATACAACTGTGACTATATCATCAAGTTGAGCTCACCACTTCTCAGTCTTACCCAGCATGGGCTAGGTCATCTGGCCATCAGACCTGTATATATATGGCTCAAGAGGTTGCCGCATAGCTAAAAAAATGGGTCTACACACTGGAAGGTGCTCCCATGCCCACACCTATAATGGAATACCCTAATGACCATGCTCCTCACCTCTTTGTAGGTGATCTCACACATCTAGTGGTACATATGAGCCAGCATGCACTGACCTGACCCATACTATATTGGTTTCCCTAGCATCCTCTACTAAATCTTGCTCCATCCGCACTCCAGCCTATGATATCATCGATCAGGCATTAGGTAACATCTGAGGAATGCTACTAAAACTACAACCAAACTATGCCCCGACCCATACTCTCTGATCAAATCCTCCCAAGGGATCGCCTGACCCATAATGAGATCATCATAAAAGATCTTTCTCAATGCTACAGTCCCTATTCATGGCTGCAGGTCATACTCGATCCATGGCCCGTGGAATGGTATCTTGAGGATCCTATATATGTCCTCCAGCATAACTGTCATCTCACCCTGTGGAAGGTGGAAGGTGTTTGTCTCCGAATCGAAATGCTCCACCAAGGCTCTAAGAAGACTATGATTCACTTGAATATCAGGTACATCACAAAGATGAGATAGCCCTAGTGCATCAATGTGAGCTGACTCTGCATCATCTAGCTATCTAACCAGCCCACCAATAGCTGGATGATGAGATTGGAATACGATATCTAGAAAATCAACCTACAATGCAAATGATAGCTCACAATCAGTACTCAACCAAAATCATGATGCCAATTCAATGCAAAATAAGAATTTGAAACTATGCACATATCCTAAACATGGCTATCAGACTATTTAATTGGTTGACTGAACACAAATCAAATCACAAGTTCTTAATCTGACATCCTTTCTCCACATGAAGATTTTCCTTTCATGAAAAATCTCACATGATGATATATGGGTCTCACACAAAGTTTCACAGTCACGTGAGCCTTTGCGTGGGGTCGTGCGAAGAAACTCCCTTTCTGAGGGTTTCTTCCATGACACTTGGGTGTCTCCCGCACGAGCTTGTGGAGAGGCTTATGCAAGAAAGTGCTTTGCAACACATTCTTACATGAGGATCTTCACTATCTGAAGTGAAGAACCTACTTTCTTATGCGAGAACTCACGGTTTAAACTTTAAAAACTTGCCTAAAACGTGCTATAATACATTGAAATCATAAAAAATTTAAAATGCAAAGAGGTTCTTGACTACTTATAGGTGCATCATACGTTGATGGTCAGCTATGATGCCTCGAATGCTCAAATCGATGTGATTTCATAGGGACTCCCATCTCGCTCGGAGCTCTTCTCACAAAAGTCAAACGGTGCAAATGATTTGAAAAAGACCCTTTTGGCCTATATATAGGTTTTGACCTAATTTTTGAAAGTGCTCCATTTTGCGCAAAAATTTCACCATTAGCTAAATCAACCCCTCTGAATCCATTTTTGGGATCAAAATCAAAATCTAACACTTCTATATACCTCAAAATCACATTTTAAATCTTTTGGTACCGACACGATTAGAGGCTTGTGCAGTCAACTTTTTGACGTCGCCTTCTTGTTAGAATCATATCACCTCAACCTTTTCTCAAAATCTTCAACATTTTCATCAAAAGTAAAATATAGTCAACCTTGGTCAAACTTGGTCAATCAGACCTTGAAATCACTCCAAATTGCTTCCAAATTTCTTGGAATCTTCCGTCATCCGTTCTAAATTCTTCTAGACCTCTGATTCAATCTATATCTACAACCTATTGCTGCCAATCACCTTTATGATGTGTCATCTTTTAATTTTTCTCCCAAGGGGGCAGGATGATTGCATCATTGAATCTCACTGAATCTAATCTCAAATCAATCTGATCTGAATCAAAAAGTCCTCATTGCTAGGGGCATCTCATCACTTGGGGAATATTCAATTTTCATACTTCACAGTCAAAATTGAATATGCCACAATCTCAAATCACTAGGGGCATCTTTTTTCCTTACATCTTGTCATCTCCTTGTTAGGTATCTGAGCAATCTAACTCAGATCCATAGAAAATCAAGCTTCATTCTGGAGATGGTTCTTAAAATCTCACTACTAGGTATCAAAGAATCAAGCTTCATTCTGGAGATGATTCTAAAACTCAACTTAATCAATATCTGGGCAATCTAACCTAGATTTCGGAGGACTAAGCTTTGTTCTAGAGATATTCCTATAATGGATGGGTATTGGGGCAATCTAACCCTGACTCCTGAAGATTGAGCCTCATTCTGGGGATAGTCTCATGAAAGGTGATAACCTAACTGATGTCTTGGCAATCTAACCTAGATTTTGGAGGATTAAGCTTCATTCTGGAGATATTCCTACAATGGATGGGTATTGGGGCAATCTAACCCTGAATCTTGAAGATTGAGCCTCATTCTAGGGACAGTCTCATGAAAGGTGATAACCTAACTGATGTCTTTGCAATCTAACCTAGATTTTGGTGGATTAAGCTTCATCATGGAGATAGTCTTAAACCTTCATCAATCATCACATCAAACTATTCTTTGAATTAATGCGCTACTCACACATCAATTCAAAGAGGGGCAAAATGTAATGCTCCAAAATTGGCTTCTTACAACCCTAGCCAATTTTGTCGCATTTAGTCTCATTCTATCAATCTTCTAAATCATCAAAGTCCTATTGTACTAGGAAATTTTATTTTTAATTGAGCCTACTTGACTTAGTGTCAAATGCAGAAAACCCTAAATCTACATTAATCACATGTTATATTTAATTCCTAGATATCAACCATAATTAGCTAAATAAACCCTATGATTGATTAATTTAATTACAAAGTCCTGGCACTTTATTTAAATTAAATTCACCCTTTTAGCTAAAACACATGAAAAGGAATTAAATAATCTTTTAAAAATAAATAAATATCCTCATTTCAATAATTGAATTTAATTATTCAAACAATTGAGAAAGTTCATTTATGAGGACATATTTCATTTATTTAATCAAATATTCTCTCCAAAATCCTCACTTCTATTTAGAAAGGGAAACTCTGAGTTAACTAAAAATTTGAACATGCAACAAGCCAGTTAACTACTCCACTCACTCCAAAAGGAAACAGTTGAGTGTCTCTCTATAGGAAACTTATCATTCTAAACTAGACTTCCTTCCAATCTCCACCGTTCATCCCATTCAATCTCAACTATCGATTGATTCTGGGATTCTATAAAATAACCTTCTTGTTTCTCATTCAGGGGATGCAACTTTTGAGTATTGAATCTCTGTCAAATTTTTATCTCAATTTGTTTACATTCAAGCTATTGTCACTTTGCATTTTAGAATAGTATTTATTTCTTATATTAATAATTCATCATATGATAGCTTATCTTATTTTCAATTATTCTTAGATTATTAATCATCTTTCACTATTCTAGATTAATCTTGTACTTTCATTCTAGAGTAAACTGCATTTTTCATTCAATCTTAAAACCCTTCATTCTAGAGTCGGTCTATGGTTGTTGGGATCTTGATTTTGAGAGCTGCTCAAAACCCCATCTAGATAGGAGGCAATAGGTCAGCTCATCTAGGCATGCAGGATGGATGATCTCATATTCATTCCTATGTGTGACTGATGAATAAAGACTATGTTGAAGTGTATGGCTAAGTTTGAGGCCCACATTTAGCATATACACATCCTACCAAATATACACCCTAAACATAAGCCAGACATCAAATATTTATGGGTAGACCTATATAATAATTTTAATTGGTGGAAACATCAATTTTATTAGAAGACCACCTAGTAGATGAGATATTTCAAACTCTAGAAAATTCTAAAGGATTTTAAGGAAAAATAAGAAATTATAGATCAAACATATAAGTCCCAAGAGTTAGATAAGAAATATCTCCCCTCAATTGAATGATAAGATCCTATAGAAATAGACATAAAAGGTCTCACCCCTAACATAATTTCCCACAACGATGAGGTCTTTGACCTCGACATCCCCAAAAGCTCAACATTGAATACATAGAGTAAGCTTGTGCTGAAGAAATATGAGAGGGGGAAAGAACCAACCAATAAAGGAGGTAAGAACTCCAAGAAGGTGAACCCCCTAGAAGGAACCTCTAAGGAATAATTTTTCCAAGAGCTGGGGAGGATAATACACTAATCAAAGAAAATATTTTCTAGCATAGAAAAATGGGTAACCATCAACCTTTCTACTAAACCCCTCAAATTTATTGTCCCACCAAGAGTAGCAATTAGTATAGGTACCCTCAAATAAAAGGTTCCCAATAGTGACGTTCCCACAGTGACCACCCCTATTGGTGAAGGTTCATCTTCCTCTCCCCTAATAATATTATTTAATGTTGATGAGGATAGTTAGGAAACATTATTTGATGATGACCCAACCCTTATTTATTCACAGATAAATATTTTAAATTCCTAGCCACCTCTAAGAAAAATAAACATAGGCATCCTGAACCTTCCATCACAAGTCTTCTTCCTGAAAACCTTGGGTCCTCCACCATAATAGGTTCCATCCACCAAGGACCCAAAAATACAAGATTTCCAAGGATACAAACACCTCAAACCTTTAGAGATGAAAGTTATGAGTATTATGCTCAGCCCAGATGAATATGTTGCCTACTTCAAGGAAGAAGAATAAGTAGAAAAAAAAGTAGGAACAAGGGTGTGCATGAGAAGAACAAGAGGCCTAAGAAAAAGATGTCTAACTACTCAGAGAAAAGTAGGCTACCCAAAAGGATAATGAGAAAAAGAGAGTAGATGTCAAAAATTTTTGCCTTAAAGAAGTAGAAAAGAAAAATTCCAAGCATGAAGACCTTTGAAAACATGAAGAAGAAAGGAAAGAATATGAGGAATCTTGTATAAAAAATATCAAGACCACAAAGAAGAGGGTATGAGATGAACTCATGAAAGAAGAAGAGTTTTATAAACAAAAAGAGGAGCAATGAAAAAAGTATGAAGCAACATGCTAGTGGTGAAGTGGAACCTGGACCCATGGGATGAACCATAACCATGAAACCCAACATCTAGCCTCCATAAAAAGTAGGAATATAGATTCTCAGGAACCCTCCTCCTAGTGAAATTGAAGTAGTAAGAGGAATGATGTCCAAATCCCAGGACATTACAACTACAAAGCTCAATGCAATGGTCCTACCTTAGTGTTTGGAGTCTGAATCCAAAATAAATTATCCCCTAGACTACCAAAAGGCCTCCCTCTAGGATATCATGGCTAGTTTTGAACCTTAGAAGAAGGAAAAGAAAGAAAGAATTATTTTTTCCACCTAAAGAATGTTAGTTATATGTTGTCATTAGTGTCACACATATAGTCAATAAAGCTAACAAATAGGATAGTCGGTCAACACACCAAGAATAGATACTGAGAAGAGCATAAGGAAGAGTATCATAATAACTGAACATAGTCTTGACCAAGAACTCATACTGAGCCATACGATTACTGAGCACCGAGAACAGTTTAACCAAGCATTCATATATACCAAGCGTAAGTTAATTACCAAGTGATGAATGCAATGTATACTAAGTAAACTAGGAAACCACATAGGATTTTGTAATGGCACAAACAACAAGGTAAATGGTTTACCAAGATTGAGGTGAAGATTAAATGTGGATGTCATCACTTATCTAAGGTTTTCTAAGATGTTTTCATAACCATAATTAGGTCAAAATCCTTTGTTATAAGAATTGTAAAGATGCCATTTTGACATGTAGTATCATACATGAAGTAGCCGCACATACAAACATCTAAAGATCATACAAGGTTGTGAAGATAAAGTATTGATAGATTATTCAAGGACTGAATTAGATATTAGATCAAAAGGATACCAAGAAGAATTTAGAGAAGAGATCTATCAAAGCACGGTGATAATAGCTAAGTATTTATCAGATCTAAAATCAGGAAAAGTTAGTTGCTATCTATAGATCAATTTCACTATTTCATTCTAACCATTTCTATAGACTTAAATCTTTTAACAGATTAGGATTAACAATATTTTTGTAAATCTCTTAATCGAGTGCACACTTAATTATGTTGCTAAAATCCTTTAACTATGTAGATCCTCACAGATCTTTTTGTTACTCCTAACAGAGTAATATCATCAGAAGTGATAAATCTTTGTAGCCTTAACAGGAAAAATTTATTGCTACAGTTAGTGAATATTTGTGGTTGTCATCCCCATCGTAGTTTTTACCTTCTAACAAGTTTTCTGGAATACCAAAATACTAGTGTTATGTGTATGAAGTTTCATGATTGTTTATGTGAGTAGATTAGATGTATTTACATTTCATTTATGTTATTGAATGCATGGAGACAATAAATACTATAGTTGGTTAATGAATTACTTTGTTTCAAGGATTAAGTTGAAATTTTTTTAGGGTTATTGATTCACCCCTCCCCTCTCAGTAACACATCTTTCCACAATCCCAATAATTGGTATTAGAGCTAGTTCTCTTATTGAGAAAGTTTAATCATTGAAGAGAAAAGATTTTAAGGATGGAAAGGTATAAGCTTGATAAGACTATTGAAAATCAAAGATTGGAGATGCAGATTCTCATGGAACAACTTAAGGATGCAAGAGAAAAACTGAGAGAATTATTGATCAAAATGAAGGAATTAGCATTTCGACACAATGAAATTGATTATCAAGAAGAAGAGATAGAATAATTTCCTGAAGGATATGGAAGCATATCTGATGCATCTAAAGGAACTATATACGATCTATTTGAAAAGAATCAACACCTTACTGATCAAGTGAAAGCACTACAAATTGGACAAGAGACTCAAATGGTAATAATGATTGATGTCATGAGAAATGCAAGACAAACTAAACAAGAAAGAAATTTGGCTATTGAACATAGAAGACAAATGACTAAAAAGTTAGAAGAAAAGGAATCTAAAATATTGAGACTTACTGAGCTTCACTTTGAAATATCCAATCAAATGGTTGTCATGAGTTAGGAGATCAATCAAGTAAACAATGAACTTTCTAGAAAATTAGAAGACATCAATGAATTGATGATGTAAGGGAGGATGAAAAGAGGGGCCAAAGGAAAACCCTAACTAGATCCACCTTACAGAGATCACATGCAAAAGAAAATAACACACAAGTGAGAGAGAGAATGTAGATAAACTTCTTATATTTCTTCAAATTGATTCATACATGCCAGGCTATAAGGCCTTCTCGATTAGGGCTAGATATTACAATTCAAGTACATAAGTCCTCCAACATGTGAGGATCTAAAACTATCTTCAATCTTCTAACTTCTACTACTAATTTCCTAATTGATCTCCTAAACTACAACCAAAAGATTACAATATATACAAGAGGCTACTAAACAAGTCAGCCTTCAGATCCACCATCAACTGAAGGAAAAACTAGATCTAGGTCTACATGCTTCCTAATGATAGATTCCAACATTAAATCTGTGACCAGAATTAATTTCACAAGTCAGCCTCAATAGGAAACTAAAACAAACAACTCAATAAGAAAGGATAACCGAGCACTAGGAAAGAATAACCAAGCGCCAAGGAATTAACCATCCAATCTCGGTGAACAAAGGAAACTGAGAAACTACTGAGCCAACTCAGTAATAGAAGGAATCAAGAAACACAAGATTACACAAACTTGTTTTTGGTGACACGAGATTGCCAAGGACCCGAGATGCTCCTGCATCAGACACTTGGGGTTATTGGAAATGATTCTCCAAATCATGAATCAGGTACAACCTGAGCTGAATCCAACTCAAATTGTGAAATCCATAAACTTTCTTCAATCGGTTTGTTCTTCCACTTTACCAAATATTCCATAGACTATTTTCCTCTTGTACTTCTATCGATTCTTTGTTCCAAAATATGCTCAACTTCTTCTATCTATTTCTTAGGATAATCATTCGGTACTATCATTTCTTCATCTAACTCATGGTACTCATACAAATAAAAAAATGTTGAATATAGGTGATATATCCATGTCATCAGGTAACTCAATCTCATAAGCATTTCCATTGCCAAATTTCCTCAAAATTTTGCAAGGACCAAACTTCTTCATTTTCAGCTTCCCATATGTTCCAACAGGAAATCTACCTTTCTTCAAATGAACCATTACTTCATCACCGACTACAGAAGTCTTATGTCTTCTAGATATTCCAACTCTGTCTTTGTATTTCTAATTACTTTTCTCCAACTTATGTTTCACATCTTCATGAAATGTCTTCATGAACTCAGTAAATTTTACTCCTTCAACACTTCTCTTTCCTTCATCAGTAATATCCCTCAAATCTAATATACCTCTCGGTTGTATGTCATTTACAATCTCAAAAGGTGCTTTACTAGTACTCTTATTCATTGAATTATTGTATGAAGAGTCTTCTTGTGCCAACATAGAATCCCAATTACTCAGTGTGTCTACAACTAAACATCTCAAAAGATTACCCAAGCTTCTATTCACAACTTCTATTTCTCCATCAGTCTGTGGGTGAAATGTAGAACTATATTTCAACTCGGTGCCAAACTTTCTCCAAAGGGTCTTCCAAAAGTATCCAACAAATCTACTATCTCAGTTAGAGATGATACTCCTTGATAATCTATGCAATCTGAAAATTTCCTTAAAGAAAAGATCTGATATATGTACTGCATCTGATGTCTTTCTACAGGGTATAAAATGTACCATTTTAGAAAATCTATCCACAACAAAAAATATAGAATCATTACCTCTCACTATCTTTGGTAAGCCAAGAACAAAATCCATACTGATATCAATCCAAGGTTTTCTGAGGACCAGAAATTAGTGTATACAATCTAGTATTCTAACTTACTCCTTTTGCAACTTGACAAATTCCACAACTTCTCACAAATTTTTGAACATCCTTATACAACTATGGCCAAAAGTATTTCTCCATAAGAAAATTCAATGTTTTGTCAACACCAAAGTGTCCATCCAAACAGCTACTATGTTTCTCCTTTATCAAATTAGTTCACATTGATCCTCTTGGTATACACAATCGAATACCTCTAAACAAAATACCTCCTCGAATGAAATAGTCTTCCCATTTAGTACTCGATTGATTTTGAATAGGTTTTGTGCACTTTCTCCATGGCTCAGAAAAATAAGGATAAAATTCATATGAATCTCTCATGTCATCAAAACCAAGAACTTCAATTTTCATCTTGGTCATCAAAGATCTTCTTCTACTCAATGCATCAACAACTCGGTTAGTGACTCCACTCTTATGTTTTATAAAAAAGGTATAACTCTACAAATATTCAACCCATTTCATATGTCTCTGATTCAACTTATTCTGACTACCCAAATACTGTAAAGCTTTATGATTAGTATACAACACAGATTCACTCAATATCAAATAATATCCCCATTTCTTCAGTGCTTGAACAATAGCATAGAATTCTTGATCATACATAGAATATTTCCTTTTTTCATCATTCAACTTTTCACTAAAGAAAGAAATAGGTTTACCTTCTTGACTCAATACAACTCCTATTGCACTTCCACTTGCATCACATTCCACTTGAAATACATTATTGAAATCGGGGAATGCTAACATAGGCAATTCAACAACCTTCTACTTCAGAGTCTCAAAACTTTTATCAGCTCCATGTGTCCACTTGAATTCTATTTTATCTCCTCTCATAGTCTAAGTCATAGCATTACAAATTGAACTCAAATTCCTAATGAACTTTGAGTAAAAACATGCCAAACCATGAAATGATCTTACCTCAATAGCATTATCAGATGTAGGCCAATTCAAAATAGCTTCAAGATTTTCAAGATCCATCCTCAAACCATCAGTTGAAATCACAAATCCCAAATATACAATCTCCTCTTGCATGAAAGAACACTTTTTCAGATTTATCAACAAATTTTCTTCTTTCAACCTCTGCAATACTTTTTTAACATGCAAAACATGTTCTTCTCTAGTCTTACTGAATATCAAAATATCATCTAGGTATACAATCACAAATTTAACTAAGATTTTCTTCAACACTTCATTCATCAATATCATAAAAGTACTCGGTGCATTAGTTAAACCAAAAGGCATAACCAACCACTCATACAAACCTTCTTTTGTCTTAAAATAAGTCTTCCACTCATCACCTTCTTTGATTCTGATATGATGATACCCACTTTTCAAATTAATCTTGGTAAAATACTTTTCTCCAATCAAACTATCCATTATGTCATCTATTCTCGGTATAGGAAACTTATATTTCACTGTTATCTTGTTGATTGCTTTGGAATCCATACACATTCTCCATTCTCCATTCTTCTTAGGTACCAATATAGCTAGTACTACACAAGGACTCAAACTTTCTCAAATCAAACCTTTCTGCAAAAATTCTTGAATCTTTCAGTTCAATTCCTGATTCTCGGTAGGTGTCAACCGATGTGGTGCCTTATTTGGTAAAATAGCTCTAGGGATTAGATCTATGCAATGATCAATGGTTCTCTTCAATGGAAAACCATCAGGTACATTATCAAAAATGATCTCCTATACTTGGTGATTAATTTATCAATCTCTCCAAGTATGTTATCTTCTATTTTTTTACTTGATTTGTCAGGAATCACAAAAAAACATACATCATTATTCTTCAAATCCTTAACAAAATTTCTTCCTTCCATCAAGAAAACTTTCACAGATGTACAAACATTACTAATAGGTTCTTCAATCAAAGGTAACAAGATTTGTGTTTTCCCATCAGCCCAAATAGTATATTTATGTAATCTCCTATCATATATAGCATGCCTATCATATTGCCAAGGTCTACCCAATAAAATATGACAACAATCCATAGGCATGATATCCTATAACACCTTATCATAGTAATTTCCAATTTTCCAATTTACATAACATTGTTCACTTATCAAGAGTGTATGCTCATCTTTGATCCATGAAATTTTGTAGGGCTTCGGGTGTTCCAACCTTTCCAACTGCAACTTTGTAACCATTTCCTTAGATGCCAAGTTCTCCAAGTTTCCACTATCAATGATTACCTTCCACATTTCATCAAAAACTCTACATCTGGTCTTGAAAAAACTTTTCCTTACCAGATCTTCCTTATTACTTTCACTTCAAAGTGCTCTCTTTACCATCAAGTTCTTTTCCTTCAAAGGTGCATTCAGTGACGATTCTTGCACCAAAGCATTTCTACTGCTACTAACCTTCTTACTTGCATGTGTACACTCAAATTATCTATGTCCTTCTTCTCCATAATTGTAACAAGTTCCTCAAAAACCACCTCTGTTATAACCACCTTGGAAGTTATTGCCTCTTCCTCTAGATGAAATTTCACCTTTCCACTCGATCTTGCCTTTATCTAGATTTGTCTTTTCTGGTTCAGATCTACTATTTTCACCATAGGATCTACCTCTTCCTCTAGTGAATCTACCACCTCTAACTCTTTGTCTTTGCTCATGTCTTTTGTTCAATTTCTCCTTAGGTTTCAAGACAAATTGATAATATTCTTCAATGTCTCCAATTTAACCAAATTGATTTCTTCTTGGATGGAAACTCTCAATCCATTCCGATACCTAGATATTATTTCCACATCATCTTCATCATGTCAAGATCTGATATCTAATCTATATAATTCCTCAGTATAATATTTTATTGAGCTATCTTTCTACCTTAAACTTTGCATTCGCCTAACTAGGTTAATCTGATAATGACAGGGTAAAAACTTTCCTTTCAACTTATTTACCATCTTATTCCATACCTTAATTTTGTCTTTGCCTTTCCTATTTTTGTCCAACTACAAATGTTCCCACCACAAGGATGCATGAATTTTCAACTTTGTGCTTGCAATTTTCACCTTCTTTTCCTCAAGGACATTTTCATATTCAAAGTACTTTTCCATCTTGGTGATCCAGTCCACCAATTCATCCAAATCCAATTTTCCACTATACTTAGGAGGATTGAAATGTGGTGTAGACTTCAAATTTGTCAAATCCTTCAACAATCTTTCCTCACCTTGTTCTTCCTTAATTTAATCATCACTAACATCTTCAAGATGTCTTCCTCTTCGCTGGGCTATCTCAACGGCTTCTACTCTAGAAGAAAGTTGTCTCAACATGTCTACCAATCCTAGATCTACATCTCACCTCCCATGAACCATCTTGAAACCCTCTACAATTGTAGGCCAGATCAAAATTTACTACCCCACAATAAATCAACTAGGGTTTGACAAGAAGGAACCCTCAAACCTAGATTTGTAAACCTAGATCCAGATCTCACCTCAGCTCTGATACCACCTAATGCAAGGGAGGATGTAGAAAGTGGTCAAAGGCACACCCTAACCAGATCCACCTTGCATATACCACACATGGAATCAAATGACACACAAGTGAGAGATAATTCAGATCAACTTCTTATATTTCTTCAAATTGATTCATATATGCCAAGTTGTAAGGCCTTCCCAGTTAGGGCTAGATATTACAATTCAAGTACATAAGTCCTCCAACATGTGAGGATCTGAAACTATCTTCAGTCTTCTAACTTCTACTAGTGATGTCCTAATTGATGTCCTAAACTAGAACCAAAAGATTACAATATATACAAGAGGCTACCGAACAAGTCATCCTTCAGATCCACCATCAACAGAAGGAATGACCAGATCTAGGTCCACATGCTTCCCAATGATAGATTCCAACATTAAATCCATGACCATAATTAATTACACAAGTTGGTCTTAATAGGAAACTAAAACAAACAACTTGGTAAGAAAGGATAACCGAGTGCTAGGAAAGAATAACGGAGCACTAGGGAATAAAGTAACCAATCTTGGTTAACAATGGAAATTGAGAAACTATCGAGCCAACTTGGACAAAGAAAGAACTAAGCAACATAGGAAAACACAAACTTATTTTTGGTGACACAGGATTGCCAAGGACCCAAGATGCTCCTGCATCAATTGAGGGAAGAAAATGAAAGATTGGATAATGAAGTGAAGATACAAAAACAACATAATGAGGTGATTAAGAAAACTGAAGAAAGTACCACAAGGATGGATGAATTCTTAAATAGTTAGAGAAGACTAGACATTACTACTGGTTTAGGTTACACTTTGCAGGGAGAGTCATCAAAACAAGCTAAACAAAAGAATGCCTATGCAAATCCAAGGCCAAAGAATCTCTCATGCTATCAATGTGGAATACCAGGTCACACATCAAACATTTGTAGAATCAAAGGAAAAGGTATTCCTAAATCTACTCCTAAATTTGATGGTTATTGTTATAATTATAACAAGTATGGACATCAAGCACATGAGTGTAAATAAATTTTTTATAAGTCACCTAAGAGACACTACATGGAAAAGCACTATCATGCTTGCAACATGCATGGATATATATCACAAGAATACATGACAAAAATGAAACAAGTCTGGAAACCGAAAGGAAAAAACAAGACATATCAACCGAGAAGACAAGGTAATGCTTACAATTGGGATTATAACACTTGGGTTAATTGAACAACATGTGGTAGATATGGTCATATTGCAAAAAATTGTATGAGATTGTACTAGAGAGTAAAATCTAGAAACTAGACAAATTCTAGAATGGCATGTTTGCACTGTCATAAGGTCATTCATCTAAGTAGAGACTACAAAGATCAAGCACCAGAACTAAGTATCGATGCAAATGAGATCACCATTGAAGGAATCATGAGGTTAAGGAACCAAATGTGGAGAAGAGAAACAAATGACGATGCAAGAAAAAGCACAATAGTCAGTGACACCTCATCCTTTGGGTTAGGTGATTTCACCACCTCCACCTAAGAAAATCAAGTAAGTATGGGAACTGAATTTTAATCAGTTATATCTTACAATAGTTCCTTATATATAGCATAAATACCAAATCAACATGAAATAAGATGCACTAGGTTGTTATATGTTTTGAGCATGAAATGTGTATAGTCGATAAAAGTATGACCGAGTAAAAATTTGTTAGTCAATGAAAGTGTTAAGGTTAACCAAGTTTAAGAGTGGACAGAGAAATGTTAGTGTTAACTGAGCTAAAGTTTCAAAAGAGATAACTGAATGTGTATTGTTAACTGAGTTATGGTTGGTGCAACATTTAATGTAAAACTTTAAGCGGGAAAATATTTTTTGGTATAAATATGTGTCGAGATAACTCATTTCTTCACAAAGAGAACCAGAGTGAATCGAGCAAGATTTGAGAAAAGAATTTCCAAGGATTTCATAGTGATTTGAGAAGATCACAAACAGTTTGAAACTAATTTAAGTAAGTTCTAAGAAAACCAAGTTATTTTCATAAAGTTTTTGTGAAGCCCTAAATTTGTTGAAACGATGGCACTATCATCTAAGACCGCACAATCCAAGACCGATAGTGAAAGAAGATTGCATTCATCAAGTATGCAACCTATGAAGAACCAAAGTATAAATTATACCCTGAGGTTACGTCACAATTTGATGAGAAAGGCACATTTTTTAGCATACCGCCTAGGGTTTTGTTGGTCCAAGACATCTGGTCTTATTTTTACAGCAAGATCAATGAAATAAGAGATTTCAAGCTACAATCCACATACTAGGAGCTATGCTAGGACAAAAATCTGAAGGATGAACATAAAAACTTGGAGATCAAGGGTTTAACTAACGCCCTTCACTTCCTAAAGGAGTTCAAGACAAAGTGGATTAGGGTTGTACTCAACTATGTACATGAGGGAAAAATGTGGATGGATGAACCAGTCCAAATTACAAAAGATGTTATTCATATGGTCATCAATTATCCAACAAGTGACAAAGAAAAATCCCTAAGGTACCCACCAAGAATAGAGATTGAGAAATTAATAGGAGCTGAGTGGGATGGTAGAGGCATGAAGATAAATACAATCATCAATCCTGAAACTAGATTTTGAGCTTATGTCATTGCTTATAAGATATTAAAATCTAGTAGACCAAATAGTGTCCCATGTGGAGAAGTCAACATAGCATACAAGGTTGTAAAGAAGGGCTTACAACTAGACCTCTCCAAGCTATTACTAAAGAAATTATAGGAAAACATGAGGACTATTCATGTTGCTAAGACCAGCACATGTAAGTTTGGTTCACTACTTGTATGTATCTTTTTCTATGTGAAAAAATCATTTCCCTCAGTTGGTAATGTACATTGGGATGTTAACAAACTGGTCAAAATACAAATTGGTGAATTCATAAAGAATCTAGGATAGAATTTTGAAGTAGTAATGGATGATTACTTTGGGAAATTCAAAGAGAGAATGCATAAGAGAAGCAGGATACCTGCACAACTAGTGGAATAACAAAAAGATGATATTTATTTTTTAGTTGACACCAAAACCACTCTTATCAAAGTAGTTGAGACAAGGACTACATGGTTTCTACCCATGGACTATGAACTTGACATTGACCGAGATTCTAGGTCAATCAAGAGGCACTTTTGGTCGAGCCTAAAGACAAAAAGGAAACTAGCTTTGGAACCTATGAAGAAGAAAACTTAAGAATTAAAATGGATTTAGTTTGAGTAAAAGTAAGAAGAAATTAAAATAAAATGATGGATACTCTAGCTAAGAAATTTGGTCATGATGAAGAAGTAGAGAAGCCGGTTGAAGAAGAAACCAAGGAATAACTACTGATCGGTAATAGTGAGCATGAAGAAGATACCAAGTCAAATACAGAGATTCAAGATGCACCAGTGAAGGAAAAAGGAAAGAGAAAACATGTTGAGACCCCCACATGATCGAGGAAAAGATCCTCCATAGGTGTTTCCCCACCTTTAAAATGTGGACTAGTAAAAATCACAAGGCCAACACTGAAAAAGACCAACCAAAAGAAAAAGAGAGGTACAAAAGCCTCTATTGAGCCACCTAATAAGAGGAGGAAGATAATAAGAGGTAAAGATGATATTGATTCTAATGAAGAGGATGATAATATTCAATTAAAATTAGTTCTAAATAAGGGACAATCAATTGATGAAATAGTAAAGAACATAAAGGAAATGGGTAGACTAGGTCACCCTAAAATGAATTGGTATGTACATATATCAACTAAGGATCAAGAAAAAATGGATGAAGCAATCATCAACATGATGATTATGTTTAAAAGGTTACAAATTAAATTTTAAAATTACATTCTCAAATATCTATATGAGAAGGTATCCACGAGATGGACCTATGCCTTGCATATCAAGAAGAAAATAAGAGAACGCTCAATAATTTTGGCAATGCCTAATCTATCAGTAACAAAAATTGAAGATTTGATGAAAAAATATGCCAACAAATTTTTAATGAAAAGAAGAGAATTGAAAATATTATAGGGAAAAATTGAAGAAGTGGATGAAGATAATAAAAATTTATGGACAAAACTTTTGAAGTCAAAGGTCGAAGCAGACCAAATTGCACTTGCAGTTATACCCAAGAAAGATGTAAAAGGAAAAGGGGTACAACCATATGATGTAGATCTTTCTACACAAAGAAAAACTAAAGAGCCTATACATAAAAACTAAAGAGCCTATACATATATTTGACACTGAGCAGCTAGATGATGAAAATTACGTAGAGGACTTATATCTAGTTGACTATATTGAGGAAGAAAAATAGGATAGTAACAAGAAGCCAGTCATAACTAGGAATGATGAAGTGAAAATTGAAGATATCACTAATGGAGATCCTAATGATGAGGCCAAATATGATGAAGATGTTACTGTTACTACTACTGAGAACATTGAAGAAGACAAAGTTATTGAGGAAACTATAGTAAATATACCAGATAACTTACCTATTTTGGTACAAGCCATAGAAATAGATAATTAAGAGCAACCTAAGGAGAACACACCCAAGAAAAAAATGGACACTACCAAAGGACAGGGTGACAAAGAAAACAAAGAGACAAATAAGTCTAAAACAAAAGAGGTAGAAAATCAAGGAGCATAAACTGAGACAAATATAGATGTTTCTACAATAGGTACAAGGCTAGAATCCCAAGGACTTCAAATTGAGGGAATAGTAAAAGGGAAAGAAAAGGAGGAAAGTGTCTCCACCAAGAAAGAAAAGTGAAATCTAGAGACTAAAGCTCTAGTTCCATATGGGAAATCCCCCACATCCAATACACAAGAGAAGAAAAAGAAGAAGAAACACAGTAAAGATCTGGTCACCTTAGATGAAGTCATTGAAATACCTACATGTGACTCGAGAACCTTAGACCCCAAAGCACTAAGGAGATATGGTGAATTATGTACAAGGAAAGTAGAACAAGAAAATATGAGACAAGAGAGTAAGAGGAAATAGGTATTAGAAGATGTGAGAGAAATATTAATGCAAGTTATACTTGATGTCAATGTTGATGAGGAAAATCCCATCATTGACCAGCTTGCAACCTTAACTGAGCACATCAACTCTCTAAATATTGATGCAGAAAAGAGAACAAAAGAGAGAGCTTAATCAAAGATGCAATTCAAGATTGTAAAGAAAATCAACCAAGAAGTGGAAATAAATAAGGTGAAATTATCTGAAACCATTAATGAGATTGAAAATATCATTCAATGGATAATCACCACTTTTGAAAAGATTTTTACTACCAAGTCCTTCACTACAGAGATGACCAACAAGCTCAATCAATTAGATGAAGATCTGTAGATGAGTGCAAAAATATTACTTATAGATCCAAATACATTCAAAGCACATTATTCTAAGGTCAAGTAGACCAAATAGAGGATGAAACAACTGAGCTTCAAGAAGAGTTGTTACCGCATGTTGAGGTGATGATAATGAATGAAAAGAAAGCCAAAGATCTCATAGCCACTCCTGAGCTATCTGTCATAGATCATATATTTGATATGCATGCACAAGTTGGTCTGGAGAAAATTACCTTAGGTAGGTTACAAGAGGAATGGGACAACCTCTTTGCCAACTTGAAGAAAACCCATCAAACTTTTTTTGATAAGCTGTAAGTATATACAAATTTTGGTATTATTCTAAAAAAGGAGAAAATAGATATATATACTTACAAGGAATAAGTAAAGGGAGAATATATGTATAAATAGTATGTATACTTACCAAGGTACATACAAAGGGGGAGTTTACAGTTTTGGGTATATAGTTTTGAATTTTTTCTTTGTTTTTGTCACTAATGCCAAAGGGGGATAATGTTAGTTATATGTTGTCATTAGTGTCACATATACAGTCGGTAAAGGAAGAAAATAGGCTAGTCATTCAGCACACCAAGAATAGATATTGAGAAGAGAACAAAGAAAAGTATCATAATAACCAAACACAGTCTTGACTGAGCATTACCAAGCACCAAGAATAGTTTAACCAAGCATTCATATATACCAAGCGTTAGTTAACTACTGAGTGATGAATGCAGTATATATTGAGTAAACCAGGAAACAACATAGGAGTTTGTAACGAAACAAACTACAAGGTAAATGGTTTACCAAGATCGAGGTGAATATTAAATGTGAATGTAATCACTTAATGATTCATGATCCCTATGTAATGATATTTAGGTTATTTATTTGGATCATTGATCTTAGGTTTTCTAAGATGTTTCTATAACCCTAATTAGGTCAAAATCCTTTGTTATAAGAATTGTAAATATGTCATTTTGATATGTAGTATTACACATGAAGTAGTCACACATACAAAAATTTGAAGATCAGATAGGGTTGTGAAGATGAAGCATTGACAGAGTATTCAAGGACTGAATCAGATATTAGATCAGAAGGCTACCGAGCATAATTCAGAGAAGAGATCTATCACATCAAGGTGATAAAAGCTAAGTATTTATTAGATCTAAAATTAGGCAAAGTTAGTTCCTATCTACAGATCAATTTCATTGTTTCATTCTAACCTTTTCTATAGACTTAAATCTCTTAACAGAGTAGGCTTAATAGTATTTATATAAATCTCTTAACCAAGTGCACACTTAATTCTGTTGCTAAAATCCTTTAACTAGGTTCATCCTCATAGAAGTTTTTTAACTCCTAACAGAGTAAGCTCATCAGAAGTTATCAATCTTTGTAGCCTTAACCTGCAAACTTTATTACTGCAGTTAGCGAAGCTTTGTGGGTGTCATCCCCACTACAGTTTTTACCTTCTAACAAGGGTTTCTATGATACAAAAATACTAGTGCTATGTGTATGAAGTTTCATGATTGTTTATGTGATTAGATTAGATATATTTATATTTCAATTATGTTATTGAATTTATGGAGACAGTAAATACTATAGTTGGTTAATGAATTAATTTGTTTCAAGGATTGAGTTAAATTTTTTTTTAAAGTTACTAATTCACCCCTCCCCTCTCAGTAACTCACCTTTCCATAATCCCAACAAAGAAATTATTAGGGAGTGTGTGTGTGTGTGTGTATGTGTCCTGACATGTAAGAACAAACACTTTAATATGTCACTATAATATCAATAGTTAATAACATCCAATTCAACTGAAAAGCATAAAGAACCATATGAAATCAACATATTGATTTCTATCTAAGAAGAGTATGATCTAAATTAAGCTATTGATCTCAGATTCTAGCTTAGATAAGTGAAAATTCAATCTTAGCATGAAATATTTAACTAGTTAATATGAAAATATACAATTATGATCATGATTCTAGCTATGAAATTCAATTACAACTATGAAAAATTAAGCTATGAATGTACTAAACACGAGTGATTAAGCTCTAGATGTAAAATGGAAGTATGCAGTTAAGATGAATTATCTATATCCCAAAATGAGCTTTGAGTAATTCTTTTTTATAGGAATGGGATCAGTTTGAACAGTGTAGAGGCAACCTTCAGGGACAAATAAGATTGATTCTCACTTTATCTATGTGAGTCATCCATGTGAATGATCTTTGATTGGGGGGATTTAAGTTGATTTTCCTTTTGTGGTGACATGGAAATAGGACATTTTAATTAATTATTCTAGCAAGGTGATTTTTTATTTTGATTTAATTAATCATTCTAGGACAATTAATTAATTGATTTTGGTTAATTACCTCCAAATCTTGATAATGAATTAATTATTATTGATTAATTGTGCAAGTAATTTGATGAAATTCACTAGCATGATCATGTGTTTGATTTGGTTTGATGTTTTGATCAAGGTTTAAGGAAAATTTGATTGATTTTGATTAATCTAGGCCTTTTGATGACCAAAGCCCATTTTTAGGTGATTATAATTGCCCCTCTTTAAATCGATGTGCAATCATTGTATTGATTCAAAGAATGTCTAATGAATGACACCTAGAATAGTAGAAAATATTTTGATATGGGTCCTGATGAAATTTCCCCTAGTTGGTTGGTGTTGATTCTAAGATCGATTGAGACTAGAATGTTAAGTTTTATGTGAAGCAATGAAACTAAAATTTTGTCTGATATTGATGAGATTAATACTAACAAATAACCAATTTGATTAAAGAGATGAAATTGATTAATGCTAGAAGGATTCTGAAAGGAATGATGCTTAATAATAATGAATTTAAGTAGTTTGATATGGAGCGATGAAGCTGATTATTGTCAAGAGTTTGATTGAGATAATTAACTTGATATGGGTCATGATGAAGTCAATTACCTAAAGACAATATCAATTTGATGTAGTGTGATTAAATTGATATGGCCCTATTGATTAGATGATGTTAAAATGTTAATTCAGATAAGACTAAGTAATTTGATATGAGACTTGATGAAACTACTCATTCCAATATTTATAACTTGATTGATCTAAGACTATAAACTTGATATGATGCTTGATAAATTTGATTCCCCTAGCACCGAGATTTCATTCAATTTGATGACACCACTTGATTCAATTGATAGATTGATTGATATAACATATTTGATAAGATTCCTTGATTGGGCTGACTTTGATTTGTTGAAATTTGATGTGATTATGGCCCCTGAAGAGAGAAATCAAAATGAAAATCTGATACAACTTTAATTTTATTTGATTAGAATAATGAGAAACTGATTTGAAGTATTTATAAATTATTTCAAAGTGATTTTATGCTAATTTGAACATGTTCTAACCAAGTTTGACCATCTTTTGACTTGAGCTTGACCAAATTTGACCTTGGTTGACTTGGATTTGACTAAGTTAAACTAATATATTTGATTCCCTACTGATTTATGTAGCTGTTGATAAGCTTTTTTTTTCCCTTGTTGACCTTGTTTGATGATGTTTGACCTCAATTTGACCAAGGTTGACTTTTAGTTTGATCGAGTTGACCTATTTAATTTTATCTACTAATTTTGATTTTGGTCTCAAAGTTCTACCTAATATGCATCTGTCATCTAGTTTCAATTGATAGTTTGCAAAGTCAATAAGTTTCCCTAATTGACCAAAAGGTATAAATAGGTCAAAGTTACCCTTTTAACTATTCATTTTGATTTTTCATCCTTGGTAAAGCTTGAGCTTTGATTAAAAATGCCTATCCCCATGGATAAATATATATTCAAGCACATACGATGACATCAGAGACCTGTGCACTATCTGTTGCATGTTAGTTGTCAATTCCTTTCCTCATGTTTTGAAATTTGAATGAATTTTTGCATATTTTTATCTATTTTATATATTTCATTTAGAGTCGTATAGAGGTAGATCATGAATCTTATGGCATTATGCCCAAAATTAAGGCTTGTACAGGACCCCTTTCTGGCTTGTACCCTATTTTTTAGCTTGTATCCTACCCTGTCGTAGCGTAGCTTGTACAATAGAAATGCATTCAGTCATATCCTCATCTATCCTAACTCATATTGCACTAGTTGGATTGTATAGCATTTTACTCTAGCTCATATATTGTATGGTGGATGGTATATGCTTATGGACCAGATGCGATTATCTGGATAAAGTTGTATCTCGGATATTTTGTTTGTCACCTAGTTTTTATTGATCCATTTTCTTTCCACATGCCATATTAGCTTGCATATTTGTGGTACTTGATGTTTGTACATATCTTAGTACTATGATGGTGATTTTCATGCCCTAATAGTGATAAATTTCTATTATTTTCCTCTTGTAGGAAACCTTTCCTATTGTTACCTTTCATGGGAAATATCCATAGACTATGTACATGATCCAATATCTTTCTACAAAGGATCAAGTTGTTATCAAATAATGTAGATTCCTAAGATTGTTGGAGCTATCCAATATTTGGCCAAACAGAGGGTTATTGATTTCTCTTTTTGAAAGATGGCATTCAAAGAAAAAAACCTTCTACTTTTCTACTAGAGAGGTAATAGTGCCTCTCAAGGATGTCTATAATATTCTTCGATTGTCGATTAGTGAGCCATAGGTATAGATGCATTACAGAGAGTATTCTGGGATCCTTTTATAGAGTCTAGGTATTAGACATGAGATCAGATGCATTCCCAATATTCTACCCTTCCCCTATAATATGTTCTTTTCAACTTGATTGGAGGTGTTATTATGTCAGATCATATTGCATAGGGATTCCTCTATGGATGGGGCCACATTTGAGGATTTATTATAGAGACCTCATCTCTTTTCTTGGGGCACCTATTTATTATCTCACCTCTACTGTGACCTTCATGAGGTCATATGTTGTTTTTGTTGCAATGTATCAGCTAGAGTATTACTATTACAGGGGTGGGCCTAGGAGCATATCCAAGCTACTTGGCCTATTGGGGATAGAGTCATCCCCATTATCCTAATTTTATGATGTATGGAGGATATATGTAGCAACCACATTTGAGTAGAATAGAGTATTGGCAATGGGTGCCGGATGAGAGTACTATTATTATCTAGTGACCCTATAGGGATTTTGAGAAGTTAAATTTAGATGATTGTGAGCTAACTTTATATTTCATGAGTAGATTTTTTATTGGCTCTACATATGCCATTGTTGACTGATTTATCCATACTAGAGTCATGATGCAGTTTGGGTGGATATGGGATATTTTACATGATCTTGACACTTATGCCCTTGTCCATGACGAGAAGGTAGATTAGGGACCTCATCTTTCCTTTCCAATTTTCATAAGGGATTTCCATACCATCACCCCTATTCCATGGTATTATTTACTAGATACTAATGATGTAGGCATGATAGATGAGAATAGACAACATTTTTCCTATCATCCCTTCACTCATTTGATAGCACCGAAGGAGGTATCCCCATAGATAGATGAGTCAGAGGACCTTTGCAATGATGTAATAGGAGGTGGATGAGGATGAGATTGGAGAGGCCAGAGAGATGGAGGGAGAGATAGTGGTCAAGATGGAGGGAGAGATAGAGGCCATAGGAGATGTGAGGGAGGTGTATTGGGTGCAATAGGATGAGATGGGGGTGGAGGAGATGGAGGTGGAGATGAATAGTGAAGGGTGAGGATGAGAGTGATCCCTCCTTGTATTCAAGTAGATCTAAGGCCATTATGACCATAGGTTCAAGATGTAGGTGGTTCTTGTTAGGATGATTCTCCAAAGAAGAGAGGTGGTCAGGGACTGACAAGTGATTCATTTCTTAGTGCCAATAGGAGAGAGAAAATCTATGAATAAAGGTAGCTATCTTATAGGCATAGCTTGTAGATAGAGACTAAAAATTGGTTGAGATAACTATTGTGAGAGATAGAGAATAGAAAGATTTTTTCCACCAAGGGCACAAAGAAGCTTACTATTACACATTGTGCATTGGTGCAGTTCCTAATCTTTCTCGGAGAGTTCCTTCATATTCTACATTTTCTTCCTATTATGAGGGTGTTGTTCCTACGCCCATTAGAGATAACATTCCACCACCTAGTCCACCTTTGGCTGGTCCAGAGGGTGGTAGTGAGACGTGATTCTAATGATTGTATTCTAATTTTTTATACATGATCCATTGATACTCTAATTCATTGATGTATATTGGTCCCCTTTTTGATGACCACCTGATGTATCTTGATATTGATATTTTTGATATATTGATGACATTTTGATGACTCTTCAATATATGATATAGTACTTTGATTCTCATTATACCTCTTTCATTGATACATTTATTATATATGATATGCAAATTTTTAGACCCTATATGATGTATTATGATGCTTACATTATGTATGCATTTATTTCTTTTTCTTTTTCATATGCCATAGATGTATGTATCCATTTTATATGATAGATGTTCTATGGATGAAAATTATATGTTATTGTAATTAATTGTATCTTTTGTTTCCTTTTTTTTCTTTCTAATTTTGATAATGCAATGAAAATGCAATTTGTTTAAGGAATGCAATTGTTTATGATATGTGATGTAATGATAATGAAATTTTCTTAATTGCATGTATAATAAGGAAATGATGTAGCTAATATGTGATGTAGGTCTTCTTGGTACCAATGATAGAAATACTTAATTAGGATCATATTGTCATTATGATGTTTTCTAGATTGGACTCTGTATCTTAGATTTTGGTCACAACTTGGTGATGTGTGTCCCTTTGAAGGATGATCTTGTTAAGAATGTTTCACTCAAAAAAATGTTATTAATACAACACTAGGATGAAGGTAGCTAATTATGAATTCTAGAATAGTCACTAACCTTTTAGATAGGCTATTTTTCATCATTGAGAAATTTTGGAACATTGAGCCTAGTACAACCCTCAATGATTGAATTTTCAATCATGATAATATGTATACTAGAATTCATAGATTCGATATCAAAAGTGAACATAAAAATTAGGGTATAAAGAGCCAAGATGACCTGATTGTTACTTCCATTTTGATATTACAAGATGACACAAGCATCAAGGTATGAATAACCAAAATGACCTAAGTGTTTCTTACATGACCCAAGAAAATAAGAGATCCTTTTGTTCATGTGCAATGAATGATGTTATGTTTGAAATAACCCTTTATTGCTCATATCCTTGGACATATGTTTATGATTGCACCTTACTAAGAAATCACTCAATAAAATAAACAAGGTTATGGTTTCAACCTCACCCTAGCATTAAAATCAAATGAGTTGAGGTATGTGTGATATACCACATGAAATGGAGGATCTTATCATAGACACCCAATTTATTTGATGCTTCAATATCATCAGAAAAATCAACACAACAACAAATAAAAGAAACATTATTCCCCTTGTCCTTTCTTCCCTAGTCCGTAGACATCCTTAAGTTTCCCAAAAGACATAACCAACAAAAATCAATAATAATAGACAACATACAAATAAAATTTCATATCTTCATCTTTATTTCTCTAGTCCATAGACATTGTTGATTTTTTTAGAAATACACGATCAACATAGCTCAAGAAAGTTTGTATCTAGTTGTTTTATTTTGATGTTTGTTTGTGAATAAGTGTTTTTTTGTTTGTGGTGTTGAGAAACACCTTTGATTAGGTGAGTTTGGATTCATTTCATTTGATGAGTATTAGGAAACAATATTATGTGAGTGTATGGGTGTTGAGAAATATCGTTGTGTGTTGTGTTGATTGGCATTGAAAAAGACCATTTGTTCAATGGCAGGATACCTCATAGTTGCTATTCAAGACTCTTAAGAAGGTGAAAACTACAATTGACTCTGATGAATTGATTGGAGTACTAGGAACCTGCCCCCAGTTAGGTACAATTATCCTAGGACTAAGACACAAACCGATTCTAAGCCATGATGGTAGGATTGTAAACCAAATGAATGTACAAGATTGTGAAAGCAACTAAATGTATTTACAAGTGAAAGTCAAAGTAGGCATGATAGCCAAGTGATGCATTGATAGATGTAGTGTTCGTTACAAGTAGCATTTGTTTACTAGATTTTTACCACTTGGCCAAATTTCTATTTTTTCTACCAAGGAACCTATTTACTAGGTTTTCACTAAGGCATTTTCCTATTTTTCAATTTTTTGTACTTTTTCCCTTTTTGATTTTTTTTTGTATTTTGTATTTTTTCTTTTTTTCTCTCTTTGATTCATCAAGGTTTTTGTTTGCCAGGTTTTGACCAATATGATCAAATTTTTAGGACTTTTTCTAATGTTTTTGATAGTATCAAGGCACATATTTTCTAGGTTTTCACCAAGATACCCACTTTTCAAGACATTTTACCATGTTTTTACTTTTCTTCAGGAACCTTTTTCCACTATTTATGGATTTTTTAGGAACTTTTTTGCTGTACACAAGTCTTTGAGGATGATAAGCATATAATTTCTTCAAATGAATTATGTTGATTAGATCTAGGAGAAGTTATCCTTCTATTGTTGAGAGTTGGTAAGCACCAGATCCATATAATGCTATGGTGATAAAGAGCCCCAACCAGTTAGGTTCAAATTTCCCTTTATGTTCTCTATTTTTCTAATTTTTGGGATTTTCTCTCAAAAAAAGATCTCCAACCTAAAATTCTTGATGTCTAACCTTCTTGTTATATCATCTATACATTCTTTTCTAGTAGAATCTAAGGTGATCAAACAACTATTTTCTACACTCAGCTAGTAATTCTAGCTCTTGAATCCTTGATATTATATATTCCTCATCCGTTACAAAACCTCTTAGTGATATTCTTAGGGATGGAATTTCTACTTCAATGGGTAAAAACACCTCTGATACAAAGATAAGAGATAAAGGCATAGCTCTTGTTGGTATTCTGATACTTCTTTAGTAGGTCCATAATGCTAGATTTATTGCAAATGCCAATATTTTCCTAATTTGTTTACTATTATGTGCAATATTTTCAATATTGCTTTGTTTGAAGCATTAGCTTGTCCATTCCCTCGTAGATAGTAGATTCATGAACAATGTTGTGTGATGTGAAATTATGAACATAACTCATCCATATCATTATTTTTGAATCGCCCTCCCTTGTTTTTCATAATTCAAGAGTGGATCCCATACCTATAGATGATGTAGTTTTGAATGAACATTGACACATGTTTGTATGTCACCTTGATGAAAGGGATTTCTTCAACCCACTTCATGAAATACTCTATGGATGTGATAATAAACTTGTGCCCATTTGATGATGAAGAATAGACTTGACCAATGAGGTCAAAGATCCATTGTTTAAATGGCCAATGTGTTATGAATGGAAAAAAATCTCTTGCTAGAGTGTGAATCAAGTTACCATGTAGTTGACATTTCTCACAAGACTTAGCATATTATACTACATTTTTTTCCATGTTAGTCCAATAGCATCACACCCTTAGGAGTTTCTTGGCTAACAAAATACCACTCAAATGAGATCCACAAATACCTTCATGGACTTCTTGTAATGCACATTCAAACTATTCATGTTCTAAACACCTAAGTAAAGTAGCATCTAGACCATGCCTATATAAGTCATAAGATGTGATTAAATACCGCAATATATTTCTAACAAGGATTTGTTTCTCATTTTTAGATAAGCCATAAAGAATGATTTTGTATCTCAAGTAGGAGTATATTTGGTTGTAACTTGAGGAGTCGTGACATACAATTGAGCATATTATTTGAGAATCTATAGAATTATAGTGAGATGGTTACTATAATTTTGAGTATAGCATGTATGTGAGATGGAGCTATGTGTGTCGAGATTAGGATGTGGAAGGAGATACGTGGAACTTCATATGATGTGCACATGAGATCACAGGGATCATGGTGATGTTAGTTGTAGTGTGTGACCTTGTGAAGTCTTATTTGGTGCCGACCTATGAAATGTGGCATGTTCTACCTTGTGTGAAGATAAGTTATGGATTATGGAGTATGTTGGTTGACTGATGTTTTTTATGTTCTTGTGCAAGATCTTGTGTGTATCTTAAAAAGAGTTTATGTAAATATTTTTTGAGGAAAGTCCTAATTGGTGCCAACTTGTTAAATCAAGTGATGCGAAGAGTCTGGGTGTGAATGTGAATGTGATGGATGTGAGGATTGCTGATGTAGAGAAGGTGGTATGAAAATTGTACTTCATTGGAACTATTTTAGAAAAGGATTTTCTTTTAGTTAGTTCATTATTTGTAATTGTGTATGTGAAATTGTACCTAGCTATGGACACAAAACTTCAGTAAAATATTAGAGGTTAACAAATCCAAAAATTTGCAAATAAGACAAGTATCGTTAACTAGGTGATTTAGTGCCTTCTAGTAGATGGGAGTATGATATTCTCAGAATTAGACCAAGATCACTGACCATGAAATATCTAAACGAAGGATTTGATGATGAAAGCTAATGAAAGATGAATGCAGATTAAGATATATTTTTTATTTTTCTATGCAATATGGATGAAAAACTGTATGAAATGATCTAAAACTGTATGAAAATGGAATGCAACCTAATCTAGCAATTGCTATGAATTCTATGAAAATGAATGAAAAACAAGAATCTCAAAATTGTACAATCTCACAATTCACCAGATCATACGAGCTAGATTCTCCAAATTCATAAGAGGTGAAGATCGTTTGAAGGACTAAGGCCTATTTATATAGAAATCTAGGTTCTGTGAGAACTCATGGAAAGCCAAAAATCTCTCCCTAACAACTTAGATTGATTTTTGAGTTATTAAAAAATCAGAAAGAGTTAACTCACAAAATCATGCAAAATCAGCTTTTTAATTCAATTCAGGAGTTTAGATCACTTTTCAACTCACAATCATGTGTTGAGTCCAAAAATTTAATAAATTGAATTGATTTGTTGATTTAGAGTTTAACTCCTTTTCCAAATGTGGATGGATAATTACAATTTTATTTTATTTTTCACATGTTTTTCTCTCAACTTAACTAATTTTTGAATTAAAATGACTGATTTATGAGTTAATCAATTATTTAATTAAACTTTGTCCCAAAATGATATCATTAAATTTGACAATTTGATTTAATCAATTAAATGAACATTTAATGAACTATTTTTATAAATTTGATTTATTGTCAAATAAAATAATATTAATTAGGAATAAATGTAATTAAATTTAATTAAATGATTAAGTGGCAAAATTAAATTCAATTAATCAAATATTCGACATATTCAATTAATTAACTTTAGGATAAATAACAAAATATCATTTATCGCCAAATAATATTTAATTAATGATAATTAAAATAGATTAGGAATATTTAAGAATATTCCCTGATGTAGAATTAGCATAGGATCGATTAGGGTTTGGATGATTTGATATGCATATGTGCCTTAGGTTAGGACTTTTAGGTCGATTTCGATCGATTTGTCAATATAGGAGGTCAATGGTCCTGAAGCCCATTTTTGGGGTATTACATTTTTCCCCTCTTTGAATTACTATTTGAAGCATAGTGGTTCAAAGATTAATCTATTTTTGATGATGATGCAGACTCAGTTATGTGGTGGAAAAATTGATCCTGAAAGATTAACAAATTTCAAGACAGAAACTGATTGAAAGATTTGAAGATATTGATTCAGGTCCTGATTGACCAAAGAATCAAGATGATGTTAATGATATTAATAATGAGCCGGTGATTATGAAGAAGTGTCAAAATGCCTAATTCTAAATCGATGATTACGAGGAAGTGACTATCCTAACTCCAGACCTGATTTTCCAAAGGAATCGAAAGGATGTCAAATCTGAACCCTTCAGTTACGAAGAATCAAGGAAATAACACTAATGAACTGATGGTTACAAAGAGTTGATATAGTTCACAAGTTTTAAGAGAACACTAGATTGATATGAATTTTGATGAATCTGATATGCCCCATGCAATGTGCCCCAAGCGATGAGGTCTTCTGATGAATCAACAACTAGACGTGGTTATTGTCTTGATTACTGAAGATTAATGTGATTGACAGATTTAATTAATGATGTGTAATACCATGCCCCCTTCGGGATGAAAATTGAAATCTGGCAAGAAAACTAGCGTGAATGATTAAAGGCAATGTAATCGATTGTAGAAGTAGTTGTACACATTTGGGGACACGTTATGCATTGTTTAAGGGTTTTGTTGACCAAGTTTGACTAGGTCTGACCATGGTTGACCAAGTTGAAATTTGAAGAGTTTGATGTTAGATTATTAGTTAAGTTGAATACTAGATTTTAGTGATGTTTCGAAGGTTGATTATGCAAGCAGTCAACCGTCATGGGTCCAAAAATTTTAAATCACAATTTTGACAATATAAACAATCTCAGATTTTGATTTTGATCCTAAAAATAGGTTCAGAACTTTGAAATTTCCCAAGGGTGTAATTTTCATGCAAAATAGAGCACTTAGAAAAATTAGGTCAAAACCTATATAAGGCCCAAAAGAATCATTTTCAAATCATTTTAACCTTTCGACTTTAGAAAACCTTGTGGAGCCCTCTGAGTGAAAATGAAGGTTCCTGTGTCCTCTCATCTATTCGAGCGCAACTAGAAATATCAGAGACCATGAAAGAATGGTAATCAGGTAAGTGGACCTTTGTGCCTCTTTTTGAATTCAAATTTCCATGTTTTAATGCTTTTTAGGATTTTTTAGGATGATTTTTAATTTTTAAAATTTTGCATCACGTAAAGTCATACGATAGTCCGTTAGGGCTCATATGAGTTTCTATGCCAATTTAGAGTGTCATCCCTGTTATAGGTGTAAGTCATATGAGGGGCACCTATTTGTCATATGACATTTCATCAAGTCCATCATATGTCGTATGAGAACCTGTAGAAAGTTGTATATGCATGAATTGTTGTATGCGTTGTTGTACATTGTCATACGACTTTTCACTCCAATTTTGAATTTCTTGAACTATCGTATGAAAAACAACAACTATTTTTTAGGTCCTTAGGTCAATTTTTCAAAATTTCTAATTTCATAGTTGACTTCTTTGGCATTTAATGCACCTTTTGAAATGTTCATTTTCTCATTTTGTGTGCATATAGCCTGATTTTTGACCAAGTTACTGATAGGTTTCCCATTTATGTGCCTTGTAGGTCATGTATCTAGATGTCCATGTTTGTATATCACATCCAGCTATATAGAGACTTTACCTATTGTTGCCTGACCTGATGAGAGTGCACCTTCTAGTGTGTGGATTTGAGTATTTAATCAGTTTACCTGATAATCAGGTGAACCACGATTTGATTACTATGCTCACCGAGTGATTTCACTCTAAGACTCAAACCTTTCACCTCCCTACAGGGGAGTTCACAGTCACACCAGAGGATGTTCATAGGATCCCCTATATTCCTTTCCATGGACCCCACCTGAACTACATTAGTGTGGGCAACTTAGGTCTAGTTGCATTCCAAATAGTTTTTGATGTAGAGGAGAAGATTGCACAACATATTTCTTGGGAGATGCTCGTGCAGAGATATGGATAGACACATCGACTAGAGTGCATAATAGTGGGGATGATTGGAGGGATCATCATGTCCAACTATCAATAGAACAATCTCTTAATGGGCTGGGCCCTAATGATTCAGTAGCTAATGGTGTGTCCTTCAGAGTTCGGTTGGGGTCAATGCATGCTGGCTCATATGTTTTATGAGATTCATGAGATCATCTATCAAGAGGAAAAATCATTCGCATCTAGTGCTCTAGTTCTCCAAATTTGGACATGGGAGCACATTCCCATATGCAGACTGATATGTGTTGATGGGAGATAGCCACAAGAGACATTGATATATAGGTATTTAGGCTTCATCACACATATTTGTATGGGGCACACCAAGTACTAGCACCATGTTTTAGATGATATGATGGCGGTGACCTAGACATTACTTGTAGATTGAGGCATGGCCTACTTCCAAAGCATAGTTTGGGTTCTTTTGTTAGAGTCGTATCCTAATAGGGAGGTCTACGACTATCTTGGAGAGATTCTTGATTACCCGGGTATGGCATCAATATGGCATCATCTAGGATGTGTCATAGGAGTTTTCTTCATATGCACAACATGTACATGAGATTGGTCTCAGTTGGTCGGCTCATTTGTCATATGCATTATCCAGCTAGGTGTACATTGAGATACAGGCCAGGGATTGGGACTACCATCCTTAGGTAGTGGATGCAGGGATGACTGATGATTACATTTCTTACTTGACAAAGCATCCTATGAGGAGATTTTTTGATCCCATAGAGCTGATACCCACTATGGATGAGGTGGAGGATGTGATTGGAGCACTAATGGGTCAAGGATAGAGGAGGAAAGAGGTGCAAATTCCAATGGTGCATCTGACACCACTAAGGCCTAGGGCAATGGGGACACCTCCCAAACCAGCAAGACACATGAGACCACCCACTGCACCACAGGTAGTACTAGTAGGTAGGCTAATAGTATTACAATGACTATATAGAAGAGGTGAGAGTGGTACTCTAGGTAGAACTGGGAGCATGGCAGGTGTGGAGGAGGTTCTTGGAGCACACCAGGATGTATGGATGGGGGATGTACAGGATGATCCTAATTTTTATTTTGGTGCAAAGGTTTGTTATCGTAAGGCATGGATGGAGGCAGGTGTAGATCAGCCTATAGAAGAGACAGAGGTAGTAGTAGAGGTAGACCCAGGATTGAGGTAGATCCAGTAGCAGCTTTGTGATCAAATGACACACATCTTGACTTTAGAAGTCCAGCTCTGAGAGCATGAGAAATGATTGCAAGAGTGAGATGTTGAGGTCAAACATTTACAGGCTAAGGTGATCCACCAGAAGGGTCATGTAGCTTATTATGTATTGGCATATTTTTCCATTGTACCTCTTGGATAGAGGGTCACCTCTTATTCATAGTATATACTAGCATCAGAGGGAGCTAGGGCCCCACGCGCTGATCCACCGTCTATTGCATCTGTTGGAGGAGGAGTTGCACCTGATGCAGAGGACTGGGTGGATGGTTGATCTATGATTTTTTTCATTATTTTTGACATTTTTCTCATTTTGATCATATTTGATAGCTCACTGTAGCTCATTCTTTGTATCCAGTGCCAGTAGTGCACCCCATTGTACTATCTCGACATTTTGATATATATATATATATATATATATATATATATATATATATATATATATATATATATATATATATATATATATATATATATATATATATATATATATATATATATATATATATATATATATATATATATATATATATATATATATATATATATATATATATATATATATATATATATATATATATATATATATATATATATATATATATATATATATATATATATATATATATATATATATATATATATATATATATATATATATATATGGATATGGGATCAGAGTTTTGGTTGTGACATCATGTGCACTTGTCATTTTTGTTTATGATGTAATATCATGTGATGCAAATGTATGAAATGCTTCTTTTATTGTAAAATGTATGGATTATGTAATGAATGTTTTTTTTTCAAATATATGAATATGGAATGGAATGATAGATAGTAAATGGATAATGTAAATGTATGTTTTTATTTATGCTTTATGGATGCAATGGATTTATGAAATAATTTTGATATGAAATGTAATGTAATGCAACGATACACATGATATGTTTTTGCCGATACATGAAGAAGGCAAGTGCTCAGTCATTATCAAAATGAATGTCTAGCCCAGAACGATGACTTCTTCCTTATTAGTTAAGGAGACCTTCATGTGATACTCAGTTCTTGCAATGTGTTGAGTGAAAATATGGAGAATTTAAGCATTGATCTGTATTGAATCCATGAGAAATGTAACCATGCAAAGTGCAAAATGCAGATAAAATGCAGACCTAGGACTTAGTTACTGATCATATGCCTATCTTTATCATCATTGAATTATTAGGTAACTGGATAGTCAATACAATGTCCATTGGCTAGACCACCATGGACATATGAATATTGACTTTTAGTCAAAAATGTCCCAGTAGATATAAGCACCAATGCACAAAAGCTAGGATGACTTGAATATCATGTCCATTTTGATTTTGCAATTTTTATAATCATTAGAACATAAACATTGTGATGACCTGAATATGCCTTGCATACAAGCATACCAAGAAGTTGAGAGATCATTCTTGTTCTTATATGAATATACCTACAGTGACCCTTTATCATTCACATCCTTGGATAGTATCATGTTTCACAGTAGAAATGAGAAATTACTAAAAATAAAAAGTTAGATCAGACTTCCCTTAAGCATCCAGATATCAATTGTTGAGGTACACGTGGCCATCCAATTCATGATGGAGGCACTTATAGTGGACACCAAGTCAATCTAGAATTTCCAAAGTTATTAGATTTTCACTTCAAACAAAACACAAATAAAATGATTATTCCCCCAGCCATCACTCTCTAAATCCTGTAAATGACATCATCAATGACCTCTAGGGGACATATTATGAAAAAATATCAATGTGAATCAATTGGCATACAAAAATATTAAAGCATGTCACAAAGATTGTTTTCATTTTTGTTGTTGTTGTTTGTTAGTATTTGTTTTAAGGTGCAAAATCCTTTCCTGATGAGGAGATAGACATATTGACTCAAATATAGCTTTGGAAGGACCTTGACTGGATATGAATCATCTAAGGTAGTTGAGGACTGCAAGATGAGACATTGGTTTCCCCCAAGTTTGAAACTTTGATTGGATACAGATGCTTTTGTTGAGTGGTGCACAGACTGACTTATTGAAAACAAGATATATACAAACTAAAGCAGACTGAAACCTGGGAAATACCAAGATTGCATTGATAGATGGAGTGTTTTGATACAAGTGGTTCCTGTTTGCTAAGTTTTCACTATCTTGGCAGAGATTCTATTTTTTTGCTACCAAGGTGCCTGTTTACCAAGGTTTTTACCAAGACACTTTTTCTTTTTCTTCTTTTTTTTGTATTTTTCATCTTTTCAATATTTTTGTATTTTTCCATTTTTTTTATTTTTTTGTGAATCATCAAGGTGTCTATTGCTAGGTTTTCACCAGGATGATCATTTTTTAAGGACTTTTTCCAATTTTTATGATTTTTTGCTGGACCATTTCCACAAACTGAATGTCTTAGGCATAAAATTTCTTCAAATGGAGAGCATTGATTGGTTTTCAAAGCTATTCTCCTTCAGTCATTGAGAGTTGATAGGCTCTTGAGCCAAAAGTAGCAGTGATAACAAAGGGACCCATCTAGTTGGGTTCAAATTTTCCCTTGCCTTCTTGATGGGATTGATTTTTAGTATTTTCTCTCAAGACTAGATCGCCAACCTAAAATTCTCTGTGTCGAACTTTCTTGTTGTAGCCTCTAGACATTCATTTCTGATATACTCTAAGATGATCATACATGGCTTGCTTACACTCATCTAGTAGTTCAAGTTCTTGTAACCTAGACACTTTTTAGTCATTATCAGTTACCAGACCATGCATTCTTATTCTTAGTGATAGGATTTCAACCTCAATAGGTAGTACCACTTTAGCCCCATATACTAAAGTGAAAGGAGTAGCCTCGGTGGGCATTCTGATACTTATTCTATGGGCCCAAAGAGCTAGATTTATCATCAGGTTCCAGTCTTCCTATCTTATTGACTATTCGATGCAAGATTTTCAATAAGTTCTTATTGGATGCTTTAGCTTGTCCATTCCCTTGAGGATAGTAAATAGATGACCAATATTGAGTGATATTGAATTTAGAGCATAAGGAATCTAGGTCCTTATTCTTGAATTGGCCTCCATTGTCTATGATGATGGAGTGTGGTATACCATATCTGCAAATGATGTAATTCAGAATAAACATTGATATTTGTTTGCTAGTGCCCTGTGTCAAAGGAACCGCTTCTACCTATTTCATGAAATAATCTATAGCTATGATTATATGGGTGTGACCATTATAAGAATGAGGATAAATAGCACCAATGAGATCAAATTCCCATTACTGAAAAGGCCATTGGGTTGTAAAGGGAATCAAATTTCTCCTTGGAGCATGAATCAAGTTTCCATGGACTTGACATTTCTGACAATTCTTAGCATAATTTATGGCCTCTTTTTCCATGTCTTGCCAATAGTACCCAACCCTAATAAGTTTTCAAACAAGTGTCAAACCATTGGAATGTGATCCATAAATACCTTCATGGAATTTCTCTAATGTGCGTTGTGACTCTTCACATTCTAAAAACCTGAGAAGTGTACCATCTAGACTTCATTTATATAAATCATTGCCAATGATGACATACCATGATGTGTTTTGGATAAGGTGACATTTTTCATGATGGTTAAAGGTATCGAGAATGATTTGGTATTGAAGGTAGCAGTATATGTTTTTGTAGAGGGAGGAATCATGACCAACAACATTGCAGATCATGTGGGTTTCTGGACAATCATATGTAGGTAATGACGGAACTTCCACCAGGAACTCATAGCGTAGCTCATGTTTGGGTTTCTATAATAAAGATGATAGCATTTCCATGGCATCAATAGCCTTGTTCTCCATTCTAGGAATCTTTTTGAATGCGATAGATATGAAATATTTATTTAGATCATCTACCGTGTGTTTGTATAGAACAAGATTCTCATCTTTTGTTTGATACACATCATTGACTTGGTGTATGACCACTTTTGAGTCTCCATAAATGTGTAGTTCTATTACTCTCCATTCGATTGCTAGTTTTATACCATTTAGTAAAGCTTCATACTCTGCTATATTGTTGGTACAAGGGAATTTGATCCTAAATGCTTTTGGAATGGAGTAACCTAGTGGTGTTATGAACAAGATGCCATCTTTAGATCTGTTCTATGTGTAAGATCCATCAAAGAATAAATGCCACATTCTAGAAGATACATGCATGATGGATGAATCAAGAAATTCCATTTGTAATGGTTGATCATCAAACATTGGAGCATCATCCAATTGAATTGCATTGAATTTTCCCTTGATGGATTTCCTTTCAACGTACTCTATGTCAAATTCTCTTAGTAGCATGACCCATTTCACCAATCTACCTATGAGGACATCTTTTCTCAATAAATACTTTAGTGGATCAATCTTTTCTATTAATTGTGTGGTATGAGTCAACATATAGTGTCGTAACTTCTATGATACAAAGATGATAGTTAGACATGATTTTTCTATCATGGAATAGTTCTTTTCGTAAGCTACCAATGTTTTGATGGAGTTGATGAAAAACAACCCATAGCTCTGAAGAACACCTGCATGCAAACCCCTATCATAGAAAGAGAGAGAAGCAAACAACTATAGAGGCCTGAACATATTGATACACGAGAGAGGAGAAATCCTTGATGTGCAAAAACAAAAGTTGCAATCAATAATGAAATGTCAGAAAAGGTTACAAAACAAGAGGAGATCAATCCTTATGGAAGGAGATCAGAAACCCTAAAAAGGTAAAACCCTAGGTTGCATAATAATAATTAATAAAGATAATTAATTATTATATGCCTAAAGTTTAGCTTAAGTAGAAAGAGGTAATAATCGACTGAATAATTAAATCAATATAATTCAATTAATCAGTAAACACTTTATTACTCTAACACCCCCCCTTAAGATAAACTTTGGGAGAAGCTAAAAACCTAGAAAGAACTACTGAAAGCAAATGGGTCCTGGAAACAAAGGCCTCATCAGGTACCCAAGTACAAAAGAGAGTCTCTACAAAGTGGAGAAATAGAGAAAACCACATGGAAAAAACTCTACTCCAAAAAGAGACCAAGACTAGTCTAAAGGACTAAAGAAGCCTCCAAAACTAGGAATGTTCCTAAAAATAGGAACAAAGATGAACATGTACAACATCACTGAAGCATGAAACTGCAAACTCTGTCAAGAAGAAACTGATGATTTGAAGATCCTCCATAGAAATATGACCAGGTAGAGAAGACTGTAATCCGCATGAGTGCCCTCAAATGACACTACTCGAATTAGGAGGCAAATAAAGGAAAACACATGAACTCAAAGATATAGATGGCATAAACACCAAAAACCTAAAGAGTTGATCAATCAAAGCTAAAAGAGTGCATCCAAAAATATGAAAGAAAAGAGTGTCCATATGGTAAATGATCCATCTCACCGAAATGCATAGGCACCCAGCCACTGTAACTGCCTAGTACATAAGATCAAATACTAAATACATAGCTCACACAATCAAACCAAGGAGGCAGTAGAACCAATAGTAGAAACCCCCCCATATTGCTAACAAGGGAGTAATGACAGGTACACTAAAAAGATCATCCAATATGAACTGCATGATGAAGATGAATCTGAAACATTGAATGTGCAGAGAGAGTACAAATATAAATAAAGATACTTGAGGCTAATTTCATTGGAGGAATGCTCACATTACAAAATAAGATGGTAAACATCAAACCCCCCTAGCACTTTATAATGGAGTGTGAATACAAATAGCATGAACATGTGCAAGATCCCATCAAAGCAATAGAATGACACTTTATCTTAGTGCGTGTGCATAAAAAAATGCTACAAAAGTGAAGTATACACTGCTCAAAGAAGATCAAAGGCTATTGAAATAAAAGAACAACCTAAGATGAGCCGTTCCTTAAAGGGAAGAGATCCCAGGACCTGAAACAACCAAGATATCCACCAAACTGCAAAAAATCAAGAACCTAAATAAAATAAACCTGGAGTAGAATTTGGTAAAATGACTCATAGTACTAAAAAGCTTTCTGAACAAGCTTTTCAATGATATATCATTTTCTGGAAACGGAGTCCGGATGTGCAAGATAGAGCTCTTGGAGTGCAAACTTGAAGATCTAGCTTTGATAGAGAAAAAAACCATCAAAAAAATAATACTAGAAAAAATAACCTCTAGATCTAGAAAGAACTCAGAATCAACTTTCTGACAATATCTCGTTTGCCAAATTTTGACACCGTATGCTCAAAATATGAGCAAAAAACCAACAGCAGCATTGGAGGGCCCAAAGAAGGTGTCTGGAAGGATCTGAGGAAGGGTGACATCAGCAAAAGGACAAAAAACCACATGAAACCATCAGATCTATTAAAATCTTAGAAAGAGCTTTCTGGCAATATCTCATTTGTCGAAAACGGAGCCCGGATGCAAGAGAAACAAATCCCAGAAGGCAGGAGGTCAGAAACACCACAATTATATAGAACATCTAACTTTGATAGCAAAAGAGAGCATCAAAATGGCAAAATCAAAAAACCATACTAGTAAATTTGGATCGGGCTCGAAACTATCTTTTCGACAGTATATTGCATGCCCAATTACGATCCCATATGCCCAAGATATTCAAAAAAATGCCCACGTACCCTTAAAAAGCTTCACAAAAGAAGAAAGATGGGCTGACCTCATCAAACAGGGAGCCTAAAATTCATGGCTAAATGGCTGTCACAACTCTAAAGCCCCTAGGGCTATAGATTGGCCCCCATATGATCGGGGCTGAGTGAAGTAGGGGCTATCGGTGGGCTAACCGTTGGTTGTTTGCAGTGGCAGTCACCGCTGACCGCAATAGTGATTGTGGTAGTTGGCATGGCCATGGGTGGTGGTAGGTGGTGGACCGTAGGGATGGTGGCACTATCAGTGGCGAGGGAGGTGGTGGACTAAGTGGCGGGCAGGGGATCGGGCGGTGGTCGCGCTGACTACGGTGGTAGTGCACCAGTGGCCGTTGGGCAAGTGGCCGTTGGGCGGTGCACCCAAATTAAAAAATAATTTTTAAATTTTTTTTGACAATCGTACCTGCATTGGAGTGTGCGTCAAGGCCGTATGGTCCTGGTACACAAAAAAATTTGCCTCAAAAGCCAACTTGTCCAAAATTGACAAGTTTTATATGGATTTTGACTATCTTGGGCCTTTTGGACGCAACCGTGAGGTCCGTTTGGGCCAAAAGTGCTCCAAAAAATATTGATCACCTCAGGATCCATGTGGGGGCCGATTGCAAAAAAAATTTCTCACAGATTCCAACTTTGTCCAAATTGGACAAATTTAATATGGATCTTGGGATACTTGGATGCTCTGAACACAACCGTTAAGTCCATTTTTGGCCAAGATGACTAGAAAAATAGGTCCCCACCAGATCTGATAGGAAACCCTTTATAAATGTAGATTTGACAAACACAGCCGAATCTCTCAGAAGGAGGACAGGGGCAAGTAGATCTGAAGCTCTGATACCATGATGGAGTTGATGAAAAACAACCCACAGCTCCCAAGAACACCTGCACGCAAACACTTGTCACAGAAAGAGAGAGAAGCAAACAACTATAGAGGCCTGAATGCATTGATCCACGAGAGAGGAGAAATCCTTAATGTGCAAAAACAAAAGTTGCAATCAATAATGAAATGCCAGAAAAGGTTACAAAACAAGAGGAGATCAATCTTTATGAAAGGAGATCAGAAACCCTAAAAAGGTAAAACCCTAGGTTGCATAATAATAATTAATAAAGATAATTAATTATTATATACCTATAGTTTAGCTTAAGTAGAAAGAGGTAATAAGTGACTGAATAATTAAATCAATATGATTCAATTAATTAGTAAACACTGTATTACTCTAACATGTTCTTTTGATGTAGTAGATAGCTCTCTCCTTGTTTTCATTATGTTGTTCTAGTGATGCCCCCCGTGAAGTATTTGTAGCGGAGACATACAATATCAATGGCTTCCCTTGTATAGGAGGCATGAGAATAGGTAGATTTTCTAGATATTGTTTGATGTGATTGAATTTCATTTCACATTCCTCATTCCATGAGAAAATCACACCTTTACGTAATGTCTTTCTGAAGGGTTGTGATATATCCGCTAGCTGAGATATGAAGTGTCTGATTGATTGTACCCTTCCTTGTAAGGTCCTCATTTGACTGATGTTTTTAGGAGGTTGCATTTCCATGATTGCTTTTGCCTTATCTAGATCCAATTCAATTCCTTTCTTTGAAACAATGTACCTGAGGAGTTTTCCTAAAGTGACATCAAAAGCACATTTCTTAGGATTTAGTCAGAGACTAAACTTTTCCATTCTATCGAATATTTTTCTTAGGTTAGCCAGATGTTTAGATTGTTGGTTCTTCAAACTGGACATTATGCTTTCATAAGAAACCAATACATCTATAGATTTTAAGGATGGATTAGATCCAAATATTGAATTCTAAGATGACTGGACCAACTATAGGGACAAGACTGCCCTCTACACTTTTGGCTCTGCAAAACCAAGGAGGGTGCTCCTAATCCAGTAACAACTAGCCTTACTTCAACAATAACAGGCTGGATTTATTAACAATAGATAAATGATAAGAAAATACTAAATGACAACCATTCATTCATTGATTCTCCATTATCATTAGGTGGAATACTACTCTGCAAATTATTGTACTTAAAGAATTTTGACAGATTTATATCAAATTGTTAGGAATACAAATAAAACCCTTAAGCACTAATTTCTTATAAAAAATCTCCACTGTTGACCAGTAGCTTATCCACTGGGCAACACCCTCACTACAAGATTGTGATACATGAACAAAAAATATTGAACTTTGATTGTATTTATCGCCTGAAAATACTAATCACCCTATGGCGGATTTTATCAAAGGACTCCTAAATTCTTATGCAAGACTTAAAGAATTTATGTCATATCAAAAGATTATTTAATCTGATCCTGAATCAGAGCTAAAGAATATTAACATACACACATAATTTATCCATGCAATGAACTTCATCAATTCATAACTCAAGAAGAAATACACAATGGAGAGATGTAAACTTTGGATTTTATTCAAATTTTATACCAATATCATGTATACAAAATTATTTAAAATGCAATTTTATGGATATTTAACTAAACCAACAATATTGATCTTTACAAAAAACTTGCCTAATAGAGTCTACTATACCCTAGACTCAAAACTTGTCAGTAAGAATGCTCAAGTTTTGGTCCCTACCAAATGATCCTAGTAATCCTTTTATAGAAACAAGGATTGCATACAAGCTTCAGATCTTTCTTACAAAAGACAAAAAGAGTTTACTATATAAGAATAAAAATGCAAATATAACACCTTCTTGTTACAATTTTACAAAATGAATTGTAGAGATGAACGCCAAAATTTGCAATAAGTCCCAAGGTCAATTTAATTTCTGCTAGGTGTAGCATCCATGATTTCTTTAACTCCTTAAGGTTCCCATATTTCTCGCTTTGCTTTCAAGGAGTTGGGGCACTACCACTTGTTGCCTCTTCAGTGGATGTTTCTTCCTTGGCACTTTCCACAGGATATGCAGTTTCCCAAGATGCATACATTTCTTCACTTGGCCAATGAAAGGCCAGAACTTCATCCCTCTTTAGTAGTAATTTGTCCCAATCAGCAACCACTCAGTAAACCTCACTTCTCACATTAGTGAAGTGTATTTTGATATCCTGAAATATTTAGATTAGTTGTACAAAAGGGGTATTATCCTTTGTATTCAAAATAGTGTCTATTCTATTTGACACTTCCCCATCAATTTGTTCTAGCCACTAATCCCTATCTTTTATTACTCCATCTACTTTGACAAAACCCGCAAACATCTAAAAACTGTCCTGAAAGTATCTAGCCCTTAATATATCTTCTTTTCTCTTTAGCCTTTCTCTATTTAGCTCAAAATAAAAAAAGGTCCTTAACAAATTTATAAGTATTTTTTAGTTGGATATCAACAATGCATTGATCTACAAGCAAATCAAAGAAAGATTTCAACCTATTCTTTCTAGCAGCCCACTTTTCCAAAATTGGGTCTATAGTAGCTATCTCTTTCTTAAAAGAGATCAAAATGTTAGATAATTTCTTAGCAACTCTATAAACCTCTCTTGGTTTTACATTAGCAACAAAATGTAGGATTGTGTCTTTATTTTCTTTTCATACCTTTGTTTTCCCCTTTTCTCTATGTCTTCATCACCTACAGAAGGGGGAAGAGGGGAGAGGGGGTATTCAATGATAGAGCTTGAAGAAGGTCCAACAAGGGAAGAAGAAATTTGCAATTGCCCTGATACTTGAATTGGGCCCTGCTCACCTAACCTCCTCTTCAAGTCTGCAATTAAAGTATCATTTTCATATATGCTCTACCTTAGCTCCCCATAAGCCTTCAACACTGTCTCTAATCTCAGTGTAAGCTCTTCCTTTAGCTTGGCTTCTTTTTCTACTACCCTTTGTGTCAGTTGAGTTGTTGCTACCACCATCCCTGATGCCTCAACTATAGAAGTGTCAGTGACCCTTTTGACTATTAGGCTACCAGTGAGATCACCCCTAGTAATCTGCTTTCCCTTGTTACTTCCATTCTTCTTCAAGGACCACATGACCAAAGCCTAATGGTCATTGCTGAAAGTGACTCCCTTAATGGCATGTCCTACCTCCTCCTTAGTTTTATGAATAGGAGTGGTTTTCTTTTTTATTGCATCCAGAACCACTACATCATCTATGTCCCGCTCTAGGAGGATAAGAACTCCTGAGTTCCTCACTAAGTCTATCCCCTATTTTGGAGTGACCTTCTCAAACCTATCTATCATTTCTTTCCTTACCTCATCCTTAATGATCTTGAGGTCCTTTTCTAGATTATCCTCATGCCTTTTCTCACATGTTTCTTCAAACTGGCTGATGTTTAATTTCCAAAAAAATTGCATGAATTCTCTAGCCTTCACAAAATCATCATCAGCTAAGAATTGATAACATGCTTGTTTGATTATGGGGTCCAATTCTATGCTTGCCATCTCTCCCACTGTTAGATCTAGTTTAAGTTCTTCTGGTGGCTCTGGAACTCCCTCATTTATCTCCTCATAGGTCATGAAAATTTGACCTAAAGATCCCATCTATTGTACTTTCTCTGTAACCTCTTAATCATCCATGATCTTCAGAGGTGATTGGGAAGGAGAATAAAATTCCTCAACATTTTGAGGGCTCTCTTCTAGCTTTTGTCTCTTGGTAGGATGTGGGGAATCAGAAACATTTTCAGCAGGTTGATTTTGAGGTAAATCTAAAATTTCCACAACCTCCTTGTGTTTCTCTACCTATTGTGATGTGGAAGGGATATCCTCCTTCTTCTTTCTTTGTTTCTTCTTATCAGGCTCTGGTACTATCACATTGTAACCAGTTCTCTTCTCCACCATGTATCTACTTGGGGGTAAAACCTTTGCAAATGCAGGCTTGCTCAATAATTATTTAGCCTTCTCTAGGTTATCCCTCATGCCTTTCTCCCTTTTCTCATTGAGGGTTTGATAAATCTCTTTAAAATGTTCCATGAGAGTGTCTATCTTCTTACCAATGGGATTTATGCTCTTTAAGGGATCATATCCCTGATCAAACTATTGGACAAACTCCAAGGTCTTCTTGTATACCAGCCATTTTTCTTTTCTAACTTCAAGTTCTTGTATATCAAAGATATTTTTGATAATATCCTTAGGGAAGTTAAAATATGATTTATCAATGAGCACCTGACCTTTATCTTAAACATTTCATTGTAAAACCCCTTTAGGTCTGTTGTCATAAACATTGAAGTGGCCATATGATATGGTGCCAAGAATTGATTCATATGGAGCCAGCCTCCTTTTGTGATTATAAATTGATATGCAATTGTAACATTTGGTAATAGAGTTCCTCTACCTTTTCCTGAGAGAGTGTTCTCTTCATTGTCTCCCAGTTGTTTGATGAATTGTGCAATACCAATCTTGAGAGGCACTTGATATGGTAAAATGAATGGAGCCCCCCTGAAACCATACACTTTGATAATAGTAGAAACAGGGTAAAAAATGACATCCCCCTAATTATGCACAATTTTGAGGCCCTGGGAAAATTGTTTAGGCCTGATAAGTTTGGTTAAGGCAGTTGGGATTCTTGGGATTTCAAGGACAAACAATTTCATTAGTCTAGATGCAAAGCATCTATCAAAATTAATGAGACTATGATCCTCCCTATCCCATGTCATGGTGAGGCTCCATAATTGGACTGGCATGTCTTCACCATCCTTTTGTTTTAATAAATCCATATCCTTCTCAAAGTAATCTACACCCCTAAATAAGAACATATACATCATAAAATAATACTAGCATAAATTTTTATCGACTTTGTTTTTTTAGATTCCTACTAATCCATTATGAATTAGATCAACAATGTAAGGGGCATAGTCAAAAGTAACTGACAAGTATGGGTGTAAAATTTGGACCATCATGTACATAAAATGTACTGGCATTCTTTCCTCCACATCTTCTCCAAAGACTTGACATAATGACTAGTATGGACCTCTTGCCCTCAAATTAAAATAATCTTTCTTGAAGGGCTCCTATGTACTTGGTCCCACAGTAATCATTTTCCGAATTTTTTCACAAAATTCCTTTACATGACCACTTCTGAGATAATCCCTTTCTGCATTATATACTTGGTTCAACTGTTCAAAATCAATTTTTTCTAGGTCATTGGAGGGCTTACTTAGCTTAAAAACCCTCCTAATCTCTTCAGTGAAGATGTTTATTAGAAGATTTCCTTTGATATCCCTAATAACCCTAGTAATTTGGTCATAATTCCTCGCAACTTGTATCATTAAATCTACATCTAGGAAAATGTCAAGTACCACAAGATTTCCTAAGTCAAACTACCATATATTGCTGTTAGGAGGAGGGGCATTTCTCTAGCTAAAACCTACTTTGAACAATGCTAAACCAGTGGTATCAAAAATGCCACTCGCATTGAGTGTGCCAATTTGAGCATCTCTTATGTAATTCGCTGTGTCATACAAGCCATCTGCTACTTTTACCCTAGGTTCCTTCGATGCCAATTTCTTGTCTTTTACTATATTAGTCATTGAACTAGGTAATAGTTGTAATAAATCCTCATGTAAAACCCTCTTACTGTAATCAGTTTCACTAGATAATTCCTTTCTGGGTGGCATTTTAGGGTTTGCAAATTTTATATAGTTTGTGCAAAAGAAACATGGTAGAATTACAATGCTTTTAACAAGAAAAGAACACACAGATATTCACCAACCTTTTCTTCATATTTTTCAGGAAATGACAACCAGTTTCTACAAATCTTCTCACCCAATTCTCTGCAAACTTTTATCTTCTTGTGGTTTCTAAGAAAGCATAAATCTTCATTATATTAGCAATCAAAACTAGTTCTTTTAGTAGTTTACTTCACACGATCAAGCCATTACTTCTCTGAGAAATCAAATTGTAATCGCTTAATGGGAAAATAAAATTTTGCACCAACTGCGCTTGAAGTTTGAATTTGGACCGTTGATCTTCTTAAAAAGATAATCTAATGGTTGTCACATGATTGAAAGGCTTGAAAGAAATTTATGTGAACATGTGACAACCATTCAATTAGTATGCATCAATGAAAATCTTTTAATCATGTCATTTAGGACCCACTTGATAGTTTGGATCCATCTCCATCATCAGATCCTTCATCAGACAGTCACCATTATTTCCCCTTTATGACTAGACATAAAGTAAGGCACCATGGCCTTGATACCAAATCGACAATTGTCACATGATCACATGGCTTGAAAAGATTCGATGAGAACATGCGACAACCATTAGATCTTCCATTTTCTATTGAGACCATAAGAAACTGTCCCCACTTTGCTTCAACCTATTGGTGTTCAAAATGGAAGCTTATGCTCTTAGGCTGCCAATATACCCTCAAGTTGATTTTAGGATTGGTTAGTTCCAAAATGTATAAGGATCTTAGGGCAACTGGACCAACTATAGGGACAAGACTGCCCTCTTCACTTTTGGCTCTACAAAACCAAGGTGGGTGCACCTAACCCAGTGAAAACTATACTTCAAACACCAAAGACTGGGTCTAAACAATAGATTGAATAGTAAGAAAGTGCTAAATGCTAACCTCACATTCATTGACTCTCCATTACTATAGCGTATTACTACTATCAACCAAATACAATTAAAACTTGGAAAGTGTTGATATCTAGAGATGGAAAGAAGTAAGCAAGGGCCAATCCAGCATTGAACTCGGCTGAATATACTAATCTCTGATCAGTGCCATTATCCATTGGGAAAATCTCAAATACAGATGTTGAAACATGAACCAACTATTGTCAAAGACTCATAGCCATAAACATAAGTATTTCATCCCATCTACTACTTATAATATCCTTTTATAGACAAATTAGGGTGAATCTATGTCCTATCCAAAGTATATTTCACTTGATCCTAGATCAAGAACTGAAAACTAGAACATATACAAAGGTAACCCTATGCAATGGATTAGAAAATCCAGAATTCACAAGATTGACACATAAGAGAGACTTGAAAGCTTGAAATAATTGTATTAAGTATAGTGAATCATGTACATGTTCAAAGGAGAGAAGAGAGAAAACCACTTCAATAACCTGCAAAAGACTACAAGGAAATTCTATTCAATCTAATACAATATGATACTACCTGCTACAACTCCCTGGAACTAATCAAGATCAGAACCATTTCAAAATAAAACATTTTCCTTCTTATACCCCTAGTCACCTTGGAATCCTCAAAAAGGATGCATCAAGGTTCGGGTGACTAGGGTTAGGGTTTCAACAACTCAACCAACCAAAAACTACATCAAAATTTATTGCAGAGAAAGAAACATAAGCAACCCCGAGAAAATGAATCTTAGACGGATCTGCAATCATCAAAATCTATGAGGATAGTACAAAACAACCAGGAATTGCCATGAAAATCAATCAAATCGGCCACCTGCAAACATATCTCAAGCACAAAACCATACTTCTCCTGGTACAAAAACATCATGCCACCTACTACAGGGACCCTCAAACCAATCTGCAACAACTAGTGCCACCAAATCAATTGAAACTAGCCATTAAAACCATAAATTTTGGTACCTTCTGTCACTTGAAACCCTCTGCAAATTTGAATTTGAATTTCAACGGTCATTTTATGGCTTTAATAGAAAATTGGCAGTCAACATTTAAATCTAAGCTAACTTTAAGTCCTGAACGTCAGATCTGAGATTTCATGGGTTTATGAGTCTTTAACTCAACTGCCACCTTGGGTTTACCTCTAGCAACTATGCGACAGTGCATCTCCAATTCATGAAAAGAAAACTTAACCCACCTTTTAACTCCATGACCTAGCAACCAAAGAAAAACATTAACCTCAGTCCCACATTTAGTGAACTAGTGACAAAAGGTCACTGCCAGTTCGCGAAACACTTTATCTACCCACCAAAAAGTTTAGCGATTCCATGAACGCTTGTTCGCTGAATTGCTAAAACACTTAGAGAACTATCGCTATCTCACACGAACGAGCGAAGCCTTGGAAATTTTGTCGGCAGCTAAAACATTTATCAGAACCACTGAGCCTCCACCTGGAAGATCAATGACCTTTTAAAGTTTGCATACCCATCTGAGATTCTATCAAATTTCATGCCCACCATCAGATCAAGAATCTCCTCCCATCTCTGACAACCTTTTGACATGAAATAAAATCAATGGTCATCGCAAGATCTTAATCTTCTGAAAAAACCCATAAGATCGTACGCCATTCATTGATTCACTGATAGGATCAGGACCCTCTGACATATCTGGAAACCAAGTCCCACTGATAGCATGCCAATTTGTTAATACATGGATGAATAAAATATCACCAACTGTGCAAACGTGTCAACGGACCCACCTGCAAGCTTTGTGAGAATCAATGGTTGTCACTATACCGCTGTGCTAAAGGTCAAGCATGTTACATCAATGATATAATGATAGCCACAAGATTAAAATGAACCTTAATCTGCCTGAACACCAAGAAAATTAGTGCCACAGACAACACTCCACTTCATATTTCTGTCGACCAATGAGATACCACCAAATTAGCTTACCTAGCAGTGGACCCGCTCGAAAAGAAAGGCTACATCATTAGGAAAGATCAACGATGGGCACAACTTCACATACTTCTGACAAAACCCTTACACTTTAGCAACAACCATTAGATGGAGATGGTGTCAAAGATGGGCCTAGGAAAATATTAAAGCCGAACATAAGAAAAATTAAACATTGACACTTAGGCTTTCCATGAAAAATTTAGGCATTGAAGACTTTAGGAAATATTAAATTCGCCAGGGGTAGAAACTTAGGAAAAGTTAACACTGGGGCCAACCAAAATATAAAACATGTGCATTTAAAATTTTTTAAGTGACCCGAAAAGGTAACACAAAATTAGAAAAGGGCCAGGATTTTTCCAAGGGTTTTTGTATGCAATGGCTAGTTTTTTGAATATTTGAACTAGGGCTAAAGGTAGAGACCTAAAAATAACTGCAAAGACTAGGGGAAAAGGGCTAGAGCCATGAAATTTTTTGCACATGCTAATAGTGGCTCATACTTGGGGACATGTATCTCCTGTAGATATAACGAGCAAGCTAGAATCTCCTGGAAGAGTAGACCAACTCAAAACTTTCACACACAAAAAGCAAAAATAAATGACTGTACAAGGGAAAACCTAAACTACTACTCATGGAAAAGATACTTCAGGAAAAGTAAAACTTTAGGAATTGTCCATGAATAGGCAATTCCAAAGTACCACCAATTAAATCTTTCAAAACATAAGAATCTGTCTCCCATTTGCTTTCAATAAGATAAGGGCCCAACCAAATTGGATCAAACTTTCCATGCTTCCCCTTATCTTCCAACCTTGTATTCCACATCAAGACAAGGTCATCAATTTCAAAACTTCTTTGGGTGGCCCTCCTATCAAAAAAATTCTTACATTGTCTCTGCAATGCCTCATTTCTTTCATGTGCATCCCTCCTTGCCTCTTCCAATTGGATCAGTTCATCCATTCTTACTCTCATTTCATCATTCAAGTCCTCATCATATGCTTGGATAAACTTGTCCATCTGCAATAAATTATTTTGAGGCAATCTAGCACCTATTCCATATACCAAATCAAATGGAGCACAACCTATGGCCTTCTTTATAGTTATCCTATCGGCCCACAATGCCCACCATAACTTTGAGTCCCAGGCTTTCTTATTCTTGTCCAACACTCTCTTGAGAATCTTAATCAGACTTTTATTACTGGACTCAACTTGGCCATTTCCTTGTGGATGATATGAAGAAGAAAATGAAATGTGTATCCCATACTGTTGACAAAAATCACTAAATTCCTATGCTCTAAAACACATTGCATTATCAACCACAATTACCTCTAGGCAACCAAACTTGGTAAGGATGTTTTGCATCATAAAATCTATCACCACTCTGCTAGTAGCCTTTCTAGTGGGGATAGCTTCAACCCACTTAGTAAAGTAGTATGTTGCCACTAGTATGTAAGAATGTCCACCACTAGACTTATTTTGAATTTACCCAATGAAGTCAATACCCCACTTCTAGAATGGAGCCTGAACTACAATAGGTCTGAGTAGTAAATTCCCATTAAACTTCAACTTTCTAGCAAATCTCTGACATGCATCACATTTTCTTACAAATTGATGGGTATCCTTAAAAACTGTAGGCCACCAAAATCTAGACCTAAGGATCTTGTGGGCTATGGTCTTTGTCATATAATGCCCTCCACATACACCTTGGTGCATTTCCTTTAACAGAGCCTCAGACCTCTCATGGTCTATGCATTTTAGCAATACTCCTTCATTGCTTCTCCACCACAACTCACCATGTATAATGGCATACCTTGTAGACTACAACTTGACAGTTCTCCTTCTATTTTCATCCATCTCAGGGGGAAGGACCAATTTCTACAAGTAACCAATAACATCTTTGTACCATTCACAACAATCCATATCACAAATGTATGGCCTTTGTTCTTCTTCTAACACATTCACATGATTTGCAACTAAATTGCTTTGTGCCATCAACTTTGCAAGACCTAAGCCTCTTACCAATTTTGTAATCTGGATATCAATATTAAATTCTTGGATCCTATTGATCCATCTACATCTTTTTCCTCAGATTTCTTGTTGCACCAATATATCCTTAACTACAGAACTAGGAACATAAGCAACCACCTTAGCTCCTACAAGATAACATCTAAAAGCCTTGACTACTTTGACTAAGGCATAAGCCTATTTCTCAGTAATATCATATTTCAATTCTATTGCTTGTAAGGATTTACTAAAAAATGATATGGGTTGTTCATATCCCTCTGAATTCTTTTGTAATAAAACTGTTGCAACTATATGATAAGAAGAAAAAGAAAATATCTACATGGGCTTACCATAATCAGGTGTCCTTAAAACTGGAGCATCCTTGATGGCCTTTTTGATACTTCTAAAAGATTCATCTGCTTCTTCATTCCACTCAATCTTTGCCTCCTTTTTTAACATCCTAGAGATAGGGATACTGATTTCTGCAAAATTTGTAACAAACCTCCTTAGGAAATTTACTTGCCTAAAGAAAGACTGTATTCCTTTAACATTTCTATGTGGTGAAAGTTTATCTATAGCCATAACCCTTTTAGGGTCAATTCTCACTCCATCCTTGGACACAATATGTCCTAAGAGCCTTCCTTCCACAACACCAAAAGAACACTTCTTTGGATTCAAAGAGATCCCATACTCCAAGGCCCTAATAAAATTTTTCTCAAGATGTTCACAATGTTGACTTTCCTTATCTGAATATGCTGTGAGATCATCCTGATACACCACTAGAAATTTTTTTATAAAGTCTGCAAAGGCTACATCCATAGCTCTCTGAAAAGTAGCTCCTACATTTTTCAGAGCAAAAGGCATTCTAACATAAACATATGTTCCCCAAGGGGTAGTGAATGTAGTCTTAAATTGTTTTGATTCCTTGACCATGACCTGATTATATCCAGAGAAACCATCCATCATGGACATTAACTCTAATCTAGTAACTTTCTGCAGCATATTCTCCATATTAGGCAAACCATAATTGTCCTTCAAAGAATTGACATTCAAATTCCCAAAATCAACCCATAACCTAATGTCACCATTCTTCTTCCTGACCGGAACCAAGTTTGACACCCAAGTAGAATGTTTGACAGGCTTGATAATGCCAGCATCGATCATCTTTTTGAGTTCATCTTGCATTTTTGGGGCCAAAGTAGGGTTCACAGGCCTTATCTTTTTCCTAAAAGGTTTGGTTCCTTCCTTCAATGGTATTTCATGCTGGAATAAATCTTCTCTATAGGCTTTCAAATCATCATAAGACCATGCAAAGACATGTCTAAATTTTTTGAGAAGATCAATCAGATTATTCCTAGTTCTTTGGGAAAAACATTTACCTATGTAAACATTTTTGGGTATTTGACTTGTTCCTAAATTTATTTCCTCCAAATCATTTATCTTATCAACAAATTTAGGAAAACAAGTCCTTTCTTTATCATCAAATGCCCTCTCAAGAGCAACCAGTCCCTTTGGGATCCTATTTGATTTTAATTGCAAAAATTCCTTCCCAAGAACATTCTCTTTTCCATTTCTGATGTCAACAAAAGTGCTGAAATCCATCTCCTAACCATAAAAATGATATTCACATTGCAAAAACCTTAGTATATCCCAATCATCAGAAAATACTTGCCAATTCTCAACATTTTCTAGGATAGAAGGCTGAGACTTGCACTCAATCCTGGATATCCCTGCAAAGGTAATATCCTCTAGCCTTAATGCTATGTTTGCTAGTAAGTTAGCCATCTTGTTTTGGCTTCTATCCACCCAATCAATAACAAAGGCACTGAAACCTTCAATTTCATCCCAAACAACATTTCTATATTGTTTCAGCCTTTGATTCTTTGATGCATACTTTGATCTAATCTAAGAAACTATTAACTCAGAGTCACCAATCACCCTAAGATGTTTAATCCCATGTTTTGATGCTTGTCTCAAACCAATCAGTATGGCCTCATATTCAACAACATTATCTGTGCAAGGGAACAAGAGAGTGAAAGAAAAATTAAAAGTCTTACCACTTGGGGATATCAATAGCACTCCTACTCCAACACCTTCCTTTGAACTTGCTCCATCAAAATACAGGGTCCATAATACATTACCTTCTACCATGTTACTTTTATCATCAGCCAGAAAGATAGGCTTGACCTTTTCTTACATCTCTCTCTCTTGAACTTGAAAAGAACCAATGTCAGTGTCCACAAAACAATTCATATTGTCCTCTTCATCCTCCTCAATCATATGTGGAGTTCTAGCTTCCCTTGAGACTTTCACATTTTCTCCTTCAATGCTGAAAGTGGCAAAGGACAAGTCACATTGAATACTTCCTCCCATGGAGGCACTCCACTTTCTAGATAAAAACATTTCATATTGAGGGGGAATGTCTACTACAAGAACACTCATAGTTAATTAATTGTTAGGAAATGTTGCTAATTTATAAGGCAAAGCCTTAATGGTACCAATAACTGGCACTTCTCTTGAGTCCATAGCTTGGCATCTCCCATAAGGTGTATCAACCTTTAGTCCTAGTGACTTCATGATCTCTATAGGCATGATAGTTTTTGATGCTCCAGAATCAATCAAGCAATTCTTCAATAATTTTCCATTTATCATAAGGGACAAGAAAAAAGGATCCACCGTCCCTGATGCATTATTTACAATGTTTACTTCCAAATACCTCTGAGGAATCTCAGAGACAATTTTTTCATTTTTACTGTCAGGTGTGTCATCTAAAGTAGACACATGCTTGTCACCTCTTTTCACTTCTTGGACCTTTATGGAAGAGGCACCATTTACCCAATCTAAGGCCTTGACCTTGTCCTCTTCTATTCTCATCATTTCTAACAATGGAACCTTGACAGTTATTTGTGAAAGCAATTTAGTCATATCAATGGGAACATAAGAATGGTTTCCCATATCTTCCTTAATCTCAGAGATACCTCTATCCTCTTTTTGGACAATCAAGTCAGAGTTAATCCTTTGTATAAATTCATCTTCCTTTTGAGGTATGGGGACAACTACTTTTGATGTCTTTATTTTACCCTTAGGTATTGCAATAGGCCCACTCTTCTTTTTTATTTTAACCTAACTGACAACACCAGCACCCTTTTCCTTTTCCTCATGTTGTTATGTGTTCCTTTCAGAATTATTGATAAACATGCTACCTGGTTTACCACTTGTGCCTCCAACTATCCTGCTTCTCAAATTGTAATTACTCCTAGCTTGAGTGACCATGTCTGCAGTGATTTGTGCAATTTCCTCATCAGAGGGTCTCCTTAAGGAAACATGTTCCTCAAACTTCACTGCACCACATCCAACATCATCAAATTCTTACTCCTCATCATCAGTAGAGTCAACCTCATCCCATGCATGTGAAGAAGTCATTCCACAACCACTCCTATTATATTGCTCATCTTGTTCTTGGTTATCAGGAAAATTCAAAGCAATAACACAATGCTCTGGACTATGAGGAGATTGACAAATAGTACACCATGGGATATCATCATTCATGTTAACTGAATTTCTTTACAAAGGGTCAGGAATCCTATCATTAGGCCTATCCCTTTTAACTAGAAAAATGGGCTTGCCATCCTTCCATTGAGTATTGTATGGGTAATTTTGCATTCTTGGTTGCCTGCTAAAATTACTTGAAGCTGGCCTGTCATTTGTTGCAACCTTATTGTTTCTTTTTTCATCAGGCTTTAGAATCTCTAAAGCACTTAGAATCTTCTTTAAATTGTCCTCCTCCTTAGGCTTAAAATTAGTAGACCTTCCCATTTCTTTCTTGTTTTGCATTTGAGGCCTATAATAATCTCTTCTCCCTAATTTTCCTGATATTCTTCTATTACTTTCTATGTTGATAGCCAACATGTAAGCCTCCCCAAAATTTCTAGGGTTCTTATCCCTTAAGAGGTACCCCATCTTTGCATCAAAGACATTTAAGTATGTCACAAGACACACCCTATCATCTAATCTGATAACTTGTAGTAGCCTATGCATAGCCTTTTAGAATCTTATATTAAATTCAAGGACCTCTTCATTCTGATTTTTTTTATGTTATTGAATTCATTCAAAATAAAACCCTCATTCATTTTATCTCCATAATGCTCTTTGAAACAATTCTTAAATTCATTCCAAGATCCTATACTAGCATGGGGCAATCCTCTAAACCAATCCCTAGCATCCTCAGTCAGAGATTGTACAAATAACTTCATTACAACATCATCAGGCTCAACATTATAGTCATCTATTACATCCATAAAATTTTTTAGATGTTCTTCACATGTAATGACATTGTTTCCAGTAAACTTAGGGAGTTTCTTTCTAATATCATCAGGAATAACATTAGGATAACCAGGAATACCAAAAAAAATAAGTTGTTTGTACCTTTCATGAACAGGAACTCCATGTGGCAGATCCATTCCTTGAGATGTAGATGTCCTTGTGTTTGAACCATCAGGAATTTTTGCAGCACCCGGAATGCCATTTGTTTGAGCTACAAGGTTAGCATGATTTCCACCTTGCCCCAAGAAAGAAGCAGCAACATTTGAAGGTCCTGAGATATGCTTGAGAAAATTAATCTTCTTCCTTATTTTTGCAGCAGTAGCCTCCAACTCTACTTTCTCTAGTTCTTTAGCCCACATTTCTTTCTCTTTTCTAGCCCTCTCAAGGTCTGCATCTAATCTCAACCCTTGATCTAATGGGTTTTCCACATGAATCTATTCGCTAATCTGCACTCCAACAGTTTTTTGTTTTCCCTTATCTCTAGGCCTAGTTATCTCATGTGTTTTATACACAATAGGTTGTTCCTCTGCTCTTTCAAGCTCTGGGACAAAATTAATTGCCTCCAAATCTAACAACTGCCTCTTTAGCTGATCAACCCTTATCATTATTTGTCTTACTCTATCCTCTTTGTCCTTTTCTCTTTGTTGCTTGATAGCAACTTGTTCTTGGAATCTTCTTTCTAATTCATAAACCTCCTCAAAGATCTCTTCTGATTCAGGGAAGAGTAGTCTCAGAATCATCATCTCCCACTTGAAATTCATCCTCATACTAGTTCAATCCCAAATCAACAGCCTCTTCATATTCTGAAATATTTTCTTCTTGACCAGGCTTGGTTTGAGTTTCTTGTCTTGTATCCTTTTTATTTCTCCAAGTATGAGAAATATTTCCTTTCTTCTTTCCTCCCCTTGTCTGACTAGGCCTGGAAGTGCTTGGAATACCTTCTTCCATTAAGCTTTCAGGATGCTCCTTTCTCCAAGACCTAGTACCTCTATAACTCATTTGATAAAAATCTACTAACCAACATTGCTGCAGAGATGTTTCAATTGCCACCCAAGTATATTGGGAATCCTACAATAACACTTAACAAATATCCAAATGAGAGTACAAGACAAGGGACAAGAATAACCCTATTTTTCAATGATGACCTACCAGTTACTATAGACTTGTGTAACACTTCCCCAATAGAGTCACCATCTTGTTGGTGTTCAAAATGGACACTTATGCTCTTAGGCAACCAATATACCCTCAGGTTGATTTTAGGATTGGTTAGTTCCAAAATGTATAAGGATCTTAGGGCAACTGGACCAACTATAGGGACAAGATTGCCCTCTTCACTTCTAGCTTTGCAAAACCAAGGCGGGTGCACCTAACCCAGTGAAAACTATACTTCACACACCAAAGACTGGGTCTAAACAATAGTTTGAATAGTAAGAAAGTGCTAAATGCTAACCTCACATTCATTGACTCTCCATTACTATAGGGCATTACTACTATCAACCAAATACAATTAAAACTTGGAAAGTGTTGATATCTAGAGATGGAAAGAAGCAAGGGCCAATCCAGCATTGAACTTTACTGAATATACTAATCTCTGATCAGTTCCATTATCCATTGGGAAAATCTCAAATATAGACATTGAAACATGAACCAACTATTTTCAAAGACTCATAGCCATAAGCATAAGTATTTCACCCCATCTACAACTTATAATATCCTTTTGTAGACAAATCAGAGTGAATCTATGTCCTATCCAAAGTATATTTCACTTGATCCTAGATTAAGAACTGAAGACTAGAACATATACAAAGGTAACCCTATGCAATGGATCAAAAAATCTAGAATTCACAAGATTGACACCAAGGAGAGACTTGAAAGCTTGAAATAATTGTATTAAGTATAATGAATCATGTACATGTTCAAAGGAGAGAAGAGAGAAAACCACTTCAATAACCTGCAAAAGACTACAAGGAAATTATATTCAACCTAATACAATATGATACCACCTGCTACAACTCCCTGGAACTAATCAAGATCAGAACCATTTCAAAATAAAACATTTTCCTTCTTATACCCCTAGTCACCTTGGAATCCTCAAAAAGGATGCATCAAGGTTCGGGTGACTAGGGTTAGGGTTTCAAAAACTCAACCAACCAAAAAATACATTAGAATTTATTGCAGAGGAAGAAACATAAGGAACTCAAAGAAAATGAATCTTAGATAGATCTGCAATCATCAAAATCCATGAGGATAGTACAAAATGACCAGGAATTGCCATGAAAATCAATCAAATCGGCCACCTGCAAACATATCTCAAGCACAAAACCATACTTCTCCTGGTACAAAAACATCATGCCACCTACCACAAGGACCCTCAAACCAGTCTGCAACAACTAGCACCACGAAATCAATTGAAACTGGCCATTAAAACCATAAATTTTGGTACCTTCTGTCACTTGAAACCCTCTACAAATTTGAATTTCAACTTCAACGATCATTTTATGGCTTTAATAGAAAATCAGCGATCAACATTTAAATTTGAGCTAACTTTAAGTCCTGATTGTCAGATCTTGAGATTTCTTGGGTTTATAAGTCTTTATCTCAACTGCCACCCTGGGTTTACCTCTAGCGACTATGTGACAGTGCATCTCCAATTCGTGAAAAGAAAACTTAACCCACCTTTTAACTTCATGACTTGGTGACCTAAGAAAAACATTAACCTCGGTCCCACATTTAGTGAACTAGCAAAAAAAGGTCACCTCTAGTTCACAAAACACTTTATCTACCAGCCAGAAAGTTTAGCGATTCTACGAATGCTTGTTCACTGAACTACTAAAACACTTAGAGAACCGCTACTATCTCACGTGAATGAGTGAAGCCTTGGAAATTTTTTCAGCCACTAAAACATTTATCAAAACCACTAAGCCTCTACCTGAAAGATCAACGACCATCTAAAGTTCGCATACCCATCCGAGATTCTATCAGATTTCACGCCCACCGTCGGATCAAGAATCTCCTCCCATCTCTGACAACCTTCTGACAAGAAACAAAATCAACGGCCATCAAAAGATCTTAAACTTCTTACCAAATTGATAATATCATACACCATTCATCAATTCACTGATAGGATCAAGACCCTCTGATACATCCAGAAACTAGGTCCCACTGATAGCATGCAAACGTGTCAACGGACCCACTTGCAAGCTTTATGAGAATCAATGGTTGTCGCTATACCACTGCACTAAAGGTCAAGCATGTTACATCAATGGTATAATGATAGCCACAAGATTAAAATGAACCTTAATATGCTTGAACACCAAGAAAACCGGTCCCACTGACAACACTCCACTTCATATTTCTATCGACCAATGAGATACCCCCAAATTAACTTACCTAGCAGTGGACCCACTCAAAAAGAAAGGCTATGTCATCAAGAATGATCAATGACGGGCGCAGCTTCGCATAATTCTAACAAAACCCATGTGCTTTATTGACAATTGTTAGATGGAGATGGTGTCAGAGATGGGCCCAGGAAAATATTAAAGCCGAACATAGGAAAAATTAAATGCTGAGACTTAGGCTTTCGGGGAAAAATTTAGGCGCTGAAGACTTTAGGAAATATTAAATTCACCAGGGGTAGAAACTTAGGAAAAGTTAACACTAGGGCCGACCAAAATATAAAACATGTGCATTTAAAAGTTTTTATGTGACCCGAAAAGGTAACACAAAATTAGAAAAGGGCCAGGATTTTTCAAAGGGTTTTTGTATGCAACGGCTAGTTTTTTGAATATTTGAACCAGGGCTAAAGGTAGAGACCTAAAAATAACTGCAGAGACCAGGGGAAAAGGGCTAGAGCCATGAAATTTTTTGCATGTGCTAACACAACCAATCATGAATGTCTATGTTGAAATATTTGGCAAGCGGTAATGTAAAATTTTCCTACCAAGCGCTAGCATTACTGACATCTTCCACATCAACAAATTCCTTTGACCAATCAACACCAACCATGTAGCGGACCCACCCTTTTCTTACGCCTGGGAATAAAGTGAAATCGATGGCTGTCACATGATCACATGGCTTGAAAAGATTCCATGCGAATATGAGACAACCGTTAGATCTTCTACAAAGTGTCAGTCTTGCAGATCCTTCTGAAAATGGCCCCACTTTACTTAACCAATGAGAAGCTACCACATCACAAAATCTGGCAAGAGGACATACAAAATTTTCTTGCTGAGTGGTAGTCTTAATAACAGTTTCTATGTCAGCAAATATTACAACCAATTAGAAATGCCCATATAGAAACACCTGGCAACAGACCCATTTGATGGAAGTGCTTAGGGATAAAGTAAGATCGATAGTTGTCACATGATCACATAGCTTAAAAAGATTCTTTGCGGTTATGCAACATCTGTTTAATCAATATTTTAGATTCAAAGCTAAACATAGCATCGAAACATTAGGAAATAAAGCATTCAAGACTTAGGAGTATTTAAAAACATCACTGGGCTTAGGAAAAATTAAAAGGGGTTAAGCCTAGGTAGTGTAAAGTTAGAATAACATGACCCCACTTGGTGATATTTAAAACACGTGCATTTAGAGAACTTAAGTGACTTGATAAAAGGTAATGCTTGAATATATCAAACAAAGATCGACCTAGGGTTTTTCATGAAATCAAATGCACTTAGGGTTTTTATTTATGCCTAGCTTCAAATTTTAGGGCTTGCTGGATTTAAAAGAAAACTCTAAGAATTTTAGTAAGGTTTTCTAGGTTTTTGGAAATGAATTTTCTCAATCCTAAATTAATACATAGGTGTTTCAATTTTGTAAGGAAATGCAAGATTTTACATTGTTTGAAAATTGAAGTGCCAATAATGGCTCTCTCTGGGGATGTATGCCTCTTCCAGGCATGACAAGAATTCAGAATCTTTGGGATAAGAAGACCATCTACTAAAACAAAACAACTAACCTAATCACACAACCTGAAACAAACACACAACTAGAAGGGAAAACTAACTACTGTTCATGGATAATGAGAGTACCTTAAGAAAAGTACAACTTGAGGAATTGTCCATGAACTGGCAATTCCATTTCATTTCCAATCAGGTCCTTTAGGATACATGAGTTAGGTCCCCATTCTTCACTAATTAGATATGGTCCCAACCAAATAGGATTAGACTTGCTATGCTTGCCTTTATCTTCAAGCTTAGTATTCCACATCAAGACCAAATCATTAGCTTTAAAATCTCTGATTGTGGTTTTCTTGTCATACAAATTTTTATATTTCAGCTGAGATTTCAAATTTGTATCATGAGCTTCACTTCTTGATTCATCCAACTGTATCAAGTCTTCTAATCTAACCTTCATCTCATCATCTTGATCATCATTATATAACTAGATGAACTTGTATATTTTCAACAAGTTATTTTGTGGTAACTTGGCATGAATACCATATACCAAATCAAAAGGAGCACAACCAATGGCCTTCTTGACTATTACTATATCAGCCCATAGAGTTAGCTGTAGCTTGGAATCACATGCCTTCTTATTTGTATCGAGGACTCTCTTCAAAATTTTAATCAAGCTTTTGTTTCTTGATTTAGCTTGGCCATTACCTTGAGGATGATAGGGAGAAACATATGAAATTTTGATCCCATATTGCAAACAAAAACTAAAAAATTCTTCAGATCTAAAACACATAGCATTGTCTAAAATCATAACCTCGGGGCATCCAAACCTTATCAGTAGATTTTTCATCAAGAAGTCGGTAACCACCTTACTAGTGGCTCTTTTAGTGGGAATTGCTTCCACCCACTTTGTGAAATAATCAATTGCAACCAGGATCCATGAGTGTCCTCCACTACTTTTATTGGGAATTTCCCCTATGAATTCCATGCCCCACTTCTGAAAAGGGGCCTCAACTATTATAGGGCTTAAAGGCAAATTGCCACTAAATTTCAGCTTTCCTGAAAACCTCTGGCAAGCATTACATTTTTTGACGAAGGAATGTGCATCTTTGAAGACACTAGGCCACCAAAATCCAGACCTTAGTATCTTATGGGTAGTAGTTTTGGCCATGTAATGGCCACCACACACACCTTCATGCATTGCTTGCAATAAATCTTCAGCCTTGTGAGGGTCAACACACTTTAGCAAGACACCTTCATTACTTCTCCACCATAGCTCACCTTTAATAATCACATACTTTAAAGCATGTAATTTCACAGTTCTCTTTTTGTGGTCATCCATGTTAGAGGGAAGTAATAATTTTTGTAAATATCTAGTGATATTTGTTAGCACAAGTAAAGGTTCCATGGTTGAATCATATTTTCCAGGTCTCTGCAGTTGTTTTTCCTTGTTTTCTGGCTAAAACCCTTGTTTAAAATTCAAAATCTAGCCGTTATGTTTTAAAAACCCTAATTGCCCCAACCCTGTTCTAATTTCATGTTACTTTATTGGGTCACTTAAAATCTCAATAACCCATGTGCTTAAATGTTATACCACTTCGCATGTTGATCGGTTAGGTTTTTTAACATCGGGACCCCTTTTAATATTTCCTAAGTTCCTAAGTCTATCGGCGTTAAATATTTTTCCTAAGTCCCCCAGTGTATATTTTTCCTAAGTTTTGGCCTTATAAAATGTGTCGCTATTGTAAGTTTGCAAGCTTTCCGCATGTCAGAGTTTCTAACATGTGCCTTTGCAACTTTTTGACACCTGTCCCAGTGGGCCTGTCCTCAGGGTCTGAGGGCAGTTAAATGACGGGCTAATCCAATGGTTGTCACTATACCATTGGACTGAGATGCTTGATCTTTAAGCATCATGATATAATGACAACCATCTGATGCAAAGGTGAATGGGGTGATAGGTAGGTGGGTCTGAAATAACACGTAAGCACAATTGGCGGCATCTTATTGGTCCATGTATTAACACATTGGCAGTTGTCAATGGGTCCTGATATTTGGCATGTCAACGGGTCCTAACCTTGTCAAAGAATCAATGAATGGTGTAAGTTCTTATCGAATTTTTCAAAAGCTTGAGATTATGTGATGGCCGTTGATCTCATCTGGTGTTAGAGGGTTGTCAGGGCAGGGTAAGATTCTTCATCCGACAGTGGGCGTATGTTCTGGTGGAATCTTCATGGCTTATGACGGTTTAAGACTGACTATAGATTTGTTTCATGTCAGGGGATCTGTTAGAGCAGTATAAAAGGGTAGATCTAATGGTTGTCATAAGATCTGATAGAATGTGTTAGATGCATGAGATTTTACGACAACCGTTGATCTCATTTTAGGTGGGCCCAATTTTTGGTCTAAGGTTTTTGGCGATTTGAACAAGTTTTTGGCAACACCGATAAAGTCTTCTGTGTCCGCTCATTCGCAAAGTTTTTGGCAGGGTTCTAATATCTTTTAGCGATCCAGCGAATATGTGTTCGTTGAATCTCTAGATAAAGTGGTAGTGTTTCAAATTCTTCAGCGAATTGGTGAAAAGTCTTTGGTTGCTAATTCGCTAGATAGTCAGTGGGCCCTCTATTTTCTTATGTATTTGCCAGTTTGCAAAGAGTAACCTGAGGTTAGGAAGGGACTTCATGATTTAGCAAATGTAGTCATTTGGTGAATTGTTTGACTTAACCACAGTCAAGGAAGGCATTAAGAAACTTGAATTTTCTTGCAGTAGCGTGTTCGCAAGATAACATAAAGGTTAAGGTCAGCCGAGAATTGTGGGACCATTTTTTCTAGGTGTTGTTGAGGTGTCATGTTGTGATTGGTTGAGCTAGAAAGAAGTGTAAACACGTCAGTGGGCCCAAGAGATTCTTAAGAATGTAGAGATGGAGGATCTAATAGTTGTCGTATCATCACATAGAATCTCTTGAGGCTATGCGATCTTACGATAGCCATTCATTTTAAAGCTTATGAAGAAGTGGGTCCAAAGTGTTGATTCATTGCTGACGTGCTCTATTTTCATTGGTTCGAAGGTTTTATGAGGTGGAAAAGAAATTTTTAAAGGTTTTGTTGACTGTTGAAGGATTCTACGAGCCGCTTGATCTGCCAGGAATAAGATAGATCAAGGGTCACATTTTAAAGTTGAGTCGGTTACCATTTTTAATTTGATTTCAAATTTCCTGCAGGGTTTTGCTAGGGTTTTTGATGCAAAGAGTTGTAAAATGAAGCGGTGGCCATGAATTAAATTCTTCAGTACAGATTGTAGTTGGGGAAGGATATAGAAGACATAACTACTAATAGAATCTAATTTTTGTTCCTATGATGCCGAGCCAAATGATTTTTATGGTTGATGTTTTGCAGAAGGGCATTCATTTCAGTTTGACAGTGGGATAATAAAATCAGATTTTTTGAAAAAGAGCCGAGAATAGCATTGAAGACAAAGAGCATGTCGACTCAATTACAAAATATCTCACCTGTTTCAGTAGTGCAGTTATTGTAAACCCTTTAGGGTTGTTACAAAGTCTTTTAGGTTAATTTTTTTGGTAACCCTAGAATGATCGGTTGCTTGTTGCATCTCTTGGTATAAAGGGATTTTTTATGATCATTCTGAGGAATTGGAGTTTAGGTGTTAAAAAGATAGAAATTTCTAAAACCCTAGCTTTTCAGTCAAGGATTGTAATTTTTGATATCATTTTATCAAACAATAAAGAAGAAGTATAGGTTGTTCTTATCTTGCAAGCTTACTATTCTGGATACTGTATGCATATGGTGAGAGGTTATACTTAATACAAACCTCAGATCTTTGCTCTCCTTTGCTCTATTTTTTGAATCTTTAGATTTTTGTATAAAGGTTTATGTGAATGTATTGATGCTTTGAGTTCCAACCTAGGGATGGATTAAAATATTGCTCAAAGTGGGATGTGTTCTTAGAGTTTAGGTGAAGGATTTTCATAACCAGGAAAGAGTTGGGATATATTTGTATTTATGTCTAGAGACCAATTTTAGGCACCATTTTATTCATCCTTTTCCTTGATATTTTTCCCAATGGATAAGGCACTGGCCTATATTCTCCTATCTTTGTGTTGAGAAGAGTGATTCAAACCTTATGATCCCAATCATTCAAATCACTACCATTCTTTTAATTTTATTTACATTTATGTATTGTCCTATCCAGTGATGGAGAGTCAATGAACAATAGGTTCTTGTTTAGTACTTTCTCACCGTATTCATCTATTGAAAGATCCAATAAAGAAATAAGGGGTAGAGTTAGAACTATCAGTCAGATTGGATTAGGTGTACCCATGTTGGTTTTGCAGAGCCAGAAGTAGAAGAGGGAAATCTTATCCCTACAGTTGGTCCAATTGCTCATAGATTGCTCACATTTGGAACTAACCAATCCTTATATCCATCATGGGAAAATTGGTATCTCATGAAGTGTAAAATCCTATTCAAGAACCAACAAATTGGTGACTCTACTGGGGAAAGATAAACAAGTCTTTTTAAAGAAAGTAGAATTTTTGGTGTTTTCATTGATAAATCAAGTTTCAAATTGATTCATCCCTTTCAAGTCACTATAAAATCAGTGATTCTACTGGAGAATAGAGAAATATTGTCAAAAGAAAATAGTGTAGGTTTCAAGTTGAGCTAGACTCCTGACCTACCTATTTCAATCATTTGATATCTCTGATGTTACAAATTAGTATAGATAACATGGGTAGAAGTTGAGCTTAGACTCCTGGCCAGCTTATCATTTATCCAGTGAACTTCATTAAAGAGTATAAGAGTCAGTTTCAATAAGATTTCAAATTATCTCACATATTGTGAGTGGCAACTTTGAGCATCTCTATAACCAATACTTTATAATATATAAGTATGAGTTTCAAAATCACAAGGTCTAGGAGGAAGGAACACCCAGAAGAAATCTTGCAGGGTGGGCTTCCTGCCACATCAAGAAAGACTCAGGTTAGGAAAGAAAAAAGTGTTGATGATACATCCCTAACCTGGAAGAAAAAGGGAAACCTAAGGCAAGAGGGTCCTACCCCTCCTAGTCAGCAAGGAAATGCCTTAGAGTATGAGGAGGTAGTTGATCTAGGCCTAAACCAGTATGAAAACTATTACTCCCCCACAGACAGAGAGGGTGAAAGACCATCCCACAATAGAAGGCTTTCAGGAAAATTTAGTAGGTCTAGAAGCAAAAGCAGAGGTGGATAGAATTTTTTTCCCCCTTTAACCATTGATTCATCAATACCCCAAGGCCCCCATGAATCTCAAGATCAGCAAGAATAGCCCCAAGCACAACAAGATGAGTCTGAAACTACTTTGCCTAATTCTGAGGAAATTTTTGAGGAAGTGTATGAATTGGAAAGAAGAATTCAAGAACAAGCAGCCATTAGGCAAAAGAGAGAAAATGAGAAGGATGAAAGGGTTAGACATGCTATGATCAGGGCTGACCAATTAAGAAGGCGGCTGTTAGATTTAGAGGCTATAAATTACGTTCCTATTCCTAAAAAGACAAAAGAGTTTCCTGTTGTCCATAAGACTTTTGAAGCTAGGAAACCAAAGGATAAAGGGAAACAAAAGGAAGTGGGCATTTCAATTAAAGAACCTGTATCCCCTAAAATCCCTATAGACTAGGCCTTAAGATTGGAAGCTGACCTTGAGAAGGCTAAAAAAGAATAGGAATCACTAGCCAAAGAACTTGAAAAGGCAGAACTAGAGGCTGCAACATTAGAAATGAAAAATAAAATTGATTTTCTTAAAAGGTCTGCAAGACCTACAAATTTTTCTAGTTCTACCATGACACAAGGAGCAAATGTCACAAATTTAGCAAATCAGACAACTAGTGTTCCCCCACCAGGAGGTTTTAAAGGTGCTGTCACTACAAATAATAATGCATCTACATCTCAGGGTGTAGGTATTTTTAATTTAGGGGTTATACATGAAAGATGTAAACAATTGGTTTTTACTGGTATCCTTGGTTATCCTAATCCCATCCCTAAAGAAATCAGAAAGAAGCTTCCTAAATTCATAGGAAGCAATGTTGTAACTTGTGAGGAACATTTAAAGAAATTTATTGATGTCATTGATGACTATAACATTGTGCCTGATGATGTTATCATGAAATTGTTTGTGCAATCCCTAACAGAAGACTCAAGGGATTGGTTTAGGGCTTTGCCACATGGTAGCATAGGTTCATGGGATCAGCTTAGGCATTGTTTCAAAGAGTAGTATGGTGACAAAACTCATGAAGGTTTTATGCTGAATGAGTTCAATAACATAAAAATTAATTTCAATTTGAAAAGGCCATGCATAAATTGTTGCAGGTTATCTGATTGGATGATAGGGTGTGCCTAGACACATATTTAAATGCTTTGGATTCTAATATGGGTTACCTATTGAGAGATAAAAATCCAAGAAGTTTGGTTGAAGCTTACAAGTTAGCTATGAACATAGAAAGCAACCACAGAATCTCAGGAAAGTTGAGAAGAAGGGAAGATGACAGATCACCATTGTTGAATAGAAAAGATCTAGGAAAGCCTCAAGGTGTGAAACCTAAGGATGATGAAAGCCTAAAGAAGATTCTGAAAGCAATCAAAGATCTGAAGCGTGGTGAAAATAGAGGTAATAAAGCTGTAGGAGGGGACAAGCCCCCCTTTAATAATTTCAACAAATTGCCAAGAATGCAGAATTACCCCTATAACACTCAATGGAAAGATGGGAAGCCTTTTATTCCTGAGAAAAGAGATAAACCAAATGATAGGACCCCTGATCCATTACAAATAAATTCAATTAATGTAGTGGAAGAAGTCCCATGGTGTGTTGCTTGTCAGTCACCGCATGATCCTAATTATTGTGCCATATCCCAGAATGTTTCTGCACATGAAGAGTAGGATTGCAATGAGGAACAACCTTATGATGACCAGGGATGTGGGATGTTTTATTCTCATGTTTTGAGTGAGGTAGAATCTACTGAAGAGGATGAAAATCAGGATGCTTCACATTCCCAAACAAGAAATGAATCATATCATCAGCAAGTTTTTTCAGATGATGAAGATAGTGAGCCTGACAACATCTAGCGTAATGTTCAAAATAATGAACAAACAACTATTTTGAGAAGTCCTTCTGATGAAGAAATTGCTTTGATAACTGCCAATATGGTTACTTAGGAAAAGGAAAATTATAACTTGAGGAATAGAATTGTTGGTGATGCAGATCCCAAGCCAGTTGGTATTTTTATCAAGAAGATAGATAAGAATGTAAAAACTTCACAAGAAAAGACTAAGGATGCTAATCCTGTTGATAAAGTCAAGATAAAGAAAGTGGCCAAGCCTAATATTGTTTATAAGGTAAAAACTAAGCCTACTGCTGAGGTCGTACCAATTTTGCAAAAGAAAGGCAAGGCTCAAATTGACAAGCCTAGAGATACATCCACCCAAGAAGCTGATAAAGAGATTGCAGATTCAAAACCAGATGTACCTAATTTAAAATATGTTCAAGTTGACATGAGTAAATTTTTGTCTCAAATCACTGTCAAAGTTCCATTATTAGAGATGATGAGAATAGAAGAACATAAGAAAAATTCCTTGAAATGGGTAAAAAGTGTAGTACATATTGATGCTCAAAAAAAAGGAAAAATTGAGAAACAAGTAGCAATTGTGGATGAAGAAGATGAAAATTGTAGTGAGGAGATTATTTCTAAAATCCCTCAAATTTATTTGGACACAAATGTTGTTAGTACTACAGTAGGATCAATTGATCCTTTTTTCTTAACTTTGCAAATAAATGGAAAGTTGCTAAAGAATTGTATGATTGATTCTGGAGCATCAAATACTGTTATGCCTACTAAGGTTATGAAGTCATTGGGATTAAAAGTGGATACACCTCATGGTAGGTGTCAAGCTATGGATTCAAGAGAAGTACCAATTGTTGGTATTATTAAGGCTTTTCCTTACAGATTGGCTACATACCCCAACAAACAATTGACCATGAGTGTCTTGGTAGTGGATATTCCTCCCCAGTATGGAATGTTACTGTCAAGAAAATGGAGTGCCTCTATGGGAGGTAGCATACAGTGTGACTTATCATTTTCCACTTTTAATTTTGAGGGAAAAAATATCAAAGTCACTAGGGAATCTAGAACCCCACACATGATTGAAGAAGAAGAGCAGGACAACATGAATTGTTTCCTTGATACTGATATTAATGCCTTCAAGGTCCAAGATAAGGAGGCAGAGGAAGGTATTGAGCCTCCCCACAAGTTGGAAAGCCAAGAAGGATGGGTTGACCTAGACAATCTATGGACCATGTATTCTAATGGAGAAAATAGCAAAGAAGGATTTGGAGCTGGAATATTGCTTATATCTCCAAATGGTAAAACTTTCAAGTTCTCATTTACTTTATTATTTTCTTGCACAAATAATGTTGTAGAGTATGAGGCTCTGTTAATTGGTCTAAGATTAGCATCAAAGCATGGCATAAAGTGTTTGGAAGTTATAGGTGACTCTGAGTTAGTCATATCCCAAATTAGATCAAAATATGCTTCAAAGAATCAGAAGTTGAAACAATATAGGAATGCAATATGGGATGAGATTGAAAGCTTTAATGCTTTTAATATTTGTTGGATGGAAAGAAGTCAGAATAGGATGGTAGATTTGTTGGCTAATATAGCCCTTAGACAAGAAGATGTTACATTTGCAGATGTTTCTAATATAGAGGTACAAGCCAGACCTTCCATCCCTAACAATCTAGATAATTGGCAAGTTTTTTCTGATGACCAAGATATATTAAGGTTTCTCCATTGTGAATCTCACTTTGGTGATAAATAAATAGATTTTAGTGCTTATGTTAATATAGTGAATGGAAAAGATGTCATCTTTGGGAAAGAGGTTTTGCAACTAAAATCAAACAAGGTTCCTAAGGGACTAGTTGCTCTTGAAAGGACATTTGACAATAAAGACAAGGCATTCTCTGCTAGTACTGATAAAATCAATGACCTTGAAGAGATAAAATTGGGCATTGGGATAGCTCCCAAGAAAGTTTACATAGGCAAGTCTCTCTCTCCAAGAACTAGAAAAAATTTGATTGACCTTCTTAGAAAATTTAGGCATGTTTTTGCCTGGTCTTATGAAGACCTTAAAGCTTACAGGGAGGACCTTTTTCAACATGAGGTCCCACTCAAGGAAGGCACAAAACCTTTCAGACAAAAATTAAGACTTGTTAACCCTACCTTGTCAACCAAAATGTAGAGTGAACTCAAGAAGATGATGGATGCTAGAATAATCAAGCCAATTAGGCATTCCACTTGGGTTTCAAATTTAGTGCCTGTTAGAAAAAAGAATGGTGATATCAGATTATGTGTAGATTTTAGGAATCTTAACATAAATTCTCTGAAGGATAATTATGGATTACCAAATATGGAGAACATGTTGCAAAAGGTCATTGGATTAGAATTGATGTCCATGATGGATGGCTTTTCTGGTTACAATTAGGTTATGGTAAAGGACACATAATAGTTTAAAAATGCATTTACAACTCCATGGGGAACATATGTTTATGTAAGAATGCCATTTGGGTTGACTAATGCAGGTGCCACTTTCTAGAGGGCTATGGATCTAGCCTTTGCAGATTTCATTGATAAATTTATGGTGGTATATCAGGATGACTTGATAGTCTTTTCAGCAAAAGAAGAACAACATTGTCAACATCTTGAGAAAATTTTTATCAGAGCATTAGAGTATGGAGTTTCTTTGAACCCAAAGAAGTGTGCCTTTGGTGTGATAGAAGGAAAACTTTTAGGGCACATTGTTTCAAAAGATGGTGTGAGGATAGATCCTGAAAGAGTAGAGGCTATTGAAAAACTATCCTTACCAAAGAATATCAAGGGAATTTAGTCCTTTTTAGGACAGGTTAACTTTTTAAGAAGGTTTATCACAAACTTTGCAGAAATCAGTATTCCCATATCAAGGATGTTAAAGAAAGGAGCAAAAATGGAATGGAATACTGAAGTAGTTCAAGCCTTCAATGAAATTAAGAGGGCCATTAAGCATGCCCCAATCTTAAAGACACCAGATTATAGCCAGCCAATGCAAATTTTCTCTTTTGCATCTACTCATACTTTTGCTGCAGTGCTATTACAAAAGAATGCCGAAGGTTTTGAACAACCTATTTTGTTTTTCAGTAAGACTTTACAAGTAGTAGAATTAAATTATGATATCATTGAGAAACAAGCTTATGCCTTAGTCAAGGCCATTAAAACATTTAGATGTTATTTGGTGGGAGCCACAGTTGTTGCCTATGTTCCAAGTGCTACAGTTAAGGACATTTTGGTCCAACAAGAGGTTTCAGGAAGAAGATGTAGGTGGATTAACAAAATTCAAGAATTTAACATTGATATCCACATTACAAAGTTGGTTAGAGGTTTAGGCCTAGCAAAGTTGATGGCCCAAAGTAATCTAAATGCAAACCAGATCAATATGCTAGAAGAGGATCAAAGGCCTTATGTCAGCAACATGGATTGTTGTGAATGGTACAAGGATATTGTCAAATATTTGCAAATGATGGTCTTACCCCCTAAATTGGATGATAATAAAAGAAGAACTATTAAACTCCACTCTTTGAGATATGCAATTATGAATGGTGAGCTTTGGTGGAGTAGTGAAGGTGTTTTGCTCAGGTGTGTAGACCATGACAAAGTCAAACTTTTGATGGAAGAAATGCACAATGGAGTTTGTGGAGGACACTACATGGCAAAGGCTACATCCCACAAGATTATCAGGGTGGGTTTTTGGTGGCCTTCACTTTTCAATGATACCCATCAGTTTGTCAAGAAGTGTGATCCTTGCCAAAGATTTGCAGGAAAACTAAAATTTGGTGGGAGTTTGCCTCTCAAACTTGTTTCTGTTCAAGCCCCTTTTCAAAAGTGGGCTATGGATTTCATTGGTGAAATCCCTAATAAATCTAGTGGTGGACATTCCTACATCTTAGTAGCAACAGATTATTTCACTAAGTGGGTCGAGGCAATCCCTACAAAAAGAGAAACTAGCAAAGTAGTAATAGATTTTATGATGTAGAATATCTTGACAAGGTTTGGTTGCCCAGAAACTATGGTGGTTGATAATGCATTATGTTTTAGGTCAGAAGAGTTTGTTGACTTCTGCCGACATAATGGTATTAAAATTTCATATTCATTTTCTTATCATCCACAAGGCAATGGCCAGGCAGAATCCAACAATAAGAGTTTAATCAAGATTTTGAAAAGAGTCCTGGACAAAAACAAGAAGGCTTGGGATTCCAAGTTATTACAAGCCTTATGGGCTGATAGAGTTATAATAAAGAAAGTAATAGGGTGTGCCCCTTTTGACTTAGTGTATGGAATAAATGCAAGATTACCTCAAAATAACTTGTTGCAGATGTATCAATTCATTCAGAAATATGACGAAGATGTTGAAGAAGATATTAATGTTAGAATGAATGATTTGATTCAGCTAAATGAGGTAAAAAATGATGCACACATCAAGAATGAGAAGTTGCAGGCCCAGTGCAAAGTCCTGTATGATAGAAGGACTACTCAGAGAAATTTTGCAGAGGGAGACATGGTATTAATGTGGAATGTAAGAATGCAAGACAAAGGAAAACATGGGAAATTTGATCCCATATGGTTAGGCCCATATATTATTGAAGCAAAATGGGGAGAAGGTTCTTACATTCTGAAGAATTTGATAGGAGAGCTCTTGGAGTTGCCTGTTCATAGTCAATTTTTGAAATTCTATTTCTCCTAATGGTTTTGGTAGTTTCTGTATAGGTTTTGTTTAAGTTTTTGTGTATAGTTCCCTGTTTTTGGTTCAAATTTTTGGTTCTGGTCTGCTGTACGAGGAGATTCTAGTTTCTTGTTGTATCTACAAGAGATACACATCCCCGAGCATGAGCTACTATTAGCACAAGTAAAGGTTCCATGGTTGAATCATATTTTCCAGGTCTCTACAGTTGTTTTTCCTTATTTTCTGGCTAAAATCCTTGTTTAAAATTAAAAATCTAGTCGTTGTGTTTAAAAAACCCTAATTACCCTAGCCCTATTCTAATTTCATGTTACTTTATCAAGTCACTTAAAATCTCAATAAACCATGTGCTTAAATGTTATACCACTTTGCATGTTGATCAGTTAGGTTTTTTAACGTCGAGACCCCTTTTAATATTTCCTAAGTTCCTAAGTCTATCGGTGTTAAATATTTTTCCTAAGCCCCCCAGTGTATATTTTTCCTAAGTTTTAGCCTTATAAAATGTGTGGCTGTCATAAGTACGCAAGCTTTCTACATGTCAGAGTTTCTGACATGTGTCTTTGTGACTTTTTGACACCTATCCCAGCAGGCCCGTACTCAGGGTCCGAGGGCAGTTAAATGATGGGCTAATCCAATGGTTGTCACTATACCATTGGACCAAGATGCTTGATCTTTAAGCATCGCAGTATAATGACAACCATCTGATGCAAAGGTGAATGGGGTGACAGATAGGTGGGTTTGAAATAACACGTAAGCACAGTTGGTGGCATCTTATTGGTCCATCTATTAACACATTGGCAGTTGTCAGTGGGTCTTGATATTCGGCATGTCAATGGGTCCTGACCTTGTCAGAGAATTGATGAACAGCATAAGTTCTTATTGAATTTGTCAGAGGCTTGAGATTATGCGATGGCCATTGATCTCATCCGGTGTCAAAGGGTTGTCAGGCCAAGGTAAGATTCTTAATCTGATGGTGGGCGTATGTTCTGGTGGAATCTTCATGGCTTATGAGGGTTTAAGACCGACCGTAGATTTTTTTCATGTCAGGGGATCTATCAGAGCAGTATAAACGGGTAGATCTAATAGTTGTCGTAAGATCTGATAGAATGTGTCAGATGCATGAGATTTTATGACAACTGTTGATCACATTTAAAGGTGGCCCAGTTTTTGGTCTCAGGTTTTTGGTGATTCAGACAAGTTTTTGGCGGCACCGATAAATTCTTTTGTGTCCGCTCATTCACAAAGTTTTTGGCAGGGTTCTAAAATCTTTTAGCGATCTAGCGAATACATGTTCATTGAATCTCTAGATAAAGTGGCATTGTTTCAAATTCTTTAGCGAATTGGTGAAAATTATTTGGTTGCTAATTCACTAGATAGTCAGTGGGCCCTCTATTTTCTTATGTATTCACCAGTTCACAAAGATTAACCTGAGGTTAGGAAGGGACTTCGTCATTCAGTGAATGCAGTCATTCGCTGAATCATTTGACTTAACCACAGTCAAGGAAGGCATTAAGCAACTTGAATTTTCTTGCAGTCACATGTTCATAGGATAACATAAAGGTTAAGGTCAGCCAAGAATTGTGGGACCATTTCTGCTAGGTGTTGGTGAGGTGTTGTGTTGTGATTGGTTGAGCTAGAAAGAAGTGTAAACATGTTAGTGGGCCTGAGAGATTCTTAAGAATGTAGAGATGGAGGATCTAACAGTTGTCGTATCATCGCATAGAATCTCTTGAGGCTATGCGATCTTACGATAGCCATTCATTTTAAAGCTTATGAAGAAGTGGGTCCAAAGTGCTGATTCATTGCTGACGTGCTCTATTTTCATTGGTTCAAAGGTTTTATGAGGTGGAAAAGTAATTTTTAAAGGTTTTGTTTACTATTGAAGGATTCTACGAGCTGCCCAATCCGTCAGGAATAAGATAGATCAACGGTCACATTTTAAAGTTGAGCCGGTAACCATTTTTTATTTGATTTCAAATTTCCTACAGGGTTTTGCTAGGGTTTTTGATGCAGAGGGTTGTAAAATGAAGCGGTGGCCATGAATTAAATTCTTCAGTATAGATTGTAGTTGGGGAAGGATATAGAAGACATAAACTATTGATAGAATCTGATTTTTGTTCCTATGATGTCGAGCCAAATGATTTTTATGGTTGATTTTTTGCAGAAGGGCATTCATTGCAATTTGACAGTGGGATAATAAAATTAGATTTGTTGAAAAAGAGCTGAGGATAGCATTGAAGACAAAGAGCACGTTGACTCAATTACAAAATATCTCACCTGTTTCAGTAGTGCAATTATTTTAAACCCTTTAGGGTTGTTATAAAGTCTTTTAGGTTAATTTTTTTGGTAACCCTAGAATGATCGGTTGCTTGTTGCATCTCTAGGTATAAAGGGATTTTTTATGATCATTCTGAGTGATTGGAGTTTAGGTGTTAAAAAGATAGAAATTTCTAAAACCCTAGCTTTTTAGTCAAGGATTGTAATTTTTTATATCATTTTATCAAACAATAGAGAAGAAGTACAAGTTGTTCTTATCTTGCAAGCTTACTATTCTAGATACTGTATGCATATGGTGAGAGGTTATACTTAATACAAACCTCAAATCTTTCCTCTCCTTTGCTCTATTTTTTGAATCTTTAGATTTTTGTATAAAGGTTTATGTGAATGTATTGATGCTTTGAGTTCCAACCTAGGGATGGATTAAAATATTGCTCAAAGTGGGATATGTGTTCTTAGAGTTTAGATGAAGGATTTTCATAACTAGGAAAGAGTTGGGATATATTTTTATTTATGTCTGGAGACCAATTTCAAACACCATTGTATTCATCCTTTTCCTTGATATTTTTCCCAATGGATAAGGCATTGGCCTATATTCTCCTATCTTTGTGTTAAGAAGAGTGATTCAAACCTTATGATCCTAATAATTCAAATCACTACCATTATTTTAATTTTATTTACATTTATGTATTGTCCTATCCAGTGATGGAGAGTCAATGAACAATAGGTTCTTGTTTAGTACTTTCTCACCATATTCATCTATTGAAAGATCCAATACAAAAATAAGGGGCAGAGTTAGAACTATCAGTCAGAGTTAATACTATTGGATCAGGTGTACCTCCCTTGGTTTTGTAGAGCCAGAAGTAGAAGAGGGAAATCTTATCCCTATAGTTGGTCCAATTGCTCATAGATTGCTCACATTTGGAACTAACCAATCCTTAATATCCATCATGGGCAAATTGGTATCTCATGGAGTGTAAAATCCTATCCAGGAACCAACAATATCCGTATACCATTCACAACAATCCAAGTCACAGATGAAAGGCCTATGTTCTTCTTCAAGAACATTGATGTGGTTAGCATCTAGATTTATTTGAGCCATAAGTTTTTCTAACCCTAGTCCTCTAACTAGCTTTGTGGTCTAGACGTCAATATTGAACTCTTGGATTCTATGTATCCATCTACACCTTCTCCCTGAGACCTCTTGTTGAACCAAGATGTCCTTCACAGTAGCACTAGGTACATATGCAACTACAATTGCCCCAACCAAATAGCACCTAAATCTTTTTACAGCCTTGACTAATGGATAGGCCTATTTCTCATTTATGTCATACTTTAACTAAACTGCCTGCAAGGATTTGGTGAAAAAGGATATGGGTTGTTCAAAACCCTCTGAGTTCTTTTGTAACAAGACTACAACAATAGTATGATAAGAAGTAAATGAAAAAATTTGGATAGGCTTGAAAAATTTTGGTGATCTTAGTACGGGAGCACTTTTAATGGCTTTCTTGATGCCATAAAAGGCTTTCTTGGCCTCTTCACTTCATTCAATTTTTGCATTTTTCTTAAGTATTTTGGAGATAGGGACACTAATTTCAGCAAAGTTTGTGACAAACCTTCTGAAAAAATTGATCTCCCCAAAGAAAGATTGGATAGCTTTTACATTCTTTGGTAGTGGTACCTTATTAATTGTTGCTACCCTTTTGGGATCAATCTTGACTCCATCCTTAGATATAATGTGGCCCAAAATTTTACCCTCAGTCACCCCAAAATCACACTTCCTTGGATTAAGGGAAATCCCATACTCTAAAGCTCTTACAAATTTTTTTTCCAAGTGGCCACAATGTTGATCCCTCCTCTCTAAGTAAGTTGTCAAATCATCTTGATAAACAATAAGGAACTTGTTTATAAAATCTGCAAATACCACATCCATAGTCCTTTGAAAAGTAGCCCCAGCATTGGTTAAACCAAAAGGCATTCTAACATATACATAAGTGCCCCATGGAGTAGTGAATGTAGTTTTGAATTTTTCTATTTCTTCGACAACAACTTGATTATAACCTGAAAAACCATCAATCATGGACATCAGTTCAGATCTAGTAACTCTTTGCAACATGGCTTCCATGTTTGGTAGACCATAATTATCCTTTAAAGAATTTATGTTCAGATTTCTAAAATCCACATAGAGTCTGATGTCTCCATTCTTCTTTCTCACTAGGACAAGGTTAGAGACCCATGTTGAGTGTCTAATAGGTTGAATTATGCCTACATCACTCATCCTTTTTAACTCATCCTACATCTTGGGTGCCAACATAGGGTTGATAGGTCTCATCTTTTGTCTAAAAGGTTTGGTATTCTCCTTCAAAGGGATTTCATGCTGGAATAAATCTTCTCTATATGATTTTAAATCATCATTAGACCAAGAAAATACATGCATATATTTCCTAAGAAGACTTATCAATGGTTTTCTTATTTCAGGAGTCAGACCTCCCCCAATATATACATTTTTTGGAGCTTCCCTTGTCCCTAAGTTTATTTCCTCCACACCTTCGGGCTTACTTAAAGGCCTTCTTTGAAAAGTGGTATCATGATTATCAAATGCTCTTTCTAGCACTACCAAACCCTTTGGGACCCTATTTGATTTAAGCTACAAGACTTCCTTGCCAAGGAAAGTATCTTCATTTTCTTATGTTTTAACATAGTTAGCAAAATTTATTTCTCTATCACCAAAATTTGCATCATAATACAAGAATCTTAAAATGTCTAAGTCATCATTAAAAACCTGCCAGTTTTCAAAATTGTCTGGAATGGATGGCCTAGTTTGAACCTCAATTTTAGATATCCCTACAAAAGTGATATCATCTGGCCTTAAAGCAATGTTAGCTAGTAAGTCATTCATCCTATTATGGCCTCTATCCATCCAATCAATATAGAAAGCATCAAAGTGTTCTATCTCATCCCAAATAGCATTCCTATATTGTCTTAATGTCTTGTTTCTTGATGCATATTTGGATCTCACCTGAGACAACTAATTCTGAATCTCCAATAACCCTGAGATTTTTTATTTTATTTTTTGAGGCTAATCTCAAACCTATCAATAAAGCCTCATATTCTATAATGTTATTGGTACAAGTAAATAGAAGGGTAAAAGAAAACTTGAAAGTCTTTTCAGTAGGAGAAATCAACAACACTCCTGCACTAGACCCTTCTTTATAATTTGCACCATCAAAACACATGGTCCAGAGGTCATTCTAACTTGTAACACTACTTTCTTCCTTAGCTAAGAGAGGAGATTCATTTTCACTTTCTCTGCTATGTACTTGAAAGGAGTTTATATCAATATCCAAGAAATAATTCATGTTATTATCATTAGTCTCTTCCTCAATCATATGAGGGGTTGTAACTTCCCTGAATACTTTAATACTCTCACCGGTGATGTTGAATGTAGCATAAGATAAATCACATTAGATGCTACCTCCAATTATTGCACTCCATTTTCTTGATAGTAGCATTCCATATTGAGGAGGTATGTCAACAACTAAAACACTCATGGTTAGTTGTTTTCTTGGATAAGCAGCAAGCCTGTAGGGAAGAGCCTTGATTGTTCTAATTACTGGTACTTCTCTAGAGTCCATAGCTTGGCATCTACCATGGGGGGTGTCAACTTTCAATCCCATTGACCTCATGATTTCAGCATGCATGACAATATTTGGTGCCCCTGAGTCAATCCTGCAATTTTTTAAATCTTATCATTTATGACTAATGTCAAGAGGAAAGGGTCGACAATTCCCATAGAAGTGTTCACAACATTATTATCTAAGTACATTTGAGGTATTTTTGAAACAATCTCCTATGTGTCTTTCCTTTTAATTGAAATTTGACCCTTCATCTTAGTGCTTACTAGTTCCTGGACATTTTTGGCTTGAATACCACTTATCCATGTGAGTGCCTTCTCTTTGTGTTCACTTATCCTCATCATTTCCATCAAAGGCACTTTAACAGTGATTTAGGATAATAATTGGTTCATGTCAATAGGTGCATAATTTAGAAGAGACAAGTCTAACTTGCCTTGTGGGACATAATTGTTCTCAGATTGTGTTGCTGCTCCTAACTTGTTCTCCCCTTTTGATTTACTTTCATGTTGGGGAATTGGGATATTTTCCATTGGGTTTTTGGCCTTTATTTTAAGTGCACTTCTTGGCTCATTTGTTTTTTCACTTCCTTTTAACTTAAACTTTTTGGAATCATCAACAACTTTATTCTTTACAACAAACTACTTTGTGTCTTCCTTGCCCTTTTTAATAAATACACCTGTTGGCCAATCATCTGCATTACCAACAGTTCTATTTCTAAGGACATAATTAATTCTAGCCTATGTCACCATATCAATAGTTATTGGGCTATCTCTTCATCAGAAGGTCTTCTCAATGTAACAGGTTCTTCAACCCTTTTTGTGTTACTATTTATATCATCAACTTCTTCCTCATCTTCATCAGAAAAGACCTGCTGATGGTAAGCTTTTCCTCTACTCTAAGAATTATTCACATAATAATTTTCTTTTTCCTCCTTAGATTCAACTTCTTCAACAAATTTGGAAAAATTCATTCCACAGCCTCTGTCATCATATGATTCATCTTCTTCCTCCCTTTGTTCATCATTTTCAGACATATTCTGAAAGATCACACAATAATTTGAATCATGAGGGGACTGGCATGTTGTGCACCATGGAGCCTCCTTAGTCATATTGACTAAATGATTTTGCAAAGGATCAGGGGTTTTATCATTTGGCTTTAGGTCCTTTCTCTCCAAAACATTAGGTTTCCCATCCTTCCATTGTGTATGGTAGGGAAAATTTTGTAACCTAGGCTGTCTGTTGAAAGTATTGGGAGGAGGCCTATCATTTCCCTAAAACTTATTTTTGTTTTCATTTGGCTTTAGATATTTTAAGGCATTTAAGATCTGCTTGATGTTATCATCCTCCCTAGGCTTTACATTGGTAGGTTTATCAACTTCTTTCTTGCCAAACCTAGGGGGCTTAGGATCTTCTCTTCTCCCTAACTTGCCAAAAACTCTCCTATTGCTTTCAATATTTACAACAAATCTTTGAGCTTCTTTGATATTTAAAGGGTTCTTATCCTTGAGTAGGTATCCCATCTTGGCATCAAAAGCATTAAGATATGTTGCAAAACACACCTTCTCATATAATCTCATGACTTGGAAAAGCTTGTGCATTGCCTTCTGAAATCTCACATTGAATTCAAGGACTTCTTCATTTTGGTTTTTATTTATATTGTTGAACTCATTCAACATGAAACCATCATTGGTCTTATCACCATACTGTTCTTTGAAACAATTAATAAAATCATCCCAAGTACCAATACAATCATAAGGAAGCCATCTAAACCAATCCCTTTCATCCTCAGTCAAAGATTGAACAAAGAATTTCATGATTACATCTTCATGTTTAATTTTATAGTCATCAATCATATCAATGAATTTCTTTAAATGCTCTTCACAAGTGACAACATTCTTACCAGTGAATTTAGGCAACTTTTCTCTGATTTTTGTAGGAATCAAATTAGGATAACCAATAATGTTGTTAAAAAGAAGTTGTTTGTACCTTTCAACATGAACTAGTCCTCTTTGTAGTGATCCACCACCCTGAGAAGTAGAAGCTTTATTATTTGTTATGCTAGAAACATTTGTAGTAATTACTAGTGTAACAATAGCAGCCTGGGTGGAAGAAATTCCAATGTTAGCATTAGATATTACTACAGGAGTATTTGTACTTGAAGGTTCTGAAGATTGTCTAAGAAAGTCAATCTTCTTTTTCATTTCTAATGGTGTAGCCTCAAGTTCTATCTTCTCAAGTTCTTTAGCCAAAATTTCCTGTTCTCTTTTAGCTCTTTCTAACTCACTAGCTAATTTATATAGTGGTTCCAATGGGACTTGGTTACTGATAGGCTCATTTATTGTGATCCCTATTGAGATCTGATTTCCCTTATCCTTACATCTCCTAACTTTGGTATTGAGTTGGATAATAGGTTGTTCAGTAATTTTCTTAAGAGCTCTTACAATATTTATGGCTTCCAAAGATAGCAACTATCTCCTCAACTGGTCTGACTTAATCTGGCCTTGCCTTATTTCAGCTTCCTTTTCCCTCTTCTTCCTGATAGCAATTTTTTCCTAGATTTTTTTTTCTAAATTAGACACTTCTTCAAAGATGTCTTTAGAATCTGGGAGAGTGGTTTCAGATTCTGAAGTTTCAACCAAGAAATCTTGTTGTTCACCTCTAGGATTATGAGGGCTTCCAAAAAGGGGGATCCCCTAGGTTGGAGGATCACCTCTTCCTTCTAAGCCTCTAGTTCTACTTCTTGACCTCTTGTTTTCTCCTTGAGGTTCTATATTTAGGGGCATTCCTTTCTTATGGTGTGTCTCACCATCCTCTTTAGAATGATGATAATAGTAATCATCATATGCTACTAAACCTAGATCTACTACTTCTTCGTACTCTGAAACATTTCCTTCATGGTCATGATGAAAGGTATTATTCTCACTTGTATTTTTCTTCTATCTCCATGCCTGAGACATATCTCTATCACCTTGATTTCTTCTAGGCTAACAGGGTCTAGAAGTACTTGGAAGTTCACCTTCTAACCTATTTTTAGGGTGGTCCTTCCTCCAAGCCCTAGTATTTCTCTGACTCATACTTGAAAGTGTGTGAAATGATCTTTATTTTTATTACCTTTTACTCAACACTACTACAGAGATTCTCAAAGTTGCCACCAACACAAGTTGGGAATTATTTTCACAAACTTAGTAATTCAGAGTATTCAATACTTGGATAGAAATCAATGAAAGAGCTTATAACAAATAAATGAAAATCTTGCTAAGATTTTCAAGATTATGTAAAAATCCAAAGCTTACAAATAATTCTCTATTCTTCAATGGTACTTACTGGTTTTGATAAATAAGAAGGCTAGGAGTCTAGCTCAACTTGTACCTACATTATTTGATATCAAATTTATAACACTAGAGATCTACAACCTAGATTTATCATAGTTATTTCATCTCTATTCCCCAATAGAGTTGCCATTTTGTTGGTTCCTCAAACTGGACTTTATGTTTTCAAAAGCAACCAATCCATCTATAGATTTTAAGGATGGGCTAGATCTAAATATTGAATTCTAAGATGACTGGACCAACTATAGGGACAAGACTTCCCTCTACACTTCTGGCTCTACAAAACCAAGGAGGGTGCTCCTAATCCAGGAACAAGTAGCCTTACTTCAACAATAACAGATTGGATTTATTAACAATAGATAAATGATAAGAAAATACTAAATGATGACCATTCATTCATTGATTCTCCATTATCATTAGGTGGAATACTACTCTACAAATTACTGTACTTAAATAATTTCAACAGATTTATATCAAATTGTTAGGAATAGAAATAAAACCCTTAAGCATTGATTTCTTATTAAAAATCTCCACTGCTGACCAGTACCTTATCCATTGGGAAAAACCCTCACTGCAAGATTGTGATACATGAACAAAATATATTGAACTTTTATTGTATTTATCCCCTGAAAATACTAATCACCTTGTGGTGGATTTTATCAAAGGACTCCTAAATTCACACTCCTTATTTATATCCTTATGCAAGACTTAAAGAATTTATCTCATATCAAAAGCTTATTTAATCTGATCCTAGATAAGAGCTAAAGAATATTAACATACACATATAATTTATCCATGTAATGAACTTTGTCAATTCATAACTCAAGAAGAAATACACAATGGAGAGATGTAAACTTTGGGTTTTATTCAAATTTTATACCAATATCATATATACAAAATGCTTTAAAATGCAACTTTTTGGATATTTAATTGAACTAGCAATATTTCTCTTTACAAAAAAATTGCCTAATATAGTCTACTATACCCTAGACTCAAAACTTGTCAGTAAGAATGCTCAAGTTTTGGTCCCTACCAAATGATCTTGGTAATCCTTTTATAGAATCAAGGATTGCATACAAGCTTCAGATCTTTCTTACAAAAGACAAAAAGAGTTTTACCATATAAGACAAAAAAGGCAAATATAACACCTTCTTGTTACAATTTTATAAAATGACTTGTAGAGATGAGCACCAAAATTTGCAACAATTCCCAAGGTCAGTTTAATTTCTGCTAGGTGTAGCATCTATGCCTTCTTTAACTACTTAAGGTTCCCATATTGCTCTCTTTTCTTTCAAGGAGTTGGGGCACTGCCACTTGTTGCCTCTTCAGTGGATGTTTCTTCCTTGGCACTTTCCATAGGATATGTTGTTTCCCAAGATGCATAGGTTTCTTCACTTGGCCAATGAAAGGGCAAAACTTCATCCCTCTTCGGTAGTAATTTGTCCCAATCAGCAACCACTTGGTAAACCTCACTTCATACATTAGTGAAGTGTATTCTTATATCCTGTAATGTTTTGATTAGTTGTACAAAAGGGGTATTATCCTCTGTATTCAAAATAGTGTCTATTCTATTTGACACTTCCCCATCAATTTGTTCTAGCCACTGATCCCTATCTTTTATAACTCCATCTTCTTTGACAAGACCTGGGAACATCTAAAAACTATCCTAAAAGTACCTAGCCCTTAATATCTCTACTTTCTCTTTAGACTTTCTCTATTTACCTAAAACTCAAAAAGGTCCTTAACAAATTTATAAGTATTTGTTAGTTGGATATCAACAATGCATTGATCTACCAGCAAATCAAAGAAATATTTCAACCTATTCTTTCTAGCAGCCCACTTTTCCAAAATTGGGTCTATAGTAGCTATCTCTTTCTTAAAAGAGATCAAAATGTCAGATAGTTGCTTAGCAACTCTGTAAACCTCTCTTGGTTTTACATTAGCAACCAAATGTAGGATTGTGTCCTTTATTTTCTTTTCATACCTTTGTTTTTCCCTTTGTTTTATGTCTTCATCACCTACAGAAGGGGGAAGAGGGGAGAGGGGGTATTCAATGATAGGGCTTGAAGAAGAAGGTCCAATAGGGGAAGAAGAAATTTTCAATTTCCTTGATACTTGAATTGGGCCCTACTCACCAAACCTCTTCTTCAAGTCTGCAATTAAAGTATCTTTTTCATATATGCTTTTCCTTAGCTCCCCATAAGCCTTCAACACTGTCTCCAATCTGAGTGTAATCTCTTCCTTTAACTTGGATTCTTTTTCGCCACCCTTCATGTCAGTTGAGCTATTTCTACCACCATGCCTGATGCCTCAACTATAGAAGTGTCAGTGACCCTTTTGACTATCATGCTACAAGTGAGATCACCCCTAGTAATCTTCTTTCCCTTGTTACTTCCATTCTTCTTCAGGGACCACATGACCAAAGCCTAATGGTCATTGCTAAAAGTGACTCCCTTAATGACATGTTCTACCTCCTCCTTGGTTTTATGAATAGGGGTGGTCTACTTTTTGACTACATCCAAAACCACTACATCTTCTATGTCCCACTCTGGGAGGATAAGAACTCCTAAGTTCCTCACTAAGTCTCTCCCCTATTATGGAGTGACCTTCTCAAACCTATTTGTCATTTCTTTCCTTACCTCATCCTCAATGATCTTGAGGTCCTTGTCTAGATTCTCCTCATGCCATTTCTCACATGTTTCTTCAAACTAACTAATGTTTAATTTCCAAAAAAATTGCATGAATTCTCTAGCCTTCACAAAAGAATCATCAGCTAAGAATTCATCACATGCTTTTTTGATTATGGGGTCTAATTCTATGCCTATCATCTCTCCCACTATTATATCTAGTTTAGGTTCTTTTGGTGGCTTTGGCACCCCCTCATTTATCTCCTCATAGGTCATGAAAATTTGACCTAAAGATCCCATCTATTGTACTTTCTCTGTAACCTCTTGATCATTCATGATGTTTAGAGGTGATTGGGAAGGAGAATAAAATTCCTCAACATGTTGAGACCTCTCTTCTAGCTTTTGTCCCTTGGTAGAAGGTGGGGAATCAGGAACATTTTTAGCAAGTTGATCTTGAGGTGAATCTAAAATTTCTACAACCTCATTGTGTTTCTCTACCGACTATGATGTGGAAGGGATATCCTCCTTTTTTTTTATTTGTTTCTTCTTTTCAAGCTCCGGTACTATCACATTGTAACCATTTCTCTTCTCCACCATGTATCTACTTGCGGGTAAAACCTTTGCAAATACAGGCTTTCTCAATAATGATTTTTTTAGGAATGAATGCAAAGTGTTTTGGTAGTCATTCTGTAATAGTTGTTGTTGCATTCATGACTTGGATTGTCATTGATGTCAACACTGTGATATTTTGGATATTAGCAAGAAAGTAGGTACAGTTTTGTTTTGCGCACATGTTTTATTGTAGATTGACTTTTGCATAGTTGATGGTATGTTCTTTGGTGTGTTATTAACCTATGGTTAACAGCACAAAAAGAAATTCATTCATTTGTAAGAGTTATGAGCATTTTGGTGAAAGCAGTGTTTAGACAGTGTTTCTATGTAGCGATGTTCAGAAATCGGAGGATATCTCTTAGCTGGGATGGAATCTAATTTTGTGTAGTTAAAGGAATTTTGGAGACTCATTAATGATGATGTGGTTCATAGCACAAACTTCAAGGATATGTTTGGAGAAAGTTACAGTAACTGGAAGCTGACAGTTTTATGTGAATTCTGTGTGTAGCATGTAGAATTTATTATTTTATAATTGAGGACTGACTCATTTGTAATTATTTGAGTTTGGTATAGAAGAAGGAATTTTTTCCTTATTGTAATGTGTACTATGAAGATTGTGATGTGAATATATGCATGAAGTGAAGAAAAGAGCTAATTTAGTGATGAAGGAAGACTTGTGAGTACAGAGATCTGGAATTGTGATCTTGTGTAGCAGAGAGTGTAGTTTTGGCATAGTGTGAAGGAGGTAATATATTTCATATTATTCTATTCAATAATTCTAAGATCTTTTGGACAGTGGGTTTAGAGATCTTGCCTTGAAGCTGTTTGGGTAGTGGGTCCTTCTGTCTTCCATAAACTCTTAACCGGGTTAGAATCTTTTAACAAGGATTCAAAATCTCCTAATAGGGATTTATACGTAATGAATGTATTTCATAAGACTCCTAACAAGGTCCATCCTCTAACAAGGAACTTTCATATTAGTGCATCATTTTGTGGGCATCATTCCCTCTGGGGTTTACTCTTTTCAAGAGGTTCCCTAGTTAACATATCTTGTGTTATTGTGCAATTGTGTATGATTATCTTTCTATGGTTGATCAGTACATTGATTATATTGTTTAAAGCTATTGAATGGATAAATTATCAGATAACTGATTCACCCCCCCCCCCTCTTAGTTATCTTGGGGATCTTTACTTTCTAACAATTGGTATCAGAGCAGCATGTCCTTGAAAGAAAAGTTTAACAACTTAAGGAGATCCATGGTGAATTTCAGAAAAGAAAGCCCTAAGTTTGATGGAGTAAATTTTGATAGCTGGAAAGAAAAGATGAAGACACATCTATTATGTTTAGGACCAAGTTATTGGTTGATTACAAAGAATGAGAAGACTATCATTGAGGAAGACAATCTAGAGGCAGGAACTAAAGATGAACTAAATCTATTCATGTGTAACATACTTGCAAGAGAAGCACTTTTACCAGCACTACCAGAGAATGAATATAGTTAGGTAAGATGTTTGAAAACATCTCATGCAATTTGGAAAGCTTTACATTCTACTTTTGAAGGTGATGAACATGCAAAGAAGGCTAGATTACAGAATTGGATTTGTGCATTTGAAGATATCAAAATGATGGAAGATGAATCTATTAGAATTTATATTGGTAGGATGTCTTAGATTGTGACAGGAATAAAGTCTTGTGGAGGTGATAAGATAGAGAATGAAGTGATATGGAAAATTCTGAGAACTTTGACACTAGTATTCAAGTAGACAACGCAGATGATTGAACAAGTGATACCTTGTACATCAAACTTTTCAAGAGGGACTCTTCTTGGGAGATTAGAAACAATAGAGATGAACTTGAGATTATCAGGAGAGCTACCTAGAATGGAAACAACATTCAGTGCTCTTAGCATTAGACCTACAAGAATTACTAGTGTGAATGGAGATTATGCCAGCAGTAGCAGATCTGAGGAAGATAAGAAGATTGAAGAAGGTATTGCATTACTTGTAAAAAGAGAACCAGATGGTAAGAAAATCTTTAAATGTTGGACTTGTCAAGAATATGGTCATTTTGCATCTAAATGTCCTAAAAGAGTTAAGAAGTATAGAAGCAACTTTAAACCTAGGAGATCTAAAGAATGTTATTATGCAAATGATGAAGATTTTGAAGCAGGAATTGAAAAACATTTAAGTGACAGTGATAATGATAACTTTGAGGAAATAGGATTTGTAGAAATTAAAGAGGAAAGTTTTGAATCTGATAAAAGGGAAGAAAAAGCATTAGTTTCACAAGTTGAAAAGAAATCTAATTGGATTATAGACAATGGTTGTTCACATCATATGACTGGAGATAAAAGAAAGTTTGTTAAGTTAGATAATTATGATGGAGGAATTGTTAGGGTTGGTAACAATGCACCTTGTTTGATTAAGGGTATAGGATCTATTACTCTTGATGGAAAGACTAACACTGATGATGTTTACTTTGTTGATGGATTAAGACATAATCTACTAAGCGTTGGACAATTGGCTGATAAGGGTTATCAAGTTTGGTTTTCTGAGAAAACTTGTGTGATAAAAGATAAAGATGGAAATCTGATTGGAAAAGGATCCAGAACCAGAGGTAATGTATTCCAGTTGAATCTTACTGAGATGACATGTTTGATAACTAGGATTGATGACAGTTGGTTATGGCATAAAAGGTTTTGTCATATAAACTTTGATAATATTGTCAAGGTGAGCACTACACTTGCGGTAAGAGATTTACCTAGAATTATGAAACCTACTAACATGATTTGCAAAGAATGTATGATGGCAAAGCAGAAAAGGAGTTCATTTCCCAATAAAAAGTTCACATTGGTAGAGAAGTTGGAGATTGTTCATACAGACTTGAGTGGTCCTACTAGGACTAGAGGATTCTATGGTGAAAGGTATTTTATGGTTCTTGTTGATGATTTTACAAGAATGATGTGGATTGCATTTTTGAAAGAAAAATCTGAAGCATTTGATAAATTTAAGATCATGAAAAGAAAAATTGAGAATGAATCTGGAATGAAGATTAGGTGTGTAAGATCTGATAGAGGTGGTGAATTTACATCTAGAGAGTTTAACACCTTTTGTGAAATGAATGGTATTAAGAGACAACTTTCAACCCCTAGAACACTAGAACAAAATGGTATTGCAGAAAGAAGGAACAGGTCAATAACTGAAGCAGCAAGAGCTATGTTATTTGAAAATGATTTGGCTAAAACTTTTTGGAGAGAAGCAGTGAACACAACAGTATACACTATGAACAAAGTACAAATCAGAGAAGATACAAACAAGACACCTTATGATTTATGGCTTGGACATACACCCTCAGTTAAGTATTTTAGAATTTTTGGAAGTAAATGTTATATAAAGAGAGATGATGATATAGGAAAGTTTGATCCTAGAAGTGATGAAGGAATATTTCTTGGATATTCTTTAAAAAGAAAAGCATATAGATGTTATAACAAAAGAACTAAGACTATTGTTGAAAGTGCAAATGTAAAAGTTGATGAGAAGTTTAAAATTCAAGAAATAATGCTTAATTATGAATCTGATGGAGAAGCACAACCTCAACCTAACATTGAAAATGCAGAATTATTTTTTGAAACTAACAATGATTTGCTGAATGAAAGTCATATTGAAGAAAATAGAGAAGAAAATAGAGAAGAAAACAGAGAAGAAAGAAGAGAAGAATCTACAGTCGGAACAAGATCAGTAACTATGACACCTAACAGGTATACTTCAAGACATCACCCTATTGAGCAAGTTATTGAAAGTTTAGATAGAGGATTTTTGACTTGAAATAAGGTACATTTATGTTTGATTTCTCAAATTGAACCTAAGACTACTAATGAAGCTTGTGAAGATGAACATTGGATCAATGCTATGAAAGAAGAACTAGAGCAGATTGAAAAAAACAAGACATGGGAATTGGTCCCTAGACCTGAAGACAAGAATGTGATTGGAACAAAGTGGGTATTCAGAGACAAGATGATTGAACAAGGAGAAGTGATAAGAAACAAAGCAAGATTGGTATGTAAAGGATATTCACAATAAGAAGGAATTGACTATGAAGAAACTTTTGCACCTGTGGCTAGACTTGAAGCAGTGAGAATGTTTCTAGCATATGCAACTTACAAGAAATTCAGATTGTATCAGATGGATGTGAAGTCAGCATTTTTGAATGGTGAATTAGAAGAAGAAGTCTACATTGAGCAGCCTGAAGGTTTTCCTTTGACACAAGAAGGAGATATGGTATGTAAGTTAAAGAAAGCTTTATATGGATTAAAACAAGCACCTAGAACCTAGTATGCAAGATTGGATAAGTATTTATTGAAATTGGGATTTATAAAAGGAATAGCAGATAGTAACTTATACACAAAAGAAATTGAGAATGGTTTGTTGGTTATAGTTATATTTGTTGATGATATTATCTTTGGAGGAGAAGATGAAGCTAGTGACAAATTTGTAGATGAAATGAAGACTGAATTTGAGATGAGCATGATTGGAGAAATGAAATATTTTTTGGGATTATAGATAACACAAAGCTAGGAAGGTATATTTGTAAGTCAGACTAAGTATTTAAATGAATTATTGAAAATATTTGGAATGGAAGATTCTAAACCTGTTGGAACCCCTATGGTAACTAAACATAAGTTATCTAGCAAAGATGAGACACTAGTAGTTGAGCAAAAAAAGTACAGATCTATGATTGGAGGATTGCAGTACTTGACACATACAAGACCTGATATAGCACATTCCATGGGGATTGTAGCAATATTTCAAGTAGAACCTAGAGAATCACATTATGTAGCAGTAAAGAGGATACTGAGATATCTGAAAGGAACAATGGATTATGGATTATAGTATGAGAATTCTGATGATTTTACTTTATGTGACTATACTGATGTAGATTGGGGAGGCAGCGTTGATGACAAGAAAAGCACTAGTGGTGGAGCCTTTTTTCTTGGAGGTAAATTGGTCTCTTGGCTAAGTAAGAAGTAGAATTGTACTTCATAAAGCACGACAAAAGCAAAATATGTTGCAGAAGCAAATAATTGTAATTAGATTATTTGGATGAAGCAGATGTTGAAAGATATTGGAATAAAGTTTGATGAGCCTGTTGTTATACATTGTGATAACACCAGTACAGTGAGTATGTCAAAAAATCATGTTTTACATTCTACGACTAAACATATTGAGATCAAGTATCATGTTGTAAGAGAGAAAAATGCAAAAAAAGAAGTAAGATTGGAGTACATAAGTACAAAGGAGCCAATAGCAGATATATTTACAAAGCCTTTACCTAAGGATACATTTGTGTATCTAAGAGGTATACTTGGGGTTATGCCGCAACCTATTTTTGAGAATTGATGCAGATGATTGCATCCATCCAGTGGTATAGGAGCCCTATCTTTCTTCTGGATTGGATGTTGGAACTTCCTCTATGGGGGAGTTTATGAGCTGAGTCATGAGGACTCTTGTTATTGTATTTTTCTGAAAAGTGTCTTTTGACATTAAGTTGTTGTTGACTTAGTGATAGAATTTCTATCATTGATGTCAATGGGGGAGAGATATACATGAAAACCATTATGGATTATATGAGAGAGCTGAATAGGAAAACGAAGCAAGATTTGATTTGATATTTTGCAGTGATGTTGAAGTATTGGATTTTTGGAACATTAGATGTTTTCCATCTATGTTGCCATCAATTCCAATGGGGGAGATTGTTAAGAATGAATGCAAAGTGTTTTGGCAGTTATTCTGTTATAGTTGTTGTTGCATTCATGACTTGGATTGTCATTGATGTCAACACTGTGATATTCTGGATATTAGTAGGAAAGTAGGTCCAGTTTTGTTTTGCACACATGTTTTTATTGTAGATTGGCTTTTGCGCAATTGATGGTATGTTCTTTGGTGTGTTATTAACCTATGGTTAATAGTGCAAAAAGAAATTCATTCATTTGTAAGAGTTATGAGCATTTTGGTGAAAGCAGTGTTTAGACAGTGTTTCTATGTAGCGATGTTCAGAAATCGGAGGATATCTCTTAGTTGGGATGGAATCTAATTTTGCACAGTTAAAGGGATGTTGGAGACTCATTAATGATGATTTGGTTCATAGTGAAAACTTCGAGGATATGTTTGGAGAAAGTTACAGTAACTGGAAGCTGACAGTATTATGTGAATTCTGTGTGTAGCGTGTATAATTTATTATTTTGTAATTGAGGACCGACTCATTTGTAATTATTTGATTTTGGTATATAAGAAGGAATTTTTTCCTTATTTTAATGTGTACTATGAAGATTGTGATGCGAATAGATGCATGAAGTGAAGAAAAGAGCTAATTCAGTGATGAAGGAAGACTTGTGAGTACAGAGATCTGGAATTGTGATCTTGTGTAGCAGAGAGTGCAATTTTGGCACAATGTGAAGGAGGTAATATATTTCATATTATTCTATTGAATAATTCTAAGATCTTTTGGACAGTGGGTTTAGAGATCTTGCCTTGAAGCTGTTTGGGCAGTGGGTCCTTCTGTCTTCCATAAAATCTTAACCGGGTTAGAATCTTTTAACAGGGAGTCAAAATCTCCTAACAGGGATTTATATGTACTAAATGTATTTCATAAGACTCCTAACAAGGTCCATCCTCTAACTTGGAACTTTCATATTAGTGCATCATTTTGTGGGCATCATTCCCACCAGGGTTTACTCTTTTCAAGAGGTTCCCTAGTTAACATATCTTGTGTTATTGTGAAATTGTGTATGATTATCTTTCTATGGTTGATCAGTACATTGATTATATTGTTTAAAGCTATTGAATGGATAAATTATTAGATAACTGATTCACCTCCCCCCTCTTAGTTATCTTGGGGATCTTTACTTTCTAACAGATTTAGCCTTCTCTGGGTTATCCCTCATGGCTTTCTCCCTTTTCTCAATGAGGGTTTGATAAATCTCCTCAAAATGTTCCATGAGAGTGTCTATCTTCTTACCAATGGGATTTATGCTCTTTTAAGGGATCATATCCCTGATCAAACTTTTGGACAAATTCCAAGGTCTTCTTGTATACCAGTCATTTTTCTTTTCTGACTTCCTGTTCTTGTATATCAGGGATATTTTTGATAATATCCTCAGGGAAGTTAAAAATATTATTTATTAATGAGCACCTAACCTTTATCTTAAACATTTCATTATAAAACCCCTCTAGGTCTATTGTCCTAACCACTGAAGTGGCCATATGATATGGTGCCAATAATTTATTCATATGGAGCCAGCCTCCTTTTGTGATTATAAATTGATGTGCAATTGTAACATTTGGGAACAGAGTTCCTCTACCTTTTCCTAAGAGAGTGTTGTCTTCAATTTCTCCTAGTTGTCTGATGAATTTTGCAATACCAATCTTGAGGGGCACTTGATATGGTAAAATGAATGGATCCCCCCTAAAACCATACAATCTAATAATAGTAGAAACAGGGTAAAAAATGACATCCCCCCAATTATGCACAATTTTGAGGCCCTAGGAAAAAATTTTAGGCCTAATAATTTTGGTTAAGGCAGTTGGGATGCTTGGGATTTCAAGGACAAACAATTTCCTTAGTCTCGATGCAAAGCATCTATCAAAATTAATGAGACTATGATCCTCCCTATCCCATGTCATGGTGAGGCTCCACAATTGGACTGGAATGTCTTCACCATCCTCTTTTTTTAATAAATCCATCTTCTTCTCAAAGTAATCTACACCCCTAAATAAGAACATATACATCATAAAAGAATACCAGCAGAAATGCTTATCAACTTTGTTTTTTTGGATTCCTACTAATCCATTATGAATTAGATCAGCAATGTAAGGGGCATAGTCAAAAGTAACTGACAAGTATGGGTTTAAAATTTGAACCATCATGTACATAAAATGTATTGGCATTCTTTCCTCCACATCTTCTCCAAAGACTTGACATAATGACCAGTATGCACTTCTTGCCCTCAAATTAAAATAATTTATCTTGAAGGGCTCCTGTGTACTTGGTCCCATAGTAATTATTTTCCCAATTTTTTCACAAAATTCCTTTACAGGACCACTTCTTAGATAATCCCTTTTGGCATTATATACTTGGTTCAAATCTTCAAAATCAATTTTTTCTAGGTCATTGGAGGGCTCACTTAGCTTAAAAACCCTCATGATCTCTTTAGTAGAGATGTTTATTAACAGATTTCCTTTGACATCACTAATAACCCTACTAATTGGGTCATAATTCCTTGTAACTTGTATCATTAAATTTGCATCTTGGAAAATGTCGGGTACCACAAGCTTTCCTAAGTCAAACTACCATATATTTTTGTTAGGAGGAGGGGCATTTCTCTGGCTAAAACCTACTTTGAACAATGCTAAACCAGTGGTATCAGAAATGCCACTCGCATTGAGTGTGCCAATCTTAGCATCCCTTATCTAATTCACTGTGTCATACAAGCCATCTGCTACTTTTACCCTAGGTTCCTTCGGTGTCAATTGCTTGGCTTTTACTGTATTAGTCATTGAATTGGGTAATAGTTGTAATAAATCCTCATGTAAATCCCTCTTACTGTAATCAGTTTCACCAGATAATTCCTTTCTGGGCGGTATTTTAGGGTTTGCAAATTTTATATAGTTTTTGAAAAAGAAACATGATAGAATTACAATGCTTTTAACAGGAAAAGAATGCACAGATATTTACCAAACTTTTCTTCAAATTTCTTAGGAAATGACAACTAGTTTTTGCAAATCTTCTCGCCCAATTCCTTGCAAACTTTTAGCTTCTTGTGGTTTCTAAGAAAGCGTAAATCTTTGTTATATTAGCAATCAAAACTGGTTCTTCCAGTAGTTTACTTCACATGATCAAGCCATTACTTCTCTAAGAAATCAAATTATCATCGCTTAACGGGAAAAATTGAATTTTGCACCAACTACGCTTCAAGTTTGAATTTGGACCGTTGATCTTCTTGAAAAGATAATCTAATGGTTGTCACATGATCAAAAGTCTTGAAATAAATTTATGTGAACATGTGATAACCATTCGATTAGTATGCATTGATGACAATCCTTTAATCATGTCATTCAGGACCCACTTGATAGCTTGGATCCATCTCCATCGTTAGATCCTTCATCAGATGGTCACCGTTATTTCCCCTTTATGACTAGACATAAAGTAAGGCACTGTGGCCTTGATACCAAATTGACAGTTGTCACATGATCACACGGCTTGAAAATATTCCATGCAAACATGTGACAACCTTTAGATATTCCCTTTGTTGTTGAGACCATAAGAAACCAGCCCCACTTTGCTTCAACCAATCAGGAATGTCCACATTGCAATATCCAGCAAGCGGACATGTAAAATTTTCCTACCAAGTGCCAGTGTTACTGACATCTTCCACATCAGAAAATTCTTTCGACCAATCAATAGCAGCCATGTGTGTACCCCTGGCAGTGGACAAACCCTTTTCTTATGCCTACGAATAAAATGAAATCGATAGTTGTCACATGATCACATGGCTTGAAAATAGGCCATGTGAACATGCGACAACCGTTAGATCTTCTGCAAACTGTCAGTCCTGTAGATTCTTCTAAAAATGGCCCCACTTTACTTAACCAATGACAAGCTACCATGTCACAAAATCCAACAAGCGGACATACAAAATTTTCTTGTTGAGCGGTAGTCTTAATAACAATTTCCATGTCAGCAAATATTACAGCCAATTAGAAACACCCATATGGAAACACCTAGCAGTAGACCCACCTGATGGAAGTGCTTAGGGATAAAGTAAGATCAATGGTTGTCACATGATCACATGGCTTAAAAAGATTCTTTGCGGTTATGCGACAGTCATTCGATCAAGATTTTAGATTGAAAGTTGAACATAGAATCGAAACATTAGGAGATAAAGTGTTCAAGTCTTAGGAGTATTTAAAAACATCACCGGGCTTAGACTTAGGAAAAATTAAAAGGGGCCAAGCCTAGGTAGTGTAAAGTGTGAATAACATGACCCCGCTTGGTGATATTTAAAACACATGCATTTAGAGAGCTTAAGTGACTTGGTAAAAGGTAACACTTTAATAGATCAAACAAAGAGTGACCTAGGTTTTTTCATGAAATCAAATGCACTTAGGGTTTTTATTTATGCCTGGCTTCCAATTTTAGGGCTTGCTAGATTTAAAAGAAAACTCTAATAATTTTAGTAAGGTTTTCTGGGTTTTCGGCAATGAATTTTCTCAATCTTAAATTAATGGACAGGTGCTTCAATTTTGTAAGGAAATGCAAGATTTTACATTGTTTGAAAATTGAAGTGCCAACATAGATCTTGTCATTGATTTAGCCAAGGTGGCGTCAACATAATCTTCCATAGTTTGATGCATCATATTATGGAAGATAGATTTCATAGCTCATTGATATGTAGCACTAGCATTCTTAAGACCAAATGGAATGACATTCTAGTAGAAATTACCCCATGCACAAGTTAAAGTTGTCTTCTCTTGATCTTCGGGAGCTATCTTGATTTGGTTGTACCCAAAGAAACCATCCATTAAAGAATACATCTCAAAACCCACAGTCATATCCACTATCATATCAATGTTTGGTAATGGAAAATCATCCTTAGGGCATGCTTTGTTTACATCTCTAAGTCTGTGCATACTCTGATTTATTTATCTAGTTTTGAAACTGGAACTATGTTGGAGATCCATTCAGAATAATTTATAACTTGGATAAATCTGTTAGGAATAGTCCCAAGAGATAACTGAGAGGGGGGGGGGGGGTTGAATTAGTTATCTAAAAGTTTCAATTCTTTATCCAATTAAGTATACTTAAACATAAAGCATAAACACAATGAAAGAACACTTAAACACAATGCCAATATTTTGGTTATGGGGAAACCCAAATAGGTAAAAACCCCAGTTGGAATTGATACCTACTAATATTCTGCACTAGTGTATTATGATCCTTGTTAGAAGATCCTTCACCCTTTTAGGAGTTTCTTTACAATATATTTAGTATAGTAGACCTGGTCAAGAGTTGGACCCTGTTAGGGGTGAGGACACACTATCTGAGAGCACATTGCTCAAATGGGCGAAGGCTACAACCTTGTGAATAAAAATAACACACTATATCTGGATCTTGGTGAATTTCACTTTGACTTGTTGTCTAGATCAGTTCCAATGTATAGCACACATACTTTACTTGGTCACATAGACCTTCTTCTGATGGCTCAACACTTCGCACACTCTGCTCTTCTCTTCACAATCAACTCTAAAGCATGCCCTAGTAATCACAAATGACTCCTTATAAATATCTTTCCTCTAAATGATATAATCAAGTTGGCCTATTAGAACCACCTTTAAATCATATTAGAGAAGCCATAACAAACTCCAATAATAATTATGTCAGCTCTACTATGCATGCAACACATTCTGGGACCTGTCCAATAAGATAATAGTAGACGCACACTACACACTGTCGGCTCTACAAAACTAACTAGATCTTTCTCCTCAAGCTGAATTACATCATGCACTCTTAACCAAAAAATACTAACTATTCTCCAAGCTCTAATACAAGGGTTCATACCGAAATGATAGGCGCAACTCAAGAACTAATAAAATCTATGTCGGCTCTTCTGAATAAACATAAGAACCTGCTACTATTGAATAGCGACTGTATAACTTCACTTCTACTAATCACTAGACTCTGCGTCCATGAATATAAAATTTCTAACATGTCTCCATCACAAATCCAAACGTGCAAGGCTCCATGATAACTGTATAGTCAATCATTCATTGAACACTACTTGTAACTCTGTTAGGAACATTGCTGACACAAGCTGCTATATAACTATCTATACTATCATTTAACCTTTGTGTCCATGATATCATGTTGATAACATGTCCATGCTACATATACTTAAGGCTTACTGCATAAGTCTTCCATGCATGCTACTTACCAAATGTTGTTATCAATGACAAACATATAGTCAGTATTGCCCTGCTGGCAAATCTCCACAAAATCTGGCTTTTAGCATTTTCTCTAGTTCAGCTTTGACAAGGAATGCCACATGAGGATACCATTTTCGCAACTTTTGCTTGATTGGTTTGACTCCTAGAGTGATAGAGAGATGGTGCATGATGAGATTAGGATCTAACCCTAACATATTTGAATATTTACATGCAAAGTTGATCTTCTTCTCGGTTAAGAATTTTGTGAATGCTTGTTTTTCTTCATCTGATAGAGATTGTGCTACATGAATCAATTGTGGTTCTTTTATTGTTCCCAAATTGATAGAATAAGTTGGTTCTATCAATACTAGAGATTTATCATGTAAGTGACTTGAATGGACATCAAATATCTCATCCTTAGGTGCCTTTGAGAGGTTTTCACCTTTAGATACATCTTTTGTTTTTACTAGTTTAGGTTCTGAGACTACCACATAGTGGTTTTCTCCCTCATAACTCTTTTTCTTTTTACTTTTATTCTTTTGACTGAGATATTTGATATCTGACTTTGTCATGCTGATGCTAGGTTTGCTGATGGAAGTTGTCATGGGTTCTACTGCATATAGGTAGCACATGAGAGCATAGTCTAATTGGAAGGTATGGATGTCTTGGTTTGGATTAGGAGAGGTTTGGTTGATAAGCTTAGGATGTTGGATAGTAAGTGTGGGAAAGGATTGAGTAACAACATTTATGCATATAGTGTTGTCATCATTGGCTCTGATTTGACTATCAAATTCAACAATGATATTACTACTCAAAATTTTTAGTTTGTTAAGCATCTCAACATCAGCATTGGATCCTATGTTAGTGATAAGTGAATCAAACTCACAAGGTCTATCATTTTGTTCTAGACTCACTTCGAATGTAGGTGCATATTGGTGAAAGACATCTATGTGTTTTTTGTGATGATCTCATCTTCTTCTAGGACAATTCCCCATTCACAGTCATTGGATTATTCATCTGGATCTCTGGAAAAATTAAGAACATGTGTGAAATTAGGATGGATTCCCCAAGAAGGATTACCTTCAGAGTTTGAGCAGAATTCATATTCATGGGAGTCCATCTCAGAATCATGATTGTGTCCCAATTGTTTAGATATTGTGATAGATTCACCTTCTTCCTCTTATTTATTTTCAGGATCAACTGGTTCTTGTGTTGTGACTATCTCTTGTTTAGTAGTAGGTTCTTGTGTGTCTACCACATTAATTATTTTAGGTTCCTTTACATTTCCAAGAAGGTCTAATATATGTTGAGGTATACTTTCATAGGAAAAAAATTAGTTTCATCTAAATCATCACTATCTAAGTGTTGGAGTTCTTCTTTTTGCCAAATATCTATTTTCGGTTCTATTTGTTCTAGGACATGTGTAGAGTGATGGGCCTCTAAAAGGCCATCTTTCTTAGTTCTTTTTATCCTCCTTTCAAATAGTTATTTTGCAAATAGACATGAATTTATGGTTTTCAGGCATATGAACTTATGGTCTTTATATATATGTTATATATATGTGAAGACATGAAATAGAAATGTGGATAGTTTAAAGACATGATATTTGTTTGAATTCATGGACAGGAATGGTATAATGCAGTATCTATACATGTTGATAAATGTTTCCTTGCCTATGCTATGTTTTGGGTAGTCTTCCTCCTGTAGCCATAGGACTTGCTAGAGTGTTAATTAGAACTTTACACCTTTTTTCTAATATTAATGATAAGGATATATATGTATGTGGGAGGTTGTGTATGCATTGATTATTTTTTAGGTATTTACTACGAGGATTCAAGGATCGGCATTGTGGCACTAGAATAGTCAAAGCCAACCATTGTTGCAAGATCTTCGTAAGTGGGGCATGTCAATTACTATTTTCTGTTGCCTTTAGTGTAGATTTAGTTCCCTCAAAATGCTATATTCCTAGGAGATTTATTCATAATTTATGTTGTTTCTGTTCTCAAACTTTATGAATCTATAATGATCCTCATTTAAGGAGTGATCTTAGATTTTGGAGGTAGTTGTCATTGTCCTTCAAATAATGACTATTGTAACTCTTTAGGAGTTAGTTGAATGAGTTGATTTTCATAATAGAACTATTGTGATACTATTTTCAATCAAGTGTAATAATTTTTAGAATGAATAGAATGCACAGCTCGAGTTTAGACCTTCTATCTTGATTATATTTTCTATTCACTCATCCAAGGGGGCCCACTTGGTGAGTGAATTGCTCTATTAGAGTAGAATTTGTTTTCCTATTCATTTCTAAGTAAATTAGAACTCTATTTTTGCTACAACCACTGATAATAGAATTAGTAGACTATTCCTACAGCATAGGTGGTTAGAGTCACTCCTACCCATGATTACATGCTTTGTTAGAATAGTTTTAGCATTGTTTTCCTAAAGCTTAAGCATTTGAATTATGTAGGTTAGTCTTAGGATTGAGAGAGTTTGAAGCATATACTTTGTGAATGTCATTCCAAGTTTACGTCCCTGGTCAATAATTAAATGAGACTTAATAATTCATTTAGAAACCAATTAGGGTGTCCAATCTTGAAATAGGTAGTCCATTGCTGTGGGTTTCTGATACCATTATTTGGCCAAGAATTTTTGGCACCGTTGTTGGGGATGGTGTTAATTCAAACTTATCTTAGCATTTACATTTTCAGTTCTAATAATCAAGAGCTTAGTCTTAAGAAAGCATTTTATGCATAGAAGGAGAGACCACCTTGGGATATTTCTTCCTCATAATAATCAGGAGGAACCATTTGATATTTTCCATCCCGAGCCTGAAGAACCCCAAAATGAGAATGAAGAACAAGAACCCTTTGAAAATCCATTTGTTGATGCTCAAGAACAAATATCCTCACCTTCATCCTCTAAGGAATCACTACATTTGAATGACCTTTTTATTGAACCTGAGTATCAAGACAACCCATTTTCTCTTATTATCTATCAACCACCACCACCAGGTCCTCCTCCAAGAATGGCTCAGCCCACCTTTCCTTTTCCTATCCCTACTCAACAAGGTAATCAAAATTTGAAGAACATACCTACCGCTGCACTTCCCAAATTCTACGGCCTTATTACAAAAGACCCTAAGACCTTTCTCTTTGAGTTTGACATCCTTTGAAGGAGTTATGACTACACAACTAATGCCCACAAGATGAAGTTGTTTCCAAACAGTCTAAAAGAGGCTACCTTAAGATGGTTTATGTGGTTAGGTGCCAATGTTGTAGCAGATTGGGATGCAATGAGAAATTTGTTCCTTTGAAAGTATAAAGAGTATTGTAGGGGTCTATATTTGAAAGGCGATGGCATTTTCAAAATGTCCCAAAAGAAAGATGAAACCTTGGAGGATTATGTCTCAAGGTTCATGTTCAACCTGATGCGTAATACACAGCACCAGCTAAATAAGGAATCACAAAAGAATATTTTTATGAAAGGTGTACATGATGCCAGCATTGAAGCCTTAGATCTTATGTCAGGTGGTGACATCACTTAGAAAAACTAGGCTAACATAAAGAATACATGTCTAAAATATTTGAGGGCTACAGTAAAGAAAGGTAGGGGACTTAGAGACCTACCACATAAGTCCAATGGTGGTTTGGGGGTAGCTAATATGGAGCTATCCAATCTTTTGTCCAACTTCAAGTAAGACATCATCAATGATGTGTTGGGTATCCTAAAATTTTTCAAGGTTTGAAGTCCAATTCCTGGTTTAGGTCTCCATGCGAGTGTTTTTCCTGGACTAGGGTTTGTAAAGTGTCGTGAAAATGGTCTTGACATGTTCAGGAAAACCCTTACCCTACGTCTCGTCTTCCAAAATGTTTCCAATTCATTTCCAAACTTCATGTGGCCTTCTTGTTTATTTTTCTTGGTTACCTTTAAATCACTTAAGTTTCTATTTGTGCACATGCGTATTTGCCCCTAGTGTTCGCTGAATCGGGAAGTGTATTATCAAAGGTCAAAACAATCTGGCGATTCAGCGAATGAGTCATGTTCATGTTCACTATTAATATCAGTCACCAGTTCTCTAGATCCTCCAGCGGTTATCCCAAACATCCAGCGAATTGGCGAATGCATTAAAGCCAAGCTTTTTAACCCTTTGTTCGCTAAGTCTCCAAGTGTTTCGGCGGTTTCATTTTCCTTTCCGAGAACTAGCGAATGGTGGTTATCTCCAGTTCTCACAATATTTTGCGGTCTTTTGAAACAATCTAGCGATTCAGCGAACACTGTGTTCGCTTGTTCTCAGAATCTGGCGGTCAAGGGTCGTTTCAACTAGAGAATTAACAAATACCGTGGATTGCTTTCACGATCAACGACCCTATTTCAATCTCAAAATATCTGTGGGTCCTACATATTTGATCTGGCGAATGAGTGACTAAATGAAAATAATGCTATCCTCTAAATTTGGCGGTTCTGATGGTTTGGCCAAAAGATTTCAGCGGAGATAAGTTTTCTCACATTCGCTTATTCTCGGAATAAGTTGGTGACATGCTAAACCATTTAGCAATTCAGCGAAGCCTTTGGTCGCCAGTTCTCTTAATAAAAAGGTAAAGGTTAAAATAATCTGGCGAATAAGCGAATCAATGGATGATAAGTTTTAAGGTCTCAGTCGCTTATTCTCGAAATGAAATTTTCAATGATGTAGAGTATTTGGAGAACTAGCGAATGCTCTTTGTTTGCTGATTCTCGAAATTAAATGGTTAAGGGTTTTGCTATTCATAGAACTAGCGATAGCCATCGATTGATGAAGATCAACGGTCAATCTGGAATCTTGGTATAAAGTGATGATTAAGGAAAGATTCAGTGAATTAGAGATTAAAGGAGTTCGCCAGTTCTCCAGACAGTCAGGCGGTTAAGTATATCTTTAAGCGAATGCGCAAACCCTTTGTTCGCTAGATCTCCAGGAAAATTGACCGTCAGTCATAACATTAAGAGAATGGGAGGTGGCTTTGTTCGCTAGTTTGTCAAATGGTAATTGCAGGTTAACTGTGTAAGTGGGAGCCCTTTGTTCGCTGATTCGTGAAATGCATGGATGGTTAAGGATAGGATTCTGAGAACCCGCGAAGCTAATAGTCGCTAGTTCTCCAGATTTGAACCAGGGTCAAACAAGGATTCAGAGAACTAGCGAAGCCAGTGCTCGCCAGTTCTCCAGTTGTTAGCTAGGGTTAGCATTCTATACAGCGATTAAGAGAAGCCATTAGTCACTGGTTCGCTAAATGGGCTTAGATGGAAAAGGTCATAAAGGGAAAAGAAAAAGGACCGTTGCCACATAGATAAAGTACTTTGTCGATATGGACATGAAACCAGTAAGCCATCAAATCAGCTTCAAGAAGAAAGATTGCATGACGCAAACAGTTTTAAAGTACAGAATCATGATCATTCCCTCTTCACCTTGTTTTCAAGTAGTTTAATCTATCTGTCAACATCCGAACATGGCGAGCTCAAAATTTGAAATCTGAGGGTACATGAAATTGAATATGGAATCCATTAAGGAGATTTGCATTAACTATGGTAGTTGCACACCTTGGATTCATATCGATAAATAAGTTTAAGCTCATTATTTATTTGTTCAGTCTTAGTTGTCAAGAGTTTATGTTTGTCCAGAGAATTTTTGAGCATAAAGCATTTGAGATACAGAGAATTGAAGGTGTTTCTGTAGCAAGGATGAGTCAACCTGAGAAGAGTGCAGCATCTTCCAGTAGTGAGGCCAAGTCCAAAACTGGTGAGGACAAGAATAAGCCTAATTTTTTAGATGAATTCCTGAAACTGTTGCCGGGCTCCAGTCAGAACAAGAGGGCTACTGATGACATGTTTGAAGATCTTTTGGAATGGTGTAGAGACCCAATCACTCCGGAATTCACAGGTTACACCATTTTCAACTTCTTTTACAGCAATAAAAATAAGCATGTTCCTGTCTGTAATGGTTGGGTGTTAGGATTAGGAAAAATGGTTGTCCCTGACATTTTCCTAGATATTGATTTAATTGTTGCCCTAGCCAGAAGGTATGACCCTATCTTAAGGACAATTAGAAAAGAAGACCAATCACCCTTAGTTACTCTTGATATGGGATCTTTTATGAAAGCTTTTGGTCTATACACGTCATTTTCCACTGAAATTGATTTAAACAAAGAAAAGGCAAGATACAGAAGCAATATAGGGTCAGTAAAAGACCAGTTGGTTAAACATATGCCAAAACAGGACAAATACATAGCCCCCCTTCCTGCTAACATGAATGCCCCATACCAGTTCAAATCCCTCCATCATTATATGAGATATACTTGCTATGCATTATGTAGAGTTTTGGGAATGGATGGGAATGCAGAATTTTTACCAGCTGACTTGCTGATGATCATCCTGGATATTCAAAATCCCTTGGTAAACACTGATTATGATTACATTTAGTATGTGATTGATAGGATGCATCAAGGGCTGATGTCTGTCAAAGAAAGTAAAAGTCCTATTGAGTTCATGCATTATTCTCTATTAATGCATTTGATTCTGTTTTTCAACATCAACAGTTTTGATGCAAACATGTTAAAACCAAGGTTCACTTTCAACGATCAGCACAATCCAGTGCAGTTGTGGGTGAGGATATGGAATTCTACCTCTAATGAAGCAGATTTTTGTATTTTTTAGAATTTCATTGTCTATCCAATTATCAGGATGCTAGGCATAAATGTCACCAGGCTATCTCCTAGAGTCCTCAGGCTTTTAAGACCACTGCAGTATGTGGATAAGTGGGATGGAAATCATAATTGGGGTGATTTCTACTTAGGAGATAATTCCACAATTATCAGAGTTTATGGTTGTCCCCAACCCCCACATTTATTACCAAAGTATGTGCCTCCGAGATTGGCTTGTTTGGAATTTTTTTGGCAACTAATGTGTACAGATAAAGAGCTTCTGGCCCCTCACAGAAAGGGTACATTCACACACAGGCAATTCAGGGTAGGTGACTTCCTGATAGGAAAGAGGGCTTTTCCTCAAATTAGTGCATGGCTACAACAATTCAAAATGGTTACTGGTGCTTGTAGGCACATAGATCCTGAGGACTTCATCAAGATTGCCAGGATGACTTACATCCCAAACATTGGTGTGATCAAGGAGCATGAGGGTTTAGATGAAGAAGATGTGATCAGAAACATCTTAGATGAAGATGAGGTTAAGAGGAGATGGTACAGGTTCTTTGACTTAGTAGATTTGTCCAACCAATTGAAAGCATCTCAGATTACTTTTGAGGGTTTTTTCCCTGATCTTCCTTATTTGAAGAAGATTGATGGGATGATTGAAAAATATGATACCTTGGCAAATCAATTGGAAGGCTTGATTGATCAGAATGAGCCAGAGAAGAAGAAAAGGAAAGATTATTCATCTTCTGATGAGGAAGAATTTACTAATGAGTCACAAGAAGAAGATAGTCCTCCACAGGTTGAGAGACCACCAGTTGTTGATCTCACTCAAGATCAACCAGAAATGCAGGATATTTCAGAGCCACCATTGAAGAAACAGAGGCTTGAGGAAGGTGAACCTTCAAGGCATGTGAGACAAAGAAGGGAAACTAATAGAGCATCTGCTCTTGTACCAGGTGATAGGCCATATCATCATCAATTGAGGAAAGCAATAAGAGCAGGCAAGAAGATAGCCATTGAGCAAGAAGGCAGAGAAAAGTCCTTATGGTTAGAGAAGGATATCAGAGAGGTTTATCAAGAGGAATTCTTGAGTGATGATCAGTTCATTAAGACTGATGAGTTCAAGAGTTTTCTCATTTGGAACAAGCAGAAAGAAGTAAAGAAAGCTCTGCCTGAAGGTATGGAGCCAAGTGAAGAAACTTTGAGAGCCCTTGCTTCATATGATCCTAGCCTTGATCCTATAACAGTGGACGAAGCCAGAGAATTGGTTAAGTCAAGTGGAATGTTGTTAACCCCAGGATGGGATCTGACTTCTGCATTCCTCATTGATCAATTGAGAAAGCAACCAGAGGGTAGCCTATCATATGAAGTTCACATTGGTGACATGATAAGAGGAAGTGTCTATGACCCTAAGTCCCAAGCTATTGCAATGTGGTCTATGGCCCCCAAAACCCAAAAGCCATCCCTATTAAGTATAGAGGATAAGATGGAGGGGAATAAAATTATATGGACTATACAAAATACAACAGACCTTGAAGTCTCCAAGGCAGTAACTCATTGGGCTAATCTGAATGAAGCCAAGACAGCTCAGCTGTCAGAAAGATATGCCAAATTGTTTGAAAGTTAAAGCATGGTAGCCAAAGACAGAGATTTGAAAATGATGAGGATCAAACAGTTGGAAGATGAGCTGGCAGAAATAAAGGTCAAACTTGAGGAAGCCTCAAAAATAATTCCTCCTCCTCCTTTGCAAGTTGAGGTACCTGTTCAGGTAAATTTGGAGGCAACTAAGGGACCTGCTGAAGATTTGGAGAAGGTGAAATTGGATGCATCTCTGGACACTATAGCCAAAATAGTGCACTACATGCAGGACAAAATAAAGGACAGGATGGATGCAGTTCATAAATCAGTCAGCCTATTACATCAGACCAATCAAAAGGTGAATGACTATTTAGCCACCTTGGAGCCACTCTATAGTATTTGGTCTGGGAGGAATTTATTGTTTGATAAGCTTGACAGTTTACAAGAACACAGGCCTGATATCCCAAAAGTAGTAACTAATGTATTTGAAAGGATTGGCCTAATAAGTGCTGCATCAAAGTTTTTCAAAGGAAAGTCAAACCAAATAAAGGCTAAGTTAGCCATGTTTGATTAAGATTACAGCAAGTATTTGCCCCTGGTATATGATGACAATGGAAATGTGGTTAAGCTAGAAGATTGGAAGTTGTCAATGGGTCAGTTGGTAATCAATCAAGATACCTTCCTAAAAGATAATAAGGCTTTGGATGTGGAAGGAACTAACAATATAATTGACAATTTATTCAAAGTTGAAAGTGACTGTATTAAGTTTGTAGCAGAAGTTAAAAATGTGACTGATTCTACATGGGAACGGCAAGTCAACTTATTATAGGAGCTGCAGAGTTACGACTGGCCATCTGATGATGATGTGGTAGCTTGGGAAAAGTTAATCACAAAGAAGAAGAAGAAACCGGTTATCCAGCTGAAAGAGGAGGAAGAAGAATAGATCGCACTTGGCACCTGATCCAGAATTTGAGGGAGAGCGTGTTCAAATAGAGAATGATGTAAATTAGCTTGTAATGGTGGTCATCATTCATATGACAAACTTGGTAACTGCTCTGAAAATATCTACAAACAAAGGTGCCAGCTGCAGAAGTTGTTCAGAACTAAAAAATATGCCTTGCTGTCTTTATTAAATATCTTTCTGTTTGTATTTTCTTTTGTTTTCTAGTGCAAATTTCTATCAGCCATCCGAATCTTGTTGCATCCTTTCGAGGATTCCAGGATGGTTGATTAGTATAAATAGTGAGTTTCTATTGATGATCGAGGTTGGAAAATATTTTGTAAAGGAGAGGTCTGAAATATAGAACCTGATTTTCTGTGAAATCAAGGAAGATTGTACGAATGTATTTTATCAATTAATACAAATACACTGGAGTTCTGTTACTGTCATTTGATTGTCTTTACATGTGGAGTGTTTTAGTTTCTTTATGCATTTAAATTGTAAGACAGTTTAAATACATCTTTCACAAGGTGAATGTAGGGGTTAAGCTTAAGTATCTTTCAAGGCAAGAGTAAAATCTTAGGGGAGGTCTCTGGGAATTGATTATCTATATGTGGATTTGATGACAGGTGTAGGAATGGAAACAATGATATGTTAGGCATGTTATTTGAGTTTCATTGTATTCACTTTAATAGATATATGTGAAGGTAGAGTTCAGCTCTGATGCCTAGCGGATAAGGGACTGGTTTTAGATCCACTTACATTGGTTTACCATCCAATATATAATTGATTGAAATTTTACTTTATATGCATAATTTCTAGACTTGAGTCATATTATGACAAGTTCATAAATATGTATTTCAGTGCTTTGAAGAAGCAATAAACGAGGTTAACCCTCCCCTGAGTTTAACTCTAAAAGGAAGAAGGATGAATATCCTTAAGCCATTGTATCGTGTTGCTGTTTTTATAGTCTATATCATGATGTTGTGTATCAGGATGATTTGGGTTATACTCAGAGTTTTAGCAACTTATTGAGTTGGATTTTGAAGGCAGTAACAAAGTAGTGAAGGAGCAAGTTCTCAATTCAGAGCTCAGCTGAATGTTGAATTGATAAAGGTACACCCACCTGAGTATATATTACTCAAAGTGAAGAAGGTCTTAACCTTAATACCTTAGTAGTTTGTAACTTGCTAGGTTACAGCCATTGGGATTATTTGAGTAATTGATTAATCTGCAGGTTCAAACACTAACAAAATTGGTGACTCTACTGGGGATTTATTTTGGTAGCCTGCAATAGGTTAGTGCAAATCTTGTCTATTGTATGTTTGTAGATCAGTATAAATAATTTTTCATTCCCGCTTGAGTAGTGGGTGGCGACTCTAAAGAAATCTGTGTTACCAGTTGCTATTTTTTGCAAAATTTTGTAAAAATTGTTGTCATTTACCATGAGTCGACCAAGGAACACTAGGTCTTACTATATGGATCATCTAGAAGATAATATAGGGGATGAACTCCACACACCAAGCAGAAAGCAATGGTCTAGGAGAGGCCAAAATAATGCTAGTTCCCAGGCTCCTTCTCGAGAAATATTTCGTGTTCCACTTCCTCATGAAACTTCTTCATCTTCTAGCAATCCTGAGCATGTCAAAGGGGTCACACCAGAGGTCTATATGCAGAAAGAAGTAGTCACAGAAGTAGGTTTTTTCCCTGCTAGAGAAACCCTTGAACAACCCGATGAAACCTCTACTGCTGAAACAGCTTCATATGATTCTGAGAAGTTAAGAGAGGAAGTGATTGCCTTGAGAGAAAAGGAACGTGAACAATTAGTAGAAATTGCTAATAGAACGAAGATAAGGGAACAACAGCTTCATGAATTGCTTCTGGAAAGGGAAGAACTCCTCAAGAGAACCAGGAGAAATGAGACCCATGTTAGTGATCTAAACCAGGATGTACAAGGTTTGGATAAAGACTTGTTTGGTGATATGCAAGCTTTGAGAAAGCAAGCTCAGGATACCAAGCCCAAACAAAATGAATTTGAGTGAACAGGTAATGTTTTAAGACAATTGAATCCCTCTGAAATCAAAATAAACAAGGAGATTAAAATTGCCCCCAAGGAAATCCTTGATAAGGGAAAACAAAAAGTGGTGGGTGTTGCTATAAATGAACCGAAGAAAGTTGTGCCCATTCCTAATGTGCCTACTCAAGCTAGTACAGATTTAGACAGAGCTAGGAAAGCAAAGGAGGATTTGGCTATGCAACTTGAGAAACTTGAGTTAGAGGCTACTGCAGATGAAATGAAGAGGAAGATTGCCTTTCTACATGCTAACATGAATACATCTGCTAGTAGTTCTGTCCCTATTACCATAGGAACAACTTTATCCAGTCAGCCTAATATTTCAATTCCAAATACTCAAGCTTTTCACTCTGGACAATATCCATCTGGACAATTTCCTAGTCAAGTTCCCTTGGTTTCTCAGGGTACAGTGGGAACTATACCCTGTCAAAATGTTGCAATTACCCCTCTGAATCAGCCAACTATCCAAAGACGACCAGTTCATTTGGATAGATATAGGCCCTTGTTTTTTGATGGTATTCCTAGCCAACCTAATGCTATTCCTAATGAAATCAGGAAGAAGATCCCATTATTCACTGGGAATAATGTTATTACTTGTGAAGAGCATTTGAAGTTTTTCACAGATAAAGTTAATGACTATGAGATTGACCATGAAGATGTCATTATGAAACTTTTTGTTCAATCATTGATTGAAGATGCTAGGGATTGGTATAGAGGGTTACCTGAGAACAGTATTGCTTCATGGGATGAATTTGTCAGGAGTTTTAAAGAGCAGTATGCTGAACATGTGAATTCTAGTTACATGCTTAATGAATTCAATAATATCAAGAAAAATTATAATGAGAGCATGTCAGAGTTCAATAGCCAGTTTCAAAAGGCTATGTACAAATTGTTCCAGGTATTGAGGTTGGATGATGCAGTTTGCATGACCACTTATTTCAATTCCATGGATGGTAAAATGTCTTATCTCCTAAGAGATAAAAATCCCCGCACCCTTAGGGATGCATTTAAATTGGCCATAAACATTGAGAGTAACCGAAAGGCATCTGGCCAAATGTACAAGAGGGATGAGGGTAAATTGTGGAAAGAAACCAGACCACAACATGCAAGGCCTTTTAAAGAGGAGGATAAAGGACCGGGTGCTAACAAGGAGTTCCCAACAAGATTTGATAAAGGTGGTAGAAATTTTCAAGATGCAAGACCCCCTTATCAAAGGCAGGACAAGGCCCCTAATTTGAGAGACATGCCTTACAAAACTAATTGGAAGGATGGGAGACCTGTTCTCGATAGCAATGAGGTACAAAAAGGGAGAGATACCCCAGATCCCTTAAAGAAAAATACAACACACAATTTAGAAAACACTCCTTGGTGTGTAGCTTGTAATATGCCTCATTCACCCTTCCAGTGTGCTGTGGCCCAAGCCTTAGGAGAAGAGGCTGATAACTCATGTGCAGGAGATTATGAAGAATCTGAAAAGCCTGCCATTAACATGTTTACTACAGATCCAATAGAGGATTTGGTGTCCTTAGATGATGAAGCAAGCTATCCAGATGTTGATCATAAGAGAAAGATTTTCTCTGATTATGAGCAACAAATATTTACTCAATCTGATCCTGAAGAATTTGATAATAATGATTATAAAACTCATATGGTAGGATCTAGATCAGATGAAAAGCAATGGAGGAAGCCCAGTGAGGAAGAGATCAAAAACTTAACTGTGGCTGACATAACACAAGCAAGATCCTCATACAATTTGAGGAACAGAAAGGTGGATAATGAACAGGGAATTCCTAGATCAGTATTCATCAAAGGTAGTCCTCAGGATAAGGGTTTCCCAAAGCCCAATGTTACAGATGGAAAGAATCAAGAACTTGTGGGTGAAAAGAAGAAAGGGGAGGAAGTTAGTAATGACAAGATGAAAAGAAAAACTGGTAGGACAAAGGATCAATCTGATTCTCCTATTGATTCCCCTGCATTTGATATGAGACATGCGTTGTCTCAGATGAAAGTGTCCATCCCTCTGCTTGAAATGTTGAAAATAGAAGAGCACAAGACAGCAGCCTTGGCTCTTATAAATGAGCAGAGATTTGCTCCTACCAAACAAGAGGAAGGGAGTTCTATAAAAAGGCCTATTCCCATCTCAGATGTATGTGTTGGGACAATTGTAACACAAGAACCTTCTTCCATCAATCCATTTTATGTCACTTTAATTGTGAATGATTTATTGTTAAAAAATTGTATGATAGACTCTGGTGCTGCCACAACTGTGATGCCATATCATGTAATGAAAGAATTAGGATTGCAAGTTGACACTTCTAATGGCAAGTGTTATGCAATGGATAATAGGGCAGTGCCTGTTGTGGGGACTTTGATTGGAATTGAGGTAAAAATTGCTGCATTCCCAGAGGCTACATACAAAATGGATGTAGTTGTTGTGGATACAGAGCCTCACTATGGCATGTTATTGTCAAGACAATGGGCTGCAGCAGTGGGTGGAAAGCTGGAACTAGATTTATCTTATGCCACTATTCCAGTGAATGGGACTGAAGTAAAGTTGTACAGGGAGCCCCGTTCCTCAGTTATGGTGGAAATGGTTGCTCCGGAAGCCCTTAATTGTTTTGTAGATATTGACATAAACAATTTTATGATTGAAGAAGTGATACCTCAGCTGAAAAACATAGACCCAATTGTGGAAGAGTTGATGATGCAACAAGATAGCTTGTGGAAAATGTTTTTTGATGGTGGGTGCTCCAAAGAAGGATCAGGAGCTGGTGTTGTTTTCATTTCCCCATCAGGTAATACTTTCAAGTATTCCTTTTTGTTGACTTTTAGTTGTACAAATAATACTGCTGAATATGAAGCCCTGATCTTGGGATTAGATGTAGCCATAAAGCATGGTATTAAATGTTTAAAAGTCCACGGTGACTCCCAATTGATTGTAGCCCAAGTAAGATCCCAATATGCTTCCAAGGATGAGAAACTCAAATTGTATAAGAATGCTGTCTGGGATAGATTAGAATTTTTTGAAGCTTTTAATCTGCTCTAGGTAGAGAGGTCAAATAACATCATGGCAGATTTTCTTGCTAATGTTGCTTTGAAAAATAATGATATCACCCTCTCTGGTGTTTCCATGTTAGAAACTAAAACTAGGCCTGCAGTTCCTGACAATGTGTACAATTGGCAAGTTTTTGAGGATGATCTTGATATCCTTAGATTCCTTCAAGGCCTGGATCAATATGATGGTCAACAAATAGATTTCAATGAGGTACAGGAATGTATTGAGGGAAAAGAATGCATCATGGGAAATGAAATAGTTCAATTGCCTTCTAATCATATACCCAAAGGACTAGTAGAGTTGGAGGGAATGTTTAAAATAAATGATGGTTTTCTGTCCCAAAAGTCTAATACAAAATTGGAAGACTTAGAGGAGATAAACCTAGGATCAGAAAATTCTCCACAAATGGTATACATTGGAAAAAAACTGAATAGGGAGATCATAGGCAACTTGATTAGACTTTTGAAAAAGTACAAACATGTGTTTGATTGGTCATATGATGACCTCAAAGCTTATAGGGCTGATTTATTCCAGCATGAAGTTCCTCTAAAGGAGGAAACCACACCCTTTAGACAAAAGCAGAGACCCATTAATCCTTTACTGGCCACCAAAATGCAAGTTGAGTTGACAAAACTGAGAGATGCTAGTATTATTGAACCAATTAGGCACTCAACTTGGGTTTCAAACCTTGTACCAGTGAGGAAGAAGAATGGTGACATCCGGCTTTGTGTTGATTTTAGGAACCTAAATGTGGCATCACTCAAGGATAATTATGGATTGCCTAATATGGAGGCCATGCTGCATAGGGTGACTGGATGTGAACTCCTGTCAATGATGGATGGTTTCTCAGGGTATAACCAAGTGCTAGTCAAAGAATCAGAGCAATTCAAGACAGCCTTTACAACTCCTTGGGGAACTTATGTATATGTTCGCATGCCTTTTGGTCTAAAAAATGCTGGGGCAACTTTTCAGAGAGTCATGGATGTTGCTTTCAAAGAAATGATCAATGTCTTAATGGTAGTGTATCAAGATGATCTCACTGCTTTTTCCAAAAGGGCTGATGATCATTGTTCTCATTTAGAAAGGATTTTTCTTAAGGCCTTAGAGTTTGGTGTGTCCTTGAATCCTAGGAAATGTCAATTTGCAGTGACAGAAGGAAAGCTACTGGGACACATAGTATCAAAAGAAGGAGTCAGGATTGATCCTGAAAGAGTGGAAGCCATCAAAAGGGTCCCTCCACCAAAGAATATAAAGGGTGTGCAATCATTTTTGGGGCAAATAAATTTTTTGAGAAGATTTATTGCTAACTTTGCAGAGTTGGTCAAGCCAATAGTAAAGTTCCTTAAAAAGGGAATGAAATTTGAATGGAACTTGGAAGCTCAGCAAGCTTTTGAAAAAATTAAACAAACAATTCAAGAAGCTCCTATTTTGGTATCACCTGACTATTTAAAACCTTTTTCTCTATTTTCTTTTGCATCTTTTCATACTATTGCAGCTGTCCTTCTGCAGAAAGATCAAGAAGGATATGAACATCCTATAGCTTTTTTCAGCAAGTCTTTGTAATCTGCAGAATTAAATTATGAAATAATGGAAAAGCAAGCTTATGCACTTGTGAAAGCAGTCAAGGCTTTCAGACCGTATTTGGTTTGTGCAAAGGTTAATGCTTATTAACCCCATGCTATAGTAAAGGATATCTTGATACAGAGTGAAGTTACAGGGAAGAGATGTAAATGGATAAACAGGATTCAAGAGTTTGACCTTGAGATTCATATTACCAAATTGGTGAGAGGATTGGGACTTGCCAAGTTAATGACTGAGGAAAACATGGACCTTGTCCAGATAAATAATGTTGCTGCTAATGTTGATACAATTACTAGTATTGAGATGCAACCCTGGTACAAGGATCTTGTTTATTTTATTAAAAATGCTAAATGTCCACTTGAATTGAATGATAATCAGAGAAGAAGCTTGAGATTACAGGCTCAAAGATATGTCCTCATTCAAGGTGATTTGTACTAGAAAGACAATGATGGCATTTTACTCTTTTGTTTGGATGAACACCAATCAGAGAAGGTGCTAAAAGAAATGCATTCTGGAATGTGTGGAGGGCATTATTCTGCTCGGTCAACAGCTCATAAAATTTTGAGAGCAGGATATTATTGGCCTGTTTTGTTTAAAGACACTCACTCTTATGTTAGAAAGTGTGAACCCTGTCAAAGGTTTTCAAAGAAACTAAAATTTTCAGGTGCATTGTTATTAAATCCAGTTGTTGCAGAAGCCCCTTTTGCAATGTGGGGTATGGATTTTATTGGAGAGTTCTCTGAAAAGTCCAGTGGAAGACATAGTCACATTTTGGTGGCTACTGATTACTTCACCAAGTGGATAGAAGCTATTCCCACTAGAAGAGCAACAAGTGCTGTGGTGATTGATTTCCTGATGAACAACATAATCACAAGATTTGGTGTCCCAATCAAATTGGTTGTAGACAATGCAATGAGTTTTAGGTCTCAAGAAATTACTAATTTTTGTGATGAAATGGGAGTTATCTTGTCTTATTCAAGCCCATATCACCCACAGGCCAATGGACAAGCTGAGTCTAGCAATAAAAGCATTTTGCAAATCTTGAAGAAGACCTTGGAAAAGAACAAAAGAGGTTGGCATGAGAAGTTAAAGTTAGCACTATGGGCTGATAGAATTTCTGAGAAAAAAGCCACAGGGAAGTCCCCCTTTGAAATGGTATATGGTGCAAAGACAAGATTGCCAATTAATAATTTCCTTCCCATTTACAAGTTTATGCAAGAGGAAGATATTGAAATCAGCAACCCACTGCAAGATAGGATGGTTCAACTGATTGAGTTGGATGAGATAAGAAGGGAAGGGCAGAAAAATAACATCAAACTGCAGCAAAAAATGAAATATCTTTTCGATAAAAGGGCTACTGTGAGAAAATTTCAGCCTGGTGACATGGTTCTTCAATGGAATGCTAGATTTGAAGACAAAGGGAAGCATAAAAAATTTGAGTCCTTATGGATGGGTCCCTTTATTGTTTGTCAGATTCATGGCAAAGATTCCTATTTTTTGCAAGGTATGGATGGTGAAGAGCAAGAATTGCCAGTGCATGGACAATTCTTGAAATTTTTCTTCAGTTGAAAGTTCTTTTTCCATGCACAGTAGGCTTGTATTATATGTATATGTTTGTTTGCTTCTCATTTTAGGTTCAGGTTTTGTGGTCTGCCTCCCAGAGATTCATGGTTTCTTGTTGTGATCTTACAATCAAGCATCCTCAGATAGAGCTACTGTTGGGTATCCTAAAATTTTTCAAGGTTTGAAGTCCAATTCCTGGTTTAGGTCTCCATGCGAGTGTTTTTCCTGGACTAGGGTTTGTAAAGTGTCGTGAAAATGGTCTTGACATGTTCAGGAAAACCCTTACCCTACGTCTCGTCTTCCAAAATGTTTCCAATTCATTTCCAAACTTCATGTGGCCTTCTTGTTTCTTTTTCTTGGTTACCTTTAAATCACTTAAGTTGCTATTTGTGCACATGCGTATTTGCCCCTAGTGTTCGCTGAATCGGGAAGTGTATTATCAAAGGTCAAAACAATCTGGCAATTTAGCGAATGAGTCATGTTCATGTTCACTATTAATATCAGTCGCCAGTTCTCTAGATCCTCCAGCGGTTATCCCAAACATCCAGTGAATTGGCGAATGCATTAAAGCCAAGCTTTTTAACCCTTTGTTCGCTAAGTCTCCAAGTGTTTCGGCGGTTTCATTTTCCTTTCCGAGAACTAGCGAATGGCGGTTATCTCCAGTTCTCGCAATATTTGGCAGTCTTTTGAAACAATCTAGCAATTCAGCGAACACTGTGTTCGCTTGTTCTTAGAATCTGGCGGTCAAGGGTCGTTTCAACTAGAGAATTAGCGAATACCGTGGATTGCTTTCACGATCAACGGCCCTATTTTAATCTCAAAATATCTGTGGGTCCTGCATATTTGATCTGGCGAATGAGCGACTAAATGAAAATAATGCTATCCTCTAAATTTGGCGGTTCTGATGGTTTGCCCAAAAGATTTTAGCAGAGATAAGTTTTCTCACATTCACTTATTCTCAGAATAAGTTGGTGACATGCTAAACCATTTAGCGATTCAGTGAAGCCTTTGGTCGCCAGTTCTCTTAATAAAAAGGTAAAGGTTAAAATAATCTAGCGAATAAGCGAATCAATGGATGATAAGTTTTAAGGTCTCAGTCGCTTATTCTTGAAATGAAATTTTCAATGATGTAGCGTATTTGGAGAACTAGCGAATGCTCTTTGTTCGCTGATTCTCGGAATTAAATGGTTAAGGGTTTTGATATTCAGAGAACTAGCGATAGCCATCAATTGATGAAGATCAACGGTCAATCTGGAATCCTGGTATAAAGTGATGATTAAGGAAAGATTCAGCGAATTAGAGATTAAAGGAGTTCGCCAGTTCTCCAGACAGTCAGGCGGTTAAGTATATCTTTAAGCGAATGCGCGAACCCTTTGTTCGCTAGATCTCCAGGAAAATTGACCGTCAATCATAACATTAAGAGAATGGGAGGTGGCTTTGTTCGCTAGTTCGCCAAATGGTAATTGCAGGTTAACTGTGTAAGTGGGAGCCCTTTGTTTGCTGATTCGTGAAATGCATGGATGGTTAAGGATAGGATTATGAGAACCCGCGAAGCTAATAGTCGCTAGCTCTCCAGATTTGAACCAGGGTCAAACAAGGATTTAGAGAACTAGCGAAGCCAGTGGTCACCAGTTCTCCAGTTGTTAGCTAGGGTTAGCATTCTATTCAGCGATTAAGAGAAGCCATTAGTCGCTGGTTCGCTAAATGGGCTCAGATGGAAAAGGTCATAAAGGGAAAAGAAAAAGGACCATTGCCACATAGATAAAGTACTTTGTCAATATGGACATGAAACCAGTAAGCCATCAAATCAGCTTCAAGAAGAAAGATTGCATGACGCAAACAGTTTTAAAGTACAGAATCATGATCATTCCCTCTTCACCTTGTTTTCAAGTAGTTTAATCTATCTGTCAACATCCAGACATGGCGAGCTCAAAATTTGAAATCTGAGGGTACATGAAATTGAATATGGAATCCATTAAGGAGATTTTCATTAACTATGGTAGTTGCACACGTTGGATTCATATCGATAAATAAGTTTAAGCTCATTGTTTATTTGTTCAATCTCAGTTGTCAAGAGTTTCTGTTTGTCCAGAGAATTTCTGAGCATAAAGCATTTGAGATACAAAGAATTGAAGGTGTTTCTGTAGCAAGGATGAGTCAACCTGAGAAGAGTGCAGCGTCTTCCAGTAGTGATGCCAAGTCCAAAACTGGTGAGGACAAGAATAAGCCTAATTTTTCAGATGAATTCCTGAAACTGTTGCCGGGCTCCAGTCAGAACAAGAGGGTTGCTGATGACGTGTTTGAAGATCTTTTAGAATGGTGTAGAGACCTAATCACTCTGGAATTCACAGGTTACACCATTTTCAACTTCTTTTACAGCAATAAAAATAAGCATGTTCCTGTCTGTAATGGTTGGGTGTTAGGATTAGGAAAAATGGTTGTCCCTGACATTTTCCTAGATATTGATTTAATTGTTGCCCTAGCCAGAAGGTATGACCCTATCTCAAGGACAATTAAAAAAGAAGACCAATCACCCTTAGTTACTCTTGATAGGGGATCTTTTATGAAAGCTTTTGGTCTATACACGTCCTTTTCCACTGAAATTGATTTAAACAAAGAAAAGGCAAGATACAGAAGCAATATAGGGTCAGTAAAAGACCAGTTGGTTAAACATATGCCAAAACAGGACAAATACATAGCCCCCCTTCCTGCTAACATGAATGCCCCATACCAGTTCAAATCCCTCCATCATTATATGAGATATACTTGCTATGCATTATGTAGAGTTTTGGGAATGGATGGGAATGCAGAATTTTTACCAGCTGACTTGCTGATGATCATCCTGGATATTCAAAATCGCTTGGTAAACATTGATTATGATTACATTCAGTATGTGATTGATAGGATGCATCAAGGGCTGATGTCTGTCAAAGAAAGTAAAAGTCCTATTGAGTTCATGCATTATTCTCTATTAATGCATTTGATTCTATTTTTCAACATCAACAGTTTTGATGCAAACATGTTAAAACCAAGGTTCACTTTCAAGGATCAGCACAATCCAGTGCAGTTGTGGGTGAGGATATGGAATTCTACCTCTAATGAAGCAGATTTTTGTGTTTTTCAGAATTTCATTGTCTATCCAATTATCAGGATGCTAGGCATAAATGTCACCAGGCTATCTCCTAGAGTCCTCAGGCTTTTAAGACCACTGCAGTATGTGGATAAGTGGGATGGAAATCATAATTGGGGTGATTTCTACTTAGGAGATAATTCCACAATTATCAGAGTTTATGGTTGTCCCCAACCCCCACATTTATTACCAAAGTATGTGCCTCCGAGATTGGCTTGTTTGGAATTTGTTTGGCAACTAATGTGTACAGATAAAGAGCTTCTGGCCCCTCACAGAAAGGGTACATTCACACCCAGGCAATTCAGGGTAGGTGACTTCCTGATAGGAAAGAGGGCTTTTCCTCAAATTAGTGCATGGCTACAACAATTCAAAATGGTTACTGGTGCTTGTAGGCACATAGATCCTGAGGACTTCATCAAGATTGCCAGGATGACTTACATCCCAAACATTGGTGTGGTCAAGGAGCATGAGGGTTTAGATGAAGAAGATGTGATCAGAAACATATTAGATGAAGATGAGGTTAAGAGGAGATGGTACAGGTTCTTTGACTTAGTAGATTTGTCCAACCAATTGAAAGCATCTCAGATTCCTTTTGAGGGTTTTTTCCCTGATCTTCCTTATTTGAAGAAGATTGATGGGATTATTGAAAAATATGATAACTTGGCAAATCAATTGGAAGGCTTGATTGATCAGAATGAGCCAGAGAAGAAGAAAAGGAAAGATTATTCATCTTCTGATGAGGAAGAATTTACTGATGAGTCACAAGAAAGATAGTCCTCCACAGGTTGAGAGACCACCAGTTGTTGATCTCACTCAAGATCAACCAGAAATGCAGGATATTTCAGAGCCACCATTGAAGAAACAGAGGCTTGAGGAAGGTGAACCTTCAAGGCATGTGAGACAAAGAAGGAAAATTGACAGAGCATCTACTCTTGTACCAGGTGATAGGCCATATCATCATCAATTGATGAAAGCTATAAGAGGAGGCAAGAAGATAGCCATTGAGCAAGAAGGCAGAGAAAAGTCCTTATGGTTAGAGAAGGATATCAGAGAGGTTTATCAAGAGAAATTCTTGAGTGATGATCAGTTCATTAAGACTGATGAGTTCAAGAGTTTTCTCATTTGGAACAAGCAGTAAGAAGTAAAGAAAGCTCTGCCTGAAGGTATGGAGCCAAGTGAAGAAACTTTGAGAGCCCTTGCTTCATATGATCCTAGCCTTGATCCTATAACAGTGGACGAAGCCAGAGAATTGGTTAAGTCAAGTGGAATGTTGTTAACCCCAGGATGGGATCTGACTTCTGCATTCCTCATTGATCAATTGAGAAAGCAACCAGAGGGTAGCCTATCATATGAAGTTCACATTGGTGACATGATAAGAGGAAGTCGCTATGACCCTAAGTCCCAAGCTGTTGCAATGTGGTCTATGGCCCCCAAAACCCAAAAGCCATCCCTATTGAGTATAGAGGATAAGATGGAGGGGAATAAAATTATATGGACTATACAAAATACAACAGACCTTGAAGTCTCCAAGGCAGTAACTCATTGGGCTAATCTGAATGAAGCCAAGACAGCTCAACTGTCAGAAAGATATGCCAAATTGTTTGAAAGTTCAAGCATGGTAGCCAAAGACAGAGATTTGAAAATGATGAGGATCAAACAGTTGGAAGATGAGCTGGCAGAAATAAAGGTCAAACTTGAGGAAGCCTCAAAAATAATTCCTCCTCCTCCTTTGCAAGTTGAGGTACCTATTCAGGTAAATTTGGAGGCAACTAAGGGACCTGCTGAAGACTTGGAGAAGGTGAAATTGGATGCATCTCTGGACACTATAGCCAAAATAGTGCAGTACAGGTAGGACAAAATAAAGGATAGGATGGATGTAGTTCATAAATCAGTCAGCCTATTACATCAGACCAATCAAAAGGTGAATGACTATTTAGCCACCTTGGAGCCACTCTATAGTATTTGGTCTGGGAGGAATTTATTGTTTGATAAGCTTGACAGTTTACAAGAACACAGGCCTGATATCCCAAAAGTAGTAACTAATGTATTTGAAAGGATTGGCCTAATAAGTGCTGCATCAAAGTTTTTCAAAGGAAAGTCAAACCAAATAAAGGCTAAGTTAGCCATGTTTGATTAAGATTACAACAAGTATTTGCCCCTGGTATATGATGACAATGGAAATGTGGTTAAGCTAGAAGATTGGAAGTTGTCAATGGGTCAGTTGGTAATCAATCAAGATACCTTCCTAAAAGATAATAAGGCTTTGGATGTGGAAGGAACTAACAATATAATTGACAATTTATTCAAAGTTGAAAGTGACTGTATTAAGTTTGTAGCAGAAGTTAAAAATGTGACTGATTCTACATGGGAACGGCAAGTCAACTTATTATAGGAGCTGCAGAGTTACGACTGGCCATCTGATGATGATGTGGTAGCTTGGGAAAAGTTAATCACAAAGAAGAAGAAGAAACCGGTTATCCAGCTGACAGAGGAGGAAGAAGAATAGATCGCACTTGGCACCTGATCCAGAATTTGAGGGAGAGCGTGTTCAAACAGAGAATGATGTAAATTAGCTTGTAATGGTGGTCATCATTCATATGACAAACTTGGTAACTGCTCTGAAAAGATCTACAAACAAAGGTGCCAGCTGCGGAAGTTGTTCAGAACTAATAAATACGCCTTGCTGTCTTTATTAAATATCTTTCTGTTTGTATTTTCTTTTGTTTTCTAGTGCAAATTTCTATCAGCCATCCGAAGCTTGTTGCATCCTTTTGAGGATTCCAGGATGGTTGATTAGTATAAATAGTCAGTTTCTATTGATGATCGAGGTTGGAAAATATTTTGTAAAGGAGAGGTCTGAAATATAGAACCTGATTTTCTGTGAAATCAAGGAAGATTGTACGAATGCATTTTATCAATTAATACAAATACCTTGGAGTTCTGTTACTGTCATTTGATTGTCTTTACATGTGGAGTGTTTTAGTTTCTTTATGCATTTAAATTGTAAGACAGTTTAAATACATCTTTCACAAGGTGAATGTAAGGGTTGAGCTTAAGTATCTTTCAAGGAAAGAGTAAAATCTTAGGGGAGGTCTCTGGGAATTGATTATCTATATGTGGATTTGATGACAGGTGTAGGAATGGAAACAATGATATGTTAGGCATGTTATTTGAGTTTCATTGTATTCACTTTAATAGATATATCTGAAGGTAGAGTTTGACTCTGATGCCCAGCGGATAAGGGAATAGTTTTAGATCCACTTACATTGGTTTACCATCCAATATATAATTGATTGAAATTTTACTTTATATGCATAATTTCCAGACTTGAGTCATATTATGACAAGTTCATAAATATGTATTTCAGTGCTTTGAAGAAGCAATAAACGAGGTTAACCCTTCCCTGAGTTTAACTCTAAAAGGAAGAAGGATGAATATCCTTAAGCCATTGTATCATGTTGCTATTTTTATAGTCTATATCATGATGTTGTGTATCAGGATGATTTGGGTTATACTCAGAGTTTTAGCAACTTATTGAGTTGGATTTTGAAGGCAGTAACAAAGCAGTGAAGGAGCAAGTTCTCAATTCAGAGCTTAGCTGAATGTTGAATTGATAGAGGTGCACCCGCCTGAGTATATATTACTCAAAGTGAAGAAGGTATTAACCTTAATACCTTAGTAGTTTGTAACTTGCTAGGTTACAACCATTGGGATTATTTGAGTAATTGATTAATCTGCAGGTTCAAACACTAACATGATGTTTCCACTCAGCTAGATAGTATGCAAGCAAAAAGAAAGAAGGAGGAGGTAGATACCATGCTGGTCAAATTCCACTCTCATTACGAAAAAAAGGAGAGAAATTGTAGGTGCAAGATAGTTGCATCTGTGGACACTAATCCAATGCCCACTAATTTTAAAGCCATAAATGAGGAGAATGGATAAGTTTTCTATGTGGCTAAAAGGTGTCCATGGGCTCAAAGACAAGGTATACCTCCAGACCCCTTGAATAATTTTGGTTATAATAATAGTAATCAATGGCCAAGCCATAACCCTCAAAATTCTACCCCTCAAGGATAGAATTGGAATTATAACCGGTCTAACCAACAACCACACTATAACCAAATCTACTAGAAAAAGCTGCCATTTAACACATACCAACAATAGTTTAACTCCTATCAGCAGCTAGAGAAGAATAACCAATGGCCACGACATGTAAATTGGCAACAACAACCTCAGTGGGGACCAAACCAACTGAGTTAGCATCAAGCTCTCATGCCTCCACCTCAGTAACAAGCTATTATGCCTCCACCTACTCTAGCCAATAATAACCCTCAAAAGCCAACACAACTTCCTGCACAACCAACTCCAAATCCTAACAACAAGTAGCAAGTTTATTCCCTCCAAGTAAATGATATCTATCTCAGATTAGTAACTATGTTGCCTGCACTTAAGGAGCCTATAATAAATGAATTTTTTGATGCTGAGGACATACCATTGAACCAACCTACCGATGTTCCACCTATTCCTCAATATGCACCAATATTAAAAAATCCTCCTTATCGACAAAGATTGGCTCAATCAGCTCCTCCAAAAGAAAATCCTATAGCATCTGATTTAATTGATCAACTCAAGAAAATGACAGTGCAAATCCCCTTGCTGGATACCCTTAAAGAAGTCCCAATTTATAACAAGGCCATAAAAGAAGCCTATATCAAGTAGCCTGGGAGGAAAAAAAAAAGACCTTGACACTGTCCATGTTCTAGGACAACTTTCTGATCTCATGCTAAGCCAGGAAGTCCAGTAGTCACTATTCATATTAATGGTATCCAAATACAAAATTTCCTAATTGACGTAGGAGCATCAATCAATGTCATGATTAGGGAAGTTTTGTTGAGGCTTAACATTATTGGTTTATGAGATACACCTACAATACTGTAATTAGAAGATAATTCCACTGTTAATCCAGATGGCATGGTTGAAGATATTGTTGTAACACTGGATTTATTAGATTACCCTTCAGATTTCATAGTCCTGTCACCCAAAGCCACTCTAGGAGGATATCCATTAATCTTAGGATGACCTTGGTTAGCCATAGCTGATGCTTGCATTGCATGTCACTCAGGAAAGATGACCATATCAGATGGGATAAATACCAAGAAGATAACTCTGTACTCCCCATCAAAACTACAAGTAGAGCTTGACCAGGTTGTTTGGCCAGATTTAGGTGATGTTGCCCTTGAAGAAAATTTAGTACAAAAGCTCATGGTCATTGATAGAAATTCATTTATGGTGTCACAAGAAGAAGATGATATACTAGCAACAATTCTACTAACCAGTATGGTTCTAAGGCATCTTCTTGTGTTGTCCCTAACTATTCCCTCCAAACAATATTTCCCAAGCAGACCTCACCTTAGTCTCCTCCAACATTTGATTATCTCCACACCTTGTTGCCTCATGAAATAAAGTAACCATTACTTGAAGAAATTTTGATGCTAGATAAGGTCAAAAGAGTTGAAATTGCCTTAGGGAAAGAGTTGAATGTTAAGAAGAAACTCACTACATCTCAGATGTCCAGTCTTCTTAAAATTTTGCAATAAATTCAGCAAGCCTTTGCATGAGACTATACTGATATGAAGGGGTTAGACCCTAAACTTTGTACCCATATAATCTACATAAGCCCTAAGTGCAAGTTAGTTAGATAAGCCCAAAGGAGAAGTAATCCTGCTTTGAGAGTGTTGGTTCCTGGAATGGATTTTACACTCCATGAGACACCAATATACCTAAGATTTATTTTGAAGAGGCGTTAGTTCCAAATATGAGAAATATGTAGGTAACTAGACCAACTATAGGGACAAGACTTCCCTCTACACTTCTGGCTCTATAGAACCAAGGTGGGTGCACCTAATCTAGTAAATGAAACACTCTTTAAAATACCAAAACTAGATTGAACAAAGTAGATAATAGCAAGAAAGTACTAAATGATAACTAGTCATTCATTGACTCTCTATTGCTATGATGAAACTGATACCACATAAATATAAGACTCAAAGGATAGAAAGGATTTTAATTTGAGTTCTTGTAGAATGTAAACAACCATGTCAAACTTGCATCACTACAGGAGATACTAATTTTTTATCAGTGCTTAGTCCATTGGGCACTATATCTAAAATAAATACAGAATACAAGAACAAAGATTCCAGGCCATAAACACAATAAAATAGATTCATACACTGCTTATAAAACATCCTTCATGTTAAACCAAATGAATCTATGCTTTATTAAGAGACTTTTAACCTGATCCTGGAACAAGGCTGTGAAATAAACATATACACAAGTAAACCCTATGCAACAAGTCAGAAAACTCAAAACCCAAGAAACACAACAGAAGGAGAGATCTGAAAAATAAAAACTGCATTAAGTATGAGGATTCAAACTCCCGTATTACAAACTATTCTAGAATATAACACTCAGACAATATGCAAAATATTTTGAAGGTTTTTTCACTGTATTGAGACAGCTAGCAAAACATATTACAATCTGGACTAAGGATACACACTTAGCTTTTCAGCTTTCTCTATCAAGAAATTCCAGCCAACCCTTCTAAATGATCACAAAAATCCTTTTATAGAGACAAGGATACAATAACCAAAATATCATTTAGGTCAAAAAACCGAAACCTAACTAGCAAACCCAAGGCCTATAGGAGAAAGAAAATCCAATTTGATTGTACCTCTGCAAGACATTCCCGGGAGTAATGAGCTACTTCCTCTTTTGAGAAAATCAAATCAGCAATAAACTCCTTGAAACAATCAACAAATCTAGTCCATTCATGAAACCAAAGAAAAATATCTGCAAGGAAAACCAAGTTGCTAAAAATATGATCTTCCCCCTTCCCCAGATTTGCATATCAATCAGATCTGAAATGAAAAATCTTCACCAAACTCTGATCACGAAAATAATAGTCATTGCTGCTTCTACCAATTTGGTCAAAACTGATTTTAACCATCGCCATTGTATTCTTGGTCTTCTGGTGTTTACTAAAACATATTATACTCATATATTTGAGTAAAAAATGAGTCCCAGACATCATTTTCCATGAACAGCCTGCAATCATTTAAATTTTCAAAATTACTATATAGTCCAGAATTTATTATTTATTTTAATTCTTTCCTATAGATTTTGAATTTTGAGGTGGGACACATGTGCCACATGGCACTACCTGATTGGTTTGATCGAACACCTCATTGCCCTGCTTGACCTCTCCACACACCTATGACACATGTCACTCTATGATTGGTCTATCCTATTGATCGGGCATCCACCTAAGACATATCTGCTAACTCATCATCATGACACATGGCACTCAGTCACTATTTCACCAAGGTATCCATTATGCATCTTTATCTTAGTGGAATAGTGCCAGTCGTCAGACCTGCATGCATCTCGAGGTGACCGACCAACTGTCCATCTTCTGCTTCGTCACCGGTCCCCCACCAAGTGTCACATTCTTATTGGCTCCATTGTCCATCCAGGCATCTAACTATCATTATTTCATAGTGGTTATCCTCCAGGAAACTTCATCTTTGCACTATTACGACATCCATTAGATATTAGGCATGCATCCCAAGGCATCAGATCTCCAAATTTTCAAACTGTCAAAAGTTTCCATAACTTCACATGGGGCCCACCACTAAGCTATTGTCCACCTAAGCACCTCGGTCCTCATGTGCATGAGAGAGCCCTCAAACTAGGCATCTACTTTTAGACAACATGAATGTGTGTGGCTTTCCTTATAAACATTCAAATTCTTCATTTTATGGTCAATGTGGGACAATCATTTTTGAATTATAATATTTATCAATCAAAATATATTCAATGTGAATGCTTAGCCGGTTGGGCCCACACAAAGTCTCTTCATTCCATATGCCTCTTACTTCTTTACTCACCATTGGAGTGTCCCTATTTTTTAATGACCCATGTACAGTATGCGGGAGGAATGTGGGACTAGTTACCACAGAACATCCCCAGCATTTTCCTCCAAATGCATAACATCTCCATCTGGTTGGCGCATGCAAAGGAGGTTTGGAAGTATCCTATTGTCTTGCACATGCACATGCTCTTTATTTCCATGCTGGGCTTCCATCTTTTCTTGGTTTGCAAGCAGCGGCTAGTGTGAGGAGAGGGGCACACTTCCCTTAGAAATGTATGGGCCAACTCGTTACATATTGTGTATTCCATTCTAACTTGGCACACTCGAAACCTGGCACACTATTGTGCCTCAAAAACTCACACCTCCATCTACACATATACTCAATGTGGAGGCTCACATATTTACAAAAGAAGCTCACACAAGCCATGAAGAAGCCTCACACAGCCAGCCTTACCTTCGCAATCTATAGATAGCATATCAAGTGTGAGCATAGGTCTGAAGAATGATCTCATGCGGGCTACCCTACGCAAGCTTCTAATGTAGACACAACACATTCATTTGATTTGATATGTTCAACGCTTGATATTTTGCACAACACTTCATGCTTTGGTATATGGCACCTTTCACTTAATTTGGTGTGCAATGTTTTTCATTACATTCCTTTAGTGTGTGGATGAAACACCTCCAAACCCTGCAATGTATGTCTTTTGTTGGCAAGTGTTGGCAGCCTAAACAAGTGCACAGAACTCATCATGCCTGTACACAGTCTCTTAGTATTTTGTGTGTATCATGTTCATGAGAGCTCATGTCTCCCAAAGACCTCAACTGTGATACATTCTTTAGAGCACACCAAAGACATCGATTGAATGATACATGCTTATCATTTGAGGTATTCGTACAACCCCCTCACATCTTCCTTTATTGTGTGCAAACTTGGTGTATAATGCCTGGTCTATATGTCTCATTTCTCCCCTAACCCTCACGTGCCTCATATTGAAAAATGCACATAGCCAATGAATGGTGCGCTCAGTCCTTTGTCAAGTGTGTGCCTAGTCTTCATTTTTTCAGGCTTTGAAATGTGAGTACATAGCCCAAGGAATCATACACATCATTATTAAGTTATATACATAGTTCCCTTGTTGCAAAGCTCCAAATTGATCATAGATAGATAGGAAATTCATGAAGGTAACATAACCCGGTGCAAGCCAATTGCATTTCATACCCATAAGAGAAGTCCCCGCAGAAACATTCAGCTCAAATCCACTTTACTTATGAAAATATGAACTCACTTGCTTTTCAATGATATTTTACACATGAACACATGCTCCAAGCGAGCTAACCATGGTGATTGAGTCAAGTTTAACACCTTTCAATTTCATTTGATGAAACCATGCCAAAGTCTTACCAACATATTCATCTTTAGAGAAATTAATAAGGCAAAATATAGATGGCCTGCTTGGCACAATCGACAAAGCTATCTTTAAAGTAATGAAGTAGGCTGGGCCCCAGTCAGGTCCGGCCAAAAAAAAATTTGAACTCAAAAAACCAACCTTGAAAATGATCTAGAAAAATTGGCGCTTGCAACCGGATCTGATCCGGACAACCGAAAACTCAAAAAAATTGATTCTTCTTATTTCGCCAGTCGCCAATTCTTAACAAAACACCTCCAGTCACGCCATTAAAATGTTGATGAAAATTAATCCCTGGTAGCTGAAAGTTGGTGAGTACAAACTTTGTACTATAGAGAAACATCATGTAAAATGGCTTCACCTAAAAATGAACGAGAGAGGAGATTTTAAAACTTGAAAATGCTCATTCAGAATTGTCAGCAGATCGCAAACTGAAAACACTACTGACTGCCCTAGAAAGAGATGAATTAAAAAATTTAAACGATGACCTGAGGGCACGCCATCTATTCTGGTAGAAAATTCATATGTAGGGATCACAAAAAAACAACCCTCAACTAAAAACAAGCACTTGACCAAAAACTATGAATTTCATAAAAAGGCTACTTTGTAGAGTTTTCCTTTCCGCACTTTTTAACATTATTGAACACCTTTTTACTAACCTTGCAAATTGATCAAATGAAAACTTCATAGTCTAAAACCCTGGATAGATGATCTTTCTCACACATAGAAAACAAGAGTATAATCAGATTTCCAAAGTGATGAACTGATTATCAATGATTAATCCTTAAAGTCGGCCACTTAGAACATTCTGAACTGAAAACAATCAGATTCGTAGAAATAGCATTTGGAATTGACCCTGGAAAGTGATCAATCGGATTGGTAGAGACTTGAAAATTCCCAAAAAAGTGCACTTCTAGGTCTACAGTATGGAACATCCTTCAATTATGTTTGATCTTGAACATGGGTGCAAATGGCGAGACTCCAAACTAAGCCACTCAGAAAATTAAACTGTGCACTCTTGAAGAAACTTAGCAATCTGCAAATGGAATAACTCTGGAAAACATGTCAAACGGGAACATGGGGGGCTTAAAATTGGTGTGGTACTTATTTCTCATGCCTATATCATGATGGAACAACCTACATATCATAACCATTAACCAAGCATCAGATGCAAACCTCCAAAGTAGGCCATTTAATTAAAACCGGATAGGATGTAAAGTGCAGATTTTTGAAATGCCCCGCAAATGGGTACATTCAAAACTTATCCGAACTGAGATCTGGGAGTTGTGACCAACTACATACATTTAATGAAAGGTGAGGAACACATTTCCTAAGCCCCATCCCATGAAAATCATCAGACCTATCTTTGTATGCACTTGAACTTAGGGCTTTTCACAATGGTTTTTGAAGCACTGAACTTTGCCTTTAGGAAAGTTCTTTGATTATGGGCTCAAAACTTTATGGATTTTTTAGAGCACCAACAGTGGCTCTAGTTGGGGAAGCATGCCCCTTGGGGGCATGTAGAGAATTTATGAATCTTTGGTATAGCAGACCACTCAAAAAAGGAAAAACAACTTCTTTTTCTCTCTCAAAAATAGGGAACTTTACTGAAAGAAACACACCACACAACTGAAGGAAATAAACTATACAATATATACATTACTTACAAAGGCTCAAAGCCTCAAAACTAGAACCACTTCTTACCTCTATCATATATATGATTTTCATCCATATATGAGACTAGCCGCTTAAAAAACTTTTGACAAACATGCTACCAACATATATGAATGAATTTGAGCTAGAAAGTAATTTTGTACTTGTCACAACCCACACTCTTCCAGTCAAAACCAACCTCATGTACATATTCTAGAAAATATGGAACATCTTTAATTTCATCTTGATGTTGACTGAAAATATAAGGTTTACCTAGTAATGCATCAAAAGATAAACTATTATGACCATCATGCATTACAAAAAACTCACCCGATTGAAAATGAAATGGATCCTTAGCTTTATCTATATGGAATACTTCAGCCATTGAGTGACTTAGTTCCTCTAGGATGTACTCATAATCTTCATCATGAACCAAATGCAAACTTTTCTCATAATCATTGTGACATAAGGACGATAGATCAATATCATCATTTTTATCAATAAACTTGTTGTCCTCAACATTATCACAATCACTATCATGCTCATCAAAAGAAAGAAAAGAAGCTAAACAAGAAATTTGTTCATCATTTTGTGAAGAAGGAATCTGATCAGTTACAAGATTGGTTTGCAAGCTAAGGAGAAATGTCTCCTCATTAAATGACTAAAAACCAACACCTTTCTCACAACTTCTATTAATGTCTTGTACACATAAATCTGGATCATCAAATAATGTTTCTTCTAAAACTTGTAGGGCTGGGAGATCACATTCAAATTCATTATTTTCCTTAGTACTCTAATTTATACAACAGTCCTTGACACTAAGCTCATCAAAATCTGAATGCATACTAGTATATGAATCTTCATATTGATCATACATGACATTCTTATATTCCTCACATTGACATGCATGATTATCTTGAAAAGTTTCCAATCCAATCATAGGAAAAGAATGGACAATATATGCATCATGCTTCATACCCTTACTAACATCATCATTGTCAAAACACATATCTTTCGGGCATGAAATTATAGAGTCAAATATAAGAGTATACCTCTGAAAATCAGCATGTAAGAGGTCTGAGATTTCCTCACCATTCAGTGGATACTGGATTTCATTTTCATTTTCTTTGGCTTCTTGTTTGATGCTACAAATTTACTTCTTGTTTGGAACAAGGGCTGCAAGCTCTTGGCCCCCATCATCTTGTGCAAAGCCATCATTGCAAGAACTTTCATCCACATCATAATTATCCCTTTATTGTTTGCACAAATCTTTCTTATATTGAGATAATAAAGTTGTTCTCTTATGCTGATAAAAGGAGAGGTCTACAAACTTAATAGGAACATTATTTATCATAGACTCTTCCTCATCATCTTTATATTCACTAAATTCATTATCAGCATCATAATCTTTATTTTCAAGAGGTTGCTCACAAGAGAACCTTTCTTTTATGTCTTGATAATCTAATTTTTTATCACTAGAAAAATGTACTTCTATATCCGGCACAAAATCACAACCAATGTAAAATTTAGAGCCATTAGACATGATGTCCTAACCTTTCAGCATTGTATATGGAAAGCAATCGACACCTTCATTGCATGTTTGAACATCAAAAGAAAACCTTTGAAATTCAACTGTGTGCATATCACACAAATCTTCAAGAAAATCATTTTGAAGTATGACTCGTGGCTTTAAATTGAAATCATCCCAAGAAACATCATCATGCTGAAATGGAAAAGTGAAAGATACATTTTCTACCTGGCAATTGATATGTCCTTGTTGGCTTGTTTCAATGTTATCTAAGAATAGAGCACCATCACTCCTTACATCCAAGATTTGGAGGAAAGGACACACCTCTAGCCAGAACAAACAATCTGATATGGGATTTGAAACCTCTTCCAGCTTTTCATCAAATATTTCAAATTGTGGTTCAGACAAATCAGTAGGAAGCCCTTTGCACATGTCCTCCCTTTAACATATGTCTCTTTGACATAGTTCACTATTGTAGGGCAGATTTTTAGCATCATTAACTTTCTTCTGATAAGACACTGATTCCATATTTTTGACAATATCAAAATCTTTGATACCTATATCAAACGCACTGACTTCCATTTTTTATTCAAGGGCAAACTGAACTACCATGGTTTCATATTCGAGCTCATAAAAGCCTTTATCCATCTTTGCATCAATAACTTCACATGGTAAATCAAAAGCTGAAAACATACAAACTAAAAAATCAGTTTCATCACCAATATCATCTAAAACACAAGAATGCATTATTTCTCCATTCATATCAACATTTTCACAATCATCTTCAGCATATGATAACTGCTCATTTTCTTCACAAGGTTGTCCATAAACCATTTCCTTGTCTTGAAGAAGATCAAGATCATTCTGACTCATTGAATCTTCTTCTTCACTATCAGTACTACTGAAATCTGATATAACTTCATCACTTGGGGCTTTATCATCATCAGATGAAAAATCTATTCCCTCTTTATTTTCAATACTTGACTACAAACAATAAGTCTCTGCAGCCTCACAATTAGAAGAATTAGTTTCAAATCTGCTTGGTATATAACCCTTGTATATATCTATCTCTGCATCAAGAAAACACTGCAATTCTTCACTAACCATGTTAACTTCTATATCAGGGACAGTCATTGTTTGCTGCAAATTTTCTTCATTCACATTTTGTCTAGAAGCATAACTTGAAACATGGTTAGTAAGATCAGCAGAGATGGAAACCTTTTGACATTGAGTTTAATTTTTTGATTTACACCTATCTTCTTTGATCGAAACATTATGACAATGAACTCTAGTGGATAAAAACCCTTTGGTAATTTTATATCTCAAATTATTTTCAATGTCCATCGCTATCATAAAAGCCCGATGTAAATTATTTGGCTCTTTATTTCTTAACAAGAAGCTCACTTTTTATCAAAAGCACCCAAATAAATTAGCAAACATACTTGATCATTGGTTCTGTAATTCTCTAGAATATCACTTAATGTTTTAACAAATTTGATGTTGAATGGTGGGACCAATTCATCTTCTTCTATTTGAATCTCCATCAATTTGTTTAGCAAAATGCTCACATCAACTCTTTCAGCGAGTTGTTCCATGAAAGTTGAATTGAAGTCCTCCCATGAAGAGATAGAATTTGTTGGCAAGGAATAAAACCAGACCCTTGCATCATCTTTCAGTGTCTGAACCAGCAACTTCATGATGACATCTTCATGGAAAATCTCAAAGTCTCCCATCAGATCAGCAAACTCTTGTAAATGTTCACATGATGAATCTGATCGTTTCCCTTTAAACTCTTGTAAATGTTTCCTAATCTTACTAGGAATCTCATTTGGTAAACCATGTATGCCATCAAAACATAATGACACATACCTCTGTATAGAAAGACCTCTACTTGAATCCATTATGGACTGCACTTCCTCTTGATGAAACTTTTAGATCTTTATTACAAATAACTTATGCAGCCATAAAGATTATCAAATCACACACATTCCTCCAACAATACAACCTAGATTTTCTTTTACAAATCCAGAGAAATATGTAGACCCACAATTCTAAAACCCTTTTTATATGGTGACCTTTTCACCTAATAAGGATTATACACATTTAAATCATTCAATGAGAAATACCTGGTAAGTTTTGATACTGCATTTTTTTTTTGGCTGGAAACAAATGGTAAATCTTAGAGCTCACCTCATGGCTCCATTGGGTTTCTTTTTATAGAGTCGCCACCTCCTTGAAGAGGAAAAGTACTTTATCTCTATTTTTGTATACTCCTTCCAGCCAACATGAAACTTCACCAGAATTTTAGAAACTATTTATTAGATTTGAATACATCATATCTTTATTCTGAACTTGCACTGATCAAACCAAAGATTTCAGAGTCGCCACTCACAACTTGGTGAGATGATTTAATTTTTAAAATTAACTCTTATACACTTCAATGAAACCACTAGATAGATAAATAAGTTGGCCAGGAATTTAGCTCTACTCGTACCCGTGTTATTTATAACTAATTTATAACACTAGAGATATCAAATGATTGAAATAAGTAGGCCAGGAGTCCAGTTCAACTTGGAACCTGCATTATTTTCTCATGATTATAATTTCCCTAGTAGAGTCACCATTTTGTTGGTTCCTGGAATGGATTTTACACTCCATGAGACACCAATATACCGAAGACTAATTTTGAAGAGGGGTTAGTTCCAAATATGAGAAATTTGTAGGTAACTGGACCAACTATAGGGACAAGACTACCCTCTAAACTTTTGGCTCTACACAACCAAGGTGGGTGCACCTAATCTAGTAAATGAAACACTCTTTAAAATACCAAGATTAGCTTGAACAAAGTAGATAATAGCAAGAAAGTACTAAATGATAACCAGTCATAAATTGACTCTCCATTGCTATTATGAAATTGATACCACATAAACATAAGACTCAAAAGATAGAAATGATTTTAATTTGAGTTCTTGCAGAATGTAAACAACCATGCCAAACTTGCATCACCATAGGAGATACTAATTTCTAATCAGTGCCTTGTCCATTGGGAAATATATCTAAAATAGATATAGAATACAGGAACAAAGAATCCAAGCCATAAACATAATAAACCATATTCATACACTGCTTATAAAACATCCTTCATGTTGAACCAAATGAATCTATGCTTTATTCAGAGACTTTTAACCTGATTCTGGATCAAGGCTGAGAAATAAACATGTACACAAGTAACCCCTGTGCAAGGAGTTAGAAAACTCAAAACCCAAGAAACACAATAGAAGGAGAGATCTTAAAACTGAAAAATGCATTAAGTATGAGGATTCAAACTCCTGTATTAAAAACTTATCCAGAATATAACACTCACACAATATGCAAAATGTTTTGAAGGTTTTTCCATAGTATTGACACAACTAGCAAAACATATTACAATCTAGACTGAGGATACACACAGCTTTTTAGCTTCCTTTGTCAAGAAATTCTAGCCAGCCCTTCTAAATGATCACAAAAATCCTTTTATAGAGACAAGGATACAATAACCAAAAGATCATTTAGGTCAAAAAGCCTAAACCTAACTAGCAAACCCAAGGCCTGCAGGAGAAAGAAAATCTAATTTGATTGTACATCTGCAAGACATTCCCAGGAGTAATCAACTACTTCCTCTTCTGAGAAAATCAAATCAGCAATAAACTCCTTGAAACAATCAACAAATCTGATCCATTCATGAAACCAAAGCAAAATATCTGCAAGGAAAACCAAGTTGCTAAAAATTTGATCTTCCCCCTTTCCCAAATTTTCATATCAATCTGATCTGAAATGAAAAATCTTCACCAAACTCTGATCCTGAAAATAAAAGTCATTATTGCTTCTACCAATTTGGTCAAAACTGATTTTAACCACCGCCATTATATTCCTACACTTCTGGCATTTCTGAAAACATATTATACCCATATATTTGAGTAAAAAATGAGTCCTAGGCATCATTTTCCGTGAACAGCCTCCAATCATTTAAATTTTCAAAATTACTATATAGTCCAAACTTTATTATTTATTTTAATATTTTCCTACAGATTTTGAATTTTGAGGTGGGACCCATGTGCCACGTGGCACTACCTGATTGGGTTGATCAGCCACCTTATCACCCTGTTGGACCACTGCACACACCTATGACACGTGTTGCTCTGTGATTGGTCTATCCTACTGATCGGGCATCCATCTCAGACATATCTGCCAGCTCATCATCATGACACATGGCGCTTAGTCGCTATTTCACCAAGGTATCTTTCATGCATCTTTATCTTAGTGGAATAACGCCAGCCGTCAGTTTTGCATGCATCCCGAGGCGGCCGACCAACTTTCCATCTTGTGCTTTATCACTGGTCCCCAACCAGGTGTCACATTCTTACTGGCTCCACTGTCCATCTGGGCATATAACTGTATCTCCTTGGCCACATCATTAGATGACACATGTCACCTTGTCATTATTTCACAATGGTTATCCTCCAGGCAACTTCATCTTTAAGCTATTATGATGTCTGTTGGATGTCGGGCATGCATCCCAAGGCATAAGATCTACAGATTTTCAAACTGTCAAAAGTTTCCTTACCTTCACGTGGGGCCCACCACTGATTTTTCATCCACCTAAGCACCTCAGTCCTCCTGTGCATGAGAGAGCCCTCCAATTGGGCATCTACTTTTAGACAACATGAATGTGTGTGGCTTTCCTTATAAACATTCAAATTCTTCATTTTACGGTCAATGTGGGACAATCATTTTCAAAGTATAATATTTATCTATCAAAATATATTCAATGTGCATGCTCAGCCGGCTAGGCCCACACAAAGTCTCTTCATTCCATATGTCTCTTACTTCTTTACTCACCATTGGAGTGTCCCTATTTTTTAATGACCCATGTATAGTATGCGAGAGGAATGTGGGAGTAATTACCATAGAACATCCTCAGCATTTCCCTCCAAATGCATAACATCTCCATCTGGTTGGTGCATGCAAAGGAGGTTTGGAAGTATCATATTGCCTTGCACACACACATGCTCTTTATTTTCCTATTGGGCTTACATCTTTTCTTGGTCTGCAAGAAGCAGCCAATGTGAGGAGAGGGGCACACTTCCCTTAGAAATGTATGGGCCATCTCGTTACATATGGTGTATTCCATTCTAACTTGGCACATTCGAAACCTGGCACACTATTGTGCCTCAAAAACTCAATCCTCCATCTGCACATATAGTCAACGTGGAGGCTCACATATTTACAAAAGAATCTCACACAGGCCATGAAGAAGCCTCACGCAGCCATCCTTACCTTTGTAGTCTGTAGATAGCATATCAAGTGTGAGCATAGGTCTAAATAATGATCTCACATGGGCTAAGCTATGCTAGCTTCTAATGTAGACACAACACATTCATTTGATTTGATATGTTAGAGCTTGATATTTTGCGTAGCACTTCATGCTTTGGCATATGGCACCTTTCACTTAATTTGGTGCTCAATGTTTTTCATTACATTCCCTTTGTGTGTGGATGAAATGCCTCCAAACCTTGCAATGTATGTCTTTTGTTGGCAAGTGCTGGCAGCCTAAACAAGTGCACACAACTCATCATGCCTGCACACAGTCGCTTAATATTTGGTGTGTATCATGCCCATGAGATCTCATGTCTCCCAAAGACCTCAACCGTGATACATTCTTTAGAGCACACCAAAGACATCGGTTGAATGATACATGCCTATCATTTGAGGTACTCGCACAACCCCCTCACATCTTCCTTTATTGTCTGCAAACTTAGTGTATAATGCATGGTTTGTATGTCTCATTTCTCCCCTAACTCTCACATGCCTCATATTGAAAAATACACATATCCAATGAATAGTGCGCTCAGTCCTCTTTCACATGTGTTCCTAGTCTTCATTTTTTCAGGCTTTGAAATGTGAGTACATGGCCTAAGGAATCATACACATCATTATTACTGTATACATAGTTCCCTTGTTGCAGAGCTCCAAATTGATCATAGCCAGATAGGAAAGTCATGAAGGTAACATAACCTGGTGCAATGCCTGCCAATTACATTTCATACCCATAAGAGAAGTCCCTGTAGAAACATTCGGCTCAAATCCACTTTACTTATGAAAATATGAACTCACTTTCTTTTCAGTGATATTTTGCACACGAACACATGCTCCAAGAGAGCTAACCATGGTGACTGAGTCAAGTTCAAAACCTTTCAATTGTATTTGATGAAAGGGTGCCAAAGTCTTACCAACATATTCATCTTAATAATGCAAAATATAGATGGCCTGCCTGGCGCAACCGACAAAGCTATCTTTAAAGTAATGAAGCAGGCTAGACCCCAAGCGGGTGCGACCTAAAAAAATTTTGATCTCAAACAACCAACCTTGAAAATGATCTAGAACAACTGGCGCTTGCAACCAGATCCGATCTGGACAACCAGAAATTCAAAAACTTCGATTCTTCTTATTTCGCCAATCGCCAATTCTTAACAAAACACCTCCAGTCATGCCAATAAAATGTTGATGAAAATTAATCCCTGGAAGCTGAAAGTTGGTAGGTATAAAATTTGTACTATAGAGAAACATTGTGTAAAATGGCTTCGCTAAAAATGAATGAGACAGGAGATTTTAAAACTTGAAAATGCTCGTTCAAAATTGTCGGTAGATCACAAACTGAAAACACTGTCGACCGCCCTGGAAAGAGGTGAATTAAAAATATGAAACGATGAGCTGAGGGTACGCCATCTATTCTGGTAGAAAATTCATATGTAGGGATCGCAAAAAAACAACCCTCAACTGAAAACAAGCACTTGACCAAAAACTATGAATTTTGAAAAAGGCTACTTTGCAGAGTTTTCCTATCCACACTTTTTAACATTATCGAACACCATTTTACTAACCTTGCAAACCGATCAAATGAAAACTTCACGGTCTGAAACCCTGGATAGATGATCTTTCTCAAACATAGAAAACAAGAGTATAATCAGATTCCCAAAGTGATCAACCGATTATCAATGATTAATCCTTAAAGTCGGCCACTTAGAACATTCTGAACTAAAAAGAATCAGATTCATAGAAATTGCATTTGGAATTAACCCTGGAAAGTGATCAATCGGATTGGCAGAGACTTGAAAATTCCTAGATAAGTACACTTCTAGGTCTATATTATGGAACATGCTTCAATTATGTTTTATCTTGAACATGGGTGCAAATGGTGAGACTCCAAAGTAAGCCACTCAGGAAAACTGAACTGTGCACTCCTCAAGAAACTTAGCAATCTGCAAACAGAATGGCTCTGGAAAACATGTCAAACGGGCACATGGGGGGCTTAAAATTGGTGTGGTACTTCTTTCTCATGCATATAGCATGATGGAACAACCCAAATATCATAACCATTAACCAGGCATCAGATGAAAACCTCCAAAGTATGCCATTTGATTAAAATCAAATAGGATGTAAAGTGCAGATTTTTGAAATGCCCTGCAAATGGGTACTTTCAAAACTTATCTAAACTGAGATCTGGGAGTTGTGATCAACTGCATACATTTAATGAAAGGTGAGGAACACATGTCCTAAGTCCCATCCCATGAAAATCATCAAACCTATCTTTGTATGCACTTGAACTTAGGTCTTTTCACAATGGTTTTTGAAGCACTAACCTTTACCTTTAGGAAAATTCTCTGATTATGGGCTCAAAACTTTATGGATTTTTTAGAGCACCAACAGAGAGATATAGTGAAGACAGAGTTGCAAAATCTCCTTAGTGTGAGTTTCATTTATCCTATTTTTGACAGCCAATGGGTTTCTCCTCTAGTAATTGTCTCAAAGAAGGGGTGAAATGGAGAGTTTGTGTCGACTATAGAGAGCTTAACAGAGCCACTAAAAAGGATCACTTTCCATTACCTTTCATTGATCAAGTGCTTGATAATATTGCTAGTAAAAGTATTTTTCATTTCTAGATGGCTTTAGTGGATATAACCAAATCCAAATATCACTAGAAGACCAGGATAAGACAACTTTCACCTATCCATGGGGAACATTTTCTTACTCATTCTTACCATTTGGATTATGAAATGCACTTGCTACTTTCTAGAGAGTAGTGCTTGGTATTTTCTCTGACATTTCTACTGACTATGTTTAAATATACATGGATGACTTCACTACTCATGGAACTACATTTGAGGAGGCACAAGCTAACTTGGAGAAAGTTCTCAAGAGGTGCTAGGAATATAACCTCTCCCTTAATAGTGAGAAGTGTTACACGATGATGGAAGAGGGAGTTGTCTTGGGACACTACCTTTCATCTTTTGGAATCTAGGTTGACCCTGGAAAAATTTTAATCATTAACACACTTCCCACACCGATCAAGCATAAAGATGTCAGGAGTTTTTTTGGTCACGCAAGTTATTATAGAAGATTCATAAAGGATTTCAGCCAACTTGCAACACCTTTGTACAACTTGCTGAAGAAGCAAGCCAAGTTTGAATGGACAGAAGACCATGAAGCATCATTTTAGTAGCTGAAAGATATTTTAACAAAAACACCTATTCTTAGAGGACCTGATCGGAAGCTTCCATTTCACATCCACACTTATGCATCTAACTATGCCACTAGAGCAGTCCTAGGGTAGAAGGAAGGTATTTTTTAACATGTTACTTACTATAGTAGTAAAAACTTGCAAGGTGCTGAGCTAAATTATATTGTCACCAAAAAAGAGCTATTAGCAGTAGTCTATGCACTCAAAAAATTTAGGCACTACATCACAAGTTATGAATTATTTCTATACAATGATCATTCAGCCATAAAATACTTGATGAAAAAGCCTTCCATCAATGGAAAATTAACATGTTCGTTACTCCTCATGTAGGAATTTGATGTGAAGATAATTGATAAACCAGGCAAGGCTAATGTGGTGTCCAATTTCTTATCAAGATTACAAGTACCAAATGATCCTGTAGCAATTGATGATAGCTTCCCTGATGAGAACCTATTTTCCATTGATTCTTTCAATCCATGGGTTAGATGAATGGGTTAGATGAATATAGGAAATCTGCACTCCACAACACTGAATTGATCTAGCAACAAAGAAAAAAATGGCATGAAAAATTTATCCAAGAAAATAATTTTTTTGTGGGTGATTGGGCACTATTGTATGACTCTAGATACTAGCACACACTAGGAAAATTTCAAACTAGGTGGCTCAGGCCTATGAGATAATCTCAGTATTTGATAATGGAGCAGTTCAACTTTCTACCATTGACCCTGTACAGTTCAAGCTACTTGTCAATAGGCATAGACTCAAACTCTACAACAAACCAATCAGTTGCGAGGAGTTCCTATAGCAGTTCCAGCACAGTGATGACACATTCGTTCTTGTAGCCAAAGAATCTAGGTCTCCTACCCAAATTTCTGCTGATTCTTGATTCCATTCAAGAAGTCCATAATAAGCATTTCACATTCTGTGAAATTATTTCTCTATAATAAACTTCACCTCACCTTCTCTCTCAACCACCCTTCCATTCCATCCCATCACTCTATCAATCCAGGTGATCCTTTTTAGAACACTCTTCCTACAGCGCTCGCCAGGTATGTGCCACATACCTTCATACATATTTTATTTTATTCATTATTTATTAGGAATGCATGTCATTTTAATTTTTTCTCTTGCATGTCTTGTCCTGGTGGGACCCATGCCTTTACTTAGTGGGGGGGGGAATATTCTATTTTTAAAAATTTCAAATTAACATGTAAACATTGAGTTTCTTGTCTTTATGAGATGATTGTTGTCATGTGCTTGTTAATATGTGTTTCTATGATTGCATCATAATATCTGTAAGGAAATTAAAGATATTAAAAGCTAAAGTTTAACTTCTAATGATATGTTCCTAACATGTTCAGGTTTCTAGGCCTTGACACGAGCAAACTATTATGAGATTTGATGCAAGTGAAAATATCATTAGATTTCGTGCACTAAACTCTTTTAATTTTATGAGTAAGTAGCATTTTCTATGCCACCTTTTTTTGTCTACAACATCCTTTTCTATAACACTTTGAATTATTTTTATTTTCCATTTTTGTGCTCTATGAAAATACCAAGTTTATGTAAAATTTAAATTTTTTGTTCATAACAATGGGAGGAGATCTTTAGAGGTGTTAGGGATTTTTCTTGTAGGACATAAAATGATCCTTGAACTTGTGTTCCTTGAGACTGATTCCCACAAGAGAAAGACCTAATTGCTGAGGATTGGATAAGATCCTCCTTCATTTTTGAGCTCCACAGACTCAGGTATGTATTACCTTTTGATGATGACTATCTTTATAGTATTCTCATGAGTGGACACTGACTAGCTTCTAGTTTTCTTAATGCATAAACCTATAGAACACTTTGCATATGACTGTAATCACTTTAATGCAAACTTTAACTAGAAAAAGTGTGACTGTAAGTGAAGCAACAATCAGTGCTTTAAGGATTATCATCCTTCTTCCTTTTAAGGAGGGACAACCTAACATGATTCTCTCTTTACAGAATCAGAAAATATGAACTAAATGCCCTAGGCACAATCCAATCTATCAAGTGCAATAAACATAAAAGGGTATTGATAAATAATGTGAATGTTTCAACTTCTTCTCTGAGATCAATGAAAGATACAACTGTGAGAAACAAATACCAAACCAGTGCCTAATCCTAAGGGAAACAGAATCACATGCAAATCAACAAGTAAACCCTAAAAGAAACACAACAGTATGCCTTACACACCAACTACAAATCCAAATAGGTTTCCTTACAAACTATTATGTTAACCAAATATTGTTATCATCAAAGATCCATACAAATATATTTACTCTCCAAGATGAAATATAAGCACTTTTAATTCTTTCCTTGAAAGAAGCTCATAAAACAATCAAGCAGGTTGCCTTACAACTGGTATATTTCAAATGCTGAACATGAAAAACATACAAGAGTAAAATACATAAGCAAAGAGACAACACCAATATATGGTAGAAGTTGCAGTGTATTTGTATTAAAATCAACTTGCCACTTACATTCACTATTCCATTACTCAGAAGACCAGACACAAAGCTTGGTGATCTGCTTCTAAGCAATCTGGTTCTATTTTCTATATCTTTTCAATCTCTACTCCTTTTTCTACCAACCCCCTACAAAATGAGTTTTCAACTCTATATAGTCTTCTGACAACCACATTGGAATTCCCTCATTAATGGGAATGCAACAAGCTTCAGGTGGTTGGAAAACCTAACTCCTTCTAAAACATAAAAATATAACAAAATATACAACCAACCCTTAGGTGGTGAAAGGACAAAACTTCCTCGGATTATGGTACATCTTTGGCTACTAAAAAACTGACACCTTCAACTACAAATATTTATGATAGCTCCTTGATTTTCAATGAGATATGGTGACCGCTATTTCAGGCTAACCTACACCATTCTTGAATGATAGCTTATCAATCTTGTATTCCTTGGATCAGGTGTCAGGTGTGTCAGATGTCCTTTTCAATCTTCATCCAAAATATCCAAATCAACTGCGGTAGATCTAGCCTTTTTGGGCTTTGTCTTTTCATCCCATGTAGTTACCTGTTCCTCTGACAACCAATTAAAACCTTGGACAAGTTGTAGTTGAGATTTTTGTCTCTCCCATATGGCATCCATAATTGCCTAAACATCTGACACAAACTTGGTGAGGTCCACCTCTGCTTGGATGGCTTCATCTAAGGCTTTATTGAAGCTCTCTAAATCAATATCATTATTCTCACCTAAAAATGCCTCTTTCCTAGGTAGTAGAAGATCATCATCCGATCTCCAATTATCAAGGCTCTTTATTGTCCCATCTATACTCAAAATTGAGGGGATGAACTTATTGGTACATGAGCTGAGCATGGCTATCTTAGCCTCAATCAAATTTGTCTTACCCTTGAAAAGTGGTAAGATGGCTTTAATTCTATCAATCTCCTCACCGACCCTTATAACTATTTCTGGTATGTCACTCCCCAAAGATTGAGAAAATATCAATCTTTCAAAAAGTGGTGCTCTGACAGACCACACTGTATAAAACTCATTCAAAATTTGCACATAACTGTTGACCTCCTTGTGCAATTCTAGCAATTTTCCATAAGCATTATAAACTAGGTCAAATTTATCCTTGATTGTGTTCAATCTGTGTTGCAAAACACTCAACAGGGCTTACAATACTACCTCATTCTTTTCATCATTGATCTTCTTCAATTTAGCTGCCACCTCCTCATCTCTCATTCCTTGTGCCTCTATTGTTGCTGGCTATTCAAGAGGTGCAGGAACTACTATAGGGGTATTTATAATTTGCAATTGCAGCTCCTCTTCCTTTTTCTCCAATGTTGTAACCTTTATAATCTATAAGTCTCTATCCTTTACCAGGGCACTATAATCCTCCAAGAGGTTTCCATATCTCTCTGATAGCTATTTAGTTTTATCCTCATTTAATTTTTCAAATTGGGTCAAAACCTGAGAAATTTCTAGGTCCCCTGTATTATGGATTGACCACACTATTTTATCTCCCTCCATTTGTTCTTTTACATTCAAAATTTTTGGTTTCTTGTCTTTTGGATATAGACTCCACATGGCCAAGGCCTGACTCTTTGGGCTATACCCAAATCCTCTTATTATATCCCCTACTTAGGTCTCCGAAGACAGAGTAACATCTTCCTATCTCTTTATTTGATGTATTATGAAGTTAGTATACAAAGTCCACCCAGGCACAAGCAACATATTAATTTTTCTTACTAATTCCCTGGCCTCATCTGGAGTAATATTTTCTTCCTTAGGGTCATATTCTTTCAATTGTTGCAATGCCTCATCTGGCACTTGACCCTCCTCAGTTATTTGTACACTTGAAGCCACCTGTTGCTACTTATGCCATAGCAAAAAGCTTTTGAATTCCTCAGAATTCAAAAAACTATCATCCTTCATGAAGGCATCTTGTTCAATTAATCTTTCATCCTAGCCTAAAGCCAGAGGCAACTCTACATCTTCTGTTTCATACCTTTGTTGCCTTTTAGCCTCTCTGACTACTTTCCTAATTTCATGGTGATGAAAGCTAGTTCCTGTGTAGAGGGCACTTACTCTGTCTTTCTTCCTCCTCTTTGAAGGTTCACCAGCTAACAACTTTTTCTTTTTCTTTTGAGGCTTAGTAGTATCCTTAGAACTGGGCAATTCAACAAGATCTACATTTTATTTCTCTTCTCCATGCCCTTTGGCCATTAGTTGTTCCATAGTGGGTGGACTATATATGGGGTAGCCACCATCACTATCCTCATCACATTCTAATTCTAAATGGGCCTTTTTTCCCTGATTAGCATCATCAATTTGATCCTTCATTGATTCAACTAATGTGTCAAATTGAGCCATCATTTGCTCTAGTCTTTGGAGGTAAGGCAAAGTGGGAAAGAAACCCCCAAATACCAATCCTTTTCCTTTAAACTCCTTCTCAATTCTGTGTAACTGATCCAATTGCCTAATTATTTTCTCCACCTCATCATCCTCAATGATGTTTCTGATCACATCCTCTTTAGGATACTCTTCATGTAGCTTATTGAAAGGAATGGTAGGCATGTAGTATTTCCTTGCAGCAGCCATGAAACCTTTTGTATCTACATACCTATGTGGTGCTACAAACATCCTGTATTTCTCTAACTAGTCATTTACTTTACTGAATGCTCCCTTTCCAATTTTAATATAATGCACCCTGAAGTGCCGAGGAGTGAGAGTCCCTTTCCTGTGGGAATCCAAGTGTTCTCTTTCTATCAACATGAGTTGCTAGACAAACTCTAGAAATGCAACTCTTGGTGGTACATAAAATGGAAGTAGATGAGGAGGCTGAGGGCATCCATAAACCCTAATCATCGTATAGCTTGTCTCATAGTAAATGTCTCCCCAATTGTGACCCTTGTTCCAATTATGAATAAGCTATTGGGGTCTCACCAGCTGCAGGACCTTGGTGGATAATCTTGTGCAATTTACACCCAAACTCCGAAGAATGGGGTACACAATCCAGTTCTCAAAGGCACTCAAATCTCACCTAGGGAATGAAGGGCTCCAAATTCCTAACCAGAACTATACTAGGTTAGGCTGTCCATTCCACATCATTTGTGGTTTGAGATCATTCAAATTTATTAAACCATAATTGTGATACACAATTAGGTGCATCAGTAGGGAGTACTACATGAATCTGGGTTGAGAACTAGAGGTGAAATTCTTCAAGGATAGCAAACCCTCATGCATCTTTTTTATGATATAACCAATAAATTCATAGCCTCTACTCACCATACAGCTCTGTGAATCCATCACTAACATCAAAATATTAGATGTAATCCTCTCAAGACTCACATCAATTCCCAAAACCTGGCATATCCCATATGCAATGTATTTCATGTAAAATTTTAGGTCCTTGTAGGCATATGGAATCGATCTAGCCATAGGTGCAATATAATTTTTATTTTCTTTAGGCATATGATTCCTAATCTCGCTAGAGACCAGAGTAGCCTCTCTGACATATCTATTTGCTAAAGCTTGTAAGTTGATTTCTGTGGCCATTGGAAACTGAATCCCAAAAGCATTCATGAAAGAATTCTGATCTAGGGTTATTAAGGGTGAACCATCCTCTTTTGTAATGGTCTTTGAGAGAGGATCATATCTCTAAGATAGCATGAGGAGTAAGTCCACATCTAGAAAAACCTCTGGGACAATCAATTTTTATAACCCTGAAGTCCAAGGGTTTGAAACCGGTATGACACTATCATGGTTCTTGTAGAAATATGTAAACAGGAACATGTCTATGATTTCTAGAGTTCTAACATCCCTACAGTAAGCTAAGTCATCGATAAAAATGTCATCATGGACCTTATTGTTTTGAGAAGAACTAGGCAAGAGAGTGAGAAATTCATCTAAAAAAATTTCCTTTACTTTCTCTTTTGACCCCCGACTGGTAGAAGCTCCACTTCTTGTCGCCTAACTCATCCTGACTGTAGCTCTAGAAATTCCTTTGCAAATTCACTAATCACACTGCAAGTCCAGAAAGCTTAGAAAACCTAGTGCTCTATACTTCTTCAATAAGCTTTGTAACTCTCAAATGAGCTGCCTCTAACTATTTTAACTTATAGTATTGAATGCGCCACCACATCTGACATCTCCAGCCATCGAAAGGTCACTTCTGCCATTACTTTGGCATGCACAGAGTTTCAATTTACTAGTCGTAGCTCAGAAATTTTAAATTTAAACATTCTGAGATCTGGCAACTGAAGGAAAAGATGCATAGTCATTTTATAATATTGGCACCTTAGAAAATTATTTTGAGACCTGGTGACTAAGAGGGATTCTCATAGTCGTGGAACACTTTCGACTTTTCAAACTTTATTTTGAGATTTCTCAACCCGGCCATCTGGAGATCTGGCGACTGAAGGGAAGAAACCTTGATAAATTTCACTCTGAGATTTGGTGACTATAGTCAAAACCATAGTTGCGGCAACATATTCATTCTTAAAAACTTTCAGCGATCACCTAACCTGGAGATCTAGGGATAAACCTGAAGTCTCATAATCTTGTAAAACTTTGACTATTTGACTTCTTATTTGAGAATATATGGCTACTGTTGATCTCACTCCTCATTTCATCTTACGGCCCACATTAAATCGTGAGAGGTTTTTACAACTAACCGCTTGATTCAGCGACCCAAAGATAACTATGTCACTGAATCATTGGAGGTTCTCTAATTAACCATCAGGAACTTGAGATCACACAACCAAACAATCACCATATCATTGAATACAATCATAATCACTAGGTCTTAACCATTTCATTAACCCTCACTTGACATCAGGAAAATCTAGAGACTTGGCGACAAAGAATTCTCGCTAAATCTCACAATCTTTCACTTACTTGGGGTTTAATCCCGAGAACACATGACTGAGGCATTCTCCAAGTCATGAGAACATTTCTTAACTTTGAGTTACATTTGGAGATTAAAAACTGGCCGTTGATCAAAACTTCATCCTACGGCTATCATCAAGTCTAACAATCCTTTATCACTTAACTGCCACATTCGGAGATTTAGAGACAACCGTGCAGGAGATAGCTACCAACATTTGGAGATAACATGACCAAAGGAGCCCTCAATTGCTGAAAGAAAAGACTAACCATGAGAACATCATGAGATCTAGAGACAACCATCAAAGAAGATCACTATTACATCCAGAGATTCAACGACTAAAAGGAGAACTCATAATTGCCGAACAAAAGACCATTTTAATAAAACATATTGAGATTGCTCAACCATAGGTAAATTCAATCTGGAGATCATGTGACTATAGTCCCTTAGTGATAAATCTAATATAGTAGTCGCTAGATCTCAAGAAAATATTGCAAGATCTGGAGACTAAAAGGAAAATGCTAAATCGTTAGATAATAAGGAATATTTTGAAAAGCTCATGAGATCGGGTGACAAAGGCTTTCGGGCATTCGCTAAACAAAAAGGAATATTCCTAAACCTTAAGGAGACTCAACGACTAAGAGGAAAATAGAAGCACACATGCTTATTTTGAGACTTAAGTCATCCGATAAAGTAACAGGAGATTAGAACGTTGATGACCAAAACTAGGGTTTTTCTGATTTTCAAAGGCAATTAGACCTAGCAAACCCTAAAGACTGTAATTTTTTCAAGATCATCCATAAATTTAGGGCAAAAAAAAAAAAAAGAGATTTCCAACCAACAAGAGGCATGAACAAGTGGATCACAGGGTTTTTTTTGGGCGATGCATCTAGTTTTGAAATGTTCACAAGGAAAGGATGTTTGGACTATTGCTTGAGTCTTAAGGGGTTCGATGAAGAAGTTTATTTTCAATTTCTAAGCACTTTGAAGGATGGATTTGTAGTGGTTAAAGGTTTAAGAATTGAATTTACAGAGGATATTGTGGCTGAAGTGATTGGTTTTCCACAGGAAGGTGAACAGTGGATGAAAAACCTCAACTCGTGTTTAGCTAGGGCTCAATTCACCTTGCATGGTGACCCCCATCTAGACATAGATAAGAAGCAAGGCAATTCTAGACTATCCTTACCCTTAGAAATCATTCAGAAAGTTGTAATCATCATCCAGTACTTGACTTGTGAAGGGCATTACAAGTATTTGCATGGCCTACATTTCAAAATTTTGAGTCATCTTTGACATGATAATAGGTAGGTAAATCTTCCCAACTTCCTATTCAATATTGTGAAAAAGAAAGCTTCCTTAGTTCAGTCAGCAAAAGACCAGTCTATTTCGCATCATTATTTGATAAAGTTAGTTGTAGAGAGAACTAAATAAATAATTGATTGGGACATGGGAAGAATTTCTGCAAATGAATGAGGTAGAACCTAGGATGGTCGACCCTAGAGGCCAAGGTGTTGGGAAAAGAGAAAAAACATCCACTGGGGTTTGTAAAGTCATCCAAAGGGTAGAAAGTGTTCCTGAAGCTTCCCCTTCCAATTCTAGACCATCCAGGAAAAAAACTTGCTATTGGAGATTTGCCTCCAAGCCAATACTGACTGTATGTTTTTCATTGATGAAAACATATGGAAAGTAGCATGCATGGAAGTCTTATGCAATAAGCTTTCAGTATATGTAGCATAGACATGATATCATGGGCGCAGAGGTTAACTGTTAGTGCGGACAATTATATAGCAGCTTGTGTCATCAGTGTTCCTAAAAGAGTAACAAGCAGTGTTCTATGTATGGTTGTCTGTACACTTATCATGGAGCCTTACATGCTTGGATATATGTTGAAGACATGTTAGTGATGTTTTAGTTATGGATGCATAGTCTGATATTGAGTAGAAGTTAAATTATGCAGTCGTTATTCACCAGTAGCAGTTTCTTGTGTTTGTTCAGGAGAGCCAACAAAGATTTTATTGGTTGTTGAGTTGCACCTATCTTTAGGGTATGTTCCCTTTGAGTTAAGCTTATAGGAGTGTTATTGATGTTCATTTAAGAGGGCATGAGTTAATTCAGCTTGAGGAGAAAGATACAATTGTTTTGGTAGAGCTGATAGTGTGTAGCGTGAATCTACAATTATCTTATTGAACAGATCCCAGAATGTGTTGCATGCATAATAGAGCTGACAGAATGTTTATTGGAGTTTGTTATGGTTTCTCTATTATAATTTTAGGGTGGTTCTAATAGGCCAACTTTATTATATCATTTAGAGGAAATATATTTATAGGCAATCATTTTTGATTGCTTAAGTATGGTTCATGGTTGATTAAGAAGAGAAGAGCAGAGTGTGTGAAGTGTTGAGCCATCAGAAGAAGGTCTATGTGTTATGTATATGGAGTCTAATCAAACTTATCCATGGGGTCAAGGGGCAGATCCCCTTGTGGGGTCCTGGGGCAGCACCCCAGGCAGGGTCAAGGGGTAGAGCCCGTGATGGGGTCAAGGGGTAGTGCCCCTCGATGCTAAGAATGACTTAATAATATTATAAAATGTCAGCCATCTATTTTTCTATTAGTCAGAGTATTTTTTCCCTAATTTTTTTATGTCAAAAATACTTGTAAAAGGGCTTAGGGTTTGAGATTCATTGTATGAGGGATTATTGTAGCTTCCTGTAGCGGTATTGAGTTGCAGGTTTCAGATTGTAATCACTGGATAATAATAAAGATATTGGACTCGTTGTTGGTGGATGTAGCCCAGGGATTGGGTGAACCACGTTAAATTCTGAGTTATTGTGTTCTCTCTTGTTTTGTTAATATTTTCATTTTCTTCTTATTCTCCTAACACTATGTGACCAAGTAAAGTACTTGAGCTATTCATTGGAACTAATCCAGATAGCAGGTCAAAGCACAGTTCACCAAGGTCTAGATATAGTTTGTATCTATTAAATAGAAGGTTTTAGCCTTCACCCCTTTGAGGAGTGTGCTCTTAGAAAGTGCATCCTCTCCCCTAACAGGGACAATTGTAAAAGACTCCTAATAGGATTTTACCCTTGACTAGGTCTACTATACTAAATATAATGTAAAGAAACTCCTAACAGGGTTAAGGATCTTCTAAAAAGGATCATTATACACTAGTACATAATATTAGTTGGTGTCAATTCCCACTGGGATTTTTACCTATTTGGGTTTCCCCGTAACCAAAATATTGTGTTGTGTTCAACTGTTATTTCATTGTGTTTATGTTTTATGTTTAAGTATACTTAATTGGATAAAGAATTAAAACTTGTAGATAACTGATTCACCCCCCCCCCCTCTCATTTATCTCTTGAGACTATTCCTAACAATTGGTATCATAGCCAAGTGCCTCGGAGAGAAATTTTAACATGTTGAGGTTGATTAGATGGCATAGTTCAGGAAAGAAAGTCCTAGGTTCAATGGAGAGAATTATCTTCATTGGAAGAACAAGATGTTTACCCATTTGCAGTGCATTGCTTTTGAAGTGTTTGATGTGACTATCAAAGTAGCCAAGATTCCTACCTTAGAAGACCTTGGAAAGGATGATGCTACTGATAGGTAAAAGGAATTGTTTCATCAGAATGCTATAGCTAAAGAAGCCCTTATCAGTGCCCTATCTGATGGTGAGTTTTTAGAAATAAAAAGGGTAGATACAGCCCACAAAATATGGAAGCACCTAGAAGACATATATGAAGGAGACAAACAAGAAAAGGATGTGTGTAGAAAGACATGGAAGAAAATATACAATGCATTAGAGATGCTGCCTGAGGAAAATATCAGACCTTACAATCAAAGGATAAATGAAGCAGTTCCTGGAATTAGAAACGATGGTGGAGAGATTTCAGAGCAGGACATAATGGACAAGTTAATGACTACTCTCACTCTTGAATATGAAAGCAATATCAACATCCTTGATGAGACCATGCAGCTTACATCTAATTTCAAGATATAGACTTTGATCAGAAAAATCTCATCTTTTGAGTTTTCAAGATTGAAGACAAAACCTAAGAGTGAGACAGCCTTCAAAGCAACAGTTCATGGTAAGAAATTTGCAAACACTTCTAGTAATTTTGATGATGATGATGAAGATAAAAAACTAGATGATTTCATTACTATGATTGCCAAAAGAGAAAATAAAGGAAAAGGAAAATATGAAATTCAATTACCATTTAAGTGCTTTTCATGTAATAAGATTGTTCACTTTGCATCTAAGTGTCCTACTAGAGCTAGAAAGTTCAAAAAGGATTACAAGCCTAAGTATTCTAAGGAATGCTACTATGCTAGAGATGGAGTCTCAGATGAAGAATTTGGTGAAGAAGAAATTGGATTCATTTCTATTATAGGAAAAATGAATAATAAGATAGTTCATGAAGATAAGAAAGAGAATCAAGAGCTAGCATTGATTTCAAAAGTTTACATAAGGACATACTGGATTATAGACAATGGTTGTTCACATCACATGACAGGTGATAAAGGCAGGTTTGTTCATTTGGACAAATAAAATGGTGGGATGGTCAAATTTGGAGACAACACTCCGAAACCAATAGTTGGTAGAGGAGCCATCACCTTGGATGGAAAGAATAGTACTAATGATGTTCTTTATGTCGATGGTTTGAAACATAACATTCTCAATGTTAGAAAATTACTTGGAAAAGGTTATCATTTGGAGTTTAAAGATGAAAAATGAATCATAAGCAACAAGGATGGTGTTATGATCGCATCAGGCTCAAAGACAAGAGGTAATTGTTTTTAACTCAATTCAGAAGAAAGTTGTTTTCTTGCTAAAGTTGATGACAATTGGTTGTGGCATAAAAGACTATGTCATACCAATTTTGATAACATAGTAAAGATAAGTAATGTAAAGGTAGCAAGAGATCTACCTAGCATAGAAAAACCAATTGATACTATATGTAGGGAATGTGTGATGGAGAAGCATGTGAGAAATTCATTCAGTAGCAAGAAGAATTCAGTAGAGAACAAGTTGGATCTGATTCATACAGACCTATGTGATCCAACTCAAACAAGATCATACTATGGTGAAAGGTATTTCATTTTGTTTTTTGATGATTATACTAGGATGATGTGGATTTCATTTTGATGAAGGGTGCTCCCCTTAATACCACAAATGCATAACAGAAATAGAGAAACAACAACAATATATGCAAGAACAGAAAATGGGCTTCTTATTATCTCCACAAATGTGGAATTACAAACTTTTAGAATTACAATATGCAAAGTCACATGGGCATTTCCCTTACAATATTTTGTAGGACAAAGCCTTGAATCAATACCTAGATCTACTACCCAAAACTGTCCCAAACTACCTAAGACAACACTATAGCCTTCCTTATATAGGCAATTTTCCACCACCTGGGAAGGTTCCAGAATTTTAGCCAACAAGGCCGACCAGACTTAGAATTATTTTATTTTACAATTTATTAAATCAAAGTCAGCTCAAAATAACTTTTGAAACCCAAACAGAAATTTTGAAGGAAAATCATTTTCCACCATTTCAAGTGACCCAACTTTCGAAGACCATAAGTCATCGCCACTTGACCTGATTGACTATTATAACCCCATTCTGAAAAGGCCAGGAAGTGCTCTATAGGCTTGACTCATGCAAGCACCTATCACCCAAATTTTTGACCTCATCTGGGGCCTCTAAAGCCTTCAAAATTGAGTTCAAAGTTTTTGTACCCTGTTGCTAATACCGAAAATCTTCAATATCTACAAAGCTAGACTTGATCTATCAATGAAACTTTACTGGCAGGCTGATATGACCAAAATGAACCTCCAGAGAAGAAATCAAAACATTCTGAGATCAGATTACCAACTTACTAAAAAAATAGTAAGTTTCCATAAATAGCAGCTCTGCACAAGATAGCCCTTATTGAAAACAAAATTGGAAATATTTTTGGGTGATGCAAGATTGCTCTTACACCTAGGATGCTCCTGCATCAGACACCTGGGGTAATTTGAGAAGTGACCCTGTCATGACTCAGGTGTACAGAGGAAAACCAAGATGGTTAACCTTCTCCTTCATTAGCCATGATGAATCTTCAACAGGTCATTCTTTCCATTTGACCAAATATTCTTCATATGTCATGTTCCTTATGCTTCTACCAACATGACTATCCAGTATGTCCTCAATCTCCTTGATATCTGAACTAGTTGCTGGAATACTCCACTGTTCTTCTATGATCTCATCTTCAACACCCCCTTCATGATACTCTATCAAATCTAAAATTTTAAATGCTGGTGAAATATTCAGCTCAGTAGACAATTCTACCTCATATGCATTTCATGAATCATGCTTCTTTAGTATCTTATATGGCTCAAATTTCTTCATTTTCAACTTGTTATATGCACCAGCTGGAAATCTCTCCTTCTGCAAATGAACCATGACTTCATCTCCAACCTAAAATTCCTTATGCTTCCTTTTCACATCTACCTTAGCCTTATACTACACATTCATCTTGGTAATATGCTTCCTCACCTCCTCATGGATGTTCTTCAAATGTTCTACAAAATCCTCAGCTTAAGCACTACTTATTTCTCCTTTATCTATCTTCCTCAACTCAGATGCATTTCTGGGACTACTTCCATATACAATCTATGGATGATGTGATGAACTAAACTTCAAATTTGTCTTCAAATCTTCACTTTTTGCTAGTGTCATTCTGTGTGCTACCTTATTTGGCAAACTGGCTCCTAGAATCAAGTCCATCTGATCACTGATCTTTCTTATTGGTGGTAATCCATCAGGCACATTATTAGATACAATATCCTAAATTTCATTCAATAATTCTACAACTTCTATAGGTACATCTTCTATTTCCTCTTTCCCATCTTTTGGAATTAAGGTAAAACACATATTCTCATGCCTCATACCATCTAATAAATTTCCTCTATCAACAAAAGTTATTCTTGCATTACCACATACCTTTTCTTTTATTTCCTTCAATGGTTTTAGCTTATGTCACACTCCATCCTTTGTCAGGGAATAGGTATTTGCACGACCATCATATACAACACATCTGTCTAACTACCAAGGTCTACCCAATAATATATGACATGCATCCATAGATATGATATCACATAGTACCTCATCTTGGTAACCGCCAATCTTGAACTTTACTAGGCACTGTTCACTGACCATGACCTTGTGGTCATCCTCCACCTAGGCAACCCGATATGGATGTGGATGTTTCTACCTCTTGAGCTTCAAATTTTTCACCATCTCTTCTGACACCAAATTATTAGTACTACCATTATCAATAATCACATAACAACACTTACCCTCACACTTTCACCTGGTGCAAAATAGGCTCCTTCTTTGCTCAGGTTCATTCTCACCACTCAACAGGACTCTTCTGTTAATCAACATTTCTCCTCTTTTAGCATCTTTAGAATATGATGATCTAGCATCCTCATCATCATGTGAAACTCTGGCCTGGCCTTCATTCCTCCTATCCATCCTTCCTTGGTATTGAGGACATTCAAATGCCCTATGACCTTCTTCTCCACAATGAAAACATTTTCCACAAAAGCCTCCTCTTCTGGATCCTTGTCCTTTTCCTCTTCCTCTCTGATCTCTATTATTCTGATCATGGAAACAATTGAAATTATCTCCTCTCTGATTTTGACTATTACTGGCCTCATCATGATTTTTTAGATCTTCATATGACCGTCCACCAGATCTTCCAGCATGACCTCTTCCGCTTTGTCTTCTCTCAAAATTCTTGTTCAACTTTTCCTCTACTTTTAGGGCAAACTGGTATGTCTCTTCAATACTATTTATTTTAACTAGATTCAATTCATCTTGAATGCTCAACCTCAACCCATTAAGGTAATGGGAAAATTTCTCCTTATTAGCTTCTGCATGTCCTATTCTGATGAGGATTCGATAGAACTCCTCTGTATACTCCTGAACAGATCTTCTTTCTTACTTCAAACTTTTCATTTTCTTCAGTAGGTCAAGCTCATAATCAACAAGGATGAACTGTTTCTTCAATTTATTCACCATCCACCCTCATCTTGTGATTTTATCCTTTCCTCTTCGATTTTGCTCCAACTGAATCTCTTGCTACCAGATCTTCACATGACCCTTCAGTCTAGCCTTCGCAAACTTGACCCAATCAGGATCCTTGATACCTTCGTACTCAAAATATTCTTCACATTCATTGATCCAGTCGATCAATTCTTCTAAATTAAGATTTCCAAAAAATGTCAAAACCTCAATCTTAGGTCTTTTTTTGATCTTCGAAATGGCTCAAAAAAGTCTTTCTTCTTGATTCAAAACTTTGGCTTCTCCTTCTTGATCTTCTTCTTCGGCTTCATCCTTGCTTTCATCTCTGACATTAAGATTCATTCCTCTATGAATCTCCTCTTGTAATGCTCGCACTTGTCTCTGCAGTGCCCTAACCTCAGGTGTTACAACACCAAATCTTCCACCACATTCTTTTCATGAAGGTATTTTCACGCTTCTCATTGAAACCCTAACCATGGTCATGGTGCAAACTACCTCACAGTCAGTGATCTATTTACATAGAAATCTTAACTTGCGGTCTTGGTGCAAACTACCTCACAATCAGTAATATGTTTACACAGAAACCCTAACCCATGGTCCTGGTGCAAAATACCTCACAATCAGCGATCTATTTACACACTTAGGAACTCCTACTCTGATACCATTTGATGAAGGGTGCTCCCCTTAATACTACAAATGTATAACAGAAATAGAGAAACAATAACAATATATGCAAGAACAGAAAATGGGCTTCTTATTATCTCCACAAATGTGGAATTACAAACTTTCAAAATTACAATATGCAAAGCCACATGGGCATTTCCCTTACAATATTATGTAGGAAAAAGCCTCAAATCAATGCCCAGATCTCCTACCCAAAACTATCCCAAACTACCTAAGAGAACACTACAGCCTTCCTTATATAGGAAATTTTCCACCGCCTGGGAAGGTTCCAAAATTTTAGCCAACAAGGCTGACCAAACATAGAATTATTTTATTTTACAATTTATTACATCAAAGTCGGCTCAAAATAGCTTTTGAAACCCAAACAAAAATTTTGAAAGAAAATAATTTTTCATCATTTCAGGTGACCCAACTTCCGAAGACCATAAGTCATCGCCAATTGACCCGATTGACTATTATAACCCCATTCTGGAAAGGCCATGAAGCACTCTATAGGCTTGACTTGTGTAAGCTCTTGTCACCCAAACTTTTGACCTCATCTGGGGCCTCTAAAGCCTTCAAAATTGAGTTCAAAGTTTCTGTACCCTATTGCCAATACCAAAAATCTTCAATATCTACAAAGCTAGACTTGATATGTCAATGAAACTTTACTGACAGGCTGATATGACCAAAATGAACCTCCAGGGAAGAAATCAGAACATTCCAAGATTGGATTACCAACTTACTAAAAAAATAGCAAGTTTCCATAAATAGAAGCTCTGCACAAGATAGCCCTTATTGAAAACAAAACCAAAAATATTTTTGGGTGATGCAAGATTGCTCTTACACCCAGGATGCTCCTGCATCACATTCTTGAAAGATAAGTTAGAAGCATTTGAGAAATTCAAAATATTCAAAGCTAAGGTTGAGAATGAATCTGGACTAAAGATAAAATGTTTGAGATTGGATAGAGGAGGAGAATTCACCTTTGAAAGATTCTATGAGTACTATGAAGATCATGGCATAAAGAGATAGTTAAGTTCACCTAGAACCCCTTAGCAAAATGGAATTGTAGAGAGAAGGAACAGGATCATTCTTGATATAGCACACACCATTATGATAGAAGGAAAAGTTGCACACACCTATTAGAGAGATGTGGTCAATACAATAGTCTATACCATCAATAAAATTCAATTAAGGCCTGGCGCTGACAAAACACCATATGAGCTATGGTTTGGTAATGTTCCCATGATAAAATACTTTAGAATCTTTGGAAGCAAGTGCTACATCAAGAGGGATGAAGTAGTAGGAAAATTTGATGCAAGAACTGATGAAGGTATTTTTCTTGGTTACTCTACTAAAAGTAAAACATATAGATGTTTCAATTTAAGATTTTAAAAGATCATTAAAAGTGCTCATGTTAAGATTGATGAAAATTTTATGGTTCGAGAAAGATATCATGATTGCTCACCCATGATTGAAGAAGAACCTAGACCCTCCACTAGTGAGACAGTCATTGAAGAAATGTTTGATAGTATTGATGTATTTTTCAATGACCCTAAGACAAGTGAAGAAAGTAATCCTAAGGCTGATGAATCAACATCACCTAAAGTTCCAAAGTTTACATCTAGAAATCATTCCAAGAAAGATATCATTGGAGATCAGAGCAGCAAAGTCTTGACAAGATCACAAGTAAAGAACTCAGCTAGTAGTGAAGCAGTATGTTTACTATCTCAAATTAAACCTTTAAGTATTGAAGATGCTTGTAGTGATTCAGATTAGCATGATGCTATGAAAGAAGAACTTGATCAGATTATTAAGAATGACACTTGGGAACTGGTCCCAAGACCTAGTGATAAGAATGTGATTGGAACAAAGTGGATATTGAGAAACAAGATGAATGATGATGGTACAGTAGTAAGAAATAAAGCAATATTAGTATGTAAGGGATATGCGCAAAGAGAAGGCATTGATTATTCAGACACATTTGCACCTGTGAGTAGATTAGGATCTATTAAGTTATTTCTAACATATGCTATAGTCAAAAACTTCAAAGTTTATCAGATGGATGTCAAGTCAGCATTCCTAGATGGAGATTTGAAAGAAGTATACATTGAGCAGCCAGAAGGATTCACCTTATTAGATAGACCTGATATGGTATGCAGATTGAAGAAGGCCCTCTATGGACTTAAGCAAGCCCCTAGAGCATGGTATGAGAGACTAGATGGATACTTAACAAAGATTGGATTCAAGAAAGGAGCAGTAGATTGTAATCTATTCATTAGAGAGACATCTTAAGGTTTACTACTTGTAGCTATATTTGTTGATGACATTATCTTTGGAGGTAATGACAAGCTCAGTGCTGAATTTGCCAAAGGAATGCAGAATGAGTTTGAGATGAGTATGATTTGTGTTAAAATGATAAAGAACAAAATATGGAATTGTAGAAATTTTTTTAACTCAAGAGCTAGGAGTAAGGAAAAATACCATGAATTAGCACAAGAACTAGGAGCATACACCCAAAAATAAGAAAAGAGGAGACAAGATTTTGAAGGGGAAAAGCATAAAAAAACCCCTATGAATTTAATGAAAGTGGAAAAAAATGCCTAAGAATGAGAGAGATTGTGTGTGAGAGCAATGCTCATACAATAATTGAGAAGAGGAAGAAATCTGATGAGAGAATAAAAAAAAAAGGAGAGCCATCTCTTTTAATAGAGATGTGAGAGAGGAGTTACATTGTAACTCCCATATTTGGGTGTGCCACATTTCACTAGTGTGTGAGACAAGTGTAGGATTCCTCATAAGGAGGAATATCTATTTTCCTTAATAAAGAAAATTACAAATATGACATGTCCTCCCACTTGGACTAGAGGACAAAATACATTAGGATACCTTGGTTTATTCTATTAAATACATAAGTAACCAAGGAAAGATTAAATTCTAACACCCCCCTTTAATCTTTACTTGGGGTAATTACAAAAATCTACAATTGGATTATCCTTCTTGTATTAGAGGAGGAGAACTTGATTTTCTTCACTTTGAGCTGATATTAGGTGATGGTGTAATGATAAATGCTTCAATCTTGAAATAGGAGTCCTTTGAGTGTTGTAATGCATAGGTTTAGGTGCTCGTTGAGATAGGCCCAAATGTTCAAGTACATAGTTTCTTCTCCAAGGAATATCACCTGAAAAAAGAGAATAACCACAAGTGGATCTCCCATAATTGGGATCTCCCTTTTGATATGAGTCATTAAAATCTGATAAAGTAAAAATAGATTGAGAATCATTAAATACATTATTCATTTCATAAAGAGATTTTGTAAACCAAATGGAATCAACACTAGATACATAATAAAGAGAAATGGGACAATCACCATCAATAATATCATCAATAAGATTAGAGTTTAGAGAAGGAGGTTGGTCCTCCATAATCACCATTTGAGTGTCATGAAATTCATAGTCTACTTTGGAGCAAATAGGAACATAATCTCCTGTAATGCATAATGGCAAAGAGACATTGATAAATGTATTAACAATTTCATCTTCGTGTTCTAAAATATCATCCAAAGTAGAATAGGTATAAGAAATATCATCAATATGCAACATGTTATCATTATTAGAAAAATAGGAAGCGAGGGGATCATCCCCAAAACAAGCATCATCACAAGGGTCATCCCAAATAGGAAAGTCATTAAAAGGATATAGAATGTCATAGTTGGGTGTAGAGTTTTGGTGAGTTTGAAATGTGTTCTCCAAGATATGCCAAGCTTGATGAGCCTCAGTACAATCGGCGATAAGGTAATATAAGTCTGGATTTAAAGAGAATCCAATTAGACCAAACACTTCCTCATCGTTGAACTGTCAGGAATCCTGGTCAACCTGAGGAGCAGTGGATGTCAGTTTCAGATTTGGTAAAGTCACAATATCTAAAAGGTGACAAGATTTTAGAAAATGAAGCATTTGTGGCCTCCAAATAGTATAGTTTGAACTTGTAAGTTTAAGAACCGGCAATAATGTTGACATGATTAAACAAAATTACAATATACAAAAAATTTAAAATTTAATTAAAAGTTTTAAAAAAGGTTAGGAATTAATTAAAAATATATATCAAGAGAAAATTAGTGAATAAAAGGATAAATAGAACAATGTTAAATAGATAACTTTAATTGTTTACTAAAAAGGATAAAAAAATTGATAAATTTACATGAATAATAATAATAATAAAATTTTAAAAAGAGATAAGTATATATATATCAACCAAATTTGAATAAATGGATTAAGAATTATAGTAATGATGAAGAACGAAGAGAATAAAGTAAAGTTATTAAGTATTTGACCACAATAAATGAATGAGTCAAAGTGAATAACTAAAATTAGATAAAGATGAGAGAGTAAGTAGAACTGATTTCTTGCAAGCTAACCTACAGAGGTTAGAAAATAAAGCTATTATAAGAATAATAACCAGATAATTGCAGAGCTATATCAGAAAGAATGTTTGATAGAAATGCAGACAAATAATAATGTTGAATTAAGGCAGACAAAAGAATAGAACAAAAAACTGATTACTTTAAATAGTGAAGACTTAATAAACTGCAGTGAAACATTTTTAAAAAAACTAGTGAAGACTTTATAATACTGCAATGAGGCATGTTAATACTGCAAATATCAAGCTAAGAAAAACATTTTATAAACTACAGACTAAAGTGAAACATATACTTTAAAGTGAAACATTTTAAAATATACTTTAAAGTGAAACGTTATAAGATATACTTGCAGTCAAAAGTCAAAAGAGATGATTAAAAAAAATAGAACAATTGAAATGTATGCTACAAATATTAACGCTAATACTGCAAAAAAGGTATGCTGCAATGATATACTAAATTTGTTACAACAAAAGATACAGAAATCAGAGGTGATGCAGTGGTAAGTACCAAGAATAGATGCATATAACAAAGGCGTTAAATAATGAAACACTGATTAAAACATATATAATGAAATGTATATTATGAAGGAAGCAGATTTAATAAAATAGAACAAGTGAAATGAATTTAATGAAGAGATAGTTAATAGTTTAATGAAAAGGATTATCAACAATCTTTTATAAATTGCAGTGGAGACAATTATTTATTCAAACTTTAAACTGCAGTGGAGACATTTTATAATATACTATGTAGTAAAAAATGAAACGTATTAAAAAAAAGTTTGGATATAAAACAGCAATGTTAGAGTATGAAATTAATGAATGACAACCAAAAAATTTAATAAAAGAAAAAAGAAGTTTCCAGCAAAATGTTAGAAGCTGCAGCAAAAAAAATTAGACTTATATAAAGTAAATGTCTCCAACAAAAAGGAACGCTTTTAAAATAAAGTTCAAACTGTTTCAATAAACTTTGAAACAATAAATTAGAAATATGAGAGATGTTAGACTATAGTATGCAATATTTAGGAAGCTGCAAAGAAAATTTTAAATGTCTGCAACGATTAGAGAAATATATGATTAACAAAATAACTAGATTAAATGTAGTTCAAACAGAAATATATGAAACCTGGAGAAACTGTAGGATAAAAACAACAAATATATCAGATTATTTAAGTCGATCTGGATAAAGATATAAATAATGAATAAAGATATAAGTTTTTCCATGAAATAGAGATATACAAACAAAGATGAAAACAAAGGATATAAAAGAACTGCAAGAAACATTAGATTTAGAATATGAAATCTCTAATAACCAGAGATAAAATATGAAATCTGTAAAAACCAGAGATAAACCACCTGCAAGGAGTTAGAAAAATATGAAAAATTTGCAGAGTACTAGCAAAGAATCACTTATGCTAAATGTCTGCATGCATAGATTTAATACTAGAGATAGAATTTTTTGAGAAACCTGCACAAACAAAATAATGAATAATGATAGATAGATCAAGTTTGGTGGTAAACCATCCAAGCCCCAAAAAAAATTTGAAAATTTTTCCTCTTAATCAGATTAGTTAAAAAATGGCAGTAAACTCTCTCAAGAGTCTCTGATATTGGAGTGCTCCAAGATATGGTAGCCCCTTCACCTGTACACTCAAAATGAGATTAAACCAAACTGCTCTGATACCATGTTAAAATGATAAAGAACAAAATATGGAATTGCAGGAAATTATTTAACTCAAGAGCTAGGAGTAAGGAAAAATACCATGAATTAGCACAAGAACTAGGAGCATACACCAAAAAATAAACAAAGAGGAGACAAGATTTTGAAGGGGAAAAGTATAAAAAAACCCCTGTGAATTCAATGAAAGTGGCAACAAATGCCTAAGAATGAGAGAGAGAGAGAGAGAGAGAGAGAGAGAGAGAGAGAGAGAGAGTGAGTGAGTGAGATAAATGCTCATACAATAATTGAGAAGAGGAAGAAATCTCATGAGAGAATAAGAAAAAAAAAGGAGAGCCATCTCTTTTAATAGAGATGTGAGAGAGGAGTTACATTGTAACTCTCATATCTAAGTGTGCCACATTTCACTAGTGTGTGAGACAAGTGTAGGATTCCTCATAAGGAGGAATATCTATTTTCCTTAATAAAGGAAATTATAAATATGACATGTCCTCCCACTTGGACTAGAGGACAAAATATATTAGGATACCTTGGTTTATCCTATTAAATACATAAGTAACCAAGGAAAGATTAAATTCTAACAATTTGTCCTATCAAATACTTTTTGGGACTAAATGTGTAGTAAACAGAAAAATAAATTTTTATTAATCAGTCAAAATATGTGAAAGAGATACTGAAGAAATTCAATATGGATGATTGCAAGCCAGTAGGAACCCCTATGATCACTGGATGCAAGCTTACAAAAGAAGATGACTCACCAGTAGTAGATATAATATTGTATAAGTCTATGATTGGTAAACTCATATATCTTACTCAGACTAAACCTGATATTCCCAATGCAGTTGGCATAGTTGGAAGATTTGCAGCAGAACCTAAACAAAGTCACCTCATGGCAGTAAAGAGAATATTTAGATAATTGTAGGGCACTATAGATTATGGTCTATGGTATCCTAATTCAGAAAATGTTGAGCTTCATGTATACACTGATGTAGATTGGGTAGGATGTGTTCATGATAGAAAGAGTACATCAGGTGGAGTAGTGTTTCTTGGTGACAGACTTGTCACTTGGACAAGCAAGAAACAAAATTGTATTTCTTAGTCAACAGCAGAAGCAGAGTATGTTGTAGCAGCCTTGAATTGTTCTACAATTGTTTGGATCAAGAAGATGATAAAGGATTTTGGAATTTAGATTGATTATCCTATTGTTATTCACTGTGATGACACCAACACTATCAATATGTCAAAGAACCCTGTGATGCATGCAAAGACAAAGCACATTGAGATAAAGTATCACTTCCTAAGAGAGAAAGTGGTAGAGAAAGAAGTCAAGTTGGACTATGTTAGTACTAAGGGTCAATTGGTAGATATATTCACAAAGCCCTTGCCTAAGGATACTTTTGAGTATCTTAGGGATAAGTTGGGAGTAATTCCCTTCCCTGATTCTTCTTAGAAGCAAGAAGGGAAGGCATCAATCCTTAGGGACTCATAAAAGGTTGACTACTCTACCTTAGGAGTAGTACTGATGCTTAAATTGAATGTGCCCTTTTCCATTGATGTCAAAGGGGGAGTAATATACAGAGTCATGAAAAATAGAAGTAAAAAGGAGTAATATACTAAGGGGGAGCAGTATTCAGTTATGACAGTAGTATAGTTGAGGAAATCAAGAATATCAGAAAATATTGCAGCAAATGAAGGATTCATCTTTGGGGAAGTTTTGAAGAGGAAATGGAGAATGTTATAAAATAAATTCTTATTTGGGTTGGTGGTGGTTTTTCATTCCACATGTTGCCATCAATGTCAAAGGGGGAGATTGTTGGAGATTTCCCAGCAGGCTAGTACTGACTGTATGTTTTTCATTGATGACAACATATGGAAAGTAGCATGCATGGAAATATTATGTAGTAAGCTTTCATTATATGTAGCATAGACATGATATCATCATGATATCATGGGCGCAAAGGTTAACTATTAGTGCAGACAATTATATAGCAGCTTGTGTCAGCAGTGTTCCTGACAGAGTAACAGGCAGTGTTCTATGTATGGTTGTTCGTACAGTTATCAAGGAGCCTTCCATGCTTGGATATATGTTGAAGACATGTTAGTGATTTTTTAGTTATGGATGCATAGTCTTATATTGAGTAGAAGTGAATTTATGCAGTCATTATTCACTAGTAGTAGTTTCCTATGTTTGTTCAGGAGAGCCGACATATATTTTATTGGCTCTTGAGTTGCACCTATCTTTAGGGTATAGACCCTTAGAGTTAAGATTATAGGAGTGTTATTGATGTTCAATTAAGAGTGCATGAATTAATTCAACTTGAGGAGAAAGATACAATTGTTTTCGTAGAGCTGACAATGTGTAGCATGCGTCTACAATTATCTTATTAAACAAGTCCCAGAATGTGTTGTGTGCATAGTAGAGCTGACATAATGTTTATTGGAGTTTGTTATGGTTTCTCTATTATGATTTCAAGGTGGTTGTAATAGGATGACTTGATTATAACATTTAGAGGAAAGATATTTATAAGCATTCATTTGTGATTTCTTAAGTGTGGTTCATGGTTGATTAAGAAGAGAAAAGCAGAGTGTGCGAAGTATTGAGCCATCAGAAGAAGGTCTATGTGACCAAGTAAAGTACATGTGCTATTCATTGGAACTGATCTAGATAGGAGGTCAAAGTGCAATTCACCAAGATACAGATATAGTGTGTATATTTTAAATAGAAGGTTGTAGCCTTCACCCCTTTGAGCAGTGTGCTCTCAGACAATGTGTCCTCTCCCCTAACAGGGACAATTGTAAAAGACACATAATAGGGTTTGACCCTTGACCAGGTCTACTGTACTAAATATATTTTAAAGAAACTCCTAATAGAGTTAAGGATCTTCTAACAAGGATCATTATACACTAGTACAAAATATTAGTGGGTGTCAATTCCCACCGGGGTTTTTACCTATTTGGGTTTCCCCGTAACCAAAATATTGTGTTGTGTTCAAGTGTTCTTTCATTATTTTTATGCTTTATGTTTAAGTATACTTAATTGGATAAAGAATTGAAACTTGTAGATAATTGATTCACCCCCCCCCCCCCCTTTCCCAGTTATCTCTTGGGATTATTCCTAACACTTTCAATGTTGGTGCCTCCACTTCTAGAAGAAAGAGAAATAAAAATAAAGAAACTATTTATGTCCCTAAAACCCCACCATTTGCAAAGGCTAGGTCCACCTATAGGAGAGATAAGGGTAAAACTACGAAGATAGAAGAGGGAATATCATAGCAGCAACCTAGTAGTGATAATGATAATGTTGCTGAAACCTTACATTCACATGGGGAAGAAACTCCAGAAAAGACTCCTGAAGAAGCTATGGAGGAAATGACCACTAGAAGGAGGAAACAAAAGAATCCTCCATGCTCATCCACACCCCCAAAAAGAAGAAGTGCAAGGATTTTTGAAAGTAATAGGGATGTTGAGGGTTTTGTTCCAATTGTTAACCTAGAATCCTCTAAATCTGTGGAGAGGTCATCTTCGAAGGAAATGATTCAACAAAATGTAGCCAATGACATTGAATTCAACAACCAGAACCTACAAATAGAAGTTAACCCTAGTGTTAACTATATACTTATTAACAGTGATGAGGATTTTGAGGAGGCTAAAGAGTTTGTAGACAACTCTGTTAGGTAAGACATTCATAGTGATTCAGAGGACTCTCCTTCTAAAGAGTACCTAGAGTTTGGAAAATATATTGTTAAAGGTGTTAGAAAAACTTAATCAAGATGGATTAGAGATGTTGGCTAAGGCAGCAGCTGAATCCAGTAAGAAGAGCAATGTAATGACAACCCTTGTTCTATGGAAAGGAGAATCCTCTACACCAAAAAGCATAGTAAAAACCCCTCACTTGGCATCTAGCTAGGTAGATATTCTCAATCAAGAACTCTCACCACCACCAAATTTGTCTACACCCCTGGCTGCAGGGATAAATTTATATCAAAAACTGTTGTGGGAAAGGGCACAATAGAAATTAGAGAGGGAAAAATTGAAACATGTCATTGATGAGCAAGGCCATCAAATAGAGTAGAAATCATACCAAATTGAGGTTTTAAAGAGATAGATTCATTAGATCACAGAGCTGATCCCTGAGCTTATGGCATGTAGATCACCATCTCTGGTGTATGCATTGTTCCTTAAGGAACAACTTGTTAATTTTAAATTGACAAGGATTGTGGAAGGGATTAGTCCCTCTATTTGAACCCCCCATAAATTTTATGATGCATTCCAAACTGCTCTAATGACCCTGAAAAATTTATTGTGTGAACTATACCTACATAACTTGGCAGTGCTAGATGATACATAATGGAACTCACTCCTTTATGTAGGAGATGTGCAATTAAGGGTAGTTATGTCCTGGATGCAGAATGAAATAAGAAGAGAGCACCAAGCTATACCTTAGAGAAATGATGAGATGACAGCCCCCTTGCTTATGAGGCCTAAAGTTCAACATTTCAGGCAGACATTTTTAGACTAACTTTCTATTACAGTAAACCCAAGAGGATCTAACAAAGTGTACCCAGTAAGAGAGCAATCTTTTATGAATTGGGATCAACATTCATCTTGAGATTTTGCAATAGCAATCAGTTCCTCAAGATTAAGATGGATACAGATGTCACATGATATGAAGGCAAGGGAGCCTCACTCTTTGTAGAATTTAACCCTTGCTGCTAGAAGAGTCCCATGGTACATCATTTTGGAAAGGATTCTGCTCAATTAATGGTTTCCATTAAGGTTTCAACCTCTTGTACTCCTATAGCCATTGCTAGCAATGATTGAAAACACTCCAGATCATGATATGTCTATAGAAGTCCAGCGATGGGAAAGGCTCAGAGAAAATCATGGGTATTTTGATTATGTCAAAGATGAACCTGGAGAAAAGACAGCTAGTGACTTAAGACTATGTGCTAGAATCCAGACTTTCATGGTTGCTGGGGACCAACAATAGTGCAGTTGGGGAGAATGATGGGCCTCTAAAAGGCCACCTTTCTTAGTTCTTTTTATCCTCCTTTCAAACAGTTATTTTGCAAACAGACATGAACTTATGGTTTTCAGGCATATGAGCTTATGGTTTTTATATATATGTTATGTATATGTGAAGACATGAAATAGAAATGTGGATAGTTTAAAGGCATGATATTTGTTTGAATTCATAGACAGGAATGGTATAATACAAGAGCTATACATGCTGATAAATGTTTCCTTTCCTATGCTATGTTTTTGGTAGTCTTCCTCCTATAGCCATAGGACTTGCAAGAGTTTTAATTAGAACTTTACACCTTTTTCCTAATATTAATGATAAGGATATATATGTATGTGGGAGGTTGTGTGTGCATTGATTATTTTGCATGTTTTTTACCATGAGCATTCAAGGACCGACATTGTGGTGCTGGAATAGTTAAATCCAACTATTGTTGCAAGATCTTCACAAGTGGGGAAAGTCAATTACTATTTTCTATTGCATGTACCGTAGATTTATTTCCCTCACCATTCTATATTCCTGGGAGATTTATTCATGATTGATGTTGTTTCTATTCTGAAACTTTATGAATCTGTAATGATCCTCATTTAAGGAGTGATCTTAGATTTAGGAGGTAGTTGTAGTTTTCCTTCAAATAACGACTATTGTAACTCTTTAGGAGTTAGTCAAATGATTTGATTTTCATAATAGAACTATTATGATACTATTTTCAATCAAGTGTAATCATTTTCTGAATGAATAGAATGCATAGCTCGAGTTTAGATCTTCTATCTTGATTGTATTTTCTATGAACTCATCCAAGGGGGCCCACTTGGTGAGTGAATTACTCTATTAGAGTAGAATTTGTTTTCCTGTTCATTTCTAAGTAAAATAGAACTCTGTTGTTCCTACAGCCACTGATAAAAAAATTGGTAGAATATTCCTGTAGCATAGGTGGTTAGAGTCACTCCTACCCGTTATTAAATTCTTTGTTAGAATAAATTCATTTACTAGTTTTAACATAGTTTTCCTAAAGCTTAAGCATTTGAATTTTGTAGGTTAGTCTTAGGATTGAGAGAGTTTAAAGTATATACTTTGTGAATGCCATTCCAATTTTATGTCCCTGGTCAATAATTAAATGAGACTAAATAATTCATTTAGAAACCAATTAGGGTGTCCAATCCTAAAATAGGCAATCCATTGTTGTGGGTTTCTGATACTATTATTTGGCCAAGCATAGAGCTCTCACCGAGATGGAAATATTTCTTTTGATAACCTAGATTGGTAGTATCATTGGTTGTTCTCCCACAATGTTCAATGGGTTTTATGATGCCTTTGCCTCTTGTTCCTAGAGATCCTTTTCTTATATATCTCATTTTAGACATTAGCTTGTGACCTGGTCCATAAGATTTTGTAGGAATATTAGGTGTTTTAGAATCACATTTTTGAACTATTTGTGATTGAGACTCATCTTTGTATAACCAGGCTAGTATAGCCTCTTCCTCATCTAATTCTTGTTTAGATACTTGCTCTGTGACAAAAATCCCATTAGATATGACTTAAGATGCCTTAATTGCCAAAAAAAATTTTAAGGTTGTCCATAAGACTTAGGTGAAAGTGGTAGCGACATGAGAGACGGGACTAGTTCCATCATGTATTCTCCCATTCTAGAATCTTTGATCTTGACTCCTTTTGATAGGTATTCCATTTTATATGTAGATTCTATGTCTATTTGTTTGGCGGAAGACTCTTTGTTATGTGGAACAAGTTTATCTGCACTTTCTTTCAATGTGTTCGAAGATGTTGATGTGTCTGTAGGTATAGTGACCTCTACTCCATCATAGGGAAATTTGAGACATTGATGGTATGTTGATGGGATAGCTTCCATTTCATGTATCCAGGGTCTTTGACCTAGAATAATGTTATAGGCCAGTGGAAGATCTAGTACTTCATAGGTGATATCTCTCATGACAGGTCCTATTCTGATAGGTAGTACAATGACTCCTTTGGAATTTCTTTCTTGTTCATAAAATGCTTTTATGGTTATCTTCTTTTTAGGATCAATAGTATCTTCTAACAATCCCAGTTGTGTAACCAATTTTTAGAAATAGATATTTAGACCGGTGCCTCCATTTAGCAACACATGTTTGACATGATGGTTTTGGATTAAGACTTCAATATGCAAGGGCTGGTTATGCAGATGACTCAATGAGTTGTCATCTTCTTCTAAAAATGATATGTACTAAGGGGATGTGAAGTGACCCACCATTTTTTGGAATCTGTCAAGATCAAGATCTTTAGGAACATAAGATCCAATTAGGGCTTTGTCTAGAATTGTATGATGAGCAGGAGAGATGTGAAGCAATTTGAATATAGATATTTTGGCATTGGTATGTTAGATTTGTTGTATGATTCTATATCATACCTCTTTGGACTCTTTAGAATTGGAAGATTTGGAAGTAGTCCTTTGTTTAGATGCTGATGCAACATTAAATGGTACCTTTGGAGTGTTTGATGAACCTGAGTTTTGTCCTTGGAAAATTGCCTAAGTTTGAGATCAAGTAACTACATTAGTTGTTTTGTTATCTCTATCCTTTTTGACAATAGTGATGACATTGTAGTGTTTAGATAAGCATGGTTCTACCATGTTGATGACATTAGTGTTACCATAGTAAGTGTAATTGACTTTAGCACCCATGTTTGGTTTAGATGATGAATCCCCTTGATTATGTTTTAGAAAAGGTTCTGTGAATGCTATATGATCGTTATTGGATTTATGGTTGTCAATCACAATTTCTCTAGCATCAATTTTGTCTTGAATGAGATGTTTCATAGGCATGTAATTATTGGTTTTATGACCCTTGTTTTGATGGAAATAAAAGAATTTTTTTACAAGTAGTGGTTGTCGTTGCACCAAAAGATCGATCTGTTAATACCCGATACAACCACTAGACTTATAGAAGACACAGGAGGCGGTTAAGCCATGTCACAAATCCCAAGGGGAGTGATAACCATTTTTCCAACAATCTCCCCTTCAGTGTTACCTGAGGGGATTCAAACCTATGACCAAGCTCTGATACCACTTGTTACAAGTAGTGGTTATCGTTGCACCAAAAGATCAATTTGTTAATACCCTATACAACCACTAGACTTATAAAAGACACGAGAGGTGGTTAATCCATGTCACAAATCCCAAGGGGAGTGTTGACCTTTTTGCCAACAAAATTGATCTCTTTCCACCACTTAGGTTTGACTTTGGGGTCATATGGTTTGATTGCAAGCAACATGGTGATATTATTCGCCAAGAGAATTTTCATGGCAGATTCCAAGAACTTACCCAGAGGGGTGAACTCATGCTTTGGTTTTGTAACCCAAGGTTTATAGTCAGTTGAATTTTTAGCAGGTTCAGTTGCTTTCATCCTGGAAGCTTTTATGGCTTGGGTGCCAATGGTGAGATTAAATGTTGGTTCTTTAGATGGAGCATTGATATGATCAACAACACCATCTATGATGATGTTTTTATTTTTGTTCCATATTTTCCCTTATCCTTGTTTGAATTAGATCTTGAATCATACTTGTTTTCTTTATGAAGTGATATGTCTCCCCTTTGAACAAGCACATTTTTTTTTATCTTTATGGCATTTTCTACCATTTTATCAAAGAATGTATGATTTTGCATTTGCAGATGATAATTGATTTCTAGAATCAAATTATTGATAAAGATTTCTAGCTTTTCATCTTCCAAGATTGGTCAGGCATACAGTGAAAATTTCTTCCTCCAGCGTTTGAGGAAGGTCAGAAAGAGTTCTCTTGAGTTTTGTTTCAAATTGCATATGTCGATCATGGTGACTAGATGCTAGATATTGTAGGAGTATTGTTGATAAAATAGTTTGATTAACTTCTCAAAAATTTTGATGGTGGGGGGTATCTTAGAGAACCAATTGATGGTTGTTCCTCCCAAAGATCGGGGGAAGAGATGCATTAAGAATGTAGGTTCATGCATGAATTCCATGGATAAGGTGTAGAACTCTCTGACATGATCTTGAGGATCAGATTTTCCATCATATTTGTCATATTTTGGGAGTTCTACCCCTTTAGGGAATGGTAGCATATACAAGCTACGATCAAATGGAAAAGGACATAGAGCATCCATGGAGAATTCTTTAGGTTCTTTCTCCTTTTCTAGCTGGTTTAGCTTAACTTGCATTGCATGCATTTGCTTCATCATAGAAGTTATGGGTGTTTCTTCCTTGTGTGTGATGATATTGTCAATGTTGAAGCTTGGAGGAAGTTTGGCCCCTTGTTGGGCCAGTTCAAGGAAATATACCTCTTTGTCTTCATGCAAGAAGTGTTTCATCATTTTCTTAAAGACATCATCATTTTGATATTGAGCAATTTTAGAGGGTGAGGGTTCTTGATCCCCACCATGTTTAGATTGGTGACCCTGGGAGCCTTGGTTTTCTCCTCCTTGAGACATGTTGGCACTTTGATTTGGATCTGGTGTTGATACTGTAGGGGTTATGTAACTGCCTTTCAAGCACAAATTTCCAAGAGTGTCTTCTTCGTACAAATTTGTGTCATAAGGCTGATGAAATGTCTAAGACAAAATAGAAGATGATGGAGAGATTTTTGGTTCTTCTCTCTATTTTCTATGTGAGGAAGCTCTAGTTTCCACCATTAACCTTAGGTGAATCGAAAGAGAAAGATAAGAAAACTGATAGATGATCTGATTTGGGAAAAATTGAATCATGCAACCTTATCAAGATCGAATTGATTAGTTGATAAAATGATTGATTGGATGTAAGTGTAGGATAATGTGCCCTAGGTGTATGGGTAGATGCCCAAAAGATGACGGACACAAGCTCACAATACTTAGTCATTTTAAGGATAAATTTTGAGATTATTTTGACAAGGTTTTGACACAAGATGAGACGGGATTCAGATCGATAAATTGTAAGGCAAAATCAAGCTAAAAAGACCACTTTGGAAAAATGAGTTGGATTTTGTTTTGACTCTGCTGATTTGTTCCTAAAACAGGGGATTTTTGATAGAATCTGAACAATGGTTGCAAATTGGATTGGATTTCTGACAAAATAGGGATTTTCTTGCAATTTTGGCTCAACTATTGTACGGTAGTATCCAAGCTCGTATGACATAGAATGGGGCTTGGGATGACAATTGCAGAGACTCATACGACAAATGACTCCAGGATATATTTTTTCTCAGAGTTTCTTTGACAAGACTCGTACAACACTGTATAGCTTCCTGTACGTGTTTCTAGGGAGTTCTGATATGACAATTGAAAATCACAGCAAGACTCATACAACAATTGAAATTCCAGGATGACAGTCTATACCAAGAAAGGATTTTCTCTCAAATTTTGCAAGTTTTTCAGTTGTTGGGTGTTCTTGGTATCAATTTGTTTGCAAATTTATCTATCCAAGTTTTTGAAAATATGTGTGTTTGATTGTCTTTGGTTTTTTAACATAGTAGTAGGCTCACAATCATAGAAAAAATAGGGAACTCACTCAATGAATCAATCACACCTATCTTACCCTAGGTAGGAGAAGAGATGTATTATTTTCTTTTTGACTTAGGAACACACTCATGGACTCCTCAGAATATGTAGGTCCAACAACACATAATGGATGTTGAAGCCCATATTAGCCAAGTTCAAGTGTCGAAGAGGGCTTGATATGATGAGTTTCTTGGGGTGATTACTATTCACCTCGCACAAGCACTACAAATCCTTTAGGGGTGGATCAGTGGAAAAATAGCTTAGGATTTTAATCAAGGCATCCATTCAAAACTATCTCCCATAGTCCCACAAGTAGGATTGAGGCTGCTAACCCTATGAGCACTTTGATTAGTGTAGTCTTGCAAGAAAGATTTAAGTGGTTCCGCTCTACACAAAATCAAAGAATGTTCATGGAATGAGTCCAAGGAACAAACATAGCTATTTCTTCTAAGACTTTAACCTCGAGGAAGCATCAAATTTTATAGTGGGGTGGAAGATTTTGTGTAAGACTTGTCCCCACTTGGGTCATTCTCGGGAGCTTTTTACCTCTCTGGTAGGCCCTCTAAAGGTTTAAAGAAAATGTGAGGTTGGGGACCACCAGATCTAGGTTTCTAATCCTCTAAAATTGAAGAGCATAATCCCCTAACCTTGTCCTTTTCCCTATCAAAAACACGTCAAGCAGATTAATCTAGAGACAATATGCAAACTGGCACTAAGGAAGATACCTTCTGGGTTTCTGATTCTCCTAAGAAGGAGAAGAGTATAATCCCCTCAATATTTCCCCACAATGGCAATAGATGCACATACCTATTTAGCTAAGTACCTATGAAAAATTGAAATCTAAGAAAAAAAATATTTTCTTGTAGAAGACTAGGCAACCTGCAAAACCACTTGTCAGAAATTGTGTTGAATGAGCATCTTTGACCAACATTTTTTTGAAAATGGGGTGATCTACAAAAGATGGACTTACAAGTCAAGACAAGAAGAGGCTAAAGAATAGGATTTTATGTCCATTCTTTGTCTCTCATCCTGCACAAATGTGTTGGGCTATCAAAATGACAAAAAATCAGCAAGTATCAATTGTTAGGGTTAGCTGTCAGTCAAAATATGAAATCCAAATCTCAAAGACTACTCAAAATTCTAATATGATAATTAAATTCTGGAGTCAAAAGTTGTACAAGAGTATACCTTTTCCCATATGACAATTTAGATACAATACAATAATGGGTTCCTACACACATGATAATTTAGCTCCTATACATAATACCAATACAATAGGCACAATAATGCAGATTGTCATCTGTCGTACGACAGACAAAGTATTCTGATATGATAGTCTGTAGAATGTTGTACAAGATTTTATGAAACATAAAAAAAAAGTTGAAGCTTGAATTGAAAATGTTAAAAAATGAGATTTTGATAAAGGAAACCTGTTGTCGGGCCCTGCGGTGGGCGCCAAAAATATGTGTGAAATTGTACCTAGCTATGGACACAACACTTCAGTAAAACATTACAGGTTAACAAATTCAAAAATCTACAAATAAGACAAGTATCATTAGCTAGGTGATTTACTACCTTCTAGTAGATGCGAGTATGATATTCTCATAATTAGACCAAGATCAATGACCATGCAAAACCTAAATGAAGGATGTGATGATGAAAGATAATGAAAGATGAATGCAGATTAAGCTATATTTTTTATTTTTCTATGCCATATGGATGAAAAACTATATGAAATGATCTAAAACTGTATGAAAATGGAATGTAATCTAATCTAGATGAATGAAAAACAAGAATCTCAAAATTGCACAATCTCACAATTTGCTAGATTGCATGAGCCAGATTCTCCAAATTCGCAAGAGGTGAAGATCGTTTGAAGGATTGAGGCCTATTTATATAGAAATCTAGGATCTGTGAGAAAGCATGGAAAGCCAAAAATCTCTCCCTGATCAACTCATATTGATTGTTGAGTTATCAGAAAATCAAAAAGAGTTAACTCACAAAATCATGCAAAATCAGCTTTTTAACTCAAATCAGGAGTTTAGATCACTTTTCAACTCACAATCATGTGTTGAGTCCAAAAAGTTAACAAATTGAATTGATTTGTTGATTTAGAGTTTAATTTATTTTATGAATGTGCATGGGTAATTACAATTTTATTTTATTTTTCACATGTGTTGCTCTCAACTTAACAAATTTTTTAATTAAAATAACTGATTTATGGGGTAATCAATTATTTAATCAAACTTTGTCCCAAAACTATATCATTAAATTTGACAATTTGAGTTAATCAATTAAACAAACATTTAATCAATTATTTTTAGAAATTTGATTTATTGTCAAATAAAATAATATTAATTAAGAATAAATGTAATTAAATTCAATTAAATAATTAAGTGGCAAAATTAAATTCAATTAATCAAATATTTGACATATTTAATTAATTGACTTTAGGATAAATAACATAATATCATTTATCGCCAAATAATATTTAATTAAAGATAATTAAAATAGATTAGGAATATTTAGGAATAGTTCTCGATGCAGAATTAGGATAGGATCAATTAGGCTAAGGATGATTTGATGTGCAGATGTGCCTTAGATTAGGACTTTTATGTCGATTTTGATCAATTTGTCGATGTAGGAGGTCAATGGTCCTAAAGCCCATTTTTGGGGTATTACAGTAATCAGTATATTTATATAATTTCATTTGGACAGTGGTTCTATGATGCAAGGGAGGACGCGGAGAGGGGCCAAAGGCACACCCTAACCAGATCCACCTTGTAGAACAACACAAAAACATTGAGAGAGAGAATGCAAATACTTTGTTATATTATCTTCAAATTGATTCATACATGTCAGGCTATAAGGCCTTCCTGATTTAGTCCAGATATTACAATCAAGTATAGAGGTCCTCCAACATATGAGGATCTACCAAAAATCTCTAATTTTCTATGTTCTATCTTCTATATCGAACTAACTCCCTAAACTCTAACCAAACAACTATATTTATACAAGAGGCTACTGAGCCAAGTCAGACTTCAGATCCATAATCAATGAAAGGAACAACTAGATCTAGGTCCACATGCTTCCCAATGATGGATAGAAACATTAAATCCATGATCCAAATTAAATGCACAAGTCGGCCTCAAAAGAAATCCAAAAAAAAATAACTTGACAAGCAAGGAAACCAAGCGCCAGACAAGCATCACCGAGTGCCAAAGAGATAACCGACCAACATCGATGAACAAAGGAAACTGAGAAACACTGAACCAACTCGGTCAAAGAAGGAACCAAGCAACACAGACAAACTCAAATATGTTATTGGTGACACAGGATTGCCAAGGACCCGAGATGCTCTTGCATCAAACACCTGGGGTTATTTGAAATGATTCTCTAAATCATGAAATAGGTATGATCTGAGATGCATCAAACTCAGACTATGAAATCCATGAACTATCTTTGATCAGTCTATTCTTCCACTTTACCAGATATTCCATATACTATTTTCCTCTTGTACTTCTGCCAATTCTTTTCTCCAAAATCCTTTCAACTTCTTCATTCTAGTTCTTAGGATAATCCATCGGTACTATCATATCTTCATCAATTTCATGAAACTCATACAAATTAGCAATGTTGAATATAGGTGATATATCCATGTCATCAGGTAAGTCAATCTCATATGCATTTCCACTGTCAAATTTTCTCAAAAACTTGCAAGGTCCCAACTTCTTCATTTTTCAGTTTCCCATATGTTCCAATAGGAAATATTCCTCTCTTCAAATGAACCATCACTTCATCACCAACATCAAAAGTCTTATGTCTCCTTGATCTATCAGCTCTATCTTTATATTTTTTATTACTCTTTTCTAGCTTAAACTTCACATCTTCATGCAATGTCTTCATTTACTCAGCAAATTTTACTCCCTCATCACTTCTCTTTCTTTCATCAAGAATGTCTCTCAAATTTTATATACCTCTTGGTTGTGTGCCATTTACAATCTCAAAAGGTTTTTTTCTAGTACTCATATTCACTGAATTATTGTATGCAAACTTTGCTTGTGCCAATACAGAATCCCAATTACTTGGTGTGTCTCCAACTAAGCATCTCAAAAGATTTCCCAAACTTCTATTCACAAATTCTATCTGTCCATCAGTTTGTGGGTAAAATGTAGAACTATATTTCAACTCAGTACCAAAATTTCTCCAAAGAGTCTTCCAAAAGTACCCAACAAATTTACTATCTCAGTCAAAGATAATACTCCTCAGTAATCCATGCAATCTTACAATTTCCTTAAAGAAAAGATCTACTACATGTACTGCATCTAATGTCTTTTACAAGGTATAAAATGTGTCATTTTAGAAAATCTATCCACAACAACAAATATAGAATCATTACCTCTTACTGTCTTTGGTAGGCCAAGAACAAAATCCATACTGATGTCAATTCAAGGTTTCTCAGGTACAACAATCAGTGTATACAATCTAGTATTCTGACTTACTCCTTTTGCAACTTGACAAACTCCACAACTTTTCACAAATTTTTGAGTATCTTTATACAATTGTGGCCAAAATTATTTCACCTTAAGAAGATTCAATGTCTTATCAACACCAAAATGTCCAGCCAAACCACTACTATGTTTCTCCTTTATCAAATTAGTTCGCATTGCTCCTCTCGGTATACACAACTAAATACCTTTAAACAACATACCTCCTTGCATAAAATATTCATCCCATTTAGTACTTGGTTGGTCTTGAATAGGTGCTCTATGATGGAGTTGATGAAAAACAACCCACAACTCCCAAGAACACCTATACGAAAACACCTATCATAGAAAGAGAGAGAAGCAAACAACTATGGAGGCCTAAATGCATTGATCCACAAGAGAGGAGAAATCCTTGATGTGCAAAAACAAAAGTTGCAATCAATAATAAAATATCAAAAAAGGTTACAAAGTGTTATGAGATCAATCCTTATAAAAGGAGATCAGAAACCCTAAAAAGGTAAAACCCTAGGTTGCATAATAATAATTAATAGAGAAATTAATTATTATATGCCTAAAGTTTAGCTTAAGTTGAAAGAGGTAATAAGTGACTGAATAATTAAATCAATATGATTCAATTAATCAGTAAACACTTTATTACTCTAACACGCCCCCCTTAAGATAAAATTTGGGAGAAGCTAAAAACCAAGAAAGAAATACTGAAAGAAAATGGGTCCCGACAACAAAGGCCTGATCAGGTACCCAAGTATAAAAGAGAGTCTCTACAAAGTGAAGAAATAGAGAAAACCACATGGGAAAAACTCTACTCCAAAAAGAGACAAAGAACTAGTTTGAAGGAATGAAGAAGCCTCCAAAACTAGGAATGTTCCAAAAAATAGGAACAAAGATGAACATGTACAACATCACTGAAGCATCAAATTACAAACTCTGTCAAGAAGAAACTAATGATCTGAAGATCCTCCATAGAAATATGACCAAGTAGAGAAGATTGTAATCTGCATGAGTTCTCTCAAATAACACTACTCGAATCTGGAGGCAAACAAAGGCAAACACCTGAACTCAAAGATACAGATGGCATAAACACCAAAAGCTTGAAGAGTTGATCAATCAAAGTTGGAAGAGTGCATCCAAAAATAGGAAAGAAAAGAGTGTCCATATAGTAAATGATCCATCTCACCGAAATGCATAGGTACCCAGCCACTGCAACCACCTAGTACATAGGATCAAATACTAAATACATAGCTCACATTATCAAACCAAGGAAGTAGTAGAACCAATAGTAGAAACCCTCCCATACTGCTGATAAGGGAGTAATGATAGGTACACTGAAAAGATCATCCATAATGAACTGCATGATGAAGATGAATCTGAAACATCGAATGTGCAGAGAGAGTTCAAACACAAATAAAGATATTGGAGGCTAATGTCGATGGAGGAACATTCACATGACAAAAGAAGATGGAAAACATCAAACCCCCCCAACACTTTATAATGGAGTGCAAGTGCAAATAGCACGAACATATGCAAGATCCCATCAAAGCAATAGAATGGCACTTTATCTTAGTGTGTGTGCATAAAAGAAAGCTACAAAAAATGAAGTATACACTACTCAAAGAAGATCAAAGGCTGCTAAAAAAAAGAACAACCTAAGATGATCCATCCCTCAAAGGGAAGAGATCCCAGGACCTGAAACAACCAAGAAATCCACTAGACTGCAAAAAAGAAAAAATTTGAATAAAATGAACCTGGAGTAGAATCTGAAAAAATGACTCACAACACTGAAAATCTCTCTGAACAAGCTTTCCAATGATATATCATTTTCTGAAAACAAATTCTGAATGTGCAATATAGAGCTCCTGGAGTGCAAAACTGAAGATCTAGCTTTGACAGAGAAAAACACCAAAAAAAAATAAAACTAGAAAATATAACCTCTAGATCTAGAAAGAGTTCAAAATCAGCTTTCCGACAATATCTTGTTTGCCAAATTTTGACACCGTATGCTCAAGATATGAGCAAAAAACCAACAGCTGCACTGGAGGGCCCAAAGAAGGTGTCTACAAGGATCTGAGGATGGGTGACATTAGAAAAAGGACAAAAAACCACATGAAACCATCTGATCTGATAAAAGCTCAAAAAAATCTTTTCAGCAATATCTCATTTGTTGAAAACGGAGCCTAGATGCAAGAGAAACGGATCCTGGAAGACATGAGGTTTGAAATGCCATGATCACAAAGAACATCTAACTTTGACAGCCAAAAAGAGCATCAAAATGAAAAAATCTTAAAACCATACCAAAAAATTTAGATCAAGCTTAGAACCAGCTTTCCGATGATATATCGCACGCCCAATTACAATCCCAAATGCTCGAGATATGCACAAAAAGGCTGAGGTACCCTTAAAAAAGCTCAAAAAGGGCAAAGGTCTACTAACATCATCAATCTCCTTGCTTAAAATTGACAGCCAAATGGTCATCATAGGCAAAACTGTAGGGGGCTGAAAACATTTGGCCCTGGTCACATGAGTGACCAGGGGCTAGACCTCGGGCAGCTTGGGCAGTGGAGCACGAGCTGAGAAAAGGCTACTGGCAGAGTGCTGGGTGAGTGCGGGCAGGCTAGATGGAGGGCTGGGTGGGCATGGGTGGGCATGAGTGGCATGGATAACGGAGTGCAGGCGGTGGCGTGGGCACGGGCGAGGACGAGGCAGTGGGCGGTAGCACTACGAGTGGACTGTGAACTGCGGACTGTGGACTATGGTCACGATGGCTGTTGGGCGGTTGTTGGGTGGCACCTAGGTGGCCGCTGGATGGCCATGCCAAAGAACCCATAGCTCCCAAGAACACCTGCATGCAAACACCTATCACAAAAAGAGAGAGAAGCAAACATCTATGGAGGCCTAAACGCATTGATCCACGATAGAGGAGAAATCGTTGATGTGGAAAAACAAAAGTTGCAATCAATAATGAAATATCAAAAAAGGTTACAAAGTGTTATGAGATCAATCCTTATAAAAGGAGATTAGAAACTCTAAAAAGGTAAAACCCTAGGTTGCATAATAATAATTAATAAAGAAATTAATTATTATATGCTTAAAGTTTAGCTTAAGTTGAAAGAGGTAATAAGTGACTGAATAATTAAATCAATATGATTCAATTAATTAGTAAACACTTTATTACTCTAACACTCTGCACTTTCTCCATGGCTCAGAAAAATCAGGATCAAACTCATAAGAATTTCTGATGTCATCAAATCCTAGAACTTCAATTTTAATCTCGGTCATCAAAGCTCTTCTTCTACTCAATGCATCAACAACTCTGTTAGTGACTCCACTCTTATGCTTTATCACAAATTTATAACTCTACAAATACTCAACCCATTTCATATGTCTCTAATTCAACTTATTCTGACTACCCAAATATTGCAAAGCCTTATGATCGGTATACAACACAAATTCACTCAGTGTTAAATAATGTCTCCATTTCTTCAGTGCTTAACAATAGCATAGAATTATTGATCATACACGTAATATTTCCTTTTTGCATCATTCAACTTTTCACTAAAGAAAGTAACAGGTTTACCTTCTTGACTCAACACAGCTCTAATTGCACTACCACTTGCATCACATTCCACTTGAAATACCTTATTGAAATCAGACAATGTCAAAACAAGCAATTCAACAACCTTCTACTTCAGAGTCTCAAAACTTTTATCAACTCCATGTGCCCACTTGAATTCTTTTTTGTCTCCTCTCATAGTCTCAGTCATAGCATTACATATTGAGCTGAAATTCCTAATGAGTTTTCGGTAAAAACTTTCCAAACCATGAAATAATCTTACCTCACTAGAATTCTCAGGTTTAGGCCAATTCAAAATAGCTTCAACCTTTTCAAGATCCATTTTCAAACCATCAGCTAAAATCACAAATCCCAAATACAAAATCTCCTCTTTCATGAATGAACACTTTTTTCAGATTTATTGGCAACTTTTCTTCTTTCAATCTCTGCAAAACTTTTCTAACATGCAACAAATGTTCTTTTCTGGTCTTACTAAATATCAAAATATCATCAAGATATACAATCATAAATTTACCCAAGAATTTCTTCAAAACTTCATTCATCAACCTCATAAAAGTACTTGGTGCATTAGTTAAACCAAAAGGCATAACCAACCACTCATACAAACCTTCTTTTGTCTTGAAAGAAGTCTTCCATTCATCACCTTCTCTGATTTTGATCTGATGATACCCACTTTTCAAATAAATTTTAGTAAAATACTTTGCTCCAGTCAAACTATCCATTATATCATCCATTCTCGGTATAGGAAACCTATATTTCACTATTATCTTATTGATTGCTCTGGAATCAGTACCAATTCTCCATTCTCCATTCTTCTTAGGTGCCAATACAATAGGTACTACACAAGGACTCAAACTTTCTCTGATCAAACCTTTCTACAACAATTCTTGAATATGTCGGTTCAATTCCTAATTCTCGGTAGGTGTCAACCGATGAGGTGCCTTGTTCGGTAAACTAGCTCCAGGGATAAGATCCATGCAATGATCAATACTTCTCTTCAGTGGAAAACCATCAAGTACATTATCAGAAATAATTTCACTATACTTGGTGAGTAACTTATCAATCTCCTTAGGGACATTATCCTTTGTTTTCTTACTCAATTTGTTAGGAATCACAAAAAAACATACATCATTCTTCTTTAAATCCTTAACAAACTTTCTTCCTTCCATCAAGCAAACTTTCATAGATGTGCAAATATTACTAATAGGTTCTTCAATCAAAGGTAACAATATTTTTCTTCTCCCATCAACCCAAATAGTATATTTATGCAATCTCCCATCATATATAGCATGTCTATCATATTGCCAAGGTCTACCCAACAAAATATGACAATAATCCATAGGCATGATATCACATAACACCTTATCATAGTACTTTCCAATCTTCAAATTCACATAACATTGTTCACTTACCAAGAGTGTATGCTCATCTTTGATCCATGAAATTTGATAGGGCTTTGGATGTTCCAACCTTTTCAACTACAACTTTGTGACCATCTCCTTAGATGCTAGATTCTCTGAGCTACCACTATCAATGATTACCTTCCAAACTGTGTCAGAAGCTCTAAATATGGTCTTTAACAAACTTTTCCTTACCGGATCTTCCTTTTTACCTTCATTCCAAAGTTCTCTCCTTACCATCAAGTTATTTTCCTTCTTAGGTTCATTCGATGACTCTTCTTGCACCAAAGCATTTCTATTGCTACCAGCCTTCTTACTTTCATGTATACATTCAAATGATCTATGTCCTTCTTCTCCACAATTGTAAAAGTTCCTTGGAAACCACCTCAATAGTTATAGCCTTTGTCTCGAGATGAATTTTCACCTTTCCACTTGGTCTTGCCTTTATCTAGAGTTGTCTTTTCAGGTTCAGATCTATTGTTTTCACCATGAGATCTACCTCTTCCTCTAGGGAATCTACCACCTCTACCTCTTTGTCTTTTCTCATGTCTCTTGTTCAATTTCTCCTCAGCTTTCAATGCAAATTGATAAGCCTCTTCAATGTTCTCTAATTTGACCAAACTGATTTCTTATTGGATAGAAACTCTCAAACCATTCAGGTATCTAGAAATTCTTTCCACATCATCTTCATCATGTCCAGATCTAATATCTAATCTATATAATTCCTTAGTATATTATTTTACCAAGCTATATTTCTACCTTAAACTTTGCATTTGCCTAACTAGGTTAATCTGATAATCACAAGGTAAGAACTTTCCTTTCAATCTATTCATCATTTTACTCCATACCTTTATTTTGTCTTTGCCTTTCCTCTTTTTATCCACCTGTAGATGTTCCCACCACAAGGATGCATGGCTTTTCAAATTTGTGCTTTTAATTTTCACCTTCTTTTCCTTAGGTACATTTTCATACTCAAAGTACATTTCCATCTCAATGATCCTGTCCACCAATTCATCAGAATCCAATTTTCTGCTATACTTAGGAGGATTAAAGTGTGGTGTAGACTTCATACTTGTCAAAGCCTTCAAGAATCTTTCCTCACTCTGATGCATCATAGGTGCAGGCTCTACATCACCTTGTTCCACCTCAATTTCATCATCACTAACATCTTCAACATGTATTCCACTTCTCTAGATTGTTTCAACAACTTCTAATCTAGCAGCAAGTTGTCTCAACATGTCTACCAATCCTGGATTCGCATCTCTCCTCTCACAAACCATCTTGAAAACCCTCTACAATTGTAGGTCAGATCACAATCTTCTACCCCATAACAATTCAACTAGGGATTCCTAAGAAGGAACCTTCAAATCTAGATTCGCAAACCTATATCCAGATCTAACCTCACTCTGATACCACCTAACGCAAGGGAGGATGGGGAGAGGGGCCAAAGGCATGCCCTAACTAGAACCACCTTGCAGAATAACATGTAGAAGCCACAACACACAAATAGTGAGAGAGAGAATGTAGATACTTTGTTATACTATCTTCAAATTGCTTCATACATGTCGGGCTTTAAGGCCTTCCTAGTTTAGGCCAGATATTAAAATCAAGTACAGAGGTCCTCCAACATGCGAGGATCTACCAATAATCTCTAATTTTCTATCTTCTATCTTCTCTCCAGAACTGACTCCCTAAACTCTAACCAAACAACTATATTTATACAAGAGGCTATCGAGCCAAGTCAGCCTTCAGATCCATAATCAACAAAAGGAACGATGAGATCTAGGTCCACATGCTTCCCAATGATGGATACCAACATTAAATCTGTGACCCAAATTAAATGCACAAGTCGGCCTCAAAATAAATCCAAAACAAAAAACTCAGAAAGCAAGGAAATCAAGCGTCAGACAAGCATCACCAAGCACCAGAGAGATAACCAACCAACACCAGTGAACAAAGGAAACCGAGCAACATCAAACCAACTTGGTCAAAGCAGGAACCAAGCAACACAGACAAAATCAAATATGTTTTTGGTGACATAGGATTTCCAAGGACCTGAGATGCTCCTTCATCATTCTAGAAGGTGGGTTTAACCTTCAAAAGGTGGATTTAACCTTCACATTGAGAAAGTTTCTCTAAGCAAAGAAAGGCTCATCCTATCAACTGCTAATAGGGTTTCTAACTTGAAGAAAGGAATTTTTACTTTAACAGGGACTTTGTACTAGTTGTATTTATCTACTCCTAACAAGGAAAGATATTGTAACCGGTATAATTTATTACTAGTGCATTATTTGTGGGTTCCATCCCCACTGGGGTTTTTGCCTTAACAGGGTTTCCTCGAAAACAATTCTTAGTGTTCTGATATGTGTTGCATTTGAGGTTTTAGTTTTTCATTTACTATTTTGATATGAAAAGATAAATTTTTAAATTAATGAAATACAACTGAGTCACCCCCCCTCTTGCTTGTATCCAACAATTATATGTATGATTGCTTCATCAGTAAAATCTATCATTAGTGGTTTGTTATCTTGAAGTGGTACATTAGCTAGGTGATCTACACTGACTTGACCTTTGATGGATTTTCTTTCCACATACTTAATATCAAAATTTCTTAAGATTATAACTTATTTTTCCAATCTACCATTCAGTGTAGCTTTGTTCAATAGGTACTTCAAAGGATCAATTTTTACAATTATCTTCATAGAATGAGAGAGCATATAGTCTCAAAAATTTTGTGATGCAAATACCATTGCTAGGAAATATTTCTCAATGATGGTATAATTGTGTTCATAGGAAACCAGTGTCTTGTTGATGTAATAAATTACTCTTCCTTTCCTATTTCATCATGCTATGTGATTAAATCTCAAAGTGATTTTGTTCTAGATGATATATGCAATAGTAATGGTCTATCTTGTATAGGTACCATTAGGATAGGTGGATTTGACAAATATTCTTTGATCTATTGGAAATTATTTTCACACCTCTCATCCCATTTGAAAGTTACCCCTTTTTGTAATTCCTTCATGAAGGGTTGTGCCTTATTAGATAATTGAGAGATGAATCTTTTGATGGATTGGAGTTTCATTTCAATGTCCTTATCTAACTAATATTATTTTGTAGTTACATTTCCATAATGAATTTTACCTATGATGGATCCACTTCAATACCTTTCACTGAGACTATAAAGGCTAATATTTTCCTAGAAGTCACTTCAAAAGCACACTTCTTTGGATTAAGCCAGAGCTTGAATTGTTCAATCCTATTTAGTATTTTTCCCAAATCTAGTAGATGAGTTCTTCTAATAGATAATTTTACAAGTGTATCATCTATATAATCTTCCATAATTTTATGCATCATGTCATGAAAGATAGTTGTTACAACCTTTTGGTAAGTTTCACCTATGTTCTTGAATCCAAATGGCATCAAATTCTAGCAAAACATACCCCACACATAGGTGAAGGCCATTTTCTCTTGATGTTTAGTTTCTATTTTAATCTGATAATATCTTGATAAGCCATCCATTAGTGAGTACATTTCATATCCCACATTTGGATCAACAATCATGTCAATATTTGTAAGTGGCAAGTTATCTTTAGGACATGCTCTGTTGACATCTCAAAAAATTGTGCACTCTCTGATAGATTTGTTTGAGAATGGGACAATATTGGAAATCCATTCAATGAAATCTATTTCTATGATGAATTCATCTTTAAGGAGATTTTCTAATTCTTCTTTGACTATCAATGCCACATGTGGATGCATCTTTCTAAGTTTTTGTTTTACAAGTTTAACTCTAGGAGCTATGGATAAATGATGCATGATAAGATAAGGATCTAGGACTCATATTTGAATAAGACCATGAAAAGTTTTTTTTTTCTCTTTGAAAAAATATGTGAACTATTGTTTTTCTTCCTCTAACAAGGATTATGCAATGTGTACCATTTGTGGTATTTCAACTGCTCCCAAATTGACCGGTTGAGTAGGATCAATAAGCACTGAGGACCCTTCTTGAAAGTGATATCAAAGGATATCAAGCTTCCCATCCTCAGGTGTCTTAGAGATGTTTTCACTATTGGATGTGTCAATTATTTTTACTATTTTGGGTTTTGATACTGCAACAATGTTCTTTTCACCATCAAACTCCTTTTTTTTTTAAATTCTTACTTTTATGTCTAAGAAACTTTATATCCCCCTCTATCATATTCATGCTCATTGCACTAGTGGAAGAGGTGAGGGGTTCAATTACATTTAAGTAGCATGCCAAAGTATAGTCATTTAGAAAGGAAATTAAGTTCATTGGCTCGTTCTGACTCTAATAATGAGTTCAGGGTGTAGTAAGGATAAGGATTTGAATTGTTTGAGGGATAACACTATGTTATCATCAAAGCTTGTGACAAGTAAGACAATTTATATCAAGTTACTCTTTGAAGGATTGTTTAGATTGTAAAGAGTCCTTGCATCGTCATTAGAGTCATTATTGGTATTATGCGAACCAAATTTCACTGACCTAGCATTGGAGCTTTGTCCCTCCTCTAGTTGATAAGAATATTAGTGGATCACATCTATTTTAATATCAGTTATGACATCAAAAAATGAATCCCACACATATTAATTGGACCTTTTCTCAGCATCATGTGGTATATTTAGAACATGAGTAATGGTGACTAGTTGTCCCCGGTTAGGGTGTCTTTCTTCTTGATCAGTTTTAGGTTCTTGCTCAAACTCATATTTATCTGAGTCAGTTTTACTATCATCAGATCTACCCAAGAAACATGCTATAGTCATTTGTATTTCCTCTTCATTATAATTTTTCTCTTCTTTTTAATGCTCAAGTTCTTGAATGGGTTCTTGTTGAGATGTAAATGTTTCCTCTAGAGGAATTATATTTATGCCTGACAAAGGATCTCATTTCAATAATAAAAGCCTTCGATATGATATTGGTGCTCCTTATACCCCTTCTTCTTTAGAGTCATCCTCTTGATCAAACATGGGGCCATCATCTCTTGGTGTGGCATGAGATGTTTCTTCTATGAACCCTAGACTAGTTTTTTCTTTCGGATTGTGGAGCTTAGTATGCATTGGTTCTACGAGTCCTTTTTTCTTCTTTCCAAGAGGTCCTTATCCTATATATCCCATTTTTTGCATAATGTGATAACCTTTCACATATTTCTAAGGAGATATTTCTACATGTTTGACTCCTTTTTTAAATTCCTCTTCTTCTCCTTTGTATAGACATGCTAGTACAAATTTTCCCTCATTCTATTCAATGAGAGATACATTAGCTTTTACAAATCTCATTCCTTCATAAATGGTCAAATATTTATAGCTAGAAGGTGGTAAGAATGATGAAGGTATTTTGTCAGACCTATGAGATGTAGGCATATCACCCATATATGGAAATATATCTATTTTTTATTCTCCCATCTCCGTATCCTTGATTTTTAGTTTCTTCTCAAATTTTCTCATAACAAATTCTCTAGAGATTTCATCTTGTTGATATTTTGAGGCCTCTTTGTTGTGTGGGACCATGCTATTAGCTTGTTTCAATGTGTTGCAAGAGTAGTTGAAATTTTATGGAATGGTGATCTCTACTCCAATGTGTGGAAACTTCACACATTGATGGTAGGTTGATGAGACAACCTGCATTTCATGGATCCAAGGCCTTCCAAATAAGATGTTGTATACAAGAGGTAGATCAAGAAGTTGGAAAATGACATCCCTCTCAATGGGTCCTACCCTTATAGGTAATACAACCAATCATTTTGATGATATTTCTTCCTTATCATAGGCCTTTATTGTGATTTTCCTCCATGAATCTATAGCATGTTCTAGGAAACCCAATTCTTTGACCAGATTGAATGTACATATGTTCAAACCAGTGCCTCCATCTATCAAGAGGTGCTTAAATTAATGTTTATGGATCAATAATTTTATGTGAAAAGGTTTATTATGAAGATAATTTAGGGACATTTCCTCAAAGAAGGCTAAATAATGCGGTGAATTCAAATGACCAACCATATCTTGGAACCGATCTACATCTAAGTCTTTCAAAATATTTTTTGCAAGAAGGGCTTGTTCTAGAATCTCCCTATGTGTAGGAGATATTTTTAGCAATTCAAAGATTGATATTTGTACATGCATACGTTGTAGTTGGTCAACCAAAGTATAGTTTTATTTTAATGATGATGATAGTAGTTGTTGGGATGTTGAAGGTTTTGCTAAAGTTGTTGATTTTTTTGATGATGAGGCTACCCCTTTGATAGTTACCTTCACTTGAATTCTTGTGACCACATTAGAAGATTCAAATTCTTTGATCTTGTCTTTTATGATGATCACATTAAAATATTGTCCAAATGATTGTAGGACATTTGATTCATCATCCCACTCTATCTCTTGATCAAACATTGGATTATCATGAAGTGTAAGAATCTTATTGATATATTAAGTACTTTGGATTCCATGGAGGAGTTGGCATCTGATCTACATGGACAAATCACTATGATGAATCATTTGAAGAAGTTATGGGAGATGTCATTGGAGACAAAAAATTCAAACTTCAAAGATGTATTTGATAGAATGTGAACCTTTGTCATTGTTGAAAAAAGGGGGAGATATGTAAGGACTAGTAAAAATATGTATCTGTAGATATATGTAAATGAGTTTATGATGTATACTGTCAGGGGGAGTCCATGTTTGTTTTCTCTGATCTATGTTAAGATGAATTTGTTAGAGTAATATTTAGTTTACTTACTAATTAAATCATATTGATTTAATTAGTTAAGTTATTACTCTTTAGTGCTTAAGCTTTCTCTTAGGTGCATTAATAATTAATTCTTTTATTAATTATTAATGTGCAACCTAGCTTTTTTAGGCTTTAGGGTTTTGTTCACCTTTATAGGTTGAACCTTGTAATTTTTTTTTCATTAACTTGGATCATAATTTTTCTCTCACATTTTGAGTAACTTCTGAGTTTTGTCTTTTGCTTCTTTATGTTTCTCTCATGTAACAGGTTATTTGCATGCAGGTATTCTTGGCATTCTGTGGATTTGTATCTCTCAAATCCTACATGGTATCAAAGCTCCCCTACTGCTGCCTATTCTGGTGTTTTTGAAGTAGGTTTTGAGGTTAAGGGTTTCAAGTTTTTGAAGAGTTTTTTATTGGATCTCGGGAAATTTTTTTATTGGATGCTTTTTGGCCTAAAACTAACCTCACCAATGGATTCAGAGGATCATTCAGATGAATTTTGATATAAAATTTGACCAACTTTGGGTACCAAAGCAATTTGTGGCAATTTTTTTATGGAACTAGGGCCGTATGAATCTGGCACGCTTCTCAAGGTATGAGACACTGAGATTTGAGTGCAAAAGGTATGAAGGTAGATTATTTCTACATAGAATCTAACATGCTTCTCGAGGTGTGAGATGCTGAGATTTGAGCGCAAAAGGTACGAAGGCGGATTTTTTTCTACATAGTGGGTAGTTTTCGGTGTTGCAAGGGGTTTTTTGGAAAATTTTGAAAATTTCAGCATTTTCAGAATCCGTGCCACTTTCAAAAACTGGCACCCATTTTTGATAAATTTTGGCATACGGTATCAAAAATCAAAGTGTGATATATCATTGGAAATCTCTTTCCAAGCCTGATCCAACCATGCTGGTTTCATTTTCAAATTTTGTTGTTTGATCAGTTGGTTTTGGTGTCAAAGTGGTGGCATCTAAAAATTAGGTTTTTTCCTTATTTTTTTGTGCTTACATACTTATTTGAAGTGTACGGGAGATAGTATAATATTTTGTGGGGGGGTGCAAATTCTCTTTATGTCATTTATTTCAAAGAGACCCTACTACTTCTGTCTACTTTCTCTCAATGGAAAACTCTTCTATCGCCTGCCTTACACCTCACAACTATCACACTTGGAAAGGACAGATGACCAAATTGCTTATGGAAAAAGGGTTATGGTCATGCCTCAATGAGGCTCATCCAGTTCTACAATGGCCTTATGAGGCTCTTATGCAGAGAAATAGGATGGATGAGGCAATGGGCCTCATTGCAATGAATATTTTAGATGGGTTGTTGTTCCACCTGGATGGTTTGACCACACCCAAGGATATGTGGAACAAGTTTTCCACCTTTTTTGGCACAATGGATCAGTTCAGGGTTCTCTAGATAGATGCAAAGTTCACCTCTTTGGTACCTAAATCATTCACCAACATTGAGGACTTCTTGATGAAGTTCAAGTCTCTTCATTCTATTTTACAGGTTGCTAGAAAGATGAAGTCAAATAATGAGTTTATCTTTCTGATACTCTCAAAGCTTTGTGGTCCTTGTTAGATTTTCACTTCTACCTTCTACTCCACTATGGATGCACTAGGTGCATGACATGTTATGCCCTCTTTTGAGACCTTCTATGACAGGTTGACTCGTGAGCAGTCCAAGCTCAATTAGATGGATTCTCTTACAAGTTCACAGTCACAGACATTGCTTGCCAAGACACCTCAGGATACACAGAAGTAGAAGCCAAAGCAGATATCTGATTCCTCTTCATCTTCTTCTAAGAAGGATAAATAGAAGACTGAGAGCCCTACATGTTCCGATTGTTAGAAGGGGCCACATGATGAGTCACATTTTTTTTAGAAGAGATTTGATGGCTATGAGAAATAGATTGCCAATTTGCAATCTCTTCTTCAGAAGAGCACTATTTCCTCTCCATCCTCTTCTACCTCACAGGGGTCTACTTTTCAGTCTTCTACCTCATCTTCGACAGCTAGACAAGATTTTGGATAGGGTCATGCATTACGGGCTTTCATTGTGTCCCCTTTATAGGTCCCTTGGATACTAGATTCAGGTGCTTCTCACCATATGACATCTTCTCTGGAGATCTTCTCTTCTCTTGAGGCTTCTCCTATTCCTCACATTCTCACGGGGAATAACATTGTTATGCTAGTATGCGGGAAAGGTTCTATAGGCATTCAGGATGGCACATTCAATGATGTATTGTATGTTCCATCTTTTTTTGCAAACCTTCTCTTGATTTATTAGATTACACTCAGTGGGTCAGGGAAGACAATTGAGTTCATAGCAGATTCAATCTTCATCCGAGATAGTGTGACAAGAGGCATTATTGCTACAGGGATAGTTGATCATTCCACCCATCTCTACACCTTCTCACACTTTGGTCCACCATCTCCATTGTCAGAGCATAGCTCTTCTCTTTCATGAGAGCATCATGTGGTGCAGTCAGGTCACTTGAACCTTTTTATTGTTCCTGAGATCACTGCTATGACTACCACACCACATCCTGTTGAGGTCTTTTCTCTTCAACATGATTCTTCTTCAGCACTGCCTGACCCTCCAGCTCCATTCATTGAGCCACTAGGTACACTTGCTGAGGATTCTACAAAGGACATTCATCTCCTCTTTCATGACAGTGTCAACACACCTATCACACCACCTACATTGGGGATTCCCTTTCAGGATCCTCATGTTTTCTCCTTTGAGCATCAGTTAGGCCTTCCAGTTTCACCTCTCATTCAGGGGTTTCCTTGTTTTGTGCATTTGTTTCTTCCACATTGGAATTTCATTGGTTTGATCATTTCCATAGGGGTTCCATCATTCTGGGGGGGCTTTGGTGTCTCTTCCCTCTCTCATGGGGGGGCTGGTTGTACTTATGGTTTTGAGAGAGTCTCTTGAGCCATTTCTTTTTCTTCTTTTTTCTATCTCTTTTTGGAGAGGGTTTTTTCCCACTGGATTTTCTCTTTTGCCTCCGATTTACAAAGATTTCCTTGTATTGGGTACCTGATCAGGCCTTGTTGCTGGGACCCATTTCCTACTTTCTTAGTTGTGCTAGGTTAGCTTACCCCCTACGCTTAGCTTAAGGGGGGGTGTTAGAGTAATATTTAGTTTACTTACTAATTAAATCATATTTATTTAATTAGTTAATTTATTACTCTTTAGTGCTTAAGCTTTCTCTTAGGTGCATTAATAATTAATTCTTTTATTAATTATTAATGTGCAACCTAGCTTTTTAGGCTTTAGGGTTTTATTCACCTTTATAGGTTGAACCTTGTAATTCTTTTTTCATTAACTTGGATCATAATTTTGCTCTCACATTTTGAGTAACTTCTAAGTTTTTCCTTTTGCTTCTTTCTATTTCTCTCTTGTAACAGGTTATTTGCATGCAGGTATTCTTGGCATTCTGTGGATTTGTATCTCTCAAATCCTACAGAATTTGGGGAGTTAGACATATTTTTACTCATTATTTTCCATCAATGCCAAAAGGGGATATTGTTAGCATTATTATGATTTTGGTGAGCGGTCAAATGTGATTTCTATTTTGGTTTTCATTGATGCAAACATAGTCATATCAAATGATTAGGACAATCGGTAAGGTTAGTGTTCGATCGGTAAGAAGAAATCAACAAAGTACAGTGAGCGGTGTACATGAAGCACAACTACAGATGGAGATTTTGGCAATGATCATATTTGAGAATGAATTATGTAGAGCGATATTAGATGTAGTATGGATACACTCTTAAGACATCACATTTGCAACCACAACTCATTTGGTTGATCAATATGAAAGCATTTCGGTGACAACAGAGGTTATAGGTTGAAGAGCTTATGTTCTTGAGCTACCAGTAGTACATCTTTGATTATTGATCAATATGGTTACTATGGTGAATATAGTTGGTATGGTGACGTGTCTTAGATGTTAAGGATTTGATGATTAGTCATTTATACGCTTGAGGCAAGAAAGAAGGGAATATTCTAGAAGATGTTTGGGGTAGTCAAAAGGTTTTGACTATTCTTGGAAATATCACATGTAATTCTAATATTGGGTTAATGTAACATAGAAAATATGGAGCATATTTTTACTTCTATGCTATTGAAATCATGAGCATACACACAACCATACTATCCAGAAAAATTGTTGCAACAAAGAGGCTACAATAGGGTTTATTATGGCTTTTCTTTTTTATTGTTTATTGTCTCTTTTTTTCTAATAATGTATGTTTCTTTGAACTTGTGTTATGAGTGTTTTATTAGTTATTTTCATTTCTTTGGTACACATTTACTATCACACAATATGTATAAATATATAATAAAAAAATTTAGACTAAGTCTGAGTGTATGTGTCTACAATTTTAGTAGAGGTGAATTAGTGAAGTTTTACATATGCACTCATTTGTGAAATAGGGTGTGTGTAAAGGGTATGTAGTTGAAAAGGTTTACAGTGTCAATAATGAACTAAGGAAGAGTAGACTTGGTGTGTATAAATTAATGAAAATATTATTTGTAGTAGCAAGCCCACATGAAGAATATAGAACACGATATTTATTTTGATGAGTGCAGATCTTTGTGAATACACAAGGGTGATGAAGTGAAGATGAACTATGCAAAGATTCAAAATATATGATAATACTTTTATATCTTCAAATACATGAAGATGAAAAATTCTTAAGAGTAGTGTGTGTAAATAATGTATGCAAGAAGATAAAATATGAGATTGGGTATTGACATATGAAAAGGAGTGCAAATTAAGTATGCAAAAAGAGGAAAGGAAATGGAAATGATTTTGTAGTAGCATAGCTAACATCAACAAAGAAAAAAAAATTGTAACACTTAAAGGGGTGAAAAGGAACAGAGAGAGGGAAGAAGATTGTATGAAGATTCAAGGTAGTATAGAAACAAGTTGGAAGGTATTCTTGTAGCATAAATTGCATTAAAAAAAGAAGATGTTACATTTGTGAGTGGAGTTATACTATTGGAAGCTTGTAAATGATACAAGAAGAGTCTATAGTAGAAAAAGGGAAATAAGTTGAAGTGTGTTTTCAAGTTTAATAAAAGTGAAGAGGCATAAAGAAAAGAGAAAGGCAATAGATTTTAAGAAGATAATAGGACAGAGAATGAAGACAAAAAAATTCTTGTGGAATAAAAGAGAAGAGCATAGACAACTTCCTATAATAGAAAGCTTTGAAAGATAAGAAGTTTCAGTAGCTAGAAAGGAAATGACAAGAGAAGTTTACGTAGAAACATAAACTGAGATTATGATGACATATTAAGATTCAATCAAGGAGGTGAGAGTTATAAAACACCATTTGTAATGTAAGGTACATGTAATGCATTAAATATTTACTCTGTGTTCTAGTAATCAAAGGTGCTACTTTGATTAGGGTTTAGTTCCCATGAACTTTAATAGTGGTTCTCTTTTTGATGGGTGTCCATAAATTTTGTAATCGAATGTAATTATTTGTGAGGATGGATTAGAGATTTTCTCGCTGATGTTTTTCCCCACTGTGGGTTTTCCTCATATATATGTTGTCCACTTGTGGATGCCTTGTTTGTTCTTAAATTGTTATCATTATTTGTGATTGATTCTCATTCATATTAGTTGGTGTTTCATAAATTTTAGAAGAAAATATTTTTAAAGACCATTGATTCAAGCCCCCTCTCTATGGTCCATTTGTGCTCTTTCAAGTTGTGGTTGTTTGAGTGATGTTGAGCCAAAAAAGTATAGTCTCCTTAATGAGAGGAGTACTCAAAGCTACACATACCACCATGTGTCATGTCATGAAACTCCATTCTTGAGTCTTGCCACCATACCTTGTCTATGTCTAAATAGTGACCTTGGTAATCTTGTATTTTGGTATGTACCATCTGAGTGATAGTATTGGGATTGTTATTCCATCTCCTAATTTTTTTTATCTCGTATGGAATGTGTTTGAGCTTACTCCTTTTATGTGCATTATGTGTGCTTTGGGTCATGTGACTATCTCTACGAGAATAGTGGGGTGGGTTTGAGGGTACCACATGGTTGGGTGGTATGACACATCACTATTGGAGACCAATGTACATGCGGTAGACCAATTATAATTGTTTCCTTATCAAGAATGATGTTCTCATTTCTATCCATTTCTTTTCTTTAATGTTTATACTATTTTGTATATCATTTTCTAGTTTATTATACTTTTATTCTTATTATGTTTATATTGAGTGATTATGGCCTTGATCATGTGTATCTAGTACTCCTCAATGTGGAACTAGATGCTTTGTAGCTATACATTAGAGTTAGCATAGGAATTTAATTTTAATTTTCTAATTTTTTTGAGAAGCTTGAAGATTCATGTACGTACCTACAATTAGGCATATACGCTGATTAGGATCTCTATCCTCTTGAGAAATGTCTCCACCTCTCTAATCTAGGAATTTTATATCTCAAAAAATTTCCCAACTTTTAGTTTGTGTCTGTGTATGAAAAACTAGCATCTGCACACTTCAACATCTATGTCCTACAGTTTGACATCTCTGGATTGAGACAATATAGGAAGTGAAATCTAGCAATTGATTGCTAAACATTGTGGATCACTGCCTATGTAGATTGGCATCTTTTCTTTCCTTTGGTGTCTTTTCCTGATTTCTTGCATTATTGATTCCTTGTAATCTCCTTTGGTTTCTTTGTGTTATTGGCCTACTTCTATGATGGTTCTTATAGGTTTCTTAATTATTATAATGTAGTGAACATGTATGCCTAATCATCTTTAGAATACTTCTCTTTTGGTGTTAAAAATAAATCTATGTTTAGATGGATTCTGAGGATTGATTAGTCTCCCCTATGGGTAGTCATCAATTACTATTGTCTTAGCCTCTTATGGCTCATTGGACGTTGTCCAAGCTCTTGTTAGGTTAACTCAAGAATGTGAGTATTTTGTTATGAGTGTGTATTTGGGTTTTCATGGAGCCATTGGAAGTATTTAAGACTTCCACTTGTTCATAATCATTTGTAGACCATTATTATACTTCATTCCTTCTTATGCATTGATTCTTATGTTGATGTACTCATGTATTGATGTTTATATTAGTATTTTATAAATAAGTTATCAGTGCATGTATTACCCTATGGTCTAAGGCTTCCTTTGTGGGGCATTACATGCATATTTGTTTACTTTATGTTATGTACTATTGGATATTGCTAATGCATGGGGAGGTGATTGACATATTTAATATGTTTCATCACTACTATATGCAAATTAGTTGTCTAGTTACTATAAATGATAAATTAACTATTTTAAGATTAATAAATCTAACTAATTAGCAAACAAAAATGAAGAATACAATTTAAAAATGAAGCTAAAACAAGATTTTACCTTCACTTACCATGTAGCTTGTCTCCTTTGTCCTCCTATGCTCTGATTTCTTGGATGTGTTGAGCTCTTAGATTTCCAATTTGAAGCTCCTTGCCCAAGATGATACCAAAGTGTGGAGATTGAATGATTGAATGCAAAACTAAATCCTAATTATGCAAATGAGATGATGATAGTGTGAATGCTTCACAAAATGATATGAATATGCTTGATAATGAGTGCTTGGATGCTTGATTGCCTATTGCTTGAATGCTTGATTACAAAAATACCTATTATCTCACAAAGGGGAAATTAGGCTCCTTTTATAGATTTTTGGAGGATCTAGGCCTAGGTTGCACAATCCTATAGTTGAGAATGAAAGGTGGAAGATCCTAGGGCTAGGATTGACTTGGTTGAAGGATTTGAGAGAAAGGGGGATGTAGTTGGAATGTGAGAGGAAGAATAGGGATGATGTTCCTCTCACATTGACATGGAGGAGAACAAGGTGGAAGGGAAAGACACATGTCAAGTGTCTCTCAAAGACCCAAGAGAGAAAGAAGGAGAGACCTTTTCCTCATGAGGACTCTTTGTACAAGTGTCCCATGAGTCACCTTTGACCCTTAGAGGTGGCTTGACAAGCCACTTAGGAATAGGGCATGTCTCTTGACTTGGTTTAAGAGAGGACATGTGGTCATGAGACCAAGTCATATGAGGCCACATAGCCCTTAAGAATAGGACATGTGTGGGTGAGGATAATTATCAATAAATAATTAATTATTATTATTTATTTTAGCCAAAGTGATGTGTCAGGTGACTGGGTAGGTGATGTGGACTAGGGGACTTAGTCATATTTTAGGTGATTGTGTATTTAATTAAATCACTTTAATAAGACTAATTAGAAAACTTAGGATAGAGGAATAGACTATAGTGAATTTACTAAATAAATTGAATAATCTATTTAATAAATAGAAGAAATAATTATTAATTAAATAATAAATATTTAATTAATTTATCAAGTCAATATCAATTATTTAATTAATTAATTAAGCCATTTTTAAGTGTATACATTTTGCCCCTCTTTGAAATAATGTGCGTGTCACATTGTTTCAAAGAAAATTTCAAGTATTTTTGCCCCTGCCCCAAACAATGTCTGAGATGACCTAAGCATGCCCCCTCGAGAGATTGATTAACAAAAAAGATTATTTCATTTTTTATTTTTTATTTTTATTTTTTATTTTTTCCAAGTTGGATAATCAATCTCACGAAAGAAACAGGAGAAAAGAAGGGTGAAAACGGCATGAAACGAAAGAAAAATGGAAGATAGGGTCCACACACCAAGCACATCGGGTCCACAAGCTTATAAATAGGGAAAAGGGGTCCACAATAGGCTCATTATGCACACTTGTCATTTGGAGATCAGAGCACAAGAGAGAGAATTAGAGAAAAGCTGCCAGGATATCATTTCCATTGTCAGATCATCGCTTCAAGAGGGCCATATGCTTCCAGCAACCACCCGATTCGGGTGAGCCGGTAGGTGATTCAATCCTCTTTGTCAATTTGTGATTTCCAACATGATAGAGTAGGATTTAGTATGTGTAGGTTAGATCGAATCATAGGTTAGATTAGATGAAAAAAATGGTGTTCTTGCCAGCAAATGAATGCGTCATTGTGACGCATGAATGTGCAGCAACTTGCAACATTTGCACAGAAAATACAAACTTCTACGCATTCGTGTAGGGCAGCTGTGCATGCATGTTATAGGAAATGTTTTTCTATGAAAATGTAAATTAAAAGTGCGCATAGGTTCTTGTTGTGCATTTGTTATGAATTGTTGCACATATGTCAAATAAATCGGCGCATGTATGAAAAACTATGCAAATGATAAAGGATACTGCACATGCATTTTTCTATGCTGCACATTTGTTTTATGGATAGAATTTGGTCAAATTAGAAAGTCAATTAGGTCAAACTAGATTTTGATAAGCCGATTTGATCTGTCAGCGATTAAATTTGATTGATTTGGTCAAGATAGGCAACATTGTAGCATGGTTGCTAGTTAACCAGTCTTGATACTAGATGATTGATAAAATCATCTATTAAAACATGTGATAGAACATGTTTGTAGTTGATATAATAGGATAGATAGATGTTGTAGATCAGTTTATCAAAATCTGATAGCTTGATTTTATTTGATTTGTATAGGAGGATATTATCGATATTCTGATGTCACGGGAGAGATATCCCGTCACACAAAATCTGAGACCAGCGCTGTCAGAGATTGACAAACTGCTGATTGGTGCATCCAACTTATATCATGTTATTTACATGCCTAAGATTAGGGTGAACTGGAGTATGATGATGACATTGGTAGAGTGGTGGCACTCGGAGATGAGTACCTTACATCTTTTGACAAGGGAGATGACAGTCACACTAGAGGATGTATATCGCATCCTTCAGCTTCCTATCATAGGGGAGTTAGTGCATTATGATCCACATGACAGAGTGACAGAGTGTAGAGCCATCTTCAGAGATGATAACATTGATGAGGGGGAGATCAGCTGGGAGGACATGGTGGACCTGTATGAGCCTCTACCAGTAGTACTAGCATGAGCGATTGGGGGTTTCATATGCCCTGATCAGAGATCACACGGATTTGTAGTTGGATGGGGCCACACTCTATAGCAGATGTTGGATGGGACCCATTTTGCTTGGGGTGTCTGCTTATTAGCCCACTTATATCATGATCTTCATCAAGTGTTATACAATAGAGGTGCATCACTATCATTAGGCATCACACTACTCCATGTTTGGGCATGGGAGCATATCACAGTAACATGACCAGTAGCCATTAGATTCCGCAGCATAGGACAATTGTATATCCATTTATATTCCTTAGTTTTGTCTTAGGAAAAATTGGGTCATTTAGAGTTCTGGCGATACACCTTTGATACACTGGATATAGTGACATGGAGGCCTTACCTAGGATGTGAGCCCTGGGATGATGAGTGAAAGCTAGGATTTTGCTTTGAGTCATGATGGCTTATAGGGTGGATGCCCTTCATTCTAGAGAGACAATTGGTCAGCTGGGTTATGCACCAGTTTGGCAGGATCTAGGGCATGCCTTAGGGAGTTATGGAGTTCACAAGGACTTTTCAAGAGAGACATGACTGGGGGCCTATGGCATCTTTTGATGTAGCCTGACAGGAGTTTTTAGACATGCCATTCCAGGCATGGACTATGAGACAAGGTGTTATAGACCCCGATATGACTGCTAATCTGGAACAGTTCCTGAGAGACTTTCCAGTTCCATGATTGACTAATCTAACAGCTAGGCCACCAGAGAGGGATCTAGTAGATAAATGTCATGGGAGACATTGAGGGTGAGATAGGTGGGGATGAGGGAGAGGAGATGGTAGTGATGGTGGAGGAGGTAATGGAGATGGAGGAGATGGAGGAGATAGAGGGAGAGGGGATAGGGTTGGTCCTTGGATGAGAGGAGGTGTTGTGAGGTAGAGGGGATTGATGCCACCCCCAGCTAGATAGGGATGGAGATAGCCTCTAGCATAGCCAACACAGCCAGCTACAAGAGCTCCACTATAGGTACCAGTGGCTTAGGTATAGATACTAGCTGCCCTAGTATAGGGACTAGTTGTATAGGCATAGGATGAGGTAGATGTTCTATTAGCATAGGGAAGAGTTGTACATGATGGATAGATCCCTGATGATTGATTGGATGAGCAAGATGTACCTATGGCTGACATAGATGCTCAAGAGGAGCCAGCAAAGATGGATATCGGGGGACAAGATCCCTATTTATAGAGAGATGCTATGGAGGAGGAGGATCCTAATATTGATTCATTGCTAGTTCAATTAGCAATGACACAGGTGCAGGTAGACCATTTTCCTAGTCTGGAGAGGTGGATTGAGAGGCTAGAGAGCTAGATGGTACTACTGAGACATGAGCGGGATGTAGCTATTGAGAGACTCAGAGAGTCAGAGATGTTATTAGATGAGCTACAGTGCACAGAGGATTTGGGTCCTTATGGAAATAGCTTGAGAGCCATGATACATGCCAGGAAGGAGATATCCTACTGGCGAGAGGCTTACAAACAAGTGGTCTTGAGGGATCAGTGGATTGGGAGCTACAAAGAAGCTCAGTGGCTATTAGGACTATGGTTGATGATAGACAAGCCCTCAAGACCACTGAGAGCACCGACAGATCAGGGTGGATCCTCAAGATTAGGTGGCTCAGTAGCACAGAGCCTTATTGCATCTCATAGACAGAGACAGACAGAGTCTGGAGGAAATGGATCATAGATCATAGAGACAATTGTATACATTTTTGTATCATGTTATCATTGTATCATTATATTTTTGACTTGATGGACACGTACTTTGGACACATTGTTAGATTTCTTTATATCATTGGACATTTCGACAATTTTTTTGTATTGTTTATGGACTCTATATGATGGACTATATATGCAGCGATGCAGTTCTATCATGATTTGCTTTGATGATTTTATATACATGTGCATACTGACATATGCAGGATGTGATGTTTTACTTTAACATGCATAGAATGTATGTCTTAGAATGCAAAATGTGTTATATTCTATGTGATATTATTAATGCTTAATGGTCTATCATATGATGTTGGGATAAGTGCATGTCTTAAATGAGTTTTCTTGTGTACAATGCTATGTAATTACTAATGAAATGATGTAGAACACTGTGGATAATGGATAATGAATGGACATTAAATAAATGATATAAATGAATGATGATTTGAAATACATGTAATGGATAACAAATGAATGATGTAAAATGCATATAATGGATAATAAATGAATGATGTAAAATGCATATAATGGATAATAAATGAATGATGTAAAATGCATATAATGGATAATAAATGAATGATGTAAAATGCATATAATAGATAATAAATGAATGATGTAAAATGCATATAATGCATAATAAATGATGAAAATGTTCATAAGATAACTAAAATATAACAATGTGTATACTAATAGTAAAAATATAATGAGATGTTATGGAATTTACGCACGTGAAACATGCATGTAATATAAATGGATAATATACAAATGAACACACCTAATGAAAATAATGCATAGCCTAAATGAATTGATTAAATGTTTGTAAGTTGCAAGGTAAAAAATCAATGTTTTTGTTGTCCAAATGTCCTCAACTTAAATAACAATGTATCTAACACAAGAAGAATGGACTAGGAGAACGGATAACCTAATAAGAAATATAATCTACAAATCCCTATAAAAGGAGCACTGATATGCAAGTCGTGAACTGTTTAAATGAAATGCAATATGAAATGAGTATATCTCCACAACTTCATGGAACATCTTAGAACTTCATAATAACTGAAATTTGATTTTCATCATTGAGCTCGTTATGTTGCAAGGAAGTGCAAGCATCATGGTATAATTAAACCAGGATGGCCTGAGCACTTCTTGCATGGAGTTTAATGTAGCAAACTTGACAAGCATATAGGTATAATTGAATCGGGATGACCTGAGTTTTGTTTGCATAACAGACAAGGAATATTCCCCCCCTCCATCGGGGAACAAATATTTGGAGTCGAGGTATGTGCTAGCGTATCACTATTAATAGAATTTGTGAAACAACATGATTTGTATGTTGTCAATACTATTAAATTGATGAAGGCACTTATGCACAGACACCCCAATTATTTGTTCCTTAGATTTCATCAGAAAATATCCCACAAACAACAATCAAAGAAATTACCATGCCCCATCCTATCTATCCTAATCAATGACATATGGGAGTTTCAAACTCATGTCAAAGATATCATGGAATAGAATAGGAAACATGATAACAATGAAATCCAGATATGAATGCATAATCTACAACAAATCATTCTAACATGCCTACCATGAATATACATTTCTTTTGCCAAAAGATAGTGTAAGGTATAGTGATTAGTTCAATTGATGATGTATAATCAAGAATCGATAGATAAATAGCCATGTTTCGAAGGATAGATCACAGATCATGATTCATCATAAAGATATCATTGTGAAAGAACATTTGATTATGTTTGCTTGTCTGGTGAAAATACTCCAGTCTGTCGTCTAAGAGTCATGATGATCATAGATCCACTTCCTAAACTAGGTCGAGGACATGCCCCCAACTAGGTGATGAACTGACTTATTATGGATGAAGAAGGACGCAACAAGACTAGGACGAAGACCATGACAAATGATCAAGCTATGATGGGGTTTTAATATGGGTATATATACAATGGATGGTGTATGAATTGGCCATTTTATTATGATACGTACATGGTGGGAATGGGGACTGACTAACCATTTTATTGTGGATATATACAATGAACGGAAAAACTAGAAGAATCCTAATAGAGAAAGGAGCTAACTTGATACACATGGCATTTGTTTCCAAGTTTTCACCACATGCTTTTATTGCAATTTTTCTTTTGATTTTTTTATTATTTTTTTTTATGTTTTTTTGAATTTTTTTGTATTTACAAAATATATACATATCCCTTGCATTGGGATTTCAAGGATAGAACTTCTTGAGGTGTATGTTGTTAAGAGGTTCATCCAAAGGATCTCCTTCAGGCATGGACAATTGATAAGCCCCGAAACCATAAACTACTGTAACTACAAAAGGACCAACCAATTGGGTTCAAACTTGCCCTTCTTCTCACGATGCAATTGATTCTTTGGATTTTCTCGAAGAACTAGGTCACCCAACTGAAAATATCTGATCTTTACCTTGTTGTTATACTGATGAGACATACGCTACTAATAGACTTTCAAATGATCATAAGCTCTCTGGCGGCATTCATCTAGCATCTCTAGCTCAGTCAACTGTGCAACTCTATAGTCTTCATTAGGAATCAAATCTTTGAGAGTGACACGAAGTGAAGGCAACTCAACCTCAAGGGGAAGGACTGCTTCAGATCCATAGACAATGGAATATGAGGTGGTTCCAATAGGAGTACGGATGGAGGTATGGTAAGCCCATAAGGCTAGATTCAGTTGGATATGCCAGTCACGACCAGCGTCATTGACAGTCTTTTGTAGGATTTTAACAATTGTTTTATTTGATGCCTCAGCTTGGCCATTTCCTTGGGGATAGTATATGGTAGAATAGTTATGGGTGATATGGAATTTTGTGCACAGTTCATCCATGTCCTAACTTTGAAACTATTTCCCATGATCATTAATGAGATACATAGGTATACCATATCTACAAATGATATAATTTAGGATAAACATGGATATTTTTTTCCCTGTGGTGGTAATCAATGGAACGGCCTCAATCCATTTAGTAAAATACTCTGTTGCAGTGAGAATCCATTTGTGGCCATTGGAAGATGGAGGGTTGATAGCACCCATGAGGTTGAGCCCCCACCGACTGAATGTCAAATTAGTTGTAAAAGGATGTAACTCTTGTGCTGGAGCATGAATAAGGTTTCCATGTATCTGACATTTCTTGCATGCCCTAGCAAAATGAAAGGAATATGTTTCCATGGTAGGCCAATAATAACCCATACGCATGAGTTTCTTAGCCAAAGAGGGACCACTCAAATGTGTCCCACAAATACCCTCATGTATGTCTTGCAAGACAGTTTGAGCTTCATCATGCTCGAGACATCATAGGAGAGTACCGTCAAGACCTCACCGATAAAGGGTGTCAGATATTAGGACATAGTGGGAGGCTTGGCAAAGAAAAGTTTGTTTTTTATTTCAGGATAGGTTAGGGGGTAGGATGTCATTTTTCTGATAGGAATAAATTTTTCCATAGATTGGGGAGTTGTGTCCAATAAGATGACATATAATACTCGTATCAGGATCATCATATGCAGGACAAGTCAGGGATTCCACCAAGAACTCAAAACAAACCTTGGTATCTTTTGTATCAAACAAAGAAGCAATCATTTCCATTGCATCGACAGCCTTGTTATCATGCTGAGGAATCTGCTCAAATGTGATGACTAAGAAATATTGTTTGAAGTCATCAACCATACGTTTATATGGTAATAACTTATCATCTTTAGTCCGATAATCATCATTAATCTGGTTTATAATCAACTGAGAATCCCCATAGACATTTATTTCAGTTACTTTCCATTGTAAAGCCATCTTTAACCCAATCAACAAAGCTTCATATTCTGTTATATTATTGGTGCAAGGAAAGAGTAGCTTGTAAGATTTCAGAATTGTGTATCCTTGTGGTGTGACAAAGAGAATACCAGCTCCTGAACCTTGTTGAGTATACAATCCATCAAAATATAGTTTCCATGTTTGTGTAGATAAAGCTAAGATGTGTGCATCAGGAAACTCTATGTGTATAGGTTGGTCATCTATTAATGGAGCATCTGCTAGCTGATCTGCTATCACTTGACCTTTGATAGCCTTCCCATCTACATATTCAATATCAAATTCACTAAGTATCATGACCCACTTAGCCAACCTGCCTGTCAATGCTATCTTTCTTAATAGATACTTTAAAGGATCAATCTTTGCAATGAGTTGGATTGAATGTGACAACATGTAATGTTGCCACTTCTATGAAGCAAAAACAATGACCAAACATGCTCTTTCTATAGGAGAATAGTTTATCTCATATCCCACTAGGGTGAAACTGATATAATAGATGGCTTTTTATTTTCCTTCATGATCTTGCTAAGCCAGAAGAGCACCTAATGAGACTGTCATAGCTAAAATGTAGAGCAAGAGTGGCTTGCCCAGAATTGGTGACATCAGAGTTGGAGGATTCACCAGATATTGCTTGATTTTATTGAAAGCTTCTTCACACTTATCATCCCATTGGAATAAGATATTTTTATGCAACAAATGTTGAAAGGGATGACTTTGATCTACTAGTTGAGAAACAAATCTTTAGATGGATTGGTGACATCCCTACAAAGATCTTAACTGATTGATGTTAGTGGGTGAAGCCATCTCCATTACTACTTTAACTTTTTCTGGATCTACTTTGATTCCTTTGGCTGAGACAATGTACCCTAATAGTTTATTAGATGTGACTCCAAATGCACATTTCTTTGGATTGAGTCAAATCTGATACTTTTCCATCTAGGTGAATATTCTATCCAACACTCTCAAATGACTAGCTTTGTCTTTGGATTTTGCTAAAATGTCATCAACATAATCTTCCATAATGGTATGCATCATATCATGAAAGATTGTCGTCATTACTCTTTGGTAAGTTGCTCTAGCATTTTTGAGGCCAAAAGGCATCACATTCCAACAATATGTACCCCACGGACAAGTAAAAGCTATCTTTTCCTGGTCTTCTGGCACTATCTTGATTTGGTTATAGCCAAAAAATCCATCCATTAATGATAACATCTCATGCCCAGCTGTCAGATCAACAATAATGTCAATATTTAGTAGAGGAAAGTCATCTTTTGGACAAGCTTTATTAAGATCTTGAAAATCAATACAAATCCTGATAGACTTGTCTGGTTTTGAGATGGGAACAATATTTGAAATCCACTCAGCATAATCAATAGCATGAATGAATCCAACATCTAGGAGCTTCTTCAATTCTACTTTAACCATTAGTGCAATGTGTGGGTGCATCTTGTGGAGCTTCTGCTTAACTAGTTTTACACCTAGTCTGATAGATAAATGATGCATAATGAGATTGGGGTCCAAACCAAGCATATCAGCATAGGACCAAGAAAATTTGATTTGTCTCTCTCTGAAATTTTTTTCAAAAGCTTCTTTCTCTAATTCTGTCAAGGATGTTGCTACTTTGAGGATGCGTAGAGACTCTTCTGTTCCAATGTTAAGAGGTACTGTTGGTTCTATAAGAATAGCATATTGTTCTTGATATAGATAATTGGGAAGAGTGTCAATCCTTCCATTGTCAGGTGCCTCAGAGAGGTTTTCACCATTAGATGTGTCATTTCTTTTTACTATTTTTGGATCTAATACTGCCACTGAGTGGTTTTCACCATTAGATATGTTGATTATTTTTATATTTTTATGACTGAAAGGATTGGCACTCTCACCAAAGTAGGCCATGTCATTGAGTTCTATCAAAAATACTGACTTGTGATCTCCTGGTGGTAAATGATCTATGATTCCAAGATAGTTAATGATTGCATCATCATTATGGAATACATCAAGTTCTGGATGATCGGGAGAATCCCAATCGATAAGCTCAAGATGTACAAGGGGCATTGGATCGTTTGGGTCAATTTCAAAGGTAGAGATGGTATTGATGGAAAATTTGTCAAGGTTTATGATGGTATCAGCGAGATCTATTTCCATACTCTCATCTAATTTGTCTATCGCAAGATAAAGGTCACTTTCCTCACAATCGACAAAACTAGTATTACGTGGGACCAATCCTAGTGAGTCAGTCTTTGAACTCTCTCCCTCATGGTAATTGTTACTATGGTGATGGACAACATCAACTCCTATCTCTTTAGTACAATTAGATAATGAATCCCATTCATAATCATTTGAGTCAGAATCATCATTATCCCCAAGTCTATCAATGATTCTCTATGCTATCCTTTGTTTCTTTGGATCTACATACATACCATTCTTTCTAAATTGTAAGGCAGGAGCTTTAGATATCTCATGAAAAGGTGTGACCTTTGATTTTCCTTTTGGTTCTTTTGTTCCTTCTCCTTTGTACCCTAATCCTATTGTATCTCTTTGATAGTTTGGATTTTGCAAAATCAGTTTGATAACACCTTCTCTTTGTAACCCTATAGGTCCAGCACCTTGGTATCCCATCTTTTGTAGAAAAGTATACCCTTTACCATAGACATCAGGTGATATATATTCATGTTTGATATCCTCTTCATTCTTCTATGACTTAATAAAATGATTAGCATTACGCTCAGCTGCCTCTTTGGATATTGTGCCCCCACTTATAAATGTGTCATAAACAAGTGTTGAAGGGAGTTCTAATTATTGTTTAGTGATCAAAGATCTACCATATGATCTAGGAGATAAAGGTAATTCTATAATGCAAAGAGCTTGACCTAAAGTGTATTCTCCCATACTTCTTTCTTTTATGTCTACCTTGATCCCATTTGATTTAGAAGTTGATGCTATATTACTAGGATCACTGGGTGTAGTTGTAGAAGATCCAGTATGGTTATAAGGTATCAAAGAATCAGATGTCTTCACAGAGATGCAATACTAGAATGGATTAGTGTCTCCTTTAATAGTGACTTCCTGACCATTATGAGGGAATTTCAAGCATTGATGATAACTTGATGGTACAGCTTGCATGGAATGAATCCATGGTCTTCCCAAGAGAATGTTATAAGCAAGATCCATGTCAAGAACTTGGCAAGGTACATCTTTGATTATAGGACCTACTTTGATTGGTAGAACAACAGACCCCTTGGATGAACGCTCTTCCTCATCATAAGCTTTTATCATGATTTTCTTCTTGGGATCAATAGCATTTTCAGAAAATCCCAATGTAAGGACTAGTTTCAATGTACAGATATTTAAGCTAGCTCCTCCATCTATTAGTACTCATTTGATTTTATGACTCTGGACAAGGACTTCAATATGTAGGGGAGCATTATGAGGTTGGGTAATAGCTAAGTCATCATTTTCAGTGAAGGATAGGTAATGCGGGCTTGTTAAATGGCCCACCATAGCTTGAAATTGATCATGATCTAGATTTGTGGGGACCTGAGTCTCTAAGAGAGCTTTTTAAAGGATATCTTTGTGAGATGGGGATAGATGCAAAAGCTCTAAGATGGATATCTGGGCAAGCATTTTCTTGAGTTGTTCCAAAAGATTGTATTGGTTGGAAATATTTGGTGTAGACTTTGGGACATAAACCGGCTTGTTTTGAGATGTGCTTGGTTTAGACTGGACTCCTTGGAGAGTAACCTTGGATTGAGCACGAGTAGTAACATGGATTAGTTGACTCTCTAATTTTCCTTTTATGGTAATGACATTGGCATAATACTTAGAAGGATGACATTCAGAAATGTTACCAACATATCGATAGGGTGTAGAATTATAATTGGCTTGATTGTCACTGTTAGTGTTGGAAGAACCTCCTTTTTCATGCTTAGGAAGTGGATCTTTGAAAGCAATATGTGATTCATTTGAGGTATGTCTATCAACACCAATTTCACTGCTTTCAATTAAGTCTTGAACTACATTTTTGAGTCTTAAGCAATCATTGGTTTTATGTCCTTTTCCTCTGTGAAACTCACAATAATCATTCACATTCCACCAAGAAGGTTTTACTCTAGGTTCAAAGTCTTTCATTTCAGGAAGTGTAATGAGTTTCTTTGTGATTAACTTTCATAATGCTGATTCGAGGGATTCCCCTAAAGGAGTAAAATTTCTTCGAGGTGACATAAAAGGCAATCTTGGTTTAGATGAATCTTTGTTGGTGTTTTGATTTGATGATTGATTATTTTAGGTACCTTGAGTAGCATTTCCCTGACTTGTGAGATTGAGAAGGGGTTGTGTTAGTTTGACATTATGATTATCAACAATCCCATCATTGACAATATTTTTGTTTTTATTCCAGAATTTTGATTTGTCATTGTTGTAGTTGTTGGGATTGAAATTTGAGGACCCAGCATTGCCTTTGGAATAAAGTTTTATCTGACCTTTTCGGACCATGGCTTCCTCAATCTTGATACCATTTTCTATGAGCTTATTGAATTTTGGTGGACATTGCAATTGTAACCTATAACTCATTTTTGGTGTAAGGTTATGCACAAAGATATCCATCTTTCCTTGTTCAGGAATCATTCGTGGATATTTGGCAAACAATTGATGCCATCTTTGCAAAAAAGTAAGGAAGGGTTCTCCATTATTTTGATGTGCATTGCAAAGATCAAGCATAGTGACTTCATGTTTGATGTTATATGAATAATGAGTCACAAATTTGTCAAGAAGCTCATTGAAAGATTTGATGCCTAGGGGTAGTTTAGAGAACCATTCCATGGCTTGTCCTCCTAAACTTCATGGAAATAGTCACATAAGATAAGTGTCATTGTGAGTGACTTCAATACAAGAAGTAAAAAACTCACAAATGTGGTCTTGTGGATCCGAATTCCCTTTGTATTTGTCAAATTTTGGTACCTCAAAATAAGGAGGGAATGGAATCATTGCTAAATTCTTATCAAAAGGATAGGGACATATATCATCCAAGGAATACTTCTTAGTTGATGATCCAGTTTGGATGTCATGGATTTTTTGTGAAGCATCTGGATTTTTTGTAGAACAGGATCCAAAGATAACGTGTTTCCTTGAGTGTTTTGGGAAACATTTTTGTGGGAAGCATTGTTGTGGGAAGCATTGTTTTGTGAAGCATGGTTTTGTTGATCATTTTGAGAAGCATTGGATGGTTGCTTGGTTTCTTTTGCTCCATGAGTATCTTGAGAACTACTAGGAATTTCTTGATTGGTTACAATAGTTGGTTCTCTAAGATGAGAAATATCAAAATCACTTGGTAATTTAGCTCCTTGTTGAGAAAGCATGAGGAAATACATTTCTCTATCTAGGTCTAGGAGTATTTCCATAACATGATAAAATCTAGGATCTTGTGTAGCATCCCTAAGTTCTTGATCTATGGGTTCCTCTTCAAATGTAAAAAGTGAATTTTTCTTAGGAGCTTCGGGCCAAGGATTTTCTTCATTACCTTTGTTTCCTTCCATTTTGTCTAGGGATTCTAAATCAATGGGTTGCTTTAGTTTCTGAGCTCGATTTTGAACCATAAAATGTGAAAATTGTTTTGTGGGATGAAAGATGCTTGATGAAAAGATATGGAAAGAGTGATTGATAGAAAAGATAGTGAAAAAGTGTTGAAAAGTGATGAGCCAACTTGATAAAATCTAGGTCAATAGGAAGTATAAATTTCAGAAGATTAGAAGAAATGATTTTGATGATTTTGGTGAAGAAAGGTTGATGAAAATTGGTGAAAATGGTCAAACTAAAGATTAGAAGTTTGTGTAACGCAAATGTTTTTCCAGAATCTAACTAAGGACGAAAATGGGTATTTGAAAAAGTGATTTTGAAATGTGCAAAGTTTGTGGAAATGCTCACTGTTGTAAATGCGCAGTAACAAATACGCAGGATAGATTGATAAATGCATAGAAAAATGAAACAAATGTGCAACAAGTTGGAACCGATGCATGGAAAAAGTCTCAAATGCACAAAACAGTTGAATGAATGTGTAGCAGATTGGTATGAATGCGTAGGTTTTTGTTTCTGATTGATTTGAACTGCAAGATTTTGAATTTTGTCTAATTTTATAAAAAAATTTGGTTTTTGGCAAATGAAAAATGCATAAACACACACACAAGATAGAAATGATTTAAGCTAACTATTCTAGTATGAATGCACAAACACACTTACAATCCTAAGATTGGCAAGGACAATATCTATTGAATCCCCACTAGGATAATAAAATCTAGCCATGCAAATCCATAGTGGACAGCCTAGGAACTTGGAGGCACGGGCTCCTCCTTACAGTGCACTCACTTCTCAGGCACACCAAGTTCTGAATTCAATGGGTCATTACTTCCCAAAGAACTGCTATCTCTACTATGAACCATGAGTAATGTGGGGTGTCTTCAAGGGCTTGGGTGACCCCTTGAGCCAGCAAATAGAAGGTTTTTGGCCACTAAACAAAAGTTTTTAGTAAGAACATCCATTCAGGTGGTTGTGATCAAGTCATTTTCCCAATTAAGGGGGCTCTCACAATCCTTTCAAAGCAAGGCTTTCACCTCTACTAAGTAGGACTTTAACGCACCACTGGGGTACTGGAGGAGATTTTGGTTGCCACAACGAATTCACACCTATCTAATGTGAGATTAATCACACTAGCATTTTTTATATACCAGTTTGGAAGGGCTTGGCTTTAGCCTATTACCGATTGGGTCGTTCCTTGGGGTGAGTACCTCTTTTCCCACCAAAGACCGCCCTCTAAAAATTATAACAGTTTCTCTTACACCCAAGGTCCACGAATGGTGAGGGGAGAGGATACGTTGTTATAATTTTGGGATTACAGATAGCTTAAAAAGAAAAACACAATAGACACTCAAAGCTATGCTAAAGAAAACACACAAAGAAAAAGCATGTCATATTTTAAGCCCAAACAAGATTTTAGTTTCTTTTGCAAACCCCTTGGAAATTTGCAAACAAACCATTAGAAATTTTCTTAGCAATGGGGTCTTCAAAATAATGTCCTGCAAAAATAGCCTAAAATACTACCAGAATGAACAGACACTTTAAAAAGATTAGCTAAAAACCCAAACAACTGTAAAATTAAATGTAACTACTGTATAAAATAAATGCGCAACAATAGTGAATCAATGCGCAGGAAGTATGACTGTATGCGCAAAAAAGATGGATGTGCAACAGAGAGATACTAATGCACAGTTTGATGGTGTATACGCGTAGAGATTACATATGTGCATCAGAAAAGTATGTATGTGCAAAACATTTGAATGAATGCGTAGCAATTTGACAGAAAATGGAAAGCCAGAATGGAAAGTTGTGACTATGGAAACAGAAAATGTATACGCAGCAAAAATTAACAGATGAGCAGAAATCATGGATGAATGCGACGAAATAACCTATAGAAAAACCTACACATGGAAAACTAAAAATTGAAAGTGAAAAATGTGGGTTGCCCCACAGTGGGTGCCAAAAATCTATGCAAATTAGCTGTCTAGTTACTATAAATGATAGATTAACTATTTTAAGATTAATAAATCTAACTAACTAGCAAACAACAATGAAGAATACAATTTAAAAATGAAGCTAAAACAAGGTTTTACCTTCACTTACCATGTAGCTTATCTCCATTGTCCTCCTATGCTCTGATTTCTTGGATGTGTTGAGCTCTTAGATTTCCAATTTGAAGCTCCTTGCCCAAGATGATACCAAAGTGTGGAGATTGAATGATTGAATGCAAAACTAAATCCTAATTATGAAAATGAGATGATGATAGTGTGGATGCTTCACAAAATGATATGAATATGCTTGATAATGAGTGCTTGGATGCTTGATTGCCTATTGCTTGAATGCTTGATTACAAAAATACCTATTAGCTCACAAAGGGGAAATTAGGCTCCTTTTATAGATTTTTGGAGGATATAGGCCTTGGTGGCACAATCCTATGGTTGAGAATGAAAGGTGGAAGATCCTAGGGCTAGGATTGACTTGGTTGAAGGATTTGAGAGAAAGGGGGATGTAGTTGGAATGTGAGAGGAAGAATAGGGATGATGTTCCTCTCACATTGACATGGAGGAGAAAAAGGTGGAAGGGAAAGACACATGTCAAGTGTCTCTCAAAGACCCAAGAGAGAAAGAAGGAGAGACCTTTTCCTCATGAGGACTCTTTGTACAAGTGTCCCATGAGTCGCCTTTGACCCCTAGAGGTGGCTTGAGAAGCCCCTTAGGAATAGGGCATGTCTCTTGACTTGGTTTAAGAGAGGACATGTGGTCATGAGACCAAGTCCTATGAGGCCCCATAGCCCTTAAGAATAGGACATGTGTGGGTGAGGATAATTATCAATAAATAATTAATAATAATTATTTATTTTAGCCAAAGTGATGTGTCAAGTGACTAGGTAGGTGAGGTGGACTAGGGGACTTAGTCATATTTAGGTGATTGTATATTTAATTAAATCACTTTAATAAGACTAATTAGAAGACTTAGGATAGAGGAATAAACTATAGTGAATTTACTAAATAAATTGAATAATCTATTTAATAAATAGAGGAAATAATTATTAATTAAATAATAAATATTTAATTAATTTATCAAGTCAATATCAATTATTTAATTAATTAATGAAGCCATTTTTAAGTGTATATAACTACATTACTGAATGGGCACTCATACTGTTGTCATCTATGTTTTGTCACTGATGTCAACATATCTCTATGAGAAAAATAGGTTGGTTATCATAGTGTGTGGACAATGTATGGATGTTTTAGATGTTGCGAAGACAGATGAGAGTTCAAGAGGATTTTGTGATCTTATATCCAAGATCTTATCATGTAATGTTGTATATTGGATAAGTTATAGATGTTTTGGTGAAGACTAGTCACTGGACTGTAACAGTGAGAAATGCCAGAGTCAGTCTCTGTGATTCTGGTATATCTTCCAGATGATATTGATTCAAGGTATGTGAGCTTGAGAGATAATAAACAAGGTATTGAAGGATGATCACTGGTCAGTGCAAGGTATGAAATGGTTGGTGACATCAGTTGTGGCATGTGTTTTGGAGGTGACTTATTTGGAAGCCAATGTGGGAGATGTAGCGTGTGTTATTCTTGGTGAACATAAATTAAGGATGTCGGTCTTTAATTATTGTATTGAAATCATTGTATACTTGTTCTAGATGCCGTGTGTATCTTAGCAATGGTTTATGTAATTGTTTGTAATTAGGAAAGCCTCATGGGCTGACCTGTTAATGAGAATTGTAATAAGGTATAAATAAAAGGTCTTTTCTTTGGAAAAGATATGGATGAAAAGAAGATGATATAAAGAGGTTGTAAAAGTTGTGAGATTGTGTCTGTTGTATGTAGAGCAGAGTTTTGTTCGTGGAGTTTATTGGAACTAATCAAGCAAAGACAGTTGTTATCGAACAATTCAAAAAGATTGTGTATTTCTTCATATACACTTGTGTTGCAAACAGTGAGTTCTGAAGGTGGACTTAACCTTCTTTGGGTAGTGAGCCCTCCTTTTTGTTCTTGACTCCTAATAGGGTCTATCCTCTAACAAGGACTATGTGCACTGTAATGTTTCAATAAGCTCCTAACAGGGCTATATCTTCTAACAAGGATAACTATACTCTCAGTACATCATTTGTGGGTGCTAATTCCCACCAGGGTTTTTACCTTTAACAGGGTTTCCCCGAGACCAAAATATTATGTTACTGTGTTGGTAGTCATTGTGTTCATTAGATCTGATATTGCTACTACTTAAAGTTTAAATTTTAATACGTTGTCATACAACTGATTCACCCCCCCTCTCAATTTTATTGTGGACTATTATTCCTAAAAATTGCTATCAGAGAAAGTGGTCCTTAGAGAGAAAGCTTAACAACTTGAGGTGATTCTAGAGATAACATACTATAGGAAGGATAGTCTAAAATTTGATCGTGAAAACTTTGACAGTTGGAAGAACAAAATGCAAACTCACCTATTTTGTTTGGGACTTGACTATTGGTTGATTAAAAGGAACAAGGTGGCTATAAAGACCGAAGATGAATTGACAACAGTTACTGAGGATGAAAAGAAGATATTTTCACTTAGCATGATTGCAAGAGAAGCACTGATTAGTGCACTCTTTGAAGAAGAGTTTACTAAAGTTAAAGACTTGGATTTGGCATACCTGATTTGGAAAAGATTAGAAGCACTATATGAGGGAGACAAGTATACCAAACAAGCAAAGTTACAAAAATGGAAGACAAATATTGAGAAGATGCAAATGAATGAGGATGAAAGCATTAGGGCTTATGTTCAAAGGGTTACAAAAGTTGTAGTTGGAATCAAAAACTGCGGAGGCACTTATGATGAAGATGAAGTTATTGCGAAGATCCTTAGGTATTTGACACCTGCTTACAAGTTCAAGACTATGTCTATTCAAGAAACTATACCTCTGACTCTAAAATTTAATAGAGAGATGTTGATTGCAAAGCTAACTACGTTTGAAGTTGCAGAATTAGGAGAGGTTGTACCTAAAGTTGAATCTGCATTTAAGGCATTTGCACACAAGAAATTGTCTGCACTTCCGAGCACCATGAAAGAAGACCTAAAAGAAGAGCTTGGTGAGTATGTTGTGGAATAGGATTAGATAATAGCAGAAGAAAGAAATATGGATGAACTTGTTGCATTGATTGCTAGAAGAGAAAAAAGAGGTAAGGGAAAGTTTGAAGGCAAGTTACCCTTGAAATGTTTTGCATGCAATAAGGTAGGTCATTTTGTATCTAGATGTCCTACAAGAGTTCCTAAGTACAAACCTAATTTTGACAAGATTAAAAGGGATAAAGAATTTTATTATGCTAGTGAAGGCATTTATGATGATGGTGATTTAGATTATGAAGAGATCAGATTTTTTTCTATTAGAGATGAGCCAGTGCATAAGGAAAAAGCTTTAGTATCTCATGTTGACAAGAAAACTGAATGGATATTAGATAGTGGTTGTTCTCATCATATGACTAGAGATAAGAACAAGTTTGTTAAATTAGTAAAGTATGATGGTGGTGTTGTGAGGTTTGGGGAAAATCTTCCTAAATCTATCATAGAAGTAGGATCTATTACTCTGGATGGAAAGACTAATATAGATAATGTATTGCTTGTTGAAGGATTGATTCTTAACTTGTTGAGTGTTGGATAGTTAATGGATAAAGATTTTCAATTAAGTTTTGTTAATGGAAAATGTTTTATCAGAAGTAAGGCAGGTAAACTGATTGCAACTGGTACTAAATCTAGAGGTAATGTATTTGAATTAAATACATCTAGAGCCTCTTGTTTTGTTGTGAAGGTTGATGACAGTTGGTAATGGCATAGGAGATTTTATCATGTTAATTTTGATAACATTGTAAAGGCAAGTATGACTAATACATTGAGAGATCTGTCGAAAGATACCTTTGAATATCTCAGAGGTATGCTAGGGGTTTAGGCCCCTCCTAGTCAAAATTAAATTATGCAGAGATGCATCAGTCTAGGGGTTTTCAGAGCCTTATCATAATCTAGACTAGATGTAGGGATCTACTCCTCAGGGGGAGTGATCGTGGAAGAAAGATGTTGGAAATAAGTTGATGACTCATGGCACCCTTTTCCATTGTTGGCAAAGGGGGAGTGTTGCTATGAGAAAATCCCTATCGTATGGGGAGATTGTTTGGTTACAGAACTAGTTGTAGAACTTTGGATTGATATAACTTTGGGATGATGGATTTTCCCATGTGTTGACATCAATGCCAAAGGGGGAGATTATTGGATATTGCTAATGCATGGGGAGATGATTGAGACATTTAAAATGTTTAATCACTACGTTACTAAATGGGAAATCATACTATTTTCATCTATGTTTTGTCACTAATGTCAACATATGTCTCTGTGAGGAAAACATGTTGGTTATCACAGTGTGTGGACACTATACAGATATTTCAGATGCTGTGAAGACATATGAGAGTTCAGGAGGATGTGGTGATCTTATATCCAAGATCACATCATGTAATGTTGCATATTGGATAAGTTACAAATGTTTTGGTGGAGACTAGTCACTGGACTGTAACAGTGAGAAATGCCAAAGTTAGTCTTTTTTATTCTAGTATATCTTCCAGATGATATGGATTCAAGGTATGCGAGCTTGAGGGATGATATAAAAGGTACTGAAGGATTATCATTGGTCAGCGCAAGGTATGGAACACTTGGTGATGTCAGTTGTGGTGTGTGTTCTGGAGGTGACTTATTTGGAAGCTGACGTGGGAGATGTAGCATGTGTTATGCTTAGCGAACATAAATTAAGGATGTCGGTCCTTAATTGTTGTAATGAAATCATTGTATACTTGTTCTAGATACTGTGTGTATCTTAGCAAGGGTTTATGTAATTGTTTGTAATTAGGAAAGCCTCATGGGCCGACCTGTTAATGAGAATTGTAATAAGGTATAAATAAAAGGTCTTTTCTTTGGAAAAGATATGGATGAGAAGAAGATGATATAGAGAAGTTGTAAAAGCTACGAGATTGTGTATGTTGTATGTAGAGCACAGGTTTGTTGGTGGACTTCATTGGAATTGATCAAGCAAAGACAGTTGCTGCCAAACAGTTCAAAAGATTGTGTATTTCTTCATATACACTTGTGTTGCGAAGAGTGAGTTCTGAAGGTGGACTCAACCTTATTTGGGCAGTGAGCCTTGGGTAGTGAGCCCTCCTTTTTGTTCTTGACTCCTAACAGGGTTTGTCCTCTAACAAGGACTATGTACTATAATGTTTCCATAAGCTCCTAACAGGGCTATATCTTCTAACAAGGATAACTATACTCTCGATACATCATTTGTGGGTGATAATTCCCACCGGGGTTTTTACCTTTAACAAGGTTTCCCCAAGACCAAAATATTGTGTTACTGTGTTGGCATTCATTGTGTTCATTGGATCTGATATTGCTGCTACTTAAGGTTTAAAGTTTAAATAATCTGTCATACTATTGATTAACCCCCCTCTCAGTTGTATTGTGGACTATTATTCCTAACAATATACATCTTATGAATTTGGGTAAGAACTGCATTATATTTTCCAAGGGTAAGACTCACCAAACTTCAAGGTTACTAAAATTACATATAAAAATTCACCCCCCACCCTAATCTTTGTGTATTGTGTGCCCTACATCTACATCCTCGTGTTTAATCACATGGAATAGTACTTATTTTAGACACCAAGAAATTATTCAAAATCTTCTCATTCTAGAATATTTTTTAATGTAATTAATAAATATATACTTAGATTCGGCATAATTAAACGAGTTTTAAAATTTTCATACATCATTATAGAGTCAATATGAGTTGTGTTTGATCTTTGCACATATTTCCAAGATTGGCCAAGAAAAATGTCTCCTTGCAATGAAATGGCAATACCTCAAAGGTATTCTAAATACCACCATCCCTTAATTCTGCATAAGTAAATAGGAGAAAAATATTTATCAAGTAATTAGAGTAGATTGTACAACTATGCAAAGTCAAATATAAAGTCTCGCGATGTACATACAATCACAAATATAATCTAGATTAGTAAAATTAAGCTCAATTAGAATATATAATCAACACAATATAAATCATTCTTTTAATAAAACGATATCTTTCTCCAAAAAATATTTTAAACCAATATCTAAATATTCATTACTAGCACATATTTTAAATTATGAAATAATATACCATCCTTGATTATACTTTTCTTAATTTAATTGTTACAAACTATTAAACTATTAATAACTACAATTAATTAATTAATTCAACTTCATATTTAATCAATTACTTTTAACTTAAAAGAAAGGTTCATTTCCTTAACAATTATATAATCAAATGCAATATTTTAATTTCATGAACAATATCAAAACCAATCAAATAATATCATTTGATCTACATGATTTGGGTGAGTTCAATGCACCCAACAACCCTCAAACATTTTTCTAAGGGGTGATGGGACTTAAAGTTGAGGTCGAATATAGGATGACATTTACATAATTGATAAACAAATACTACATTAAGGAATTATGGTTTGCAAATAGAAATAAGAGTTTATAGTGGATTAGAGGTATAAAAGCCATAGAATTTGCTTTTGACTAAGCAAATTCTTCAAGTAAAAATTTGATAGGAATGAATGGAGTTCTTACGTGTAAAATGGCACAAATAGATAAAAATGGAACAATAATAAATAGAGCTACCAAACTCCTTTAGAATATTATGGTTTCAGCCATGCTTTCTTTTATATTTTAAGCATTCATATGAGATCTTTATAGGTATGTTCTAATTTGTGCATTTATATGGATTTGATTTGATTTATCTTTATAGGTAAGGATAAAAAGAAAAGTAGCTATATATTAAAAGCCTTTGACTTTTGGATATCCTTTCTTTCTTAATACGTTATTTCTTTCTTTATTGAGATAGTGTGTCCATTTAAGAAATAGAAAGTCTCATAAATGTCTCCAAGGATTAGAGCTCCACATCTTAATAATTTTTTTAATTGTTGAAGAGGAATTTGAGACAATTGGTTTATGTAAAGTTGTATGAGAATAAACGTTAATTAATATGTTTATTAGATTTTAGATTAATGTAAATGATTGTTCTAATTGTTAATGTCTTTATAAAATATTTTATGAAGACAAAGTTTATATGTGAGTTATTACTTCTAAAGTAGATATGCTTTTGATATTTATATTATAGGTGGATGTAGTTATTAGTTATTATTGTGATATTGAGATCTTATCTTCTAATGTCACCTTTCCTACCACATCATCAATTGTCTATTCTTGAATTCTTTCTCTTTGATGTGATAGTCACAATGAAGTCAATTTAGTGTTAAAGAGCACCATTATGAGTCGAGTAGAAAATTTAGGATCTCATTGTGAAAAGGAGATTAACTTGTACTTATCTTGATACTCAAGATCAAATTAATCGATTGAAAATACATTAAAGTATGTAGAGGGAAAATAATAGATCCTTGGTTCAAAGGATGATGTTTTAGATTCTAAATTGTAAATTGGTTGAAGAGAATGATAAGAATTAAGAGATAGTTCTAATATGAAATTGAATTATGACATTTTCATAATGGTGGAGTAGACTATTCAATTTTAGATTTTTCTTGCACATATTAAAACTAAGACTATTTTGTATAGTAGTAGGAAAACCTAGAAAGTAGTTAAATCAAAATAAAAGTCAATACATTAATGTATACCAAACTAAAATAACTAGGACATTAGTAAAATGGTGATAAGGAGTTGTGAATATGAAACTATAGAATCAATTGTTAAATTTGAAAAACTGAATTTATCTAATAACTTGCATCTAGAATAGGTAGAAATTAGGTGACCTCATAAGAGTCCATTGATTTGGTCAAATCCTATGTAAGCCTTTCAACTTAAATGATTAGTAGAAAGATTTTATTTTATGGTTGCACTTAGCCTAATATGCTTGATGCTAAGAGATTAGTGATAGTGAAAATATAAATAACTATAATAAATACATCTATTGGAGATTCCTTACTATAATAATTGTCCAACCACCTCAAACTAGAACATTCCAAAAGGGGATGCCTACCTATTTTATCCTTCTCCTAGAGGACAAATGGCAAAAGTAACTTGCCTTTACATGATCTCTTTCACCATCGTTTATTAAATAGTTTAAGCTTGAAGACACCTAAAAGTGCCCTCATATAATTAAATAAATATTTATTTATTTTATTATTTTATCAAAATTATTCTATTAATTAAATACATATTTATTATTTATTTAATCGGTTACTTATTTTTCTCTCCCCTTTCCACTTTTAATTAAATATTTTTTATTTATTTATTTATTTATTTATTTATTCATTATCCTTTTCTTTCTAATCTTAACCAATCATTCCCACTCACATGGATCAACTTTAAATTTCTAGGCATGTGAAAAATGTGACTTGCCTCTTAATTTGACTTTTCCATCTTCTTGTCTCCAAACATGTTTAGATTCAATGCATCTTTTGATGCATTAACAAAATTTTGTTGAACTTGTGTGTTTCGTTGTGATTGATGTCAAATCTATTACTTAGATTGTAGTGTACGACGATAGTCGGTGTCAGTCTTGATGATCAATGTGAATGTCAAAGTGTTGTCAAGAATCTAAGTAAAAAATGGTTGGGTTGCAAAATTATAGATACACCTTTTTGGTGTCGATAATCTTGATAGTTGAGTTTTTGGTATATTTTAGATGTTTGTTTAGTGATGATGACAATGATTACAAACTTCAAGATCATTGTGCTACACATTTTGAAGTGGATAGTTAAGTCATAATCTTGATATACACAAAGATTATTTTGTGACAAGTGGTCTATAAGTGTACAGTATAAATAATTTTTGTTAATCTCGTTGATAGTTGGGGCTCTGCAATAAGTGTTTTGGTGAAAATGGTAGTAATGTTTACATCTGAAACTAGAGGTCCAAAATTATTTATTTCTCTAGATAGGGTGTTGATAGTTTGACTTAATGTTATTCATTAAATTTTAGATCAGGAAAGTGTTGATATAGCCCAGATGCATGGTTTCAAAATGTGTCGTCTCTTTGGGCTCCAATAATTATGGTGTTTTGATAATTGTGGTCTATTTTACATTTCTTCTATTAGCTAGAATTTTTTTTATCTAGACCTATTTCAAATTATGGTTCTTGTTAATGGCCAACTTTGGTTTTCTCTGGGGATCATGGCATGTGATTAGAAACATGTTGACATATTCTTTTTGTCAAAGTATCTTGAGGCCAACTTAGTATATAGACTATATCTATGTGTGGGTGTGTATATGTGTGAGTTAATATATATACACACACAAACATATGTTTACAAAGGTATAGTAGTAGTATTTTGGTGGAAAAGGTGTGTGCATAGGGAATGTGCATGCAGCAGTGTGGACAATTTGGTACAAACAAAGTGGAAGACTATTGCGTAGATTCTTAAATGGATCTATTGCAAGTAGTTGTATTGAGATAAAATCTTAACTAGAATTTATTTAATCCATATGTATGTTGGAAAGTGATCAAAACATGCACACATATGTACATGTAGGCGCATGCACATATGGAAAAGCTTAGTGAACTTCATAGGAGCTTCATAAAATGCATGTGATCTTGGTTACATGCTTTCAGAATACAAATAAATACATGTGTAAGGTTTCACATGTTAATATTAAGGTATCGAAGAGATATGTCTAGTTGATTGGATGCAAAGACAGTAAATAGAGTATAACTTGTTGGCGATCACTAAGGCCGACTTTGTGAATGATTGGAAAGTTATTTTTGGATGTTATCTTGGATCTAAGGCCGACTAAGGATATTGATGAAGCATGCAAATGTGCATTAAATGAAATGTTTTTAGCTAGAGTAATGTCGACTAGCTCTTGTAAATATACCTCTAGCAAGGTATAAGTATACAAACACTTTTGTATAAGTGTGTGATGATCTAAAAAAGGTAATTGATGGATGTGGACTGTGAAGGCATGTAAGATGCAGAGAAAAGATTAAGAGAAATAAGAACAAGAGGTGTTATTCAAGGAATAATTTTTTAACTCTTTATATTTAGGACAATAGATTGATTCTAAGTGTTATTGCACCTATTGTACACCCCTAATAGGGTTTGATTACCTCTAACAGGGATGGACTCCTAGAAGGGTCAATTCCATTATTGGGATCACATTGTAAAGACTCCTAATAGGGTATGTCCTTTGACCAGGACCTTCCTATTGTAATACTCGGCTCCTAATAGGGTCAGAAATCCTAGCAAGGTTATGATACTTATAGTGAAGATATTTTTGGGTACCATCCCCACCAGGGTTTTTCCCTTAAAAGGGTTTCCTTGAAAACAAATATGGTGTTATGAGTTCTTCTATGTTTGTCTATGTTGCATGGTTATTTATTTTATGCTACATATTTATATGTTACTTGAAGAAGACAAAGAAGTTTAAGAATTCAGTAAAATATTGTAACACTGATTCACCCCCCCTCTCAGTGTTACCAAATCCTAACAATGTAGATGCAATCTTCTCAGTTCATATTTTTCTTCTTTTGGTAGTGAGCCAAGGATTTATTATAGTTGTGGTATCACAGTGGTGGATTTCCCCTTTTGTCTCTTCTTTCTCAGGGAAATGGGCCCTTCTGGGAAGTGAGCCCACCTATAGTGAGAATTTTAAAATTGAGCCACCCTTTGTAAAAATCACCTTAACTAGGTTTTTGATTCATGAAAATTAGCTTCTCTATGCCTTTTCTCATCTTGGTTTTTTGCATAAAAATCTAGTATTCATTATGTATGGTTTATGAATGTGTTTTTTCATGTTTATATCTGATTTGGCCAAGTAATTAAGGATTAAAGTTACCAGATTTAGATCTATAAAATTTCTAATATGTTTTATTCTATAACTGGTTCATCCCTTTGTTAGTTATCGGGGACACTCAATAATTGGTGTCAGAGCCCAATTCCTTGTCATTAGCATAACTTATTAAGGGAGATCTTTGATATTTGGTCAATATGGTAGGAAAATACTACTTAGATGAGCATTTGAAGACAACTCTTAAAGATCGGGATTATGTGCAGGAATTAGAGAATGAAGAATTGAAATAAAATATCTAAGAAGCAAATAAATGTGTTGATGAACTAAAAAGTTAGATCTAGAAATCCAAGATGGAGTACAAGGAAGCTGGTAAAGATTTGAAATAAGTGAAAGATAAAATTGAATATTAGAAGCTAAAGATTGAAGAAAGAAATAAAATGGAAGAAAATCTAAAAAATATCTTACATAAAAAATCAAAAGAATGCAAGAAACTCAAACAAGAAATTGTGGATCTAAAATCTGAGATAAAAGTCAACAAAATCAGTATGGCACTAGGTAAACTATTGAAACTATCAGTAAAAAAGAATGGATTAAGATTATAAGGGAAGGAAGGGTAGAAATAGAGGTGGGATCTAAAGATTTGAACCCGGTCTAGAATCAAAAACCTCCTACAAGAAGGCCTCTATTTTGGAAACCCAATGCTCAAAGGTAACCATCATTTAATTGTTATTGTTTTTAATACAATAGATTCAATCATAAGGAAATAGAATATAGACAGAAAATAAGTCAAAAAACTCAATGCTTCAATTGTAAGAATTTTTGTCACAAGGCAAGTCATTGCAGAATGAATAAAAGGTTTGGTGGAATAAATGGATCATTCGAACCAAAGGGTAAACCCTGCACTTAAGATTTTTATTTTTAACATAAGTAACCATAAAATAAACATAATATATCCAAGTGCATCACATACACATAAAATAAGCAATAAACCCTATCTCAAAGATATCATCATGAACATTACAAGTTCTCTCGCAAGGGTAAGTCTTACAAACACTTCCAAAGGTTCCCCAATAAATTCAACATACACCTCTAACAGAGAACACACGTTACCAAGGTGGCCCTACAAGGACCCAAACAATCGTCTATAGACCATGAGAGTCCAAGCTAGAAATCACTCATGGCTATCAAAGGAAGACAACTAACCAATACAATTTAAAGACAAAGATGTTCTTTTTAAGCCCAAAGAGATATTCCTTCTATGATTAACCATACATGTTCATTCCTTCCTAACCATGATCATAATTAAAAAGTAAAAAAAATCCATGAACAAACATAAATAAGACCCACAAATCATCCAATATCCCTCAAGAATCCAACTCGAAAGCATCTACAAAATGCCCATTTTCAGAAACTACCTTTATTTCCAAACTGGGTAGAGACTATGAAGGTAGGCATAGACGTAGATCCATGAAGTGGATATGGCAATTATAAGAGATGTCGATCCACAACTAGTGAAACCTTGAGGTGGGAAATTCTCAATCTAGTGAGGGCACATATATCAAACAACATGCAAAGACATTGATCCGCGTAGATGTCAGTGACCATACATAGATGTTGATCTATGATCTTGGTCCTAAATACATAAATTAGCAATTCCAATCCTAAGCCAACATAAATGTACTAGTAGTAAAATAATAGCTCCACACTAGGGAGAAACATATACACACATATCAAGGACATGATCACTCAATTGAATCAATAATACATGAATGAAAGAATAAAGAGAACTAGGCTAATATCTATAACATCAAGTAAATTTACATGATCATAAATCAATGCTATCAAGTGAAGTGAGATCTCAAGCTCTAAGTCCTTGTAGCTAGAGGAAGCCCATCATTGCATGTCAATCCCTAGTAGTGGTATAGTATTGTAATGCCACCCTACCATTTGGAACCCTCAGTTCTACCTCACCATGATTGCAGAGATAGTAACTCAACCACAAACACAAGGTAATCACACACACCATATAAGGTTACACACATGCCAAGAAGATGCATATTCTTGTAAAGGAGATATAGAATCCAATGGAATTACATAATGCAAGATACAAAAATATGGAGATCACTTGACATGCAAACCAACATCCAATCTCGACAACAAAAGAACACATCCCAACACATCAAGGTGCTACTCACTCTATTGGACCTAGACATGAGAGTACCAACCATAGGGAGTATCCTACCTACACAAAGGTCAATACTAACATCTAGGGTATAAGTATCATCTATCACCTGAATAAGGGTCAATCCTGACATTTGGGGTGCAATAGTTTCTAGTTTCCACTCAAGGGTCAATCTTGAGACCCACAAAATACCAATTAATCTTTCCATAGTGTTTACACCTAATTATTTTATTATGTTATCATTTCTTAGTAAAATCCTAAATTTATCTGTTTCAACCACTTCTAGGAAAGGGTCAGTATAAGGAGCTACTCCCCCATGACTACTAAATGTACCTAGTGCAAGGCTCAACATCCCAAGATGGAAACCAAAGAGGTATTTTCAACTCAATCTACACAAGGACACAATAATATCTTTGTCTACTTGGCTACCCAAGGATAGTAATAGTGACTTCTTTTAGACTTCTACACAAGGACAATATAACTCAAATTTTCCACTCATCTATAGAAGGACATACATAAAAACATCATTTTCATGGTTTACACCAATGAAGAAATTAAAACCATCAAAGGTACAAGGGAATATTTGAGGACAAACATACTCCACTACACTCAAGCATGCAAGCTAAGAAAACATAGCAAGAGGCCCAAAAGCATACCGCTCGATTGGTCATGATGCTAAGAGAATAGATTCCCATGGAATCCATCATACATCTTGTTGGAACATGAGGAAACCCTCAAAGATTTAAAAAAATAACTAAAAAATCAATTTCTAGAAAATTCCAGTAGGAAGTGAAAATTATCAAAATAAATTCAACAAGGCATATTCAAATTGTGGTAGAACATAACTAGAATGTCCTATATCCATTCCATATTCATAATCATAAAATGGACATGGGATAATACCAAGTTAACTCACTCATTCGTGCCCATCAAATTTCTAACATAATCAGCTGGCACGTAAAATTAGGAAAACATAAAAACTCTAAAACTTAAACCATCTCATAAATCAATTAAATTAAAACCCATTTCCTAGTTTGCACCCAAAATCCCAAATATCCAATAAAATTTCAATTCTGAGCACCTATGAAAAATATGACAGTATAATCTTAATAATTCCAACAGAGTGATGAAATCAAACACAAGTGTGGGGGAATGCTAATTCTCGACCCACAATTCTGAAGAAACCAATTTCATGCAAAATTACAAAGTATAAACAAAATAGTTAGATTCCCTAACTCATATGTAAAAACCAAGATAGGGGAGAAAATAATAACTACTCCATGAAAACATAGACGACTCCACAAGAAGTTGGAGATTCGCGACACGAATCAAATGAGCCACTCCTCACAAAGATATGATGCACAAATCTCTCATAGTGAGAAAGGATCATTTTTTTCTAAGAGGGTTTGGAGAAAAAATCTAATTCTCTTAAAACACAAATGGGAAGTGAGTGAAATCTCACTTTTTCCACATAATAAGAACTTTTTCAAAAGTGACTTATAAAATAAATTATTTAAATACTTAAATAATCCAATTGCTCCTTGATGGTCACCAATTGACAAGTGATGGTCAAGCCTATGAGCATCATCATACTTCTTTTGTTGATCCTAAGTAGTAACCAAATGATCTCTAATGTAAACAACCAACCAATCCATATCTTGAAGCATCCTAGGACCTAACACTACTTGGTCCTCTAGCCAATCCCAAGTCAAAGGTGTATGGTATGGTCGATCATAGAATGTCAAAAAAATGTGATATGCCAAGAGAACTATGGTAATAATTATTATAAGAAAACTCAAACAACTACACTTAGTCCTCCTACCTTGTTTATTGATCCATCACATACATGTGAAGCATGTCCCAAGAACTTAACTCACCTTCTTTATCTAAACATCATTCTTGGGGTGATAAGATGAAATAAAATTGAGTTTCACACCCAATGCATGCTAGAGAGATGTCCATAGTACTAAAGTAAACATTGGATCTCTATTTAAAATAATCCTACAAGGTATTCCATGTAACCAAACTATATCCTCCATGAAAATATGTGATACCAAAGTAGTTTAGGAAGTCCTCATGCATGAAAAGTGAACCACATTGAAAAAAATTTCCACTATAAACCTAATATAATCACAACAACATGACAATATAGGAAGTCTCATAATGTAATCAATAGATATAATGTCCCATTTTCATTAAGGAATGGAATATGGATACAAAAGACCTGTAGGATGTTGATGCTCTACCTTCACTCTCTTGAACTCAAGACATCTATTTACAAAGTCAAAAACATCATGCCTCATCATTTCCCAAAAATACAACTATCTAAGGTGAGCATGCATCTTCTTGATGCCCGGATGTGCAGAATGTTATGCATGATGTTCCTCTAACAAGACTAACAAATGAATATCACATGGCACCAAAACATAAATGTGCTCATGGTGCTCCAAAAGTCCATTTGACTCCAAATAATAACTTGAAAAATTCCCCATAAGGGGACATATAGAATAAATCTATGATCTAACCTCTTGATACCATATCACTAGGAAATGCCTCTAAGATATGACGATGAAAATCTACACTAAGTGACAAAATAGAGATCTCATGCCTTCTCATACTAAAGGCATGCAAAAAAAAATTCTCCTTTCCCTTGATGTAATGAACATTAAAATTATAATCACACAAAAATCCATCTAATGACACTATCATGCATTTAGGTTTGGCTGAAAAAAGTTATATTAAAATCTATGATGATTGCTATGCAGCTCAAATCTGTAACACAAAAGAAAATATCTCTAATGCACTAGTGCATGCACGACCATCGCTAACTCAAAATCATGGGTGGAGTAGTTTATCACATGATCCTTGAGCTTCCAAGACTCATATGCAATCACTCATCCCATATGCATAAGAATTTCCCTCACACCCTCCAACAATGCATCTTTGCATACCAAGAACTCACCTGCAAGATCTAGCATTGCCAAGATAGGTGCACTTTTCAAACATTCTATAAGAGCCTAAAATACTAACTCACACTATGTGGACCAAAAAAAATTCTTCCCTTTCCTCTAAAGAGAAGTAATCGGATTAGCCAATCAGGTAAAATCCTTCGTGAATCAATGGTAGTAACCCACCAAAACCATAAACCTATGAACCTCAGGAACACTAGTAGTTATTGGCCAATCTATAATAGCTTGGATCTTTGAAGGATCCACCAAAATACCCTCTCTAGAGATGATATGGCCCAAATAATTCACCTTCATCTAGAAGAACTCACATTTGGCCAAGTTTCCATATCATAGACGGTCATGTAAACACTACAATGCCTGATGCAAATAGACTTCATGTTACTTCGTAGACCTCTAATACACCAAAATATCATCTAGAAACAAAAGAAAAAAGAGTTTAAGATAGGTGCAAAATAGACTATTCATTAGACTCATGAATACCAATGGTGCATTGTTCAACCTTAAGGGTACAATTGTAAACTCATAATGCCCATAAAAAGTGTGAAATTTTTTCTAATGAATTCCATCCTCATGGATACAGAGCTGATGGTATCTCAACTTAAGATCTATCTTTGAAAATATATCTCTCCCTCCATCTCATCAAAGAAATAATCTATCCTCGGTAAGGGATATCAGTTCTTCACCATCACCTTATTCAATTATTGGTAATCAATGTAAAAATGCAAATATCACTCCTTCTTCATGAATATGACCCTTGGCCAAAAACTCATCTAATTCCAAACATATCTCACTCAACTCCTGAGTAGCCATATGATAAGGTGCCTGAGAAATAGGCTTAGCTCTAGAAATGAGATCAATGTGTAAATCTATATACACTAAGGTCGCATGTCTGGGATCTCATTTAGAAATACATCTACAAACTCATGAAGGATTTTGTGATAATTAAGAGACACATCTCAACTCTTAGCCCCATTGAGATCACTAATAGAGACTATGAACAATTGGCAACCCTATCGCATACTCTACTTCATCTACTTAGTTGAGATCATCCAAAGTGAAATAGGTCTTTGTACCCCTACAATATCTACATGCCTGCCTATGTCATTGAAATGCTACACCAACTTATGTTGATAATCAATAATCACCTAGTGGAAAGCTATCCAATCCATACCCAACACAATTCCATAAGAGCTCAAGGGTGGGATACGAATATCTATGATGGTGGTAAAGGTGCCAAAGCATAACACACAACCAAAAACACCAGAGTCCATGATCACTCTAGAACCTATGGATAACTCAACCTGCCAACTATCAACTTGTCATGTTGCCACTAGTCCACATCATTAAACAAGATAGGGTGAAATAAAAAAATATAAAGCACTAAAATAAAATGATATAGAGGGAGAAATACCATAAGACACACATGTAGTCTCTATAATGGTGCCCTAGTGCTCATCTTGATGGTTTTCAAATGTATTAAATACTCTATGGGATCTACTTGCATCTCCAACTATAGGCTAAGAATAATTTTCCCTCTAAATCAATCCTAAGATGACCTCTAATGACAATTTGCAATGATATGGCCATGCTAACCACAAACAAAACAAGGACCCCTACCACTACCATGTCTCGAGGGAGGTGCACTTGACTAGAAGAAAGTGCCCCTACTAGATCTCTATTGACCACTCTATGATGATATCCTCCTTGCCTAACTATGGGACATGTTCCTATGACATGAACCACTATGTTTCCTTGGATGGTGACTACCCAAAATCTATCTTTGGGATGGACCCTAGAGAAATTCCTTTGTCTATGTCATTGTAGATGGATTGCCCTAGGTGGTGCAAAATATCCCCAAGAGGAACCTATAACATATACCTATGTCCCTTTGCAGTTGATCCTAAAGGTTGTGCACTATGACCCTATGCACCAGCCTTGCTACTAAAGCCTTGAAAATGTTACTCTCGGCTAATATTTCCTTCTTAGTGGAAAGTAAAAGTGTCCTAGGCTGATGCACACAAACATCCTCAATAATGTGGTCATTAAGGCCCAGAATAAATGTTTCACTAAAAAAGGTTCATCATGGTTATAACTAGAATACTACCTTAGCTCAAAGAACATCTTCTTGTATTGATCCACCGACATAGTCCCCTATCAGATCTCATGGAACTCATCAGCACATGCTTCTCTATTCTTCTCAGAAAGGAGCTTCTCATAGAACCTCTCCTCAAATATCTCCCAAGAGAAGGTATAAATATCTAATTGGAGATTTTTATCCTCTATGCACCACCAAATAGAGGAAAAATCTCTCAAGTGCATGATGGCACATTGGGATATAAGATTTATTGTATAAGGATGCATAGAGAAGAAACATCCAAGGTCTAGAAACCAGATCTCAACCTTACTATTGCCTCCCTTTCCATCAATCCTATATGAATGGAATTCTCATCCCCTACTTCCATATCTCTCCTATGTTCCTCTCTAGAAACTAGTGGAGTTGAGAATGATCATATTCTATCATCTTCTCATGCTCATATATCTAAGTATCCCCATGGTGATAATCCTCTTGATGATGTCCCAACCAAGATATAAGCTCCTATATCAACTGAATCAATTATAGTGGGTTCCCATCATTACCTCCATGACCCTCTCTACAATCCTCATGGTGATCCTCATGATTCTCATCCTCTCTATGATTTTTCTCATGATTCTCCTCCTCATGGTTTTCCTCTTCATGATCAGCTTTATAGGAATTTCTTCGACCATGTCCACATTGAGGAGGCATCCTTTAGGGAAAAAAATTATTGGTGAATATTGCATAAAATACGTTCAACAAGACGTACTAAGGAAATGAAAAGAAATGAATACCATCATAAGATATAACAACCAAACATCACTCAAATAAAAAAAAATGAAATAATAACATAGAGATCCCAACATATGAACATGGGTTCTGATACAAGATGTAATTCCTTACTAGGGAGCCTAATGTAGGAGTATATCAGGTTCATTGCAATCATGCATCAACTAAAAACAACTTGTTGCTTTATGTTCCTATTCCCGGTTGAAAGTTTGGTTCATCAATTATTCATCTTGGGGAGATTCTAGTTGTGGTCATGGAATCATGTTTTGAACTCTCTTTAGTTCCCATCTCTTAGATTGCATCCCTTTTGGTTCTGTTATGTTCAAGTTATCTTCTATGTGGCTCATGTTATGTTCCTAGTTTCCTATTCGTGGTGATCTTGTTTAGCGGTCATGTGTTCATGTGTTTATTGTGTTGCAGTTGTTGTTTATTTTTTAAGACCTCCCTTGGAATCATTTCTTGTGATCCCATCATGTTTGGATCATGGACCCTTTTTTTGGACTCCTTTGGTTTCTTTGGGTAGCATGTTATTTTCTGCCTGAGCAGACCTTGATAATTTTAGTTGTGGTCATTTCTCATTGATTGTTAGCATGTGCTATCTTGGTTCATGATTGAAGTATCTTGTGTAGATCTATATTTGTGGTCACACCTTCTCATGTTCTCCTTGGTGGTTGTTTGGTCTATTTTGGGACCAACCCTTATTTATTTGTAAATATTTCATTGGATATGTAACTCTTGGCTGACCTTGTTGTGTGGTTGGGTATATGTACTCAAATTCTTGTAATTATGTAGGGAGAACCCTTAGAGAATTAGAATAGTCCAGCTCATCATGAAGAATTGATCTATCAGATTAAATTCATTTGTATGTGGCCTAAACCAGGAAGGTCTTACAACCTAACATTTATGATGTATCTATTGGAATAAATGAATGATTTGGATTTCTCTCTCTCTCTCTCTCTCTCTCTATTCTGTGTTGTTTTCATGTGTGTTTAGCTATGAGTTTGGACATCCCATATTGGGGTACTCCTCCCTTGGTACTACACCAAGTCCTAATGCAGTACCAAGGGAGGAGTACCCCAAGATGGGATGCCCAAACTCAGAGCTAAACACACATGGAATCAACAACATATGAGAGAGAGAGAGAGAGAGAGATCCAAATAATTCATTTATTCAAATAGATACATCATACATGCCAAGTTGTAAGGCCTTCCTATTTAGGCCACATAAAAATGAGTTGAATTTGAAAGCTCAGTGCTTCATGATCATCCAAACTACTCTTCTCTAAGGGTTCTCCATACATAATTACAACAATTTGAGTACATATACCCAATCGCACAACAAGGCTAGCCAAGACTTACATCTCCAATTAAATGTTTACAAATAAATAAGGTTCAGCCCCCAAAGAAACCAAACAGGCACCAAGGAGAACATAATAAGGTGCGATCATAGATATAGGTCCACACAAGATCCTTCAATCAGACACCAAGATCGCACATGCTAACAATCAACGAGAAATGATCGCAACCAAAATCATTAAGGTCAGCTAAGGTAGAAAAGAACATGCTACCCAAAGAAACCAAAAGAGTCCAAACAAGAAGGTCCATGATCCAAACATGATGTGATCACAAAAAATAATTCCAAGAGAGGTCTTCAAAAAGAAATAGTGGCCAAAACAAAATAAATAATGGCTGCAACACAAGAAACATATGAATACACCACCCTTGAATAAGATCACCATGAATAGGAAACTAGGAAAAAAACATGAGCCACAGAGAAGATAACTCACACTGAATTGAACCAAAAGGGATGCAATCTGAGAGATAGGAACTAAAGAGATTTTAGAACATGATTCCAAGACCACAACCAGAATCTCCTCAAGATGAACAATCAGTGAACCAAACTTTCAACTGGGAACAAGGACATAAAGAAACAAGTTGTTTCTGGTTGATGCAAGATTACAAAGAACCCAAGATACTCTTGCATTAAACACCTAGGGTTAATAAAAATGATTCTCCTAAATCGAGAATGTTGTGAAATCCAAGTTGAATCAAAATGATCCAACTTAGATTGAGAAATCCATGAAGAATCCTCAATTGGTTTGTCCTTCCACTTTGCCAAATATTGTATGTAATCTTTTCATTTGGTACTTCTTCCAATCCTTGTGTCTAAAATATTCTCAATCTCTTCTATCTTCTTCTTATGATATTCTTTCTAAACATTTGTCTCTTCATCTAACTCATAGTACTCCTACAAATTTGAAAGGTTAAAGATAGGCAATATATCCATATCAAATGGTAACCCAACTTAAAATGCATTACTGCTATTAAATTTATTCAAAATCTTACAAGGTCCAAACTTCTTCATTCTCAACTTACTGTATGTTCCAATAGGAAATCTTCCTTTCTTCAAATGAACCTTTACTTCATCACCAACTTCCAAGGTTTTGTGTCTTCTAGACCTATCTTCTTTATCCTTCTATTTCTGATTGTTCTTCTTCAAATTATGTTTCACTTCATCATGTCAAGTCTTCATGAAATCTATATAGTCTTCTCCTCCAACACTTCTTTTCTCTTCTAAATCAAGTGTCCTAAAATCTGATATACCTTTAGGATGCATGCCTATAACAATATGAAAAAGTGTTTTACCTATGCTCATATTCATTGAATTATTTTATGCAAATTCTACTCATGCCAATACAAAATTTGAATGTCCAGGTTTGTCTCCGACTAAACATCTAAACAAGTTTCCCAAGCTTCTATTCACAAACTCTATTTTCCATTTATCTGTGGGTGAAAGGTAGAACTGAACTCCAAGTTTGTACCCAAATTTTTCCAAAGTGTTCTCCAAAAGTATCCAAAAAATTTAGTATCTTGTTCAGAGATAATACTCTTAGGTAACTCATTCAATCTCACAACTTCCTTGAAAATAGTTCTTTTATATGAACCGCATCTGATGTCTTCTTACAAGGAATAAAATGTGACATTTAAAAAAACCCATCCATCACAAAAAATATAGAATCATTACCTCTCCGAGTCTTAGGTAAGCCAAGAAAAAAATCCATGTTGATGTCCTTCTAAGGCCTATTAGGAATAGGTAATGGTTTATACAATCTAGTATTCTGACTTACTCCTTTTGCAACTTGACAAATTCTACAACTCCTTAAATTTTTTTGAACATCTTTATGAAACTGAGGCCAAAATTATTTCTCCTTAAGAAAACTTAATGTATTATCAATACCAAAGTGTCCTACTAATCCACCACTATGTTTTTCTTTTATCAAATTATCTCTCATTGAGCCTCTAGGTATACACAATTGAATTCATTTGAACAACATACCTTCTTGAATAAATTAATCATCCCACATTCTCTATTGATCATTGATGAGTGTCTTACATGCTCTCCAATCTTTTTTGAAATCAAGTTCAGTTTCATACAAATTCTTCAAATCATCAAAGCCAAGAACTTCAACTCTCATCTTAGTTAACAATGATCTTCTTCTAGTTAATACATTTGCAACTCTTTTTGACAATCCACTTCTACATTTCAGCACAAATGTAAATTTTTGTAGGTACTCAACCCACTTAATATGTCTCTGATCACAATCAACTTGAAATACTTTAGATAAATTAGGTAAATCTAGAACAATTAATTTTTATACCTTTTGCTTCAATGTCTCAAAACTCTTGTTAGCTCCACTTGTCCACTTGAAATCCTTTTTGTCTCCTCTCATTGTTTTAGTTGTTGCATTACAAATAGAACTAAAATTTCTGATGAATTTTTGGTAGAAACTAGCCAAACCATGAAAATATCTTACCTCTCTAATAGTCTCAAGTGTAAGTCATTCCAAAATTGCTTCAACATTCTTTGGATCCATCTTCAAACCATCAGATGAAATCACAAATCCCAAATATACTATCTATCCTTTCATAAAAGAACATTTCTTCAAGCTAATTAGTAACTTTTCCTCTTTGAACCTTTGTAACACTTGTCTTAGATGTAACAATTGATCTTCCCTAGTATTACTTAATATCAAAATGTCATCCAAATATATAATAAAAAATTTACCCAAGTATTTCATCAAAACTTCATTCATCAGCCTCATAAAAGTACTAGGTGCATTAGTTAAACCAAAAAGCATAACCAACCACTCATACAAACCTTCTTTTATCTTAAAAGAAGTCTTCCGTCATCTCATTCTCTGATTCTAATCCAGTGATAACCACTCTTCAAATAAATCTTGGTAAAGTATTTTTCTCCACTCAAATAGTCCATAATGCCATCCATCCTAGGCAATGGAAACTGATATTTCACTATAATCTTGTTTATAGCTCTAGAATCAGTACACATTATCCATTCACCATTCTTCTTAGGTTCTAACATAGCTAGAACTTCACATGGACTCAAGATTTCTCTGATCAAACCTTTTTGAAAAAACTCTTGAACTTGTTTATTCAACTCCTCATTCTCCATAGGTGTCAACCGGTGTGGTGCTTTGTTAGAAAAACTATCTCCATGGATTAGATCTATACAATGGCTTATACTTCTTATCGGAGGTAAACCATCTAGTACATTATCAAAAATAATCTCTTGATACTCTATCAACAAATTCTTGACTTCAATAGGTGTTTCATCCTCTACTTTATGAATAGGGTTATTAGGAACTAAAGTATAAAAAACATCATTCTTCTTCAAATCTCTTATGAATTGTCTTCCTTCAATCAAACAAACTCTAACAGAAGTACAATTTTCACTCTTATATGTTTCAATCAAAGGTAACAATTTTTCTTCATTCCATTATATGAAATAGTATATCTATTCAACCTTCAATCATGTAAATATTTTCTATCATATTGTCATGGTATACCCAACAAGATGTGACAACAATCCATAGGCATAATATCACAAAGAACTTCATCATGGTAATTCCCAATTTTAAGTATCCCAAGACATTTCTCACTTACCAAAAGTTTTTGCTCATCCTTTATCCATGAGATCTGATAGGGTTTAGGGTACTTCATCCTTTGTAACTACAAGTTCATAACCAACTTCTCTGATGTCAGATTCTCTAAACTTCCACTATCAATGATTACTTTGAAACACTTCCCTACTACCTTACATCTAGTTCTGAATAGGCCTTTCCTCATAGGGTCTTCATCAGTACCTTCATTCCACAATTCTTTTTTGATCATCAAATTTTCTCTATCCTTGGGTTTTCTACTACTACTAGTCTTTTTGTTTGAATTAGTACACTCAAATTGTCTATGTCCTTCTTTTCCACACTTGAAACAAGTGCCCTTGAACCAATTGTTTTATTCTCTTCTTTGATCATTACCTCTAGGGTAACTTCCTCTTGAATAAATTCCTCTACCTCTATTTGAATTTTCTCCCTTCCATTCTTATTTTCCTTTATATGGATTTAAATTATCCTGATCTAATCTACTAATTTAGGATTTTCCTCTTCCTCTAGAGAATCTTCCACCTCTGCCTCTTTTCCTTTGTTCATGCCTCTTGTTCAATTTATCCTCTACCTTCAATGCAAATTGATAGGCTTCTTCAATGGTGTTCATCTTGACCAAACTAATTTCATCTTGGATAGAGGTACTTAAACCATTCAGGTATCTAGAAATCCTTTCAATTTCATCATCCACATGTCCAAATTTGATATCTAACTTATAAATTTCTTCAGTATATTCTTTCACAGAACTATCTTTTTGTTTAAAATTTTGCATTCTCCATCACAACCTAATTTGATAATCACTAGGTATAAATTTACCCTTTAACTTATTAATCATCTTTTCCCATTGTTGGAAATCTAATATGAGAAAGTGAGATACTGAGAGGGGGGTGAATCAAATATCTCCAATAATTCACTTCTTTAAACTAATTCCACTTGCATATCATAAACATGAATTTCAATATTGAAATAGATCTAACATTCTAACTTCATCCATCAATTGAAACACATAACACATAAATTTTGGTTACCTAGAAACCCTTGAAAGGTAAAACTAGGGTGGGGATGACACACACAAATATTCACTACTGCAGTATAAAGTTTTCCTATTAGGGCTACAATGTTTGATTACTTCAGATGATCTACCCTATGAGGGGTCTACCCTGTTAAGAGATTACAGACTTATACAATCTACCTTGATTAAAGGATTTGAAGCTTACAGTTAAGTAAGCACTTAGTTAAGAGATTTATGAAAGCCTTTTAGGACTACTCTATAAAGATATTTACCCTGATTCACTTGCTAAAATGTATCAGTACCTGATCCTTCAGTTTGCACTGAAAATGTTGATAACAAATTTCCTCTTTCCACTACTTATCTGATCTCAAAATCAGATATATCTCTATTATGTCCTTCACTAATTTTCTTGGTCACTCTGCCTGATCTCTACATCTGATAATTAAAACACTTCTTTGTTCTGTGTACATGAGATCTCCTTCCTTGCATACATCCATACATCATTTTTAGGGTTATGTATCATCTTATATAAACATCTAATCAACCTCCTAGATCAAGATCAATGATCTAGATTCATTTCTTATGTCGCTTAATCATTCCCTTTTTCTGATAGGTTACATGGCTTACATAGAGATTAATGATTAGAAATACAAGGCGTAATCAACTCCTTGATTCCCTTAACAAACATTAAATCTTTCATAGACTTCGGCCAAAATAGTTTACCTTGGTGTTTGTTCCTATTATACACTAAGTTTGCACCCTTGTTTCAAGCTCTCTTGGTCTTGATAACCTAGTATAACATGGGAATCATCTCCAGGTTGTGGGACCTATGCTAACTGAGATGAGACCTCCAAGTTCTAGGCTGGTTCCTCTTGGATAATCACCTTAATTTGCTTCTTTGATAGGAAAGTAAAACTTTGAGGGGAAAGGGATAGAAGCAATGTTGAAAGGGAAATGACTAAAAGCAAACTACCTACTAGGTGATACACCAAAAATATGGTATGAATTGTAGTATAAATAATGAACTCAGCATGTAAGCTTAGGTCTAGGAGATCACAAATCACTAAATAGGTTTGCATCAATATTTTATAGAAGGGTTTGTAGTAGAGAGATTCTATGTAGGGAAAGAGAGAATTTCACAAGGCAATAGCACTCTCAAGAGCAGACCCTTCTATAAAATATTGATGCAAACCTATTTAGTGAGTTGTGATCTCCTAGACCTAAGCTTACATGATGAGTTCATTCTTTATACTACAATTCATACCATATTTTTAGTGTATCACCTAGTAGGTAGTTTGCTTTCAGTCATTTCCCTTTTAGCATTCCTTCTATCCCTTTCCCCTCAAAGTTTTACTTTCCTGTCAAAGAAGTAAATTAAGGTGATTATCCAAGAGGAACTAGCCTAGAACCTAGAGGTCTCATCTCAGTTAGCATAGGTCCCACAACCTGGAGATGATTCCCATGTTATACTAGGTTATCAAGACCAAGAGAGCTTGAAACAAGGGTGAAAACTTAGTGTATAACAATTCGGGCATGCCCAGTGGGATAGAAAGTTCAGATTTATGTTCAAGGTGCTATTATAAGTCCAAGGATTCAGATTCAAAGATACCTCACCTTGGGCATAACAATTCTGACAACAAAAGAAGTTCATTTTGAAAGATTATGCTATCTCTAATATACTGACTACATAACACAAACTTTTAGAAGTTTTTCTATCAAGTATATCTAGCGACTCCACTAATTTCATAGATCCAGGCTAAATTTGTTCTAAGTTTATGAGAAAGATTGAGACTAGAAGCTCAAAGCCTACTGAATTTTTAGAGTTGCCTTTAAAAGGAGGCTACAAAGGTAGATCAACTCAAAGAACATCTCCTGCAAGGAGAGTATAGTCTACACCTCCTAATACTTTAGAAAGGAGACCTTTTCCCTTTCATCTCAAAAGAAGAGGAAGATCTCTAACCAAAGATCTAGAAGAGGATTCAAATCTAGCATCAAATACAACTCACATAGTTGTCACTCAGTAAGTTTCAGTCCCTACAATGGCTAGACAATTTTCTTTTGCACCTTTCAACCAAGGGAGTCCATTGAAATTTTCTCAACATCATGATGTGCCCTTGGTGGCACTAAAGAGTCTACCGGATTTCACAGGTGAAGGACAAACTACAACTTTTGAGCATATAAGAGATGTGACCACCATTTGCAGCATACACAATATAACTCAAGAAGATGAAGCCACCAAATTATTAGCAGCCTCTCTAAAAGGTAAGGCTCTTGAATGGTTTAGAACCTTAATTGTTGGTTCCATTACCTCATGGGATGAATTAGGGGATGCATTAAGTAAACATTTTGAGGATAAATCAAACAATTTGTCTTTGGTTGAGCAGTTGACAACCATTACAAGAGACCCTCAAGAACAAATGATAGATTATAACAATAGATTCCTCAAGACATGGAATAGAATTCCAGTCTCAGTGAGGCCATCATCTGACCATGCTTTCTTATACTTCTTGCAAAGCTTGAATAGCCAAATCTCTATCATGATCCAATCTATGGGTGGTACCTCTTTACCCCAAGCTTTTGACATAGCTGTCAAAGCTGAAAATTGTTTAATTTGGGTAGGTATGATAGCTAGAAGGCCACCCATGCCCATATTTCTTAGCCTTCAACCTGTTACACCTACACAAGTACCTCCATTTACCCCTATTCCCACCATATTAGCACCTCAGGCTAGTACTAGTGGTCAAGACCTAAAAACAAGTTTCTCTCAAGAGCTATAAGAAATAAAAAATAGTCAACAAACTAGTTAGCAAGAAATGACAAACTTGCTGCAGACTTTGACTAAAGAGGACACAAACCTAAAGAAGCAAGGGCAAGGAATCAGACCACCCTTTTAGCCACAAGGCCAAGGTCCTAATCAACAATATCAGAATCAGGGATAGCCTTATCAACAAAATAGGCCACAATACCAAGGAGGTTATCAAGGGCAAATACAAAGTTTCAATCAAAGACCATTCCAACCATACAACCCTACACCTCTTAATTCTGCAAATCTAGTTAGGGACATGGTTCCTAGTTAAAATAATATGGCTATGGACAATGAATGGTTTTTCCCTTGTAATCAACCTCATAATTAGGCTACATGTTCAAATGGATGGATGAACCAAGCACTGATGGTTCAAAATGCCTCATAAGCTCAATCAGAGGCTTCTTCCAGTGGATCAGTTCCTCAACAAGAACCACAAGATAATGAGACTACCATCTTCAATTGGGAGTAGCAAGACTTCAATGGAGTCATTGGTGAACCTTCCATTTCTATGAACATAAGGTCAAAGAGAAGAGCTCAAGATATGGAGTGAGCAAACTCTGGTACTAAAGCTACTACATCTGCAGAGCCAATGCAGCAAGCTACTCCTATCACATTCAAGAAGGCTCTTGTCATTACAAGCAACAAAGGCCAGACTCTCAAAGAGGTGGAGCCCATTATAGTAAAAGCATAGTAAAGAGTACACACTGTGACACCTTTCAACATTGTAGACAACATGAAAAGGGTGAACATTACCATGTCTATGTGGGGCTCTTTGGCTATTCCAGGGCAACCTGAGATTTTGAAGAAGGCTATGACTAAAATGACTACTCCTCAGCATACAAAAGAAGCTGCAAAACCAATGTTGGTTAACACTAATCAAGAAAGGGAGGCTCCAAGTTGCAATTCCAAAGCTAATACCATGGAAGGTAGGAACTCAAAACCACCTACCTTTTATGTATCTTTAATTATTGGAAAATCCTTAGTACATAATTGTATGGTAGATAGTGGAGCTACTAGTACTCTAATGCCCAAAAAGGTGGCTGACCAATTAGGACTTAAATATGAACCCCTCCAAAAGAAGGTTACACAACTTGATGGATCCTCAGTTAACACTATAGGTGTAGCTAAGGATACCAGTCTAATCCTTCATGCTAGTCCTAACTTCTCTATCCTACTTGATATTTATATCATAGATCTCCCTGCTTTATTTGCTATATGTCTATCAAGGGAGTTCACAACTAAAATAGGGGGATACCTTTCTTCTGATTGGTCCCACATGATTTTTCACACAAGATATGGTACTAAGGTCACCATTAAATCAGAATCATTAGTTGCACACCATATAGAACCATATGTATCCAACACCATCAATGCAAGCTGCCCTATATTTGATGATAGTGATTTCCCAACTATCAGAGAAGCAAGCACTAAAATAGAAAATATCCCTAATATTTTCCTCAATGAACTAGAGTCAGAAAAGGTTTTTGAAGCCCAAGAGAATGTCATTTGGGATGCTAGCTTGGGAAGTTATTTGATACAAGAAAGTGGATCCATAGAGCCAAGTCTTCTCAAGGAAGACATTGATTCAGAGGGTCAGAATAATCTGGTTTGGGAATTGTTTTTTGATGGAGCTAGAAGTAGACATGGTTCTGGTGGTGGTGGTATGCTAGTGTCCCCAAAAGGAGAAAGATACTATACAACTTTCAGATTTAGTTTCTCCTACACTAGCAACATTGCAAAATATGAAAGCCTAGTCAATGGACTGGAGTGGGCTAGGAAAAGAGGGCTTAAGGCCTTAAAAGTTTATGGTGATAGTGAGTTAGTAGTTAGCCAAGTGAGAGGGATAAGTGCAACCAAAAATGACACCTTGAGAGCATACAAACATAGAGTTTGGGATGTGATTGAAGACTTTTATGCTTTCAATATTATTGCTATCCCTAGGAAGCTAAATCAAAATGCAGATAGATTAGCTACTGTTGGGTCTCAATATGATATCCCCAATAGCATTTTAAAAGAAATAGACCAAAAGCTTATCAAAGTGATTGTCAGACCCTCTATCCTTGACAATGATACTAATTGGCAAGTGTTTGACAATGATGAGAAAATTCTGTAATTCTTGTTTGAAGAAGATGTCTTCTCAAAACATAACCAAGATAGGCTATCACAAAACTATGGTGACCAAGTGATACAACTTAAGTCTAATAAGATTCCTAGAGGTCTTGTCACCTTAGAGAATATCTTCAACAAGGATGATCAAGTTAAGAAGAATAAAGCTGGCCTGGTAGTTCAACAAGAACATTGTGTTGAATTAGAGTTGGAACTAGGTAAAAGTTTACAATTTGGAAAGGTAAACACTGATTTGGAAAAGTAGGCTTACACCCAATTATTCAAAGAATTTAGTGATTCTTTTTCATGGCAATATGATGACCTCAAAGGTTTTGATCCAGCCCTTGCTCAACACACTATTGAATTAGAACCTAATGCCAAACCAGTAAGACAAAAACAAAGGCCTATTAATCCCAAGCTTGAGCCACTTATGCATAAAGAACTGCTCAAATTGATAGAAAGTGGTATCATCTACCCCATCAAACATACTAGTTGGGTTTCCAACCTTGTTCCTATGAGGAAGAAGAATGGGGAGTTGAGGTTATGTGTTGACTTTAGGGATCTTAATAGAGCTTCATTAAACGACCACCATCCACTACCCTCCATGGAACAAATCTTGCAATGTGTCTCTGGATCCAAGAGATTTTCATTATTGGATGGCTATTCAGGGTACAATCAGATCTTAGTTAATGAAGAAGATCAATATAAGACTGCATTTACAACCAAGTGGGGAACCATGGCTTATCAAAAGATGCCCTTTGGTTTGTCAAACGTAGGTGCTACATTTCAAAAGGCAATGGATATGGCCTTGAAAAGCCTCATGTACAAATTTGTGTTGGTCTACTTAGATGACATAACTATCTATTCTAAACATGCAGCAGATCATATCAAACATTTGAGGAAAATCTTTGAAAGATGTAGAGAGTTTGGGATATCTCTTAATCCCAAGAAATGTGTGTTTGCAGTACATGAAGAAAAATTGTTAGGATATGTAGTACCCAAGAAAGGAATCATAGTAGACCCTGAGAGGATTGCAGCCATTCTAGAGCTACCATTGCCACATCATAAGAGAAGTCTCCAATCTTTCATAGGAAAGATTAATTTTGTTAGGCATTTCTTGCCTAATATTGCAAATTTATTAAAGCCTTTAACAACCATGTTAAAGAAGAGTTCAACTTTCAGCTGGACTAAAGAAGGAAAAGCCAATTTCTAGGCTATCAAAGAAGCCTTGACTGAAGCTCCTGCTCTCTTAAACCCAAATTTCAATAAGGATTTTATCCTTTATTCTTATGGGGGTCATGATGCTATATCTTCTATGTTGACTCAAGAAAATTCAGAGGGGTTGGAGTAGCCTATTGCCTTCTTCAACAAAGGTTTATAAGAGTATGAACAAAGATACTCTTTTGTAGAGAAACATGTACTTGTTATGGTAAAGAGCCTTAAAAAGTTCATACATCTATTGACCCATAGCAAGGTACACTTGAAGATTACTGATCCAAGTGTCAAAGAGTTTTTGCTTTCCAAAGACCTGAATGAGAAAAGAGCTGGTTGGATTACCACGGTAATGGAATATGACATTGATGTCCAAACCACCAAGCTGGTTAGAGGAAGAGGTCTTTGTGAGCATTTGGCAAGGGGTGAAAGTTCAAAGAAATAGAACAAACAAATGCATCTCTGGTTATGCATTCTATAGAAGAACATGCCAAGGAATCAAGTTGGTTGCCTAATATGGTTCATTACTTAAAAACAAGACAATGCCCCACAGGCCTAGATTCAACAAAAAGAAGATATTACAAGTTACAATCTATTCCTTTTGTGTTGATAGATGAAGTTCTTTTCAGAAAGGATCACAATGGTGTCCTTTTAAGATGTATTGATTCAGAAAAGATAGTTGATGTCCTATTTGAATTTCATGATGGACCTTCTGGAGGTCATTTTTCTCCTAGGACTACTACTTTTAAAATCATGAGGGCTGGATACTATTGGCCATCTATCTTTAAGGATAGTCATGATTATGTGAGAAAATGCATCAAATGTGCTATGTTTGTAGGAAAAGAAAGGCTAGCAGCTCTACCCCTTTAGCCAGTCAGAACAAAGAAACCATTCATGAGGTGGGGCATAGACTTTATTGGTATGATCAATCCTCCATCTAGTGCAGGACACAAGTGGATAATCACTACTACTAATTATTTCACTAGATAGATAGAGGAAGTTGCCTTAAAAGAATCAAATGAGAGTGCTATCTTAAGTTTTTATGATGATATAATTCATAGATTTGGCACTTCAGACTCTATAATATCAGATAATGCATTGGCATTCACAAGCCTTAAAGTCTCACAATGGGAAATCATAAATGGCATCTATCTAAATACAAGTTCAAATTACTACCCTCAAGGCAATGGTTTGGTAGAAACAACTAATAAGAACTTGATTAGGATAATCAAGAAAACTCTGCAAGATAACCAAAGAGATTGGCATACTAAGTTGAGGTCTGCCTTATGGTTAGATAGGATTACTCCAAAGAAGATCATTGGGAATTCTCCTTATATGTTAGTGTATGGCAGAGAGGCTAAGCTATCCATTTCAACTGAATTACCAGCTCTAGACTTAGCTACTCAATATACCCTATTTGAGGAAGGAGATCCCTTACAAATCAGGTATGCTCAGCTCATGGAGTAGAGGAACTCAAAGACAAATCCATGAAAAATATGGAGTTCCATCAGGATCAGACAAAGAAGAGTTTTGATAAGAGAGCCAGGGCTAGAAGCTTCAAAGTTGGATATGTGGTCCTCAAGTGGGATGAATTCAGATCAAGACCTAGCAGACATACAAAGTTTGATTCCTTTTGGGGTGGACCATTTGTTATTATAGAATGCAAAGGGCCTAATGATTTCTAGCTATCAACTCTTAAAGGAGATGCCCTACCTATATCAGTGAATGGTTTCCACCTGAAGCCCTATTTTGAGGTCAATCTCTCCTTGTAAATCCTTGTAAATGTTTCTTGTTTTGCCCCTGCTTCCTAGCTTAGTTTTCCTTCTTTTTAAGAAGTTCATGTGCATATTTTTTTCCCTCTGATTCCAGGTCTATCTCTCTATCAAGGTTCTATGTTCAAGAAATGACTCCATGCCCAATGAATATGTCAAGGCCACTGGTTTCAATGTCTAGCAAGCTGACATCCAATAGAAATCACCAAAATGTTTCCTAAAAGTTCATATCCATTCATTTTGGTCATAGGATATTTTAATCCCTGATCCTCATGCTTTAAGCCCTGTTGAGCACCTCCAAAAAATTTCATGGGTTTAACATCTTTTCCCTGGTCCCTATAGCGTTTTGTTCTATCTCTGGCACCAAAAAACCTAGGTCAAAATTCATAAAAGTAGCCATTGGCCCCAAATGCCCTAAAAACCCCTTTGGCTCGTTATAATTTTTATTACCTTTTTGGCTACTTAAGTGATTTCTATTTCCATGTGCTCATTATTTTTCCTAACTGGTTGCGAGATCTCTTACTCCCCATGGTTAAGTCCTTAACACCCTATGACCTGGCAAGCGGTTACAGTTTGTTTGGTGGTCTCGGTTTCCTAGCAAGTTAAATCTTAGACAAGATCTATGATCATTGTTATACCGCTGAGGAGATGTGCTCAAAGGTTAACATCATGATGCAATGATGGCTGCCGATCTTCTTTTCAGTGTAGCACTTCAGTTGTCAATGGGTCCACTGCTAGGTCATGCCGACATGCAAGCTTCTGATTGGTCAAAGGTTGGTGATGTGGATTTCTATTAGTGGGCCCAATGGGCTATCTTTCCTTAAGATCTAATGGCTAGCACATGATCTGATGGAATATTCCTAGCCCATGAGATCATGCGCCAACCGTTGATCTTACTTTATCTCCAGGCTCTATCAGGTGGGTCCTCTTAGTCTGACGTGCTCGCATTTCATTAGCAAGCTGGGTTGTGATCTGGAAGTTTGTCAGTGGGCCCATGGTCTTTGGCTTATGAGGTAGGTTAAGATCCGAGCAAGATCTATGGTTCTCGTTATACCATTGAAGTAATATGCATGATCTTTAGCATTGCGGTATAATGACAACCATCTGATGAGAATCTCAGTGGGTCATGGGTCCAATGTGCTATGTGTTACTAAAGTGTTCATTTTTTATTGGCTTCCAACTGATGAGTTGGCACTTGACTTTTCAAAGGGTCTCCCGACTATTACAGGGTTGATCTGGGTCATTCATCTGCCAAGAAAAATAATATTGATGGCCATGTTTTAAAATTGGACTAGCTAACCGTTATTTTCAAATTTAAATATTTTACAGGGTTTCTTGCTAGTTTCTTATTGTTGGTCGAATGCGAGGCTATGGGTAGCTCAAAATGGATTGTTCCAAGATGGTTGCAGTTGGGGGAATGTTGAGAAAGATCTAATGGTCTTCATGTCTAATTTCTCAGGGTACCAAGTCGGTGCTCTTGTGTCAAAGAAACATTAAAGGGTGGTGCCACCTATGGCTTCTTGTACTTTGAAATACACAAATCAAACCTAGATCAGATTTGAGCATTCATGGCAAGGCTGAATTGCAGGGAGGGTAGATGAATCGAGGTGGTTTGTCCATAGGTTGATATAGTACAGAGATGGGATTGCATTCAAGACACATATCTAATCGATCAAGATATTTCAAGATACATTTATGATTAGACATGACAGGGTTAGGGTTTGATTATTATATGACAATTTATGCAACCCTAATTACATTTCGACTCCTACCTGTGTGCAAAAAGGGAGATGTATATAATGTTTTTGGACTTTTTAGAGCTCAGAGTTGACAATTGTAAAAGAAGGATTTTCTCTTTCTCAGAATTTATCTGTGGCATTCTTTCTGCCCTTTGGTTTCTACAGTTTGAAGCTTTCATTGATGGTTCAGATATTGCAAGGTACTTTTTGACATTTTTCATGTCCCTATGCTTTCTTGTCTGAGTTGTCTCTTAATGAATTGAGTATTTGAATGTTTTTTAGTGATATCTTAGGGTTCTTGATCCCTCTTTCTTTCTACAGTTTATGTGTATTCCTATGAATGATTTGATTTGAATGCTCTTGTGGGTATACTTCCACCCCTGGAAATCTGTCTCATTCTTGTACCCAATTGCAAAGGTAAATGTCTATTTGCAGGTTATAGTTTGTGTCTAAGCTCTTGAGAGTGTTATTGCCTTGTGAAATTCTCTCTTTCCCTACATAGCATCTCTCTACTATAGACCCTTCTATAAAATATTGATGCAAACCTATTCAGTGAGTTGTGATCTCCTAGACCTAAGCTTACATGTTGAGTTCATTCTTTATACTTCAATTCATACCATATTTTTAGTATATCACCTAGTAGGTAGTTTTCTTTCAGTCATTTCCCTTTCAGCATTCCTTCTATCCCTTTCCCCTCAAAGTTTCACTTTCCTATCAAAGAAGCAAATTAAGGTGATTATCCAAGAGGAACCAGCCTAGAACCTGGAGGTCTCATCTTAGTTAGCATAGGTCCCACAACCTAGAGATGATTCCCATGTTATACTAGGTTATCAATGTTGGATACAATTGTCTGAAGGACATTGTTGGATTAGCTATGTGTTGTCTTTAATGTCACAAAAATGTCATATCAATTATCATTCTCAGTGTCTACCGAGTTCAGTCAGTCAGCTAAGCAGTTCTCAGTGTCTACCGAATTCAGTCGGTCAGCTAAGCGGTTCTCAGTGTCTACCGAGATCTCTTGGGTGTCAAAAGGAAACATGATAGGGAAACAGTGTTAACCGAGCCTCCTCGGTTATCGAAGGAAGATTAGTGGTTACCAAGCTCTCTCGGTCTCTGAAGGATGTTGCATAATTTGTTGTGGTTACCAAGTTCACTCAGTCACCGAAGGAAATCTTTTCAGGATTAATGTTTACCGAGCAAGGTCGGCCGACCCTTCAAAGGATTTTGTTGTTACAGTTTGTTTATCCAAGCTGACTGTTATAATAATTATTAGTGCCGACTTGACAATCTAAATGTTAATTAGAATGGCATATATATAGAAGGTCAAGTGGCGAATAAAAAAAAATATACAGCATGCAAAAATCATTTTGAAGAAAGGTATGTGCGAATTTTGAAGGATGGTTATATATCCTTGAGGAGCAATAAAGATTTATTTGATCAGTAAGGATCTAGTGAAGCAGAACAGAGATCTATATTCAGCAATTCAGTTGCAGGTCATTTCATTGTTACTCTCTTACAATTGTAGCAGTGATATCAAAATCTCTTAACCAAGTTGGTTTAACAACCATTTTGTAAATCCTCTAACAAGGTGACAGTTCTATTGAATTGTTTCAAGACCTCTTACAAGGCCACTCCTAGCAGGGTGATTAAATCCTCTAACAAGGTCACACCTAACAGTGTGTTTTGTAACCTTTTACCAGGTTGGCTTCTAACCGGGCATCACTTCAGAAGAGTGAAAAATAATAACTAGTTACATTGGTGGTTTTTCCCATATTGGGTTTCCATGGTAAATCTGGTGTCTCTTGTGTTCATGTTATTTTCTTTATTCATGTAAGTTAATCAGTGATGAATGCTTAAGAACAGTTTAATTATTACACACTTCAAGGATCAAGTTTCAGCATTTCTCTGTATATTTACCAAGTAGCACAATAAATAATTTGTTAAGATATTTAAGGGATCAGTGGTAATATTTTTGTGGTTAACTGATTCACCCCCCCTCTCAGTTACTACATCTATATTTCCAATAACCAAGACCAAGAGAGCTTGAAACAAGGGTGCAAACTTAGTGTATAATAGTTCCATAACAAACACATATGTCAAAACTAGCTTTCTTGGCATATGAAGTCTTTGATGCTTGACATTTACTATTGTTCATATACTGGTACTCGACACTGACACGTCTATACAACATGGAATAAACTGCTCAGCAACTATTGAAGTACTTGGTGACCTCTGACTTTCTCGGCAGTAACTACTGCTCGGTAACTATACAAGTTTATATATGACTCAGCCTTTACAAGATGGCTCGGTCATAGTGATGACCAACCAACATTGCCTATAAAATGACTAAGTGCTAGACACTAATAGACTACAAAACTTAGGGATTAACAATCTCCCCCTTTGATATTAGTGGCAAAAACACATTGTCATGACTTTTATATTACAAAATAGTACTTAGTAGTTTGATAAGTACTCCCCCTAAGACTTTGACTCGGTCTTCAAAATATTTTACATATATATACACATGACTCTTTGACATATAGTGAATATATATTTACATTAAAAAATAGTATGTCATACCTTTCTATATTGTTCACTATATATACATTCCTCACTGTATCATGACTGCTCTTGCTATTTCCTCTTTGTGTTTCTCATTCCATTCCCCCTTATGTCATATCATTTCCCCCTTATTTTTGTCACTTGAAACTGCTCAAGTGTAGGGGTAAGAAAATACTTATCCAAAAATGGTTTGTGGAGCTACATTATCATTGCTAAGGCATTTTCCCATCCTAACCTTACAGACTCCAAAACTTGTCTCTTGATTTCTAGCTGGGTAGCTAGATCAATCAAACTCTCAATAATAGAGAGATGAGGATCTATCCGTACTAATTCCTTTGACAACACCAATTATTTATGCATAAACTCTAGATGAGGTGTTAACATTGTCTGTATGGAGATTAGTTTGGCTCTTATTCTCCCATCATTACCCATCAACTTGTCTAATCTCCCTTGTGCATGAAGTAACCTTGTGAAATTAATGGAGATGGAAATTGCATCCATGCTTAATGAATGATTGGTAGACTTCAAATCTAGTTGTAGTTTGTTAATCAATTCTTGATTATCCTTAGTGAAGGTTTCTACATTAAAAATTTTCTTGTAGAGAGAATGAACATTCTGCATAACTTCTTCTAAATTATTCACTATAATGACATAAATTTCTACATGTTTGACTGCTATCTTGGTTGAGACCTTTTCTAGTACCTTTGTCTTGAACTTTCATTTCGACCACTGCATAAGCCTCTCATTTTCTTCAGTTTCATCACTATTCACCTTCTTAATAATATGAACCATTTTTTACAAAATAGGTGAGGTTTCATTCACATCATTCATTTCAAAGGAACACTTTTTCATGGAGTACTTTTTTTTGCTGATGCTCTCTTCTTAATTCTTCTTTCTTTCTTTTCTTCTTTGAAAGATCTTGAAAAATTTGCATTTTTTCATATGTCAAGTTATCATTGTCCCACTTCAAAATCACTATAACTTCATCAAGTGTAACCTGAGTGGCAGGAGACTTCTCCTTTTTCTTATGCACTTTCTTCTTTGGAGTATTGTCACTCGACATCTGTACTAAGGCTTGAATATCCTCTTGCTCCTTGGGCTCTGTATGCTCCTTAGTCTTCTTCTCTTCCTTTATATGAGGTCCTATAACCACTGTTGTAGATTTATCTTCTTGATCTTTTAATTTCTCATCTCCTTTTTCTTTATTACCTTCCTCGGCTGGTGCAATATCTGTTATTATTTCTGGCTTGTCTTGTTTCTCAGCACTGGTACTTTGTGAGAGTTGTGGTTCAACTGTGACCATGTGAGAGCTTGAAGGTCCATTTTCAATGGTTGAAGTACCCTCAATTCTTGGATAGTCATGTACCTAAATTAGAATGGGATTGGTACTCGGTAGAAAGGGATCTGAGGCTGTCTCCTTAAGAATTTGGTTATTTATTTCCTCCTCAATCAATGCATTGGTGTTAACTTGTGTATCCTCAGGGATATCCTCAATAGTGATCACATCCTATGATACAGTCTCTTCTACCTTCTTTTCTTCTTCTTCCTTGAGATCTTGAGGCTCATTTATGTCTTCTTTGTTATCCAGTACTACTTGGCTAGATGTACCTTCACCTTATTGTGGACTCTTTTCAATTAATAACCCAAAAATAATCTTCCACATCCTTTTACTTTGTTCTACAACTTCATAAACTTTATGCTTAAGAATAGAATAAGCTCACAACTTGGGTATGAATTATTTCTGTGCTCAGCCACAAATTTTTCTATTTGCTTGGGTGTTAACTCAGGCATAATCTAAGCTAAAGTACCTTCCCTTATTTTTTTTTTAGTCATAATGTCATACTGCCATTTCTGATCAATTCTGGTATAAAGTTCTTCAAGGATGAGATTCCTTATCTCTAGAGGTTTCATCTTAAATGTCCATAAAATCTCTAACATTGCCTCTTCAATCTTATCTTTGTCTTCTCTGCTTAGTTTCTCAAATTTTATGAACTTAAAACCTACTAGACCTATTGTAATATTGATGTTTTGGCATATCTCATCCACCCTAGCTGGATGCCTATGTGTTTCCACTTTTAGTTTGATATTATCATCTATATCATACATTTCTTCATCATCATCCTCCTTCTCCAATACTAATTTTGTTAGAAAGTAAAGTCCACCAAGATAACTGAGAGGGGGGGGGAGTGAATCAGTTATCAGATAAATACAACTTTTATTAACTTCAATAGATTTTAACAATGTAAGCAATGTAATCAACAACCATAGAAAGATATACATGCACAATAATACAATGACACAAGATATGTTGACTAGGGAACCTCTTGATCAAAGAGTAAACCCCGGTGGGAATGATGCCCACAAAAGATGCACTAATATGAAAGTTCCTTGTGAGAGGATGGACTCTATTAGGAGTCTTATGAAATACATTCAGTACATATGAGTCCATGTTAGGAGACTTTGAATCCCTACTAAAAGATTCTAACTTTTTTAGGAGTTATGGAAGACAGAAGGACCCACTGCCCAAACATCTTTAGGTGTAAGATCACTGAACACACTATCCAACTAATCTTAGTATTACTCAATAGAATAATACCAAAATATTACTGATCTCAACAATTCAATACTCCTTCTCTGACTATGCCAAACCACACAAACTGCTTCTTCAGATCTCAATACTAGATCTCTATACTTCACATATCCTCTTCCAACAAGTATTGCACACTTCCGCAATTACTTTCAAATACAATTCAAAATTAATACTTCATATTCATATTACAACAAGGAAAACATTCCTTCCTTTATACCACACTCAAGTAATTACAAATGAGTCGGCATACAAATTACAAAATAAAAGTTTTCACACGTTACATAAAAATTACACAAAACTGTCGACTTCCAATTAAGATAATTCTTCACTCCTGTGACCTCAAATCTTGTGCTCACATCCACATCACCAAAATCATGTCTTCAAATACCTCATAACTGCACATGATCAAATTCAATCCCGATTAGGAGATATCATCTGATTTCCACAAACCGCTACTCAGGAACACTGCCTTAATACTGCTTCCACTGATTTCCTCATAACTACCATGACTAAATGAATTTATGTATGCACTCTTAACCAAAATCTTATAGAACATCATAGAGTAATTCCTCAACTCCACATAGCTTCATCTTCAGTATCCCAAGTGTGCTAACTCAAACACTGTCTGCTTCTCTGCTAATCATCAGTAGATCACTGTGTTGACATCAATGACAATCACAGTCATGAATGCAACAAGAACTACTATAGAATGGCTATGAATACTCCCCCATAGGACATATTCAACATTCATTCCTAAAAAAATTTCTTCTCATTTTCTTCTTGGGATGACTCAGCACAACTTTAGTTTGTACTTGTTTTATTTTACCCAACTCTTCCCCTTCTATTTTCTTTACTTGCATCTTTCTTTGGGGCTCGATAGCTGTGGCAGTTGAAGCTACCCTAGTCCTTGGTATAATTTCTATAGGAGGAGTGGGATTTTGTTTCTATAACTTCTTTTTACTAGGATCGGAAACTGATACCTTCTTGCCCTTCCTTTGAATTTCAGTTTCCTCCTCATCACTTCCTTCAGATTCACTAGATTTGTCTTCTCCCAGACCTTGTGTTATTTCAAGAGGTGCATTTTCCTCTTCATCTTCTCCTAGCATATTTTCTAGGTTCTTGACTATTCTCTTTCTCTCTCTCTCAAGGGTTACAAAATTTAACCCCATAGTTATTTTGCACTTTGCTTCTTCATAGTTTCCAAAGAATTTAGCTTTCCTATCAATCTCTTTTGCTAGAAAAGTAGTTATTGCTATTGATGTCTCATCTATATTAACCTCATAAGGTAATGGTCATAGCCATGCTACCCTAGGCATAACATCCTAAACATAAGTGTGGTTGGTATCCACTAGAAAGCATATGTCATTTTAGTTCTTATCTACTAGGGATGCAAGAATTCTACTTATTTTCCTCATCTTTTTCTTGAATTCAACAAAGTAGCTTTCCATAATGCTATCAAAATTATCTCCTAGCTACTGAATAAACTCATTGATTTGTTGAGTTACTAGTCAGTCCTTACTCCATACATCTCCTATGGTAGGAAAACTATTTTTCACATAGAAGAATAAACAAATGATCAGGGAACCGAACTTACACATAGAATTTTTAGCCTTCCTAATTGATGTTAGGTTCTCAGCAAGCTAGCTCAACTACAACTCGACAAGATCATAAGTATGATCTTTCTTTACCATCTTCCATGCTTGATCAAATGTGATGTAGGGAACACTATTTAACCTACTTGAGTGATAAAATTTGTGAGAAATAACTTTCACTGCAAAATATATCTCTAGATTTGTGATCATGGAGATTGTCATTCCTCTCATATTCCATATTGCATGTGTGTTTGTTTGAATTATTTATTTACTTTGGCATCTCATTATTTTCTTCCTAGAAAGAATAGGATAGTTAGTGACTTGGTGAATCATATCCTTGGTGATCTTAAATGGCCCATTCTCCAACCATATTTTCATGTCATGAATCTTCTCAAGATGATCTTAATCCATTCAACCTTGAAATTACACCAAAAATATAGGGCCCGCACTAACCCTTTCTCAACAATATGTTGATGCTCTACCTTCAACACTTTATTGATACATAACTTGTTGTAAGCCTCCCTCAGCTCATAACCACCAATCTCTCCAATTCTGCACATCTAACATGCACGTACATCATGTATCATCAAAACCCTTGGTGTAATCGATGAGAGGGCTCCCATGAGATCTCCCTTCACCGTGCTTTCCAGAACAGATTGGAATTTTGGCAGGTTACATGCATCACTCCTTAAAAATTGGACATTCAAAACTTCTTTCCCTTATTTCCTAACTGTTGCAGATGAGGTAGATGCCATATTTTGAAATTTAGGGTTCATATTATAAGTTCAAGTAGCTCGGTAATACCTTGTTTCAATAAGTCCTTCATGATGTTTGTCGATGGCATGCTGTAAAGATATTCACAAACTTAACTTAGCACAGATAGCTCTTCTTAGTTGCTTAGAAATCACTCTATAAACTCTCAAATCACTAGGTGAAATGAGAATGAATGGTAATTTATTACTTTATAGACTCAAATGGTAACTTTTAGGGCTTCATTAAATGATCCATACACTTTGTAGGTGAATACAGTTGTCTTGGGATTCACACAAAAACTTGGTTATCATGTACTCATACTTCATTAAAACCATGACTTGGTCAATATTACCATTTAGTTCAACTTGATACATATGACATCTCTGTTAGGAATAGTCCCAAGAGATAACTAAGAGGGGGGGGTGGGGGGGGGGGGGTGAATCAGTTATCTACAAGTTTCAATTCTCTATCCAATTAAGTATACTTAAACTTAAAGCATAAACACAATGAAAGAACACTTGAACACAACACCAATATTTTGGTTACAGGGAAACCTAAATAAGTAAAAACCCCAGTGGGTATTGACACCCACTAATATTCTATACTAGTGTATTATGATCCTTGTTAGAAGATCCTTAACCTTGTTAGGAGTTTCTTTACAATATATTTAGTATAGTAGACCTAGTCAAGGGTTGGACCCCATTAGGAGTCTTTTACAATAGTCCTTGTTAGGGGAGAGGATGCACTGTTTGAGAGCACACTACTCAAAGGGGTGAAGGCTACAACCTTCTAAATAATAGATACATACTATATCTAGATCTTGGTGAACTACACTTAGATCTACTATCTGGCTTAGTTCCAATGTCTAGCACAAACACTTTACTTGGTCATATAGACCTTCTTCTGATGGCTCAACACTTCACACACTTTGATCTACTCTTCATAATCAACTATGAACCACACTCTAGCAATCACAAATGACTACCTATAAATATCTTTCCTCTAAATGATATAATCAAGTTGGACTATTAGAACCACCTTGAAATAATAATAGAGAAACCATAACAAACTCCAATAATAATTCAGTTGGCTCTACTAAGCACACAACACATTCTGGGATCTATCCAATAAGACAATTGTAGATGCATGCTACACACTGTCGGCTCTACCAAAATAACTATATCTTTCTCCTCAAGATGAATTACTTCATGCACTCTTAACTAAACATCACTAACTCTTCTCCAAGCTTAAATCCAAGGGTGCATACTGAAATGATAGATGCAACTCCAGAACCAATATAATCTCTGTCGGCTCTTCTGAACAAACACATGAAACTACTACAAGTGAATAGAGACTATATAACTTCACTTCTACTAATCATCAGACTCTGCATCCTTGAATGTAACATAACTAACATGTCTTCATCATATATCAAAGTGCATAAGGCTCCATGATAACTGTACGAACAATTGTACACAGAACACTGCCTGTTACTCTGTTAGGAACACTGCTGACACAAGCTACTATATAACTATTTGTACTAATAGTTAACCTCTGCACCCATGATATCATATTGATAACATATCCATGCTACATATATTGAAAGCTTACTACATAATTCTTCCATACATGCTACTTACCATATGTTTTCATCAATGAAAAACATACAATCAGTACTGGCCTGCTGGCAAATCTCCAACAATCTCCCACTTTGACATTGATGGAAACATATGGAATGAAAAACTTCACCAATCCAAATGAATAATTCTTTTATAACATTCTCCATTTCCTCTTCAAGACTCCCCCAAAGATGATTCCTCCATCTACTACAATATTCTTCAACATTCTCCATTTCCTCAACTGAACTGTTGTCATAACTGAATACTACTCCCCCTTAGTATATTACTCCTTTTGGTTCTATTTTTCATGACTATATATTACTCCCCCTTTGACATCAATGGAAAAGGGAACCAAATAGTTTAAGCATCGATACTACTCTAGAAGTAGAGTAGTCAATCATCTATCAATCCCTGAGGACTGATGCTTTTCCTTCTTTCTTCTAAGAAGAATCAACAAACTCCTCCCTGAGATAATCAAAAGTATCCTTAGGCAAGGGCTTTGTGAATATGTCTGCTAACTAATCTTTAGTAGTTACATAGTCCACCTTGACTTCTTTCTCTACCACTTTCTCTCTTAGGAAGTGATACTTGATCTCAATGTGCTTTGTCTTTGCATGCATCATAGGGTTCTTTGACATGTTGATAGTGCTAGTGTTATCACAGTGAATAACAATAGGATAATCAATCTGAATTCCAAAATCCTTTATCATCTGCTTGATCCAAAAAATTGTAGAACAATTCAAGGCTATTGCAACATACTTCACTTCTACTATTGATTGAGAAATACAATTATGTTTCTTTCTTGTCCAAGTGACAAGTCTATCACCAAGAAACACTACTCCACCTGATGTACTCTTTCTATCATCAACACATCTTGCCCAATCTGCATAAGTGTACACATGAATCTCAACATTTTCTAAATTAGGATACCATAGACCATAGTCTATAGTGCCTTTCAAATATCTAAATATCCTTTTTACTGTCATGAGGTGAATTTATTTAGGCTCTGCTACAAATCTTCCAACTATGCCAACTGCATTAGAAATATCTGGTCTAATCTGAGTAAGATAAATAAGTTTGCTAATCATAGACTTGTACAATGTTATATCTACTATTGGTGAGTCATCTTCTTTTGTAAGCTTGCATCCAATTATCATAGGTGTCTCTACTAGCTTACAATCATCCATATTGAATTTCTTCAATATCTCTTTCACATACTTTGACTGATTAATGAAAATTCCTTTCTCTCTGTTGTACATTCAATCCCAAAAAGTATTTGATAAGTCCAATCATGCTCATCTCAAATTCACTTTGCATCTCTTTAGAAAATTTAGTACTGAGTTTTTCATTACCTCCAAAGATAATGTCATCAACTGATGTAGGAGCATCCTGGGTGTAAGAGCAATCTTGCATCACCCAAAAATATTTATGGTTTCTTTTCAATAAGGGCTATCTTGTGTAGAGCTACTATTTTTGGAAATTTACTATTTTTAGTAAGTTTTCCATTCAAGCTCACAATGGTCTATTTTCTTCTTTGGAGGTTCATTTTGGTCATATTAGCTTGCTAGTAAAGTTTCATTGATAGATCAAGTCTAGCTTTGTAGATATTCAAGATTTTCGGTATTGGTAGCAGGGTACAAAAACTTTGAACTTAGTTTTGAAGGCTTTAGAGGCCTTTGATGAGGTCAAAAATTTGATTAATTTAAGCTTACTTGATTCAAATGTTGTAGAGCATTTTTTTCCCTTTCCGAAATGGGGTTATAAGAGTCAATCAGGTCAATGGGTGATGACTTATGGTCTCCGGAAGTTGGGTCACCTAAAATGGCAGAAAATGATTTTCCTTCAAAATTTTTGTTTGGGTTTCAAAAGTTATTTTGAGCCAACTTTGATGTAATAACTTGTAAAATAAGATAATTCTAATTTTGGTCAGCCTTATTGGCTAAAATTTTGGAACCTTCCCAGGCGGTGGAAAATTACCTATATAAGGAAGGTTGTAGTGTTGTCTAGGGTAGTTTGGAGCAGTTCTAGGTAGATCTGGGTAATGATTCGAGGCTTTTTCCTACAAAATATTGTGAAGGGAATGCCCATGTGGCTTTGCATATTGTAATTCTAAAATTTTTAATTCCACATTTGTGGAGATAATAAGAAGCCCATTTTCTATTCTTGCAAATTGTTGTTGTTTCTCTATTTCTGTTATGTGTTTGTGGTATTAAGGGGAGCACCCTTCATCATCAACAAATATAGATACAAGTAGTAGTCCTTTAGATGTCTCTCTTATGAATAGGTTACAATCTAATGCTCCTTTCTTGAATCTAATATTTTTTAGATATCCATCAAGTCTCTCATACCAAGCTTTAGGGGCTTGCTTAAGTTCATAGAGGGATTTCTTCAATCTACATACCATATCATGTCTATCTGATAGAGTAAATCCTTATGGCTTCTCAATATTTACTTCTTCTTTTAATTCACCATTTAGGAATACTGACTTGACATCCATCTGATAAAATTTGAAGTTTTTGAATGTTACATAAGCTAGAAACAACTTAATAGCTTCTAATCTGCTCACTAGTGAAAATGTGTCTAAATAATCAATGCCTTCTCTTTTTGCATATCCCTTACATACTAACCTTGCTTTATTTCTTACTATTGTACCATATTCATTCATCTTGTTTCTAAATATCCACTTTTTTCCAATCACATTCTTATCACTAGGTCTTGGGACCAGTTCCCAAGTGTCATTCTTAATAATTTGATCAAGTTCTTCTTTCATAGCATCATGCCAATCTAAATCATTACATGCATCTTCAACACTTAAGGGTTCAATCTGAGATAGTAAGCATACCACCTCATTGCTAGCTGAGTTCTTTTCTTGTGATCTTGTTAAGAATTTTCCACTCTGATCTCCAATGATGTCTTTCTTGGAATGGTTTCTAGATGTAAAATTTAGAACTTTAGGTGATATTGTCTCATCTTCCTTAGGAGTTTCTTCTTCACTTGTCTCAGGGTCACTGAATAACACATCAATACTATCAAATATTTCTTCAATAACTATCTCACTAGTGCAGGGTCTGGGTTCTTCTTCAATCATTCATGAGTAATCATGATATCTTTCTTGAATCATAAACTTTTCATCAATCTTAACATGAACACTTTCAATGATCTTTTTCAATCTTAAATTGAAACATCTATAAGCTTTACTTTTAGTAGAGTAACCAAGGAAAATACCTTCATCACTTCTTGCATCAAACTTTCCCACTGCTTCATCTCTCTTGATGTAGCACTTTCTTCCAAATATTCTGAAGTATTTTACTATGGGAACATTACCAAACCATAGCTCATATGGTGTTTTGTCTGCACCAAGCCTTAATTGAATTCTATTGATGGTATAGACTACTGTATTGACTGCATCTCTCCAATAGGTGTGTGAAACTTTTCCTTCAATCATGATGGTGCATGTTGTATCAAGGATGATCCTATTCCTTCTCTCTGCAATTCCATTTTGTTGAGGGATTCTAGGTGCACTCAACTACCTCTTGAAGCCATGTTCTTCACAGTACTCATAGAATCTGTCAGAGGTGAATTCTCCTCCTCTATCCGATCTCAAACATTTTATCTTTAGTCCAGATTCATTCTCAACCTTAGCTTTGAATATATTGAACTTCTCAAATGCTTCTGACTTGTCTTTCAAGAATGTAACCCACATCATTCTAGTATGGTCATCAACAAATAAAATGAAATACCTTTCACCATAGTATGATCTTGTTTGAGTTGGTCCACATAGGTCTGTATGAATCAGATCCAACTTGTTCTCTGTTGAATTGAGCTTTCTCCTGAATGAGTTTCTCACATGCTTTCCCATCACACATTCCCTCCATATAGTATCAATTGGCTTTACTATGCAAGGTAGATCTCTTACTGCCTTTACATTGCTTATCTTTACTATGTTATAAAAATTGATATGACATAGTCTTTTATGCCACAACCAACTGTCATCTACTTTAGCAACAAAACAACTTGCTTTTGGATTAAGCTGAAAAATATTACCTTTAAGTCTTTGATCTTGATGCAATTATTTATCCTTCTTTGTTGTTAATGATACACTTGTTTCCATTGAATTCTAATCTGTAACCTTTGTCAAGTAACTGCCCAACACTTAGCAGGTTATGTTTTAAACCATTGACATAAAGAACATCATCAGTACTATTCTTTCCATCCAAGGTGATGGATCCTCTACCAATGATGGGTTTAGGAGTGTTATCTCCAAATTTGACCATTCCACCATTGTATTTGTCCAGATGAACAAATCTATCTTTATCACCTATCATGTGATGTGAACAACCACTATCTATAATCCAGTCTGTCCTTATATCAGCTTGTGAAATCAATGCTAGCTCTTGTTTCTCTTTCTCATCTTCATGATCTGTCTTGTTGTTCATTTTCTCTATGATAGAAATAAATCCAATTTCTTCTTCAGTTGAATCATCATCTGAAACTCCATCTCTAGCATAGTAACATTCCTTAGAGTATTTAGACTTTTAGTCATTTTTGAACTTTCTAGCTCTTAAGGGACATTTAGATGCAAAGTGATCAATCTTATTACATGAAAAGCATTTAAATGGAAACTGATCTTCATATTTTTCTTTTTCTTTCTTTTCTCTTTTGACAATCATAGAAATGAAATCATCTAGTGTTTTCTCTTCATCATCATCATCAAAATTACCAGAAGTGTTTGCAGATTTCTTACCATGAACTGTTGCTTTGAAGGTTGTCTCACATTTAGGTTTTATCTTTAATCTTTTAATCTCAAAAGAGAATAAAATTCTCTCTCTTGAAATTTGATGTAAGATACATGGTCTCATCAAGGATGTTGATCTTGTTTTCATATTATGGAGTGAGGGTAGTCATAAATTTGTCCATGATATCTTCCTCTAAGATCTCTCTACCATTGTTCCTGATTCCAACAACTGCTTCATTGATCCTTTGATTGTAAGCTCTAATGTTTTCTTCCGGTAGCATATCTAATGCATTGTATATTTTCTTCCAAGTTTTTCTGTGTGCATCCTTTTCTTGTTTGTCTCCTTCAAATATGTCTTCTAGGTACTTCCATATTTTGTGGGCTATATCTACTTTCTTTATTTCTAAAAATTCCCTATCAAATAGGGAACTAATAAGGGCTTCTTTGGCTATTGCATTCTAATGAAATAATTTGTTTTTCTTATCAGTAGCATCATCATTTGCAAGGTCTTCTAAAGTAGGGATCTTGACTGCTTTGATAGTCACATCAAAAACTTCAAAAGTAATGCATTGCAAATGAGTCACCATCTTGTTCTTCCAATCAAGATAATTCTCTCTATCAAACTTAGGACTTTCTTTTCTAAAGAATGCCATCTAATCAACCTCAAGCTATTAAACTTTCTCTCTGAGGCACTTGGCTTTGATACCAATTGTTAGGAATAGTCCCAAGAGATAACTGAGAGGGGGGGGGTGAATCAGTTATCTACAAGTTTCAATTATTTATCCAATTAAGTATACTTAAACATAAAGCATAAACACAATGAAAGAACACTTGAACACAACACCAATATTTTTGTTATAGGAAAACCCAAATAGGTAAAAACCTTGGTGGGAATTGACACCCACTAATATTATGCACTAGTGTATTATGATCCTTGTTAGAAGATCCTTAACCCTGTTAGGAGTTTCTTTACAATATATTTAGTACAATAGACCTGGTCAAGGGTCAGACCCTGTTATGAGTCTTTTACAATAGTCCCTATTAGGGGAGAGGATGCATAGTCTGAGAGCACACTGCTCAAAGGGGCAAAGGCTACAACCTTCTGAATAATAGATACACACTATGTCTAGATCTTGGTGAGCTGCACTTAGACCTGATGTCTAGATCAGTTCCAATGTATATCACAAACTCTTTAATTGGTCACATAGACCTTCATCTGATGGCTCAACACTTCACACACTCTACTCTGCTCTTCACAATCAACTATGAACCACACTCTAGCAATCACAAATGATTGCCTATAAATATCTTTCCTCTAAATGATATAATCAAGTCGGCCTGTTAGAACCACCTTGAAATCATAATAGAGAAACTATAAAAAACTCCAATAATAATTTAGTCAGCTCTACTAAGCACGCAACACATTTTGGGATCTGTCCAATAAGATAATTGTAGACGCACACTACACACTATTGGCTCTACCAAAATAACTGTATCTTTCTCCTCAAGCTGAATTAATTCATGCACTCTTAGCTGAACATCACTAACACTTCTCCGAGATTAAATCCAAGGGCACATACCAAAATAATAGGTGCAACTCTAGAACCAATATAATCTATGTTGGCTCTTCTGAACAAACACATGAAACTATTATAGGTGAATAGCAACTGCATAACTTCACTTCTACTAACCATCAGACTTTGTGTCCATGAATGTAACATCACTAACATGTCTTCATCATATATCGAAGTGTGTAAGGTTACATGATAACTGTATAGACAACTATAAATAGAACATTAGTTGTTACTCTGTCAGGAACACTGCTAACATAAGCTACTATATAACTGTCTATACTAATAGTTAACCTCTGTGCCCATGATATCATGTTGATAACATGTCCATGCTACATATACTAAAATCTTACTACATAAGTCTTCCATGCATGCTACTTACCATATGTTTTCATCAATGACAAACATACGGTCAGTACTAGCCTATTGGTAAATCTCCAACAATCTCATCTATTATAGGATCTTGACACACATTGAGTGACTCAGTTACTATAGACTTAAATATTGATATTCGACATCAAATATGCAATATAACTATTTTCTCAAATCTATCCTAATGCATCTTATTTCATGCAAATATGGCCTTTAACATATCAAATGTCAGGAACAAGTGTAAAATATAAAGCTAGAAAATTTAGTTCCTCACATACCTTCTTTTCTTAGTTATAAGTAGTGTAATCATCTGATCCATTGGATTGGGTGACCTCATGTTCACTAGATCCACTACTACTTGCTTCCTCTTTATTTTTCCATGTCTTATTCATCTGATTCCTTATCTGTTCAACAGTTTCTTCATTTATGAATTGTTCATTGCTCGGTGCATGTTCTCTGTAGTCTCTTTTTATGTGACCAATCTTGTGGCATTTGTAACAGACAAAACTTCTACTCATCCAACTCTTGGATTTACCTCTAAAATGTGTCCTCACACATTTTTCTCCAATATGACCATATTCTCCACAATAATGATAACTATACCATGCGTTGTAATCCAAATTGAATGTGCTACCTTTCCTAGGTGCTTTATTCTACTTATTGGATGTCCACTTAGCATTGGATCTACATTCTTGTGCTCTATGACCATATTTATGATAGTTAAAATAATGTCCATTGAATTTTGGTTTAGGATTGGACTAACCATTCTTGCTTTTTCATATTTTTGTTGTGTGTCCTAGCTTTACACAATGGTGGCATGTAGGTTTTTTTCTCTTTAACTTTGCATTCCTCTGCTCTCCATTCTTTGATGATTCACCTTCTTCAGTGGATGATAGGTTCTCATCATGTCCAAGTCCATAAGTATCACTAGATCTTCTTGGTGACCTCAATAGTTCTTCAAAGTATTTCATAGCTTCATTTGGCTTGTTCATCCTTTCATTAATTTCTTTTTAAGATCTCAATTCATTCTTTAGTTAACTATTCTCTGATCTCATATTTTTTATTTCCATATCTTTCCTAATCAACTCTTGATTGGAAAGTAGCAGTTGATTTACCATGTCCAATTGATTTTTTGTCAGCCTTTTCATATCACATGTCCTTTTATCAAGTATTATGGACATTTTTCTTTTGTCTTCTTCTACCATTGTCTTGTCTTCTTCAGCTTTCTTTTTCTGTTCAATTATTTCACATAGTCTTACTGGTTGAATTTCTTGTTCTCTCTTTAGACTTCTGACATCTTCATTCAATATGTTGTTTCTTTCTAACATATCTACTATAGATGTATCACTTTTAGTGGATTTTTCATTTTCAAATAGACCTTTAGTATCTTCTTCTTGATATTGTGTTTCATTCAGTTGAATTTTGAATTTTTTCCTTCTCCTTAAGGATTTCTTTAATTCTCCTCTAGCTGCTTCAAGCTGGTGTAATGCAAGATGAATGTCAATCTTTTGATTCTCTATAATCTTTCCCAACTTATAAACCTCCATCTCCAAGACCTTAACTCTGAAGTGATTAGAATCCTTTTAAGAGACCTAACTTCTTATACCAATTGTTGGAAATCTAATATGGGAAAGTGAGATACTAAGAGGGGGGGTGAATTAGATATCTCCAATAATTCACTTCTTTAAACTAATTCAACTTGCATATCATAAACATGAATTTCAATATTGAAATAGATCTAACATTCTAACTTCATCCATCAAATAAAACACATAACACATAAATTTTGGTTACCTAGAAACCCTTGAAAGGTAAAGCTAGGGTGGGGATGACACCCACAAATTTTCACTACTGCAATATAATTTTTTCCTATTAGGGCTAAAATGTTTGATCACTTCAAATGATCTATCCTATGAGGGGTCTTCCCCATTGAGAGCTTATAGAACTATAAAATCTACCTTGATTAAAGGATTTGAAACTTATAGCTAAGTAAGCACTTAGTTAAGATATTTATGAAATCTTGTTAGGACTACTCTATTAAGAAATTTACCCTAATTCACTTGCTAACATGTATCGGTTCCTGAGCCTTTAGTTTTCACTAAAAATGTTGATTACAGATCTCTTGTTGTGGTCCCACAACCACGTTCCCCTAATGGCCCTTATGGCCTCAAGGGGTCCCCCTCTTGCTTTCTACTTGTCTTACTTTTTGTTGTTTTTAGGGTTTTTGTCCTTAGTTTTTTTAGTTTTTGGCCTTTTCGGCCTTGTCGCCCTTTTGCACTTTTAGATGTTTGAAAGTGTGAAAGGCCCAGTGGAGAAAGTAGTGCATCTTCGATTCTTTCAGCCCTCACCATTTTTAGACCTTTCGGAGGTCCACAACCCCGCAAGTCTGACTCTTGCAGGAGTCAACCTTTCAAGTTTATCGGCCTTTTGGAGGTCTGCACCCCTAAAATGACTGAAAGGCCAGCTTCTTGGGGTGCTTACATCAACTACCCAAGAAGCCTATAAAAGGTGTGGAGGGTTTTTTAACCTTCACTTTTATGGCCTCTCACCGTTCCAGAGCTTTCAATTGCGCACTTTCACTCCTTGCTTGTGGTCTCACTTTTCTTGTCATCCTCAAGTCTTCGGTGTTTGTTCTAGGTTTGTCATCCTTTCTTGTCCTTTTTCCTTCATTTTCTTTCATTTTTTCTTCACTTTTGGTCTTTAGGTTAGCTCTTTAGGTTTGTCGGCTTGTTGGCCCTATCTTTTAGTGTCTAGGGTTTTTTTATGTAAGTCAGCCTTTTTGGCCATAGGGATCATCAAGGTAGTCACCTTGCATCCCTTAGTGAGTTTGTGGTCAAACTCACCATCAGACTCACTTTTCAAGTCTGACTATAAACCCTAGTTTTAGACCTTCGAGGTCTAAATCTTTTGGAGCACCCGTAAATCGACAATCTCTAAGTGTTAGCACCTTTTCAGTGTTTCAGTGTTGTTGCACAATGAAACATTATGCACCTTTGAAAATGTCAAAATGGACCTTTCCTTATGCTCCTTTCTTTCAGCACTTTCAGCCATGTTGGCCTTTTCGCACATCGAAGATCTTTTAGTCCCCAAATCACCAATTCTTTCAAGATAAGAACCCCTCCTCAGCCTTTCAGCCTTTTCAGATGTGTCAGCCTTTTTGGCCTTCAGGGTTTTCTCACCTCTGATTTTTTGAAAGCTCTTTGAACATGGTAGTAAGGCCTCTTTCGGTGGTTTTGACCTTTTTGGCCTTTCGGAGATGTGACACCCCCTATGGTCTGAAAGGTCAAAAATTCCTTTTCTGACCCATTTGAACTTGAAAATTAGTAATATACTTTATTTTTGGATTTTTTCCTCTCATCATGTTATTGATCTATGTTTCATCCTCTCTGTAGGTATGGCTAAGAAGATAGTAGCATTACCAGCAATGAAGTATCAATTCAAAGGATACCATCCACTGTCCAAGGTGATTGACTTGCACGTAGGGATAACTAATATAGATATTAGGAATGTGAGTTTGAATGAGTACCTGAATAAGTGTGCTTAGCTAGTGGGCCATTCAAAGGACTGTACTTCATTAGTCCACTGCTCTCTGGTGAATGCGGTAGTGCACCCAGTCTCCATCGAGTTAGCGGAACTAATCAACACACTGGCTAATAACTGTGTGCCAGATGAGCGCATGGTCAAGAATAGTATTGGAGAAGTAGTCTTGGACCTGAGGTCTGACAACATTGAATATTTTTTCCATCTTCCCAAAGGGGTAGATAAATTCTTTAATTTCAATATCAACAAAGGGATGGAGTTTTACAAAAATGACACACAAAGGGCTAATAACAAAGTCAATAATGAGTACTTGATAAAGCCATTGCCCAAGAATAGATTGGATAGAATTGATATGAGGAGGTGCTATATGAAATAAGATATCTAGACCGCTATAACAATGATAAGTAGATTGTATGGTCTACCTAAGTACCATCAACTAGAGCCTTGGATGATCTTTCTGATCCAAAAAATAAAAGAGAGGTAGGCAAGGTTTGATTGGGCGGCTATTCTAAGTGACCAGCTAGATGAACAACTGATTTGGGTGAAGACAGACCCCCACTTCTACATGACATCCTATGTCATGTACTTACTAGCTGCTAGGGTAGTATATCCTAGATTGACCAAAGTTGGAAACATTAGAGAACAAAACACATGGCCATTCACTTTGTATCCTCAATTGGTGAGGAAATATTTCTTCGCACACAATAGTCCAAAGTTCAGAATATTTAATGACACCTTCATTTTTGCAATCATATGCTCCATTGAGGGTGACTATGCTAAGAGGTTATCAACAGAAGTAGTGGCTAAGGTAAAGGCCATTGGGGCTTTTTATATACAATTCTAGACATTCACATACATTTGGGTGGCAGGAAGCACCTTAGCACCCAAGATGCTCCCAAGGTACCCATCTAACAAGGTAGTTCTACTAGAGATAGCAAGGAAGTTGTTTGATGCCCATGACCATATCAAGCACAAGAAGAAACATTGATGGGACTTTCCTATTTCCATCAACCCCCACTATGTACCTAACATGAAAGTTTGCAAGTCATTGACTAGAGAATGGGATGAATTCCCATTGGAAACCTACAATTTGGTGAGGCCTCACTTTGACCCCATTGGTACCTATAGCCACATAATGGGAAGACACTATGTTCATGAGTTGCATATTGAAGACCATTGGGCCAATTATGTAGATGATTATGAGGTAAGATTCTGTAACTATTGCTAGTTGAGTCTAGAGCTGGCACACAGTGCACTGTTGTTGAAGATTCCGCAGAAGGTGGTAGATGTTGATTCGGATAAAGTTTTTGATTCTAAATACAATATAGACAAGGTGTTTGCAAGGGCCATCCTGAATGTGGAGGTAGATCGAGATGAGAATGATAGCATGGATTTTAGATCCTAACATGTGATTAAGCTAATGAAGTCTTGGATTTCTCATCCTTTTCCCATGCAGCCACTCCCCATGAAGAAACTCCCAGAGAAACCCTCTCAAGAAAAGAAGAAGAAGGGAGAAAAGATACTGAAACCATAGTTCAAAGGGGTTTCCCCTCTAAAGCTAGAAACTGTGTATCAACATGAGCATCCCACCACATATGGTCCATCCATGCACTCCAAGAAGGTGAAAAATAGGATGACCAAAAGCATTGCACCATAAGAGGCACCTTCACTTAGTGACCAAGACTCTCCAAGCTCAGCGAAGAGTACAAAATTCAAGATCATAGGGCCCAAGTCATCTAGAGTGATCAAGGGTCATGTGTACAAGAGTAAGAGAGGCTCAATGCCCACACATATGGATACCCTGGTGGAGGATGATGAAGATGATTTGGATGAAGTTCCCCTCAGTAGGAGGACCCAGTCTGTGGGATTCTTAAAGAAAAGAAGGATAACAAAGGATGATCCTAAGGATGATGAAGGGGCTACATAGGGAGAGACAATAAATATAGATGCCCTCGGTGATGATGAATTCAACATCATAGATTTTGTGGGGTTGCATGGTTTTAAGGAATCTAAGCAACAATCCCCTATGCAATTCACTAGTCTTTTTAGTGGCATGGGAGAGGATCTACAACAGGTACCTCAAGGAAAAAATGATGTTGAGATGACCGAGGACCAAGGAGAAATGAGGGAACCAAAAAAGGACTCTTCTATTCGGGTCACCTCAGAGGAAGGAGTAAGTACATAGGTACCATTGGTTTCATCTTTTCTACCCCTGCCTCCACCTTATCCTTCCACTACTCCTACCATTCCATTTCAAGAGCCTCCCACTACTCCACTTTCCACTCCCATATAGAATAATTTGTTGCCTTAGTAACCTTCTTCATCCCATGTTCCCCTCTCGACTCTGGCTCCACCAACCCATTCAACCACTCCCCTTATGTCTCCTATGCCTCCCCCACTCAATATTCCTCCCCAAGTTCACATTGAATCAGTGCCCCAAAGCTCGCAGGAGCTTGAGAAAGAAGCAGAAGTCACTAGCGGAGGGAAAATGGAAGAAATTCATGTAGGATTCGAGGAGCCAGATGACAAGGGAGAGTCACAGGTGGAAGAGGAACCACATACTGAAGAAGATAAGCCATAAAAATATACTGAGGAGAAAATGGCTAATGAGAAGCAAACCACTGATGAGGGATAACATGAACATGACGTTGGGAATGAGCAAGAAATGACAGAAGAGGAAGAAACTCAAGAGAAAATAAGGACAAAACATTTAGCAACCTCTTCTACATTGGCTGCTCCCTATGAGCCATTCAATGCATTCTCAAAGCCCACATGGTTTACCAAAGAAGTGTACCTAAGGGTTAGAGTATACACTGATGATGAGGTTGATAGGACCACGCTAGGGCATGCTTTCCACCAAATAACACCGGTTCCCCAAGCAAGGAGAATGTCTTATGTAACACAAGACCAATCAGGGAGGTGGAAAGCATGGGTGGTTGTTCCTACAATGGATTTTGGTGTAAATGAGATCACTCCAGATGATTATGTGTTGGAGGAAGTAGACTTCAGGGAACCAACTAGGGAAGGTAGCAAAACCTTGGCTACTTTGGGCTTGAAGCATGCTCTAGGCTTCATGAATAAAGATGAAGAAAGGATAAAAGCTCTGGAAGAGAAAAATGAAGCTATGAAGAAATTTATTCTAAAGACAGCAGGTCCAATTGACCCTAATAACCTCAAAGCCTCATTACAGGCAATTTTGGAGAAGGAGGATATAGACATAGATGTCCACATTCTTTTGTATAGGCTTTTGCTGAGTGGATGCTAGATCTTCAGCAGTTCGCTACCTTATCTCTTAGGAGGATCCTAAGGCCCTTCTAGAACATTTTGGCAGGAATAACTTCTTTAGTGGAGATCATGAGTGAAGAAAATGGTGTAGAAGAGACCATCCTCAATAGGCAAAAAGTGTTGGATGAGCTAACAATGATAAGAAAGCAATGCTTCCAAGTTTTGATGAAGATTTATGAAGGGGCAGAATTGGATAATTTTAAAGAATGGATCCAAGACATAGAAGCGGCATTGGCCATATTTGAAAAGATTCTCAAGAGGTTGAATAAGAGAAGGGATGATAGCATGCTTTTTGCAAAAGAACTGTAGGAATTCTTTTGAAGGCTTGGATCTAGATTTTTTTGATGAAGATGATGATAAAACTATGCACTCAGTAAATGACATCATCAATTAGTATCTAGGCATATTCTAAGGGGTGAAGTCTAAAGAAGACCTCCAACAGATGTTCTACCAAAAGGAGGAAATTCAAAAAATGCTATCTAAAGAGGAAGAAATAAAGGCTTTTACAAAAGAATTGATTGACTTTAGAGATAGGTAGAAAGAGATCCTTCAAGGGATCAAGATGTTAGACTTTGATGAGGTGTTGGAGATAGTGGATAGGGTCAAGAAAGCACATCCAAAAGTGTCTCCTAGTCAATGAGCCTCCAGTTCAAAATCTGCCAAGTTTTGTGTACAGGAAATTTAGTTTGGACACTTAGTCAATTTTGCAGTGCCTAATTTTTGGCATTTCAGCCATATGGAATTTTCGGCCACCTACAAGTCCGATAGGTCTAACAAGTCTAAAATTTTGGAGATAAGGGACTTGGTACTTAGTCAATTTTGGGTCATGATTTTTTTGAACCAACTGTCAGGATTTGGACTTTTTTGGCACGTCCAAAAGTTAACTTTAGTTATCTCTAAGATCATTTTTCAGTCATTTGGGCTTCCTTCTTTAGGTCATTTGTGCATGATTTTGGGGTCTCTTTCAGTTAGGTCTATGTGGAGAAGCCAGAGCAAAAGATCAAGGGTGAAAACATGAAGATTATCCAGTGCATGCACAAGTTCCAGCACCATTTTTGAGTTATTTAATGCCTGATTTATTCAAATCTTTGTAATGCACAAGGATTAATTCCATGCTAGGATAGCGTAGCTAAGATTTAGAAGTAGTTTCTTTAATGCAAGCTTTAGTTTAGATTTACTTTCAAGTTTTAGTTGCAGCGAAACCCTAGCTGCAAAAATAAGAACAAAGCTCTATAAATTGTAATAAAATGATGTAATGAGGGTCGACTTGATGATTAATACAACAAATACAATTGGTGCTTCATTAATGGTGTGATTTATCTTCTATCTATGCAAAATTTGTGAATGTGTGGTTTGCTCATTCTTTATTTCAAAAACCCAATTGGTTGTTTAATGATTTTAAGTCTGCGATTTTTAGTTTGGTGTTTGCTAGTATTACATTGTTGTGTTGTGACAAATTTATTGAGAATATTATCCTTTGGTGCTTGAAGATTAACTTGTCTCACATGTGCACACATCTAGGGTGGCTTCATGATTTGATGAGTTTTGACTTATCACACGTCTACATTTGTTTGATTCCATTGATGATTGCATCCATTCGGTTGAAGATTGTGACATAATATAATCTCTATTTTGTGGGTTTCTTCATCTTCTTGGTTATTTAATTTGCATGGTGATGTGATGCTAGCATACGTCTGTTAGATTTCTTTCTATCAATTTCTTTCAAATCTCTTGTTACTTTACATTTTTTAACCCTCTTTGCAAGTTTCTTTCAGTAGATTAATTAAATTAGCATTGCTTTCATTCTTAAATCTGAAAATCATGGCAAAAAAGAGATATCTTGGTTTCCTAAAGTTTGTTTTGAAATTTCCCTTGAGAGAAGAACCAGCAAAGGCCTCCTTGTTAAAAAATTCACATTTTTCTTTCATTGAGCTATCCAAGAGGTTGAGACCCAGCCAGAAGGAACCTTGAGATTGATTCCATCAATCTTCCAAGAGGGGCAGTTGCTCGCACAAATTCCTAGTCATTGTCTTTGGGTAAAAATGACACACAAAAGAAGTGGCGCTAGAAGGAGGGCCCTCAAAAGGGACACCCTAGAATATCAGATCATTCTCTCTTGAGAGATTTCAATGAGTCCTTAGATCTTCACCCAACAAAGGGGAGTCCCTTGAACTTACAGAGTTTCATAGACCTCGCAGCAGAAAAACAAAGCATGGAGAGGATACTTTGGATCATCCAAATCTTCCTCCAATTCCAACCATTTTTGCCCCACCTGCTGCTCCTCCACCACTGACCCCAATGGAATTTTTTGCAAATGCTCAAAGTTCACCATTGAATTTGTAGGGATAGCTCCATTAGCTGCCCAAGAATCCTGAGAAATTTTGCCCATGGTTCATCTATGGATAATCTAGGACAGCGGAAGAACACGTCCGAGCATTCAAGGAATTATGCAATCGGAAGGAGATTGTATTGGAAAGTTATCTATACTAAAGTATATGAATTGATATAGTGTTGTCATTATGGAAACAAATTCATAGAGCAGTTTGGAATCATCGCACTTAGTGTAAAGATCAAAATTCAATTAAGTGTTGAAGACTAGACAATGTACAGAGTTCCTGCAGCTCAGAGCATCAGTGCATGTGTATACAGATGAATTATAGTATGCACCCTGGAATTTAAGTTTGTTAAAATATACTTATGCTTAGTCTATGAGCGCATAAGTAGATATGCAAAGATGTGAAAGTTATAGTCAGTTGAAGTTACACAACCAGTGTTTGCCAGCAAAGAACAGAGCATAGAGCCAACAATTAGCATTTTGGTTTGTGATTATAATTTAATGTTGTAAAGGCTATGTTCCCATTGTATTTAGGATGCCAACATGTTTATATGTATAATTGTAAGCATGCTTAAGCCAATTCATTTGGAAGCATTGTTTATAATTAGTTATAGGGTCGACCTAACTATTTTGTTTATATGAGTGTATACATATAAGATGTGCCCATTGTATTCAGTATGGAAGTTGTAATAGAGTTTTGATAAGCAGAGTAGAGGTATGCAAAGACAACATAAGATGTATTAGAGATTTGATAGAGGTCAAAGCATTAGTGCACCAAAGGAACTGATCTGACAAGCAGTGTCACAGTGAACAGTTCACCTATAGATATACTGTGTATCTGAAATCAAAAGGTTGTAGCCTTCACCATTTGAGTAGTGAGCTCTAGGATAGTAAGTCCAGTCCTCTAATAGGGATAATTGTTAAAGACTCCTAACAGGGTCCAACCCTTAACAAGGTCTACTATAGTTAAAGCATTATAAAGCTACTCCTAATAGGGTAAAGGATCTTCTAACAAGGATCACAAAAGACTAGTATAGAATATTAGTGGGTATCAAGTCCCACCAGGGTTTTTTCCTATTTGGGTTTCCTCATAACCATATTGGTGTCATGTGTTGATTTCATGTTTCATGTTTATGTGAATTTTTATTTCAGTACTTAAACATTTAAGTTCAGCATAAAGATTAAAGTGAAAAGTTAAAATATAGTGAACACTAATTCACCCCCCCCTCTTAGTGTTCCGATTCCTAACAGATTGCTCATCAAGATGTCATGTGCCACCTCTTCCCCTACACACTAGGGGAGTTTGCATATAATTGGTATCTAAATTTTCCATGAGGATCTGTTGCTACTTGGCAAGAATTTGAAACAAAGTTCCTAAATCAATTGAAACTGTATGTGGATCAGGAAACTCTTCATCACTAGTTCATTTTAGTGAGAAAAGACCTCAATGAATCTATCACTATGTTCAATCATCATTTTCACAAGATGTACCAAAATCTTGAAGCTCCATACATGGTACTAGTTGGCACTACCATACAGGTTTACTTGTGCACCTTAGACCCATTAACATCTATATTCTTGAAAAGGCTACCTCTAGGAGATATTGACACTTTGGAGAAAGTGTGCAATGAAGCTATCTTGTTCACTCAACAAATCAACCCACAAGTAGGAGGGAGTTATGGCATCCCACCAACATTGGGGAACATTGTTTCAACTGGTCCATTCATAGCAAACAATCAACTTCTAGTGCAACAAACCCCAAGGATCAATCTGGTACCAACTCCATATGTTGATGCCCCACCATTGACCATCACATACCCAGGATATGATACGCACAGAGCTGCCTTGTGTGAACAAAAGGTCACTATCCCAAATGAACCAAATCAAGATCTTGTAAATGAGTTAGATGCCATGAAGAAGATGATGTCCCAATTGATCGGGGAGATCACCCGAATGAAGCTCAACCCAACCCCAAATCAAGGAAATTATCCACGGCCAGCTACTGTCCTGAATACTTACTCTCAAAATCAGAATCATAATTATGACAATTATAGAAACAACAATAAACATAGTGGAGGAGGTTATGGGAATGGCTCTCAAGAAAAAAATTTTGGGAAACAAAGGACAAATAGGACTTGGAACACGCATCCAAATAATGGTAGTATCCCTATGGACAATGCCAATTTCTTCAGTTCGTCAAAAGCTAGTTACACCCAAGGTCCCAACATGCATCAACCAGATTATGAATATAGGGGGGAGTCTAACAATGAACAAACTCAGGATTCTAAGAGTTCCCAGGCCCATTTTAGTGCCATGGCTTTTGAGTCATACGATCCAAGCTCAGATGAAACTCTAGTCAATAATGCTTCAGAGGAAGAGTTCATCTCCCATTCAATCAAGAAAACCAACTAGAGTATTCCAAAGTCCATGCTTTCCAAAACAACAATAGAAAAACCCATAACTTCAGAAGAAGAAGGGAGCCTTTGATAGATGGCATTCCTCCAAGTATGCAGCCCACTCCACCTAACTCAAGGGCCAACAATAATCCTATGCCCCTAAGGGGACCTAGTACCACAGTTGTTCAAACAACACCGTATCAACTTGTCACGTTGAAAAATCTAGTCTGTGCCAATGAAAGATATAGTGTAGTAGAGGAATTGAAGAAAGTTAGAATCAATATGTCCATGTATGATATGCTGTAGATTTGTCCCACTCAAAGAGAAGCTCTCCTGAAGTCCTTGGATCATTCCAAGTCTTCCCTGCCCACCAATAATGCCAAGAATGTATCTAACATAAATTTTGCAGAGGCAATGCCGACCATGTTCAAAGATAGGGTAGAAGTGCCCCCATTCCTACTTAGCCTCAATTTATTTGGAAAGAACTTGTATAATTTCTTAATCGACTTAGGAACTTTATGTAATGTGATGCCATTGTCTATATGCCAGAAGCTAGGAATGAATCCTCAGCCAACTAATCGTGTGGTGATCCAGCTTGATAAAATGGAAGTCAAATTAATCGAGGTCTTGAAGGACAAATGTATTCAACTGATAGCCGACCCTAGGATCCAAGACTACATTGATGTTCATGTAGTCGACATCCCAGATACTTATGGCATGTTTCTCAGCTAAGAATGGACCTGATCTTTGAGAGGGTGGTTCTCCATAGACTTTACCCAATTTTGGTTGCCATGGAAAGGTCTCAATAACCATATCAAGATAGATGCAAATCCAAAGCTCAAATAAATGATAACTGAGTAAAACACCCCTAATGAAGTTTTATTGTCACAAGTTGACCTGGGAGTGTACTATTTTGACAAGGCATTCACATTTCATCTCAAGGAAGAAGAAGACTTAGAAAGTAGCCCCGTTCAAGGTTTGGTAGATGTCTAGATCCCTGAAGAGATTCTCACAAAATTCATAAATGGTATGACAAAGAATATGAGACATCTAAGCCAAGATGTTGATCCCAACATACTAATCCTTCTCAAGTATTGTCGTCTTCATCAGATGAACCACTCAGAGTTTACATGCCAAGATTTCCAAGAGGTGGTGGTCCAAGTTATGAAATAGATACCAGACATATCCAAAACTCCATAAAATATGGTGACACATTTGAGTGAGGAGGATTCTCCCCTCAGCAAAGAACATTAGGGTCCTATGACTAAATGCTTTATACAAGAGTGGATCTCTTCTGATAATGACTACCTACCTCCATGCCATGAGGTTCGACATGATATCAAGAACAAAAAAAAGATGAAGTGGATCCCACTTTAAATAAGAGAAATCTTAGATGAAGGAGAGATGGAAACTCCAAGTAAAGAAGGCCTATTATCACTTATGACCCCTGTAGAACCCCAAACTAAGACTCCTCTACTGGAAGTAATCCTGGGACCCCAAGTCAAGACATCTTCCAACAAAAATAATTCAATATGGAAACTTTGGTTCAATGGCTCTAAGTGCAAGCTGGGAGCAGGAGCTGGGATCGAGTTAGTTAACCCTTGGGGGGGTTCATACTATGCTTCCTATCGGTTGTAATTATACTACACTAACAATGTTGTCGAGTACGAGGCTCTAACCTCTGGTCTCCTCCTAGCCCATGAAAAGAAATTCAAAGCAATAATTGTGGAAGGTGACTCACAATTGATAATACGGTAGATCAAGAGCCAATATTCTTGCACTGAAAAATGATTGGTCTCATACCACAATTGCATTTGGGACCTAATCAAATACTTTGAAGCCTTTAACATTTGGAGTGTCCCAAGGAGAAGGAATATTGTCGCCGATGCTTTAGTAGTGTCTGCAAGATCCCTACAACCACTAGAGAAATCCAAATTGAAGAAATTCTCCATGGAGCTCATGGATTTACCGATCGTTCCTGACAACATCAAAAACTTCCAGGTATTTCAAGATGATCAACAAATCTCAGAATTCATTATGAATGCAGGGATCTTTGATAAGCAGAGCATTGATGAAGAAGAAGATGAAATAGAGGAGTCCAATGACTTAGGGATTTTGAACTTGAAAATAAACTCCATTCTGAAAGGTATGGTAGCTCTAGAGAGAATTTTTGATAAACATGAACATGCTCAAAAAAGAGGAAAAATTATAGTCATGGGCAGAGATGATTGTGAGCTCTACAACTTGGGTACACAACTTGAACCTAGGGAGGTTCGTATAGGAAAAGTTGGCACACTAGAGGAAAAGAAACAGATGGTCGAGCTACTCACTAAATACAAAGATGTCATAGCATGGTGCTATGAGGATTTGGAAACCTATAACCCCAACATTATTGTCCACAACATCCCACTGAACCCAGATGCTAAACCTTTCTGCTAGAGGAAAAGACCAGTAAACCACGTGATCAAGCTAGTAATTCAAAAGGAAGTGTAGAAGTTGCTTGATGCCAAGATAATTTTTCCCATCCGGCATTTAACCTGGGTCGCTAATCTTGTCCCTATAAGGAAGAAAAGTGGAGATTTTTGGCTCTGTGTGGACTTTAGAAATTTGAACAGATCCTCTTAGAAGGATAACTATCCTTTGCCTTCTTTGGACAAAGTGTTACAGGTGGTCAATGGTTCCCAAATGATGTCCTTTCTAGATGGATACTCAGGGTACAACCAAGTCATGGTGAAGGAAGAAGACCGCCTAAAAATGACCTTCACTACAAAATGGGGAACATTTGCCTATCGCCACATGCTGTTTGGTTTGATCAACATAGGAGCTACTTTCCAATAGGCTATGGATGAGGTATTCAAGGGTCTGGTCAACAAGTGCATTTTTATATACATGGATGACCTCACAGTTTTCTCTAGGAACCGAGTGGACCACATCGAAGATTTGTGAAAAGTTTTGAAGAGGTATCGACGTTATGGGAGTTCTTTGAATCCTAAGAAGTGTGTCTTCGGGGTGACTCAAGGAAAACTTCTCGGGCACATTATATCTAAGCTAGGCATCTCAATTTACCCCAAAAGGGTTGAAGCTATCCTCAAATTGGTTCCACCAAATAGCAGGAATGAATTGAAGTCCTTTTTTGAGAAAATCAACTTTGTCAGGAAGTTCATCAGTGGGTTTGTAGAAATAGTACATCCTTTAAATGATATGTTAAAGAAGGATACCAAAATCAAATGGAGCACCCTAGCTAAAGAGGCCTTCAAAGAAATCAAGACATTAATTGCTACTGCTCCAGTCTTGGTCAGTCCTGATTATCTTCTACCATTTAAAGTCTACTCAGTTGCTCTAGAACATTCATGTGTAGGAATCCTCACACAGAAGAAAGAAGGTGAAGATGAAAGGCCGATTGCTTTCATGAGCTTCCCAATGAAGAATGTAGAACTCAAATATCCTAATTTGGATAAACAATATTTTTCCTTGGTCAAGGCTGTCAATAAATTCAGACACTATGTACTTCAGAGTAAGGTCATTGCTATTGTTCTGGATCTGACAGTCAAATCCTTACTAATGCAAAATGAACTCAGAGAATGAAGAGGAAAATGGATGGCAATATTGTAGGAATTTGACATTGAGATCCAACAGATGAAATTGGTGAGAGGTCAAGGCCTCACCAAGATGATGGTTGAAATGGAACAAGGTTTGGGATGCTAGGTGTACACCAATGAAGGAATAGTCATTGACATATGGTATCAAGACAGAGTCTACTACTCGCTACAAAATTGTTGTCCAAATGGATTGAATGGTTCCTAGTAGAGAGCACTTAAGAATAAGGGCAGTTCATACATGCTGAAAAATGGGAAGCTCTACAAATGCAATTATGATAGATTATATCTATGATGTTTAGATCGAATAGAAGAGGAACTAGTTCTCACAAGATTTCATGATAAGTATGGTATTGGACATGGATCGGTGGAAGCTACAACTTATCAGATACTAAGATCTGGCTATTACTAGCCAACTTTGTTCAAAGATACTCATGAGCATGTGCGCTCTTGCCATGTTTTCCAAACTGGTGTCATTCAAGAAAGACATTTGGCAATGCCCTTACAACCAGTATACGAAGTGTGTCTGCTCACCCAATGGGGGCTGGATTTTGTGGGAATGATCATCCTCCATCCTCGATAGGCCACTGATACATCTTGACCGCAACTGATTATTGTACGTGCTAGACAAAGGCACAAATTATGAAAAATTGTACCACTGAGGTGATCACCAAATTCTTGGAAGAGTTCATCATCATGAGGTTTGGCATGGCTTTTTTCCTAGTATGTGACAATGTGCCCTAGTTTTCATCTACAAGTCTCATTCAATGGGCCTTCAAGAACCAGGTAATTCTAAAATTCACATCTAATTAGTACCTACAAGGGAACGGATTTTCTAAGTCAACCAACAAGAACCTGACAATGGTAATCAAGTGCCTTTTGGATGACAACCCCAGGGACTAGCACACCTAGTTGAAATATTCTCTATGGACAGATCGTGTGAGAGTCAAGAATGCCCAAGGAACCTCTCCCTACCATTTATTTTATGACCTGTAGCCTATCTTTCTGATGAAACTAAAAATACCAATCTTAAGATTCATAGATCAATACATCGAGGGTGAGGATCGGGTGCAAATTCACCTCATGAATTTTTTGAACCTTGAAGAAAAATGAACTATGGCCTTGGAACACATAGCCAAACACCAGGCTATTGTCAAGTGATGGTTTGACAAAAGAGCCACCATAAAAGCCTTCTGAATTTTTGATCTAGTCCTAATGTGGGACAAAGAAAAAGAAAAACTAGGTAGCCACACCAAGTTCCAATGTTTTTGGATAGGCCCATTCCAGATCACTGAGATCCTACAAGAGAATACCTTTCAGATTAGTTCTCTTGACGGAGAATTGGTCCTGTTACCAGTCAATGGCCAGTTTCTAAAGCATTATTTTGGGTCTTGAGTGGCCCCTTATACTTTACTATATATTCTCGTACTATATTTTTTTTTTTAGTTCTCAGTCAGTCTTGTCATTCATGTCTTTTCTTTAGATCTTCATTGCAGGAGGTCAGTGCTTTCAGTTTTAGTGGTCCTTTCAGGTAGCCCAAGCAATGAGTAAAGTTTCTCATGGTCCAAACCTTGAAATTAGTTCCACCTTGTAGTGAGCCAAAGATAGTGATCGGAGGTAAGATTATTTCTTTTCAAACTCTTTGGGAGAGTGTACCGAAATCAACCATCCTCAACACTTAAGTGCACTTAAAAGAAAATCTTGAGCCTCGAGCTTCTCAAAATAGGATTCCAATTTGCATCGGGAGATTCCCATGGTCACAAAGGAAGCCTAAAAGTTGGAACCCTTCCCAGATTGAAATGCAGACTAAAAGAAAAGAGAAATAAAATAAAAAGGAGGAACACATAAAGATGAGATAAACAAAGAAATGCTAGAAACCAGGATAGCACAGTCTAAGTGCTACCTCAGTTTTTTCCAAAAGAAAAAAAAGAGAGAACAATAGATGATGTTTTTACAAAGCTACAAGGAGCATCGAAGTAGTCCACAGTGAACAAAATTTGTTGATAAATGGATGCTTTCATAAGGATTGACTTAAAAAATTGAAACAAATCGAGTCTAAGAGCCCTCCTATGAAGCCTAGTAACTTCTATCAAAGCTCATCTGTAGTCAAGAAAGGGTTACTTTAGCAATCTCTATCGGGGCTATTAACACCTTCCTGGAAATAGAGCAAGTTAAATTGGCAAATGGTTGACTTTCGATTAGTGGGAAGTGATCTAACAAGGACAGATGATTATCATCAAGAGCTCACGGTGAAAGTTTTTTAGGAAAATTTGAATGCACTTTCTCACACACTGGATGCAGAAGTTATGGTTTTCTTAACCTTGGTGATGATAAGAAACATACTCAATTTGAAGAATCTTTGTATCTAGCTCATTGCAAAGCATGATTGTCTCTAGATGGACTGGCTCTGGGAAGTTTCAATCATTTTCCTTTCTTTGTTTGGGCTATTTGTTGTGGTCCCACAACCAAGCTCCCCTAATGGCCCTTATGGCTTCAAGGGCCCCCCCTCTTGCTTTCTTCTTGTCTCACTTTTTGTTGTTTTTAGGGTTTTTGTCCTTAGTTTTTCTTAGTTTTCAGCCTTTTCAGCCTTGTCACCCTTTCTCACTTTCAGATGTCTAAAAGTGTGAAAGGGTTGGTGGAGCAAGTAGTGCATCTTTAGTTCTTTCAGCCCTCACCATTTTTGGACCTTTCAGAGGTCTGCAACCCTGGAAGTCTGACTCTCATGGGAGTCAGCCTTTCAGAGGTCTGCACCCCTGAAACAAGCCAAAGGTTGGTTTATCGAGGTGCTTACATCAGCCTCTCAGGAAGCCTATAAAAGGCAAGAAGGATTTTTTAACCTTCACTTTTACGCCCTCTCGTCGTTCTAGAGCTTTTCATTGTTTTCTTTTTTGCCTTGCTCATGCTCTCACTTTGCTAGTCATCCTCAAGTCTTGGGTGCTTGTTCTAGGTTTTTCATCCTTTCTTGTCCTTTTTCCTTCATTTTATTTTGTTGTTTCTTCTCTTTCGGTCTTTAGGTTAGCTCTTTGGGTTTGTTGGCTTGTCAGCCTTGTCTTTTAGTGTCTAGGGTTTGTGTTTTTTCTTTAAGTCATCCTTTTTGGCCATAGGGATTGTCAAGGTAGTCACCTTGCATCCCTTGGTGAGTTTTTGGTCAAACTCATCATCAGACTCACTTTTTGAGTCCAATTGTAAACCCTAGTTTCAGACCTTCGGGGTTTGAAACTTTCAAAGCGCCTGCAAATTGACAATCTCCAAGTTTTAGCACCTTTTTGGCATTTCGGTGTTGTCACACACTGAAACATTATGCACCTCTAAAAATGATAAAATGGACCTTGCCTTATGCTCCTTACTTTCGGCACTTTCAGTCGTGTTGGCCTTTTCGCACTTCAAAGATCTTTCAATCCCCAAATTGCTAATTATTTCAAGATAAGAAACCCTCCTCGGCCTTTTGGCCTTTTTGGATGTGACGGCCTTTTCGGCCTCTAGGGTTTTCTCACCTCTGATTCACTGAAAGCTCTTTGAACATGGTAGTAAGGCCTCTTTTAGTGGTTTTGGCCTTTTCGGCCTTTCAGAGATGTGACACCCCCGATGGTCTGAAAGGAAGAAAATTCCTCTTCTGACCCATTTGAACTTGGAAATTAGTAATATACTTTATTTTTGGGTTTTTTCCTCTCATCATGTTACTAATCTATGTTTCATCCTCTTTGCAGGTATGGCCGAGAAGGTAGTAGCATCACCAGTAATGAAGTATCAGTTCAAAGGATACCATCACCATCTAAGGTGACTGACTTGCATGCAGGGATAATTGATACAGATATTGGGAATGTGAGTTGGAATGAGTACCTGAATAAGTGTGCTCAGCCAATGGTTCATTCAAAGGACTACACTTCATTAGTCCACTATTCTCTGGTGAATGCGGCAGTGCACCTAGTCTCCATCCAATTGGCGGAACTAATCAACACACTGGCTAGTAACCATGTGCCAAATGAGCACATGATCAACAATAGCATTGGAGAAGTGGTCCTAAACCTAAGGCCTAACAACATTGAAGATGTTTTTCATCTTCCCAAAGGGGTAGATAAGTTCTTTGATTTCAATATCAATAAGGGGATGGAGTTTTGAAATAAGGACACATAGAGGGCTCATAACATTGTCAATAATGAGTACCTGATGCATCCATTGCCCAAGAATAGATTGGACAAAATTGATATGAGGAGAGGCTATATGAAAGAAGATATCCAAGCTGCTATAACAATGATAAGCAGGGTGTACAAGCTGCCTAAGTCCCATCAACTGGAGCCTTGGATGATCTCCTTCTCCAAAAAATAAAAGAGAGGTAGGCAAGGTTTGATTGGGCAGCTATTCTAAGTGACCAGCTAGATGAACAAATGATTCGAGTGAAGATAGACCCCCACTTCTACATGACATCCTATGCATGTACTTACTAGCCACTAGGGTAGTATATCTAGGATTGACCAAAGATGGAAACATTGAAGAACAAAACACATGGCCATTCACTTTGTATCCTCAATTGGTGAGGAAAGATTTCTTCACACACAATAGCCCAGAGTTCAGAAAAGTTAATGACGCCTTCATCTTTGCAATCATATGCTCCATTGAGGGTGACTATGCTAAGAGGTTATCAATAGAAGTAGCAGCTAAAGTAAAGGCCATTGGGGCTTTTTATATACAATTTCAGACATTCACATACATTCGGGTGGTAGGAAACACCTTAGCGCCCAAGAAGCTCCCAACGTACCCTTCTAACAGGGTAGTTCTACTGGAGATAGAAAGGCAATTGTCTGATGCCCATGAGCATATCAAGCACAAGAAGAAACATTGCTAGGACTTTCCTATTTCCATCGGCCGCCACTCTATACCTAACATGAAAGTTTGCAAGTCATTGACTGGAGAATGGGATGAATTCCCATTGGAAACCTACAATCTGGTGAGGCCTCACTTTGACCCCATTGGTACCTATAGCCACATAATGGGAAGACACTATGTTCATTAGTTGCATATTGAAGACCATTGGGCCAATTGTGTAGATGATTATGAGGTAAGAATCTATGACTATTGTCAAATGAGTCTAGAGCTAGCACAAGGTGCACTGTTATTGAAGATTCTATAGAAGGTGGTAGATGCTGATTTGGATAAAGTTTTGGATTCTATATACAATACAGACAAGGTGTTCACAAGGGCCATCTTGAATGTGGAGGTATATCGAGATGAGAATGACAGCATGGATTTCAGAGCCTAGCATGTGATTAAGCTGATGAAGTCTTGGATTTCTCATCCTTTTCCAATGCAGCCACTCCCCATGAAGCAACTCCCAGAGAAACCCTCTCGAGAAAAGAAGGGAGAAAAGATACTAAAACCACAGTTCAAAGAGGCTACCCATCTGAAGCTAGAAACTGTGTATTGACATGAGTGTCCCACCACATATGGTCTGGCCACACACTCTAAGAAGGTGAAAACCAGGATGACCAAAAGCATTGCACCACCAGAGGCACCTTCACCTAGTGACCAAGACTCTCCAAGCTTGATGAAGAGAACAAAATTCAAGATCATAGGGCCCAAGCCATCTAGAGTGATCAAGGGTCATGTGTACAAGAGGAAGAGAGGCTCAATTACCACACATATGGATACCCTGGTGGAGGATGATGAAGATGATTTGGATGAAGTTCCCCTCAGTAGGAGGACCCGGTCTGTGGGATTCTTGAAGAAAAGAAGGATAATAGAGGATGGTCCTAAGGATGATGAAGGGGCTATGCAGGGAGAGTGAATAAATTTGGATGCCCTCGGTGATGATGAATTAAACATCATAGATTTTATGGGGTTGCATGGTTTTAAGGAATCTAAGCAACAAGCCCCTATGCAATTTACTAGTATTTTTAGTAGCATAGGAGAGGATCTGCAATAGGGACCTCAAGGAAAAAATGATGTTGAGATGACCAAGGACCAAGGAGAAACAATGAAGCCAAAAAATGACTCTTCTATTGGGGTCACCTCAAAGGAAGGAGTAAGTACATAGGTACCATTAGTTTCATTTGTTCCACCCCTGCCTCCACCTCATCCTTCCACTCCTCCTACCATTCCACTTCAAGAGCCTCCCACTACTCCACTTTCCACTCCCATATAGAATACTATGTTGCCTCAGCAACCTTCTTCATCCCATGTTTCCCTCTTGACTCCACCTCCACTAGCCCATTCATCCACTTCCCTTATGTCTCCTATGCCTCCCCCACTCAATATTCCTCCCCAAGTTCACATTGAATCAGTGCCCCAGAGCTCGTAGGAGCCATAGAAAGAAGTAGAAGTCACTGGTGGAGGGAAAATGGAAGAAATTCATATAGGATCCAAGGAGCTAGATGAAAAGGGAGAGTCGCAGGTGAAAGAGGAACCACATACTGAAGAAGATAAGCCACAAATAGATACTAAGGAGCAAATGACTGATGAGTAGCAAACCATTGATGAGGAAATGGGGAGGTGGAAAGCATAGGTGGTTGTTCCTATAATGGATGTTGGTGTAAATGAGATCACTCTGGATGATTATGTGTTGGAGTAAATAGACTTGGGGGAACCAACTAGGGAAGGTAGAAAAACCTTGGCTACTTTGGGCTTGAAGCATGCTCTAGCCTTCATTAATAAAGATGAAGAAATGATACAAGCTCTGGAAGAGAGAAATGAAGCTATGAAGAAATTCATTCTGAAGACAATGGGTCCAAATGACCCTAATAACTCCGAAGCCTCATTATAGCCAATTTTGGAGAAGAAGGGGGATATAGACACAGATGTTCCACATTCTTTTGTATAGGCTTGTGCTAAGTGGAAGCTAGATTTTTAGCAGTTCGCTAGCTTATCTCTCAGGAGGATCCTAAGGCCCTTCTAGAACATTTTGGTGGGAATAACATCTTTAGTGGAGATCATGAGTGAAGAAAATGGTGTAGAAGAGACCATTCTCAACTAGAAAAAAGTGTTCGATGAGCTAACGATGATAAGAAAGTAGCACTTCCAGGTTTTGATGAAGATTTATGAATGGGTGGAATTGGATAATTTTGAAGAATGGATCCAAGAGATAGCAGCAGCATTGGCCATATTTGAAAAGATTCTCAAGAGGTTGAATAAGAGAAGGGATGATAGCACGCTTTTTGCAAAAGAGATGCAAGAATTCTTTGAAGGCTTGGATCTAGATTTATTTGATGAAGATGATGATAAAAATATGCACTTAGTAAATGAGATCATCGATCAGTATCTAGGAATATTTTGAGGGGTGAAGTCTAAAGAAGACCTCCAACAGATGTTCTACCAAAAGGAGGAAATTCAGAAAATGCTATCTCAAGAGGAAGAAATAAAGGCTTTTGCAAAAGAATTGATTGATTTCAGAGATAGGCAGAAAGAGATCCTTCAAGGGATCAACATGCTAGAATTTGATGAGGTGCTGGAGATAGTGGATAGGTTCAAGAAAGCACATCCAAAAGTGCCTCCCAGTCATTGAGCCTCCAGTTCAAAATCTACCAAGTTTTGTGTATAGGAAATTCAGTTTTGACACTTAGTCAATTTTGGAGTGCCTGATTTTTAGCATTTCGGCCATATGGAGTTTTTGGCCACCTACAAGTCTGACAAGTCTAAAATTTTGGAGATAAGGGACTTGGTACTTAGCCAATTTTGGGTCATGAGTTTTTGGGACCAACTGTCGGGATTTGGGCATTTTTCGGCACGTTCGAAAGCTAACTTTAGTTATCTCTGAGATCATTTTTCAGTCATCTAGGCTTCCTTCTTTGGGTCATTTGTGCATGATTTTGGGGTCTCTTTTATTTAGGTCTATGTGGAAAAGATGGAGCCAAAGATCAAGGGAATAAACATGAAGATTATCCAATGCATGCACAAGTTCCAGCTCCATTTTTGAGTTGTTTAATGCCTAATTTATTCAAATCTTTGTAATGCATGAGGATTAATTATGTGCTAGGATAGCTTAGCTAAGCTTTAGAAGTAGTTTCTTTAATGCAAGCTTTAGTTGCAACAAAATCCTAGCTACGAAAATAAGAGCAGAGCTCTATAAATTGTAATAAAATGATATAATGAGGGTTGACTTGATGATTAATACAAAAAATACAATTGGTGCTTCATTCATGGTGTGATTTATCTGCTATCTATGTGAAATTTTTGAATGTGTGATTTTCTCATTCTTTATTTAAAAGAAAAATTGGTTGTTTAATGATTTTAAGTCTATTATTTTTAGTTTGGTGTTTGTTGGTATTACATTGTTGTGTTGTGACAAATTTCTTGAGAAGATTATCCTTTGGCGCTTGAAGATTAACTTGTCTCATGTGTGCACACATCTATTGTGGCTTTGTGATTTGATGAGTTTTGACTTATCATATGTCTACATTTATTTGATTTCATTGATGATTGCATCCATTTAGCTGAAGATTGTGACATGATCTGATCTCTATTTTGTGGGTTTCTTCATCTTCTTGGTTATTTAATTCGCATGGTGGTGTGATGCTAGCATATGTCTATTAGATTTCTTTCCAGAAATTTCTTTCAAATCTTTTGTTACCTTACATTTTCTAACCCTCTTTTCAAGTTGCTTTCAGTAGATTAATTAAATTAGCATTGCTTTCATTCTTAAATCTGAAAATCGTGGCAAAAAATAGATATCTTGGTTTCCTAAAGTTTGTTTTGTAGTTTCCCTTAATAGAAGAACTAGAAAAGGCCTCCTTGTTAACAAATTCACATTTGTCTTCCATTGAGCTATCCAAGCGATTGAGACCCAGCCAGAAGGAACCTTGAGATTGATTCCATCAATCTTCCAAGAGGGGAAGTTTCTTGCACAAATTCCTAGTTGTTGTCTTTGTGTAAAAATGATGCTCAACATCTCCTCTTTCCACTACTTATCTAATCTCAAAATCAAATGTATCTATGTTCTATCCTTCCCTGCTTTGCTTGGTCACTCTGCCCGATCTTTGCAGCTGATAATTAAAACACTTATCTATTCTATGTACATGAGATCTTCTTCCTTGTATACATCCATACATCATTTTAGGGTTTACATCTCATCTTATATAAACATCTAATCAACCTCCTAGATCAAGATCAACAATCTAGATTCATTCCTTAAGTTGCCTAAGAATTCCTTTTTTCTAATAGGTTACATGGTTTACATAGGGATTAATGATTAGAAATACAAGGTGTAATCAACTCCTTGATTCCCTTAACAAACATTAAATATTGCATAGAAGTCAGCCAAAATGGTTTACCTTGGTGTTTGTTCCATAAAAAACACATATGTCAAAACTAGCTTGCTTGGCATATGAAATCTCTAATACTTGTTGATCCTTTGGTTTGCACTTAAAATGATGATAACATATCTCCTCTTTCCACTACTTATCTAATCTCAAAATCAAATGTATCTTTATTCTATCCTTCACTACTTTTATCGGTCACTCTTCTTAATCTCTACAACTGATAATTAATACACTTCTTTGTTCTACGTACATGAGATCTCCTTCCTTGCATACATCCATACATTATTTTAGGGTTTACATCTCATCTTATATAAACATCTAATCAACCTCCTAGATAAAGATCAATGATCTAGATTCATTGCTTATGCCACTTAAGCATTCCCTTTTTTTGATAGGTTACATGGCTTACATAGGGATTAATGATTAGAAATAAAAGGCATAATCAACTCCTTATTCCCTCAGAAAACATTAAATCTTTCATAGAAGTCAGCCAAAATGGTTTACCTTGATGTTTTTTCCATAACAAACACATATGTCAAAACTGGCTTGATCAACATATGAATTCTTTGATGCTTGACATTTACTATTCTTCATATACCTTGATTTTATCTTTACCTCTTCTTTTCTAATCATTTTGTAAATGTTCCCACCACAAGGATGCATTTTCTTTCAACTTAGTGCTTGTAATTTTCATATTCTTATCTATTGAAATGTTTTCATAATTGAAATACTTCTCCATATTAGAGATCTAGTCCATCAAGTCATCTAAATCCAATTTTCCACTATACTCAGGAGGATTGAAGTGAGGTTTTCAATTAATGCTTGTCAAATCTCTCAAGAATCTTTATTTTACTTGCTCCAAAATAGGTGTTGGTGTTGATTCTCCTTGTTTTTGCACTTCCTCAAACTCATCTTCACTATCATCCTCAATAGGTCTTCCTCCTCTTTGGACTATCTCAACAGCTTCAAATCTTGTAGAAATCTAGCTTAACAAATCTAACACATCATGATCTGTATCTCTCCTTCCAAAAACCATCTTTGCAACCCTCTACAATTATAGGCTAGATCACAACCCACCACCCTTAACCAAATCAACTAGGGATTGCAAAAGAAACTTTCTCTGATACCACCTAATGTAGTACCAAGGGAGGAGTACCCCAAGATGGGATGTCCAATCTCATAGCTAAACACACACAGAATCAACAACACATAATAGAGAGAGAGAGAGAGATAGAAAGATCATTCATTTATTCAAATAGATACATCATACATGTCAGGTTGTAAGGCCTTCCTAGTTTAGGCCACATATAAATGAATTCAATCTAAAAATATGAGTGCTTCATGATCAACAAAACTATTCTTCTCTAAGGGTTCTCCCTACATAATTATAATAATTTGAGTACATACACCCAACTGCACAACAAGGTTAGCCAAGAGTTACATCTCCAATCAAATGTTTAAAAATAAATAAGGGTCAGCCCCAAAACAAAACAAACAACCACAAAGGATAACATAAGAAGGTGTGACCAAAGATATAGGTCTATACAAGATCCTTCAATCATGCACCAAGATCATATATGCTAACAATCAACTAGTAATGACTGAAATTGAAATCATCAAGGTCAGCTCAGGTAGAAAAGAACATGCTACCCGAAGCAACCAAAAGAGTCCAAACAAGAAGATACATGATCCAAACATGATGTAGTCACCAGAAATGATTCCAAGAGAGGTCTTCAACAAGAAACAATAACTACAACACAAGAAAAAAACTAACACACGACCGTTGAACAAGATCACCATGAACAGGAAACCAAGAACAGAACATGAGCCACAGAGAAGATAACTTAAACTGAACTAAACCAAAAGGGATGTGATTTGAGAGATGGGAAATGAAGATAGTTCAGAATATGATTCTGAGACTGCAATAAAAATATCCTCAAGATGAACAGTCTGTGAACCAAATTGTCAACCGGGAACAAGAATAGAAAGCAACAAGCTATTTTTGGTTGATGCAAGATTGCAAAGAACCCGAGATGCTCCTGCATCATAACCCTTGGAGAGAAAGGGTAAAAATTGACCTTAACAAAAAAATTTTAACATAAGTAACCAAATCATCAACATAATGTAACCAAGTGCATCACATACACATAACATAAGTAATAATCCCTATCTTAAAGATAACATCATGAACATTAGAAGTTTGCACATAAGTGAAAGTTTTACAAACACTTCCAAAGGTTCTCCAATCCATTCAACATACACTTGGAATGGATAACACATGTTCCCAAGGTGAACCTACAAGGACCAAACAATCATCCATGAACCATGAGAGGCCAAGATGGCAAGGACTCATGGCTATCAAAGGAAGAAAACTAACCAATACAATTTTAAGACAGATGTTTTTAAGCCCAACGAGATACTCCTACTATGATTAACCATACATATTCATTCCTTCCTATCTATTATCATAAGAAATAAGTAAAAAAAATCCATTAATGAACATAAACAAGGCCCTTAAAGCATCCAAGACCCCTTGGGAATCCAACTTGGAAGCACCCGCAGAACGCCCATTTTCTAAAACTGCTTGTATTTCCAAATTAAGCAAAGACAATGAAGGTAGGAAGAGATGTTGATCCATGAATTGGAGATGTCAATCCATGATTAGTGAACTATAGAGAAAAAATTATTAGTCTAGTGAGGGCATAAACACTAAACAACATATGGAAACATTGATCCGTGTAGATGTAAGTGAGCATATGCACATGTTGATCTGTGAACTTAGTCCCAAATGCATAAATTAACAAGTCTAATCCTAAGCCAACACCAACATACAAGTGGAAAACTTCTAGATCCACATTGGGGAGTGTAATACCCCAAAATTGGCACCTATTTAATTTCATCAATTTTGGTGCATTATCTCAATTTTACATCACCAAAGTCCTAGTTCCCTAGGCAATTTTCTCTCTCCTACCTGACTTAATTTGACTTGATGTCAATTGCAAAGACCATAAATTGCAATAATCAAATGTTAAATTAATTCCTAAAGTCTTAGACTTAATTGGCTAAATTACCCCTATGATAAATTAATTTAATTATAAAGTCCTAAGTGCTTTCTAATTAAATTAAAATCTACCCTCTTTAGCTAATTACCCATAAAAAGGAATTAATAATTACTTGATATTCGAATGGACACACTTTTTTGAATTGATAATTCAAGATATTTGAAAGGTCACCTGTGTGGCATTTTCCATTCTTTTTATTAAGTAATTCTTGCATTTTTGTCTCAATATGGGAATGAAGAGTCACGAGTTACAAATCAAGAAACTCTTCATTCCTCTCCCGAGCTTTTCTATTTAATGAGCCTCTTTTTCTCATTCATGGAGAGCAATTTTTGAGAGAATCCTTACTATAGCATTTTTTAGTCTCATATCTCATTATTTTCAAAGCTCTTTTATTGCATTATCTAGTTTAATTTCTCATATTAGTGTAATTGCATTTCACATTTTAGACTAAATTTGCTTATTTGTTCTTAGTTTAATATCATATTTCTTTCAAGTTCTTAGATTAAGTTGCATCTCATCTTTATTTTCAAGCTCTTAGATTAATTGCATCCTCATTCTTAGATTAAATTGCACTTCATCTTAGATTAATTTCATCTTGCTCATCATTATAGCTTTCAAATCCTCCATTGTTGAATTGGTCTCCCGGCTGTTGGCTCTCGTTCTGAGGGTATTCAAACACCCCATTCACATAGGAGGCAACAGGTTGCCTCACCATGGAATTTGGATTGAGTTCTTCATACTCTCTCCCAAATTTTATCAAGTGAATAATGACCATGTTGTGTTATGCCTAATTTAGAGGTCACATTCAGTCACATACAGGGAGTACTATACACACATATTGAGGCCATAATCACTTGATTACATTAATAATGCATGAATGAAAGCATAAAGAGAACTAGGCTAATATCTAGAATATAAAGTAAATTTGCATGAGCAGAAATCATTTCTATTAAGTAAAGTGAGCTCTCAAGCTCTAAGTCCCTGTAGCTAGAGGAATTCCATCCCTATACATCGGTCCCTAGTAGTGTTATAGTATTGCAATGCAACCTTACTATGTCGAACCCTTGGGACCACCTCACTGTACTCACAAAGATAGTAACATGACCACAAACACAATGTAATCACACACACCAAATAAGACTACACTCACACCAAGAAGATGCATAATCTCATCAAGGAGATATAGAATCCAATTAAAGTACATAATGAAATATATAAAAACATGGAGATCTTTTGACATGTAAACCAACATCCAATCTCAACCATAAAAGAACACATCAAGGTTCTACTCACTTTATTGGACCTAGATATGAGAGTACTAACCATAGGAAGTATATTTCCCATACAAGGGTCAATGCTAACATCTGGGGAACAAGTATCATCTACCACCTACACAAGGGTCAATCCTGACATCTGGGGTGAAATGGTTTCTAGTTCCCACTCAAGGGTGAATCCTAACACCTCGGGAATACCAATTAATCTTTCTATAGTGTTAAACCCAATTGTTTTATTGTGTTATCACTTTTTAGTAAACTCCTAAATGCCTCCACTACAACCACTTTTAGTCTAGGGTCATCATAAAGAGCTACTCCCTATGAAATACTCAATGTACCTAGTGCAAGGCTCAATATCCCGAGATGGAAACAAAAAAGGCATTTTCAACTCAATCTACACAAGGATACAATAAGTTCTTTGTCTACTTGGCTACCCAAGGAAGGTAATAGTGGCTTTGTTGACTTGTCTACATGAGGATGATATAACTCAAGTTTTCCACTCATCTACAAAAGGACATACATACAAACATCATCTTCATTGTCTACACTAATGATAGAGTAAAAAGCATCAAAGGTACAACAAAATATTAGAGGAAAAACACACTCCACCACAATCAAGCATCCAAGTTGAGAAAACATAGAAAAAGACCCCAAAACACACCACTTGATTGGCCACTATGCCAAGAGCATAGATTCCCATGGGATTCATCATACATCTCATTTGAACATGAGGAAATCCTCAAAGGTACAAATGACCAAATACTCAATTTTTTGGCAAATTTTGGCAAGAAGTGAAAATAAAAAAAATAAATTCAACAATGCATATTCGTATTGCAGTAGAAGATAATCAGAATTTCCTATATTGATTTCATCTTTGCAATCATAAAATAGACATGGGAGGCTACCAAGATAACTCACTCATTTGTGCCCAACCAATTTCAAACATAATCTAGGTGCTATGCAAAATGAGGAAAACATAAAACACCAAAAATTCAACCATCTCATAAATAAAAAAATTAAAATCCATTTCATATTTTGCACCCACATCCCAAAAATCCAATAAGATGTCAATTCTGAGCACGTATGAAAATCCAATGGCATAACCATAAAAAGACTTCAAAACTCAAATGGGAAAATGAAAAAATGCTCACACTAGTCTAACCAGGTGATGAAATCAAATACAAGTGTGAGGGAATGCTAATTTTTGGCTCATGGTTCTAAATCAACTAATTTCATGCAAAATTATGGAGTATAAACAAAATGGTGAGGTTCCCTACCTCACATGTATGGTAGAAACCAAGATAAGGAGAAAAGAATGAAATATCCATGAAAACACAAAAAAATCCACAAGAAGTTGGAGATTCATGACATGAATCCAATGAGCCACTCCTCATGAAGATTCGATGCACAAATCTCTCACAATGAGTAAAGTTTGATATTTTTTTCCAAGAGGGTTTGGAGAAAAAATCCAATTTTCTCATAAAACAAAAATGAGAAGTGAGTGAAAACTCACTTTTTCCACATAATAAGTACTTTTTCAAAAGTGACTTATAAAAAAAATTATTTAAATAATTAGATTCACCCTTCCCAATTAAATAAATTGATCCCATATATTTGGAATCCAACTACAAAAAATTAGCCAACAAATAAAATAAAATAATAAAATCCCCAAAATACATTAAAATTAACATTTTAATTAATTCCTTATGTGACAACTATGGAGCACTAAATACATAAATAGTCACTGGTCAACCACAAATGCAATATAAATTCAAATTTTAATGTTTCTATGTACACTAAAGCATTCATTTTTAATAATGTCATAATGCAAATCTAGGTTCAAGATGATAAAGTGGCTTTAGAGGTGGCCCACCTTTAAGAGCTATTACAGCATTGGGTCAATGCCCCTTGTACAGTTTCCAGAAAGTCATCGAATTCTATATCTGTCGACCACACTCTGCCCCATGGCCACCATCGTGGTCATATTTCCTCTTCTTTTTGTTCCCAAACCCCATAGTCTCAGGCTCTTATCCACTCCTCTAGTGTAGGAGGTGATGCTTGGAGGCATCACTCGACTTCCCAACCACATCATGGTTCTACCTCAATTTGGCCTATTGCTACTCCTATCCCTTTTCTTCCTAGTGGTTCTGGCTGGCCTGATGCTAGAGGAGATTCTACTTGGCCTTATGCCACTTCCTCTAAGTTTCCTTGTTGATCTCTGGCTATTTCACCTCCCAAGAGGGAGGACAGAGAAGACAAAGAAAAAGAAATAGATGGAGATGGGTGGTCCATTCCATACCCAACCCATGGCCCTAATGATATATGGGGAAAAAAGATGATCAAGATCCTCCCTCCTTGGTTGCAACTTCTTTGGCATCTTGAGGTGGTTTTATTTTTTCTATGCCATGTTCTCTTTTTTATGAATAGTTGTTATTGTTCCCAAACACCAATTTTTTGACTCTCACAAGGTGATCTCATATCCCCCTAGCCTTTTTTTGTAAATATGTACTTTATTTTAATAAATTAATAGTAAAGGTTATTCATAAAAAAAATTCCAATCATGTACCTCGGGGAAATTATATAATACTACCCTAATGTTGTCCATATAAAGATGACATTGGCTTAGTATGCAAGGCCAAAGCTATTATCTTCTATGTCATAGACAGGGATATAGACACAGTAAAATCCTACAACTTAGGTAGAATGTGTCTGGTATCGATTCATGAAAACAAGAAAATAGCAAGTGCAGATGCACAAGACAAAATAGCCAAAGCACATATAATACATGATAACAAATAGTGAAGGATAGAGGTTCATTGTGTGGATCTCATGAGTGAGTAACTACAATTTTGTCACACTTTGTGCCAACACAAAGGGAAAAATACATAGAAATTGTGTGGTAAGGTAGTAAACATCGTATCATTAAATTAAAATTGCATTTAAATTAAAGGTATTTAAATAACCCATATTATGACTATTTTGAGCATAAATCATTGAAAGTAAATAACTAATATATCCACTACACATATGACACAATTTAACAATGAGTCCAATAAAATCATCCTAATATATAATCAATAGTATTGAATGCAAAATAAACTAGATATCATCATAAAACATCATGTCACATCACTAGAATGATCATGCAGATATGATCAAACTAAAACAATAACTTGGTCTAACAATCTACCAAAGCCAAGATACTAGCAAGAAAAAATAATAATTAACATTGATCTATCTCATCATGTAGATAATCACATATAATAAAAAGGACTATACCGAATCAAAATGACCATGGAAAAAAATGAAAACGTGTTAGGAACTAAATGGATAATATCTTTCATGAATATTGTTATCTATACTATGGTTTTGGTCATAAAGCTAATCAGTGCATATATAGGACAACTTTGACAATTTCAGATGTGGAGAACATCAAGTGCTACAATTCTGAAGAGTTTGAAAATTTTGCTAGCAGTTAGAAGAATACAATTACTTTGGTAAAACAAAATGAGCCTAAGTAGAAGGACTTAATGGTTTGAAAGAAAAGGTAAATAGATGTTTTTATTTTACTAGAGTTTGGTACAAGTGTTTGTTCCTCTAAAAATTGATCTGGTAGCTCTAGCTTAAGGAGAGCTTCATGGAATTTTTTTTTTTCACCTTTTCCTATGTGATTACATGTCATGATTATGATATGACAAGTACCAATATATTCTAAATTATTGCATATGATTTTTATAGATTATTAACAAAATATTTTTGCTAGTAAAATCCTAATTGTGATAGGAAAGTTAAATCTCAATTTTTTGTAATCATTTTACATTGCATGTTGAAGGGAAGATGAAGAGAAAAAATAAGAAATCAAGTACATGTTCTTAAGATGGAATCAAATGTGATGATCAAAGATAATTCTAGTGGAAGTGAATACTTTGGTAAGGTGTAATAGCATGACTTTAATCACATAAAAATAAAGTTTCACAAAAATGGTTTCACAAAAGAAAAATCTTAGAGAATCAAAAAATTAAGTCACTTTGGTCTGGATATTTGGAGTGATTCTCATGGTTCATAGATGAAGACTCTATTAAATTTAGTTTAAGTCATATCTAGGGTAATTGCATGATGTTGAGCAAAACATATCAGATTATAAAATAAGTTATATTGGACATTGTAGGTTAGTGTGGTGCCAGACCTATTTGGTTAAAGAAGATAGTAAAAAAAAGGAGGCTAAAGCCATAATTGGTATTATGGGAGATTATATAGCATTGAAAATTGATAATATTTCTAATCTTGTAATAAGGTATGTTGCTTATGGCATTACTTACAAGATTTATGTAAAAAATATAGAAGATGAAACTTCATCTATAACACTATTTACAACACATCAAATGGTGATGGAAGGAAATAAATTTGATCTATGTGAATTGTTGAGAATTCAATTGATAGAAAATATTAATATTAAAAATTATAGTGGATATCCCTTTTGTTTTGGTTCTCTGATTATGTGTTTGATTATTTATTTTCTAAAATATTTACTGAAGAAAGAAAATATCAAATTGAAGTCATGTGTTCTATTTGTAAAATAGATCTACTAGAAATTATTTTGTTTGAAAGATAAAGAAAAAGTTTGTAAATATTTCTTTATGAATCTTTTAAATGTGTGGAGTCCTATTTCAGTTCCCGACAATGTAAGTGCTTTTGGGGAGGGTTCCTCCTCCAAAAAAATAAAGCTAGAAATGGTTGTCTTTGGTTATCCTCTAGAATAAAAGAATCTAAAAGATAATTTTAAACAAGAAGAAATAATTGAGGTTGATCATCTGAAATTGACAGATGATGATAAAGAAAACACCACCTTAGAATATTTTGAGGAGAAAGAACCCTTAGTGGTAGAAATGGTAGAAAGATGTGGTAGAGAATCAAATAGGTTATAAAAAACTATAAAGGAAATGATAAAATGTGTTAATTTTGTGTGGCTAGTGTATCCAGGTACTTCCTTTTGTGGCCAACCACTTTGCAAAATTATAGAGCTAAGATTGACTCTATTGAGTTTGAACTGAATATCTTTGGAAATTCATACGACATTTTAAAAAATAGAGATGGTTTACAAATAAAAAGGATACAATCATTATAGGAAGAGCTAGTTGTTTCAGAGATAGAGTGAGGATGTGATAAATACATTCTAGAAGTCCAAGGAGATAGTTGAAGCTAGACTGTAACATCTTTCCAATATCCTTAAAGAAGTAGAAAATAATGAATATAATCCTATTATTTTGATTCATTGATAGTATGATTCAATATGTGTTGGAATATCTACTTGGAAATGCATTCTTGGAAGGACCTCCTTCTATAAATCAAAGAGACTTATACAAAAAGCTTTCCAATTTAGTGAATTTAAGTGAATTCTTTTTTATGCACAATTTTTTTTGGATGCATCATTTTTCCTTGATGTAAAATGGGAGTAGTATAGATATATATTGTTGGATACAATTGTCTGAAGGACATTGTTGGATTAGCTATGTGTTATCTTTGATGTCACACAAACGTCATATCAATTATCATTCTCAATATCTACCAAGTTTAGTCAGTCAGCTGAGCGGTTCTCAGTATCTACCAAGTTCAGTCGGTCAGCTAAGTGGTTCTCAGTATCTACCGAGCTAAGTCGGTCAGCTAGGCGGTTTTTAGTGTCTACCGAGTTCTCTCAGGTGTCTAAAGGAAACATGACAGGATAACAGTGTTAACCGAGCCTCCTTGGTTATCGAAGGAAATTAGTGGTTACCAAGCTCTCTCGGTCTCCAAAGGATGTTGTAGAATTCATTGTGGTTACCAAGTTCTCTCGGTCACCGAAGGAAATCTTTTCTGGATTAATGTTTACCGAGCAAGGTCGGCCCTTTCAAAGAATTTTGTTATTACAGTTTGTTTATCCCAACTGACTGTTATAATAATTATTAGTGCCGACTTGTCAATCTAAATGATTATGAAATGGCATATATATATAGAAGGTCAAATGGTGAATAAAATATATACACCATGCAGAAATCATTTTGAAGAAAGGTGTGTGCGAATTTTGAAGGATGGTCAAATATCCTTGAGGAGCAGCAAAGATTTAATTGATTAGTAAGGATCTAGTGAAATAGAACAGAGATCTATATTCAACAATTCAGTTGCAGGTTATTTCATTGTTACTCTCTAGCAATTGTAGCAGTGATATCAAAATCTCTTAACCGAGTTGGTTTAACAACCATTTTGTAAATCCTCTAACAAGGTAACAGTTCTGTTGAATTGTTTCAAGACCTCTTACAAGGCCACTCCTAGCAGGGTGATTAAATCCTCTAACAAGGTCACACCTAATAGTGTGTTTTGTAACCTTTTACCGGGTTGGCTTCTAACTGGGCATCACTTCAGAAGAGTGAAAAATAGTAACTAGTTACATTGGTGGTTTTTCCCATATTGGGTTTCCACGGTAAATCTAGTGTCTCTTGTGTTCATGTTATTTTCGTTATTCATGTAAGTTAATCAATAATGAATGCTTAAGAATAGTTTAATTATTACACACTTCAAGGATCAAGTTTTCAACATTTCTCTGTATATTTACCGAGTGGAACAGTAAATAATTTGTTAAGATATTTAAGGGATCAGTGGTAATATTTTTGTGGTTAACTGATTCACCCCCCCTCTCAGTTACTGCATCTATATTTCCAACAATTGGTATCAGAGCTTTTGGTGCTTGCAGGAAGGGTTTCAAGGACCTAAGCTAAAGATCAGGATGTCTTACAAAAGAGAAATTCCAAAGCTTAATAGAAATAACTTTTCAGCATGGCAAGGTCTCATGAGATTACATCTGGCTTCCATTGGTGATTCAGGATGCAAATATATTGATCAAGAATATACAATTCCTACTGGCACATTAACTGTTGAAGACATTGCAGAGAAGAAGAACCATAACACTATGATGATAGACATTGCATCAGCTCTTAGCTATGAAGAATTTGATGAAATCAAAGACTGCACAACTACTCATGAAATGTGGAACAAGCTAAAGAAAATCTATGGTGGTAATGACAATGTGAAGAGAGCCTAAGAGGATAGTTTGATCAAATGAAAATGAGAGAAGAAGAAAACATTGCAAAATATGTTGAAAGAATCAAGACAAGTGTTAGTGCAATCAAAGCTTCTGGAGGAAAAATTGATGATGAAACAATTATAAGTAAGGTTCTTAGAACATTACTCCCTATTTATGCAATAAGAGTTTCTGCTATTCAAGAAAGAAGATGTGAAGAAAATCACAATATAACTTTGGATGCCTTAGTTGGAAGATTGACAACCTTTGAATTGGATAACTATGACAACTATGTTCCAACTTCTAAAAATATTGAATCAGCTTTTGAGGCCAAACTTTCACTCAAGAAAGGGAAGAAAATCCAATCAGAAAGTGAAGAAGAATCAGAGGAAAGTTCTGATAGTGATCTTGAAGTTATTGAAGCATTACTTGCAAATAAGTATTCAAGAGGCAGAGGAAAATACAGAGGTAAAAATCCCTTAATCTATTTTTCATGTGAAGAAATTGGTCATATTGCAGCTAGGTGTCCAAACAAGCAAAGCAAAGATGAGAAGAAAAATTACAAGTACAATGGCAAGAAAAATTTCAAATCATTCAAGGATAAAGGTAAGAAAACATGTTTCTTAGCTAAAGATTTGGATGATAGTGAAGAAGAAATTGTTTTCATTGCTGTAAAAGATGAATCTGATAATGATGAAGATGAGATGGCACTTATCTCTCATATAAGCAAGAATGATACATGGATTATGGACAGTGGATGCTCACATCATATGACTGGTGACAAGACCAAGTTTGAACACTTTGAAAACTTTGATGGTGGTAATGTAAGGTTTGGAAACAATGAACCCTATTGTATAAAAGGAAAGGGACGAATTTCATTAACCAAAGAACTTATATGTGATAATGTATATTGGGTCAAAGGACTAAAGAATAATCTTCTAAGTGTAGCACAGCTAATCAACATTGGATTCAAGGTTGAATTCATGAATGGCAAAGCAAGACTGCTGGATGACAAAGGAAAACTGATAGGATCAGGCAAACAAACCAAAGGTAACCTATTTTATCTTGATCTTGGTGATTACTCATGTTTTATTGCTCAAATTGAAGAAAGTTGGTTATGGCACAAAAGGTTATGTCATGTAAATTTTGACAACATGATAAAAATAAGAAAATTCAAGAAAGTAAGAGGTATTCCTACTTTGAAGAAACCTGATGTTGGTCTATGCAAGAATTGTCAAATTGGTAAAATGGGAAAGTCTAGTTTCAAAAGTAAAAACTATCAATCTAAAGATATTTTGGAAATTGTGCATACTGATTTATGTGGACCTATTGGAATGTAGAGCTATACCGGAGAAAAATTCTTTATTCTCTTTGTTGATGATTATTCTAGAATGATGACTGTTAAGTCTGAAGCATTTGAGAAGTTCAAATGGTATTTAGCAAGAGTAGAAAAGGAAATAGGAAAAAGAATAAAATGCTTGAGATCAGACAGAGGTGGTGAATTCATCTCCCATGAATTCAATAATTTCTACATTGAAAGAGGAATCAAAAGACAGGTATCAGCCCCGAGAACTCCTGAGCAGAATGGAATAGCTGAAAGAAGGAATAGATCTATCATGGACTGTGCAAGGACTCTAATGATTGAAAAGAACATTGCTATGAAATACTAGAAGGAAGCTATCAGCACTATAGTTCATACCTTGAACCGAGTACAGCTAAGAAAAGACACATTCAAGACTCCATATGAGCTATGGTATGGCTACAAACCAAATGTAAGTTACCTAAAAGTATTTGGTAGTAAATGTTACATCTTGAAAGAATCTAGAAAAGGAAAATTTGATGTAAAAAGTGATGAAGGAATATTTTTGGGATATTCTTACAAAAGTAAGGCATATAGATGTCTAAATTTGTCTGCTCACAAAATCATAGAAAGTGCACATGTGAGAATTGATGAGTTTGCAGAAAAGATTGAAGAAGAAAGCAAAAAGGAACCAGAGGACTACAAAAAATTTGTTTACATCGAACCTGATACATTTCCAAACACATGTAAGGAGACTACATCTACCAAGCCCAGTACAGTAATCGAGTCACAAGAAGAAGTTCAGACCGAGTCACAAAGTACCGAGTCTCATTCTAAAGCTATCGAGCAAGTATCTAACAAGCCTGAGCAATCTGAACCTAAAGACAAAGAAGATGACAATATAACTCATTCAGGAAGCAAGGAACCTGTATTAGCCAAGTACGTTAGAAAGCATCATAAACTAGATCAGATTATTGGAAATAAATCAGATGGTACTATGACAAGAAGTAAACTAAAAGGTACATGTTTATTCGCTGATTTTGAACCTAAAAATGTCAAAGATGCATTAGAAAATGAAATTTGGATTGAGGCTATGAATGAAGAAATAGAGAAAATAGAGAAAAATAAGACATGGACTCTTGTACCTAGGCCTAAAGATAAAAATGTAATTGGGACAAAATGGGTATTCAGAAATAAGTTGAATGAAGATGGTCAAGTATCAAGAAACAAAGCAAGATTGGTATGTAAAGGATATTCTCAAGAAGAAGGAATAGATTATGGAGAGACTTTTTCTCCTATTGCAAGATTAGAAGGTGTGAGGACTTTACTTGCATATCTAGCACATAAAGGATTTAAGGTATATCAGATGGATATCAAATCTACTTTTCTCAATGGTATTCTTTTGGAAGAAGTCTACATTGAGCAACCTGAAGGTTTTATTGATCCAGACAAAAGGTATATGGTCTGTAAATTACACAAAGCATTGTATGGTCTGAAACAAGCTCCTAGAGCATGGTATGAAAGATTAAATAACTATCTTACTCAGATTAATTTCAAAAGGGCTAATAACAACAACAATTTATACATCAAAGAAGGATCAGATAACAAAATTGTTTTGGCAGAAATATTTGTGGATGATACTGTGTTTATAGGAAATGATGATTAGTGAAAAAAAATTTCAGAGCTTATGAACAAAGAATTTGAAATGTCTATGTTTGGTCAGATAAAATTCTTTGTTGGACTTCAGATTCAGCAGAACAAAAATGGTATCTACATTACTCAGTCTAAATATATCAGGGAAATACTTAAGAAATTTGGTATGGAAGATTCAAAACTAGTTGGTACACCCATGTGTACTGGACTAAAGCTTACCAAAGATGATTATTCAAAAGAAGTAGATTAGACCTTATACAGATCAATGATTGGAAAATTATAGTATGTAGTACACACAAGGCTTGATATTGCCTTAGTAGTTGGAATAGTGGAAAGATTCTCGGCTAAACCTAGAGAAAATCACATGATGGAAATCAAAAGAATCTTGAGGTATTTAAGGGAAATTGAAGATTATGGCTTGTGGTATAAATTTGGAGGCAATTTGGATTTAAAAGTGTTTACTAATGCTGATTGGGAAGGAAACATTAATGACTGAAAGAGTACAAGTGGTGGTGCATTCTTTCTTGGCAAGAGGTTAGTATCTTGGACTAGTAAAAAGCAAAACTGCACATCCCAATCCACAGCAGAAGCAGAATATGTTGCTACAGTAGTAAACTACTCTAATATTATATGGTTTAAACAGCTTTTGGAAGGCATGAAGGTTGAGATCAAAGAACCAGTTGTTATGTTTTGTGATAATACAAGTGCAATAAATATTTCAAAGAATCCATTAATGCATTCCAAAACCAAGCACATTGCAATTAAATATCACTTTGTCAGAGAATTGGTGTAGGACAAGGAAATCAGATTGGAATATATTCATACAAAAGAACAAATTGTAAATATCTTCACCAAGCCACTACCTAAGGATGCATTCTTGTATCTAAGAGGCAAGTTAGGGGTCACTCCCCTATTTGAGGTTCACTAAATAAAGTTTTAGTGATGCATCAACCAGAACATGTTGAAGATCAATCAGTTGATGCAGCATAGTCAAGGAATCATTGCATATGAATCAGTACATAAGGTACATTAATATTTACTGAAACTATGTAAGTTGTCTTTGGCATGTGTTGTCAAAGAGGGAGAGTTTGTTGTCATTTCAAGAAATTTCTAAGAAGAATAATTTGAGAAGTTAAGAGGGAGAGTTCTCAGTCAAAGAAAGAAGTTTGAAGATGATGGGAATCAAAATGAAGCTAACGATATGTTTCTTACTCTTGGTTTATCTATGAAATTTCATTGTGCTATGACATGTTGTATTTCCATCAATGCCAAAGAGGGAGATTGTTGGATACAATTGTTTGAAGGACATTGTTGGATTAGCTATGTGTTATCTTTAATGTCACACAAATGTCATATCAATTATCATTCTCAGTATCTACCAAGTTTAGTCGGTCAGCTAAGTGGTTCTTAGTATCTACCGAGTTCAGTCGGTCAGCTAAGCGGTTCTCAGTATCTACCGAGCTCAGTCGGTCAGCTAGGCAGTTTTTAGTGTCTACCGAGTTCTCTCGGGTGTCTAAAGGAAACATGACAGGATAACAGTGTTAACCGAGCCTCCTCAATTATCAAAGGAAATTAGTGGTTACCAAGCTCTCTCGGTCTCCAAAGGATGTTGCAGAATTCGCTGTGGTTACCGAGCTCTCTCGGTCACCAAAGGAAATCTTTTCTGGATTAATGTTTACCGAGCAAGGTCAGCCCTTTCAAAGAATTTTGTTATTACAGTTTGTTTATCCCAGCCGACTGTTATAATAATTATTAGTGCCGACTTGTCAATCTAAATGATTATGAAATGGCATATATATATAGAAGGTCAAATGGTGAATAAAATATATACAACATGCAGAAATCATTTTAAAGAAAGGTGTGTGCAAATTTTGAAGGATGGTCAGATATCCTTGAGGAGTAGCAAAGATTTAATTGATCAGTAAGGATCTAGTGAAATAGAACAGAGATCTATATTCAGCAATTCAGTTGCAGGTTATTTCACTGTTACTCTCTAGCAATTGTAGCAGTGATATCAAAATCTCTTAACCGAGTTGGTTTAACAACCATTTTGTAAATCCTCTAACAAGGTAACAGTTCTGTTGAATTGTTTCAAGATCTCTTACAAGGCCACTCCTAGCAGGGTGATTAAATCCTCTAACAAGGTCACACCTAACAGTGTGTTTTGTAACCTTTTATCGGGTTGGCTTCTAACCGGGCATCACTTTAGAAGATTGAAAAATAGTAACTAGTTACATTGGTGGTTTTTCCCATATTGGGTTTCCATGGTAAATCTGGTGTCTCTTGTGTTCATGTTATTTTCTTTATTCATGTAAGTTAATCAGTGATGAATGCTTAAGAACAATTTAATTATTACACACTTCAAGGATCAAGTTTTCAACATTTCTCTATATATTTACCGAGTGAAACAGTAAATACTTTGTTAAGATATTTAAGGGATCAGTGGTAATATTTTTGTGGTTAACTGATTCACCCCCCCTCTCAGTTACTGCATCTATATTTCCAACAATATAGATATAGATATAGATATAGATATAGATATAGATATAGATATAGATATAGATATAGATATAGATATATATATACATATACATATACATATACATATAGATATAGATATAGATATATATATACATATACATATACATATAAATATACATACATACATACATACATATATATATATATATATATATATATATATCTATATCTATATCTATATCTATATCTATATCTATATGTATGTATGTATATATTCATCGATGACAAATGGATAGATTGTTGAACTTGTGTGTTTGGTTATCATTGGTGTCAAATCTAGTGATAGGTTGGTGTCATTCTTGATGATCGATGTGAATGACAAAGTTTTGTCAAAAAGTTAAATAACAAATAGTTGAGTTGCATAATTACAAATATACATTTTTGGTATTGATCCTCTCAATAGCTTACTTTTTGGGTGTATTCGAGATGTTTCTACAGTGATAATGATGATTACAGACTTGAGGATTATTATGCTCTGCACTTCCAAGAGGATAATCGTTAAGTCCTAACCCTCACATAAATGAAAAATGTTTTGTGGAAAAGGTTTAGAATTGTCTATAGTTGAAACATTTTTTGTTGATCTAGTTGATTGTTGGTGCTCTGGAATAAGTGTTCTGATGATACTCATAGTAATGTTCACATCTAATAGAGTTTTTGAATTATCTACTATTTAGGATGGGGTGTTGATAGTTGACTTTCTATTCATTAATTTTTAGATCATGAATGTTTTGATATGGTCCAAATGCATGATTGTAAATTATGTCATCTCTTTGGACTTTGGTAATTGTGGTGTTTTGATAAAACATGGTCCATTATACATTTCTTCTCTCCATTGGAATATTTTATCTGCATATATTTTAAATTATAATTCTTGTTGATGGATAGATTTAGTTTTCTCTCCAGATCATGATGTGTGATTGGAAAAGTGTTGGCATATTATTTTTGTCAAAGTATCATGTGGAACACTTAGTATATGCACCAGATATATATACTGTTGGAAATATTCAAGACTATCCAAGTTATTGAGAGGGGAGGGGTGAATCAATAACTTCAAAACTTTTAACAGATTTAGATCTTAATAATATTAGATTGATAATCTGACTGCATGCATGAGTAACAGAAAGAATTAAACATTCATAACACTTTGAACACAAAGATTTGGTGACCCAGAAACCTTCCAAGTAGAAAGTAAAACTGGGGTGGGGATGATACCCACAAAACTTCAATACTGCAGTATAAAGTTTGCCGGTTAAGGCTTACAATGATCACTTCTGATGATCTTCCCTATTAGGAGCAATAAGGACTGCTAGGTCCACCTTGTTAGAGGATTTACAAACATACAATGAAGTATGCACTCGGTTAAGAGATTTTACAAAGACTGTTAAGTCTACCCGGTTAAAGGATTTCAAGCTAATTCACCTGTTAGGATGAAATAGTAGATCTCTTACTTGCAACTATACTTGCTGATTGAGATTCTCTGATGTACTGATCACCTTCTGTGATGGATAGATCTTTGCTACTTCTTATACTACTGTAGCCCTTTGTAATTCACTTATCTCTGCCTTTCTCTCTTTTTCATACTTCACTATTTCTCACCTTGGATATGATATAAAACATTGTTTATATATCAATCCAAAACAATTACAAAATAATTACAAAGTCGGCTCTTAAACAAGCTAACACAAATATTACTGAGTCGGCCCAAATATAGTGACTCGATTACTGCAAACTAACTCGATGACTTTCTGATACTCGGCATCCACTGCATTACTCAGCATCGTCATGCACTCAGTAGAAGTGGAGGCACGGTCCATACTAACCACTCAGTTGTAGTTTCGAACACGGTATATACTAGAGACTCGGTAGATGTAGTGTCACTCGGTAAACACTATTCTATTCGGTAAGCACTATCTTGCTCGGTAAGCACTGTTCTACTCGATAAGTACTATTCTACTTGGTAAGAACTATTCTACTCGGTAAGCACTGTTATGCTCGGTAAGCACTCAGAGTCTGAATAAGTGTTGTCACTGATGACAATCATACTTAATGCCAACAATCTCCCCCTTTGGCATTAGTGACAAAACACTTATTTCCCAAAACTTATATACATAATCATGCTGACACTGGTTTTGTATATACATTTCATGTCTCCCTTATACAGTATATATACAAATATCTTATTTCACCTCATACTCATATTTTCTATTTATACTTTCTCCCCCTTTCATATCTCATATACTTTCTCCCCCTTTTTGACAATAATGCCAAAGGTGTATATATAAATATTTTACATGGAGATACCAAAACATGAGAGAAAATCAGAATGCACCTTTCTAATTAGTGCTAGAGTTCTATCCTAATTCTCTTGCAAAATCTTGCATGTATGGAGTGCAACTTGGACTTCTGTAGAGAGTTCAATCATGTGATCTACAATTGAAAACTGATTGTCATGGATCAATGTTTTTGAGTATGCAATATGCTTCTGCATTGTATCCATGATGGGAAGGATCATGTTCTGAATATCTATTAATGTTGATCTAATCCTTGCATCTTCTTTCAATAACTCTAACTACTTATCAGATAGGAATCTGACTGTCATCTGATGTGCAGAGCTTGAACTAGGTTCAAGTTACAACTTTTGTGCACTGATCTTCAGATCCTCATCAATCTTATTTATTTTGTCTTTAATCTCCTTTGAGAACTCGGCAACATTACATATTTTGACAAAAAGAGATGTTACCTTGGAATAGGAGGACTCAATGCTAGTCAAAACTAAAGATAACCCTGCCTAATTGATAGCTATTTGTTGAGCAATGTGCTCAAGCACTTCATTTTCAAACTTCTTCTCAGCCTTTTCAAGCAACTTGTCTATTCCAGAGGAATCATCATTAAACCTGTTAATTGCTTCTGCCAACTACAACAAAATGTGTTGAGAGGAATCAACTTTAACACCTATAGCTTCTGTCAAAATGTTCTTGGCATCCTCAATGATCTTATATTCCTTATCTCTTTCTTCTTTTAGTTTCTTTTGCTTTGCTTTCTTCTGGAGGAGTTCACCAACTGTTTGCATTTGATCTGCAGTGAGGTTTGCAAAATCTAGCTGGGGAATTTGTATCTCCTCATCTAGATCTATACCTTCTACTACACTCTTACTCAAAAATTTTATACTCGATTGAGTCTTTATACTTATTGCCTTTGTAGTAGAAATTATTGTAGACATAGTAGGACTAGTAGTGAAAACTGATAAAATTTCGACTGATGGGATGCTAACTGGAATACTTGATAAATAAAAAATTGAAGTATTTACAACTGTAGAATCTGAAGTACTTACTGCTAAAAAACTCAAATTTGAAGAAGGTACAGAAGACTGCAACTCGGTGGAAGAAGGAGGCTGAAGCTCAGTAGATGAAGTGGTAGCCACTTCTATCATTGATACATTGAGTTTTGCTAGTGATGATTGGACATTTGATGTATCTGAGGGAGTTGTTACAATCACACTTGAAGTTTTGTCTGGGCTAGATGTAGCAATTTTTACTGGAGAGTGGGGAAGTGAGACAATTACCTCTACAGCTATCTGAACTGGATCATCTTCCTCAACATTCTTTTTAGCTTCCTCAGTAGCTTCTTTTCCTGCTTCCTCTATCACAACATTATCAATCTAAACTGTTTCTTCTTCTTCTTCATCATCACTGTCATCTTCAATATCTTTAATTGTCATAGTTTCAGTACTCGGTTTGTGAAGATGATAGATATTTTTCCAAGTATAATTTGCACTCTTCACAACTGACTCTATATCTTTGATCAAAATCAAACAACTATTGAATTTTAGTGTCATCTTGCGCTCATTTTCTATCAATGCCTTATTTATTTCATCATCTTTCAAACTTGGCATTAATTGTCTTAAGGTTTGAGCATATATGTCCTTGATAGTTTGTCTTGCATTGGACCATCTCAACTTGACTTTATCCAATAGAACACCTGGATTTTGAGAAGCCATATCATTAGGTGAGTACTTCCATTTTCCCATTTTCTCAGTAGCAGCATCTTCTATTTCCTGTTGTTCTACCTTTGATTTAATTTCATATTTGAGAGATTTGAAATTTGAAATTCTAGATCCTTCTCTCAAATCCTTAATCTTTTGTTCAAAAGAGGGAGGAGGCCTTTTAAGTACTATATCATCATTGATTTTACCTGCCTTTCCCCTTGATCTTTTCCTTTTGAATACTACAGTGGATTGCTCGGGTTCCTTGGTGATAGTTACCTTTCCTTTCTTCTTTACGGGCACTTGTTCTTCTTTATTCTCATCCTTTTCTTCTTCTTCTACAATATCTTCTCCTATGCCCTCAGTTAACATTAGAGGTGTGCTAGATTGCATCTTGGCCATCCTCTTTCTACCTTTGTTAACCACCTGTGGAAGTTTTATGCTTAGCTCAATTCTTATCTTAGCTTCATCATATGTTCCAAAGTATGGAGCCTTTGGATCAACAGGTTGATTTACTAGGGCTTCAATTATATCCTTTGTTTCATCAATGTTTACCTCATAAGGAAGAGGTTTCACCCATACAATCCTGGGCCTTACTGCTTGAATGTATACTCTATCACAATCAACCATGAAACAAACATCATCTTTATAATCTTCTACCAATTTTAGTGGAATCCAGAATCTGTTATTCATCTTCTCCTTAAAAGATTCGAAATAGTTATCCATTATGCTTGTAAAATTCTCACCCATTTCTACAATATACTCATTTATCTGATAAAGAATAGGTACATCCTTTCTCCATTTTACTGAGCCTTTTGATGGGAAAAACTTTTTAGCATAGAAAAATAAACAAACCAACAGTGAGCCAAACTTACATGGATTGTTCTTTGAGGTTTGGATGCTCTCCATATTCTTGTTGAACTGTTTCAACAAAAGATCTGTTAGGTCAAATGACAGATTGTTCTTCACAATTTTATAGGCTAGGCCAACTGCTTCACACGGAACACTATTCTACCGACTTGAACTGTATATCTTGTGAGCTATTACATATGTGCCAAATTTTAGTTCTACATCGGTAATGCTGTTAATTCTCATACCTCTACCATCCCATTCGGCTAGGGTTTTCTTTTCCAGCTCTACCCAACCTAGGGTTTTTGTAGATTTAGCCTTGGCAAGCATGGGAAGACCAGTGATTCGGTGAATCATCTTCTTTGTTATTTCCACTGGTTGCTCAAGCCAAATTTTACCTTCATGTACTTGGCTCAGAATATATCTTATCCATTTTATCTAGAAACCCCGAGGCAAGTGGGTGATATGTGTTAAACCCTTATCTTCCAAATGTTTATGTCTTAGTTTGAGAACACCATCAACACATAGTTCATCATGAACAACATCTATCTCTAGGGTTCCAAGTTCTTGAATTGTACCTCTAAAATGATTGCAAATGTCATTTACAAGAAGTACCTTTGGAGGAATTTGAGACTGAACTCCACTCGGATCTAGGGTTTCTGCAACCGTCGGCACGAGTTTGAAATCTAGTGCTTTTCATTCTCCATGAACTAACATTTCTGAACCTTTCTTTACTTTGGTGCTGGATGAAGCCATGGTAGCATGGTAGAAAAATTTCTTCTTTAAAATTTTGCTTCAAATCGCTTGATCGCACTAGAAATTTCTCTGCTCAATATGTTGATATTCGCGGTGAAGAATGAACTTGATTTCATGCTTTTTGTTAAAACTTTTTCATTAATGCTCCATAGGAATTAGGGTATTGAATTCGATAGACTATCATCCACTATGCATTAAATGCTCGGTGAAGATTCTGCAACTCGAAGAACATACGAATTCATACTTCTTCGACCTTACTCGGTAACCAAATGAAATTAGGTTACTCCCAACCTTGCTCAGTGGTAACTGATACCAACCTTCTTGTGATCCTACTGTATCTTGCATACTAATTTGGATCTTTCTTCCTTTCAGTTCAGGAACTATTTTGGAATATGTCTATGAAGATACAGTTCCAGTGCTTTCTTGGAGACTTAGTTAGAGTTCATAGAGCCACTCCCTTCATGAGTGACTTCATTACTTGGACTGGTTTGCTCGGTAGGTTTATGAATCCACTATTGTCTCATCTACTTCCTAATGCTATTTGCTTTTGCTTTCTTTTCATCTTCAACTTTGCCTAAATTCATGCAGTTTTTAGCTATGTGACCAAGCTTAGTGCAATTATAACATCTTATGGTAGAATCCCTTTTTCTCAAGTGATGCCTTACACAATTCATGCCAATGTGTCCATATTCTCCACAATAATGACATCTACACCAAGTGTTGTAATCCCAACCAAACATTGCTTTAATAATTTGTTCTGCTGGATTGGGTGTTTTAGTTCTACATTCTGATGCCTTATGACCTTGTTTGCTACATTTGTGACATTTGCCTTTAAATCTTGGTTTCTCCTTGCATTCATTTGCTTTATGACCAAGCTGATTGCAATTGTAGCATTTTCCATTGAATTTTGCTTTTTTGTTGCTCCAATATTTGTTTGAAGTATGACCAATTTTTCCACAGTGATTACAAGTAGGTTTCTGATTCTTTTGAGTACCTTGTTTGGAGGATTCACCTTCCTCTTTGTATCCAAGTCCTGCTTTTCCTTTTTGCCTATGAAGGTTTCATTCATACACTTGATTCATATCTTCTTGAGATTTCAACATTCTCTCATTGATTAGCCTTTCAGCATCTAGGTCACTCATCACACTTAAATTGATTTGCTTTTCAGATCTCAGCTCCTCTCTTATATTTTCATTTTCTGATCTCAGAGTCAAGATTTCTTCATTTGCATTGGAGATTTGATTAATAAGGTTTTCTAGTTGAAGGGTTTGATTCTGGATTTCATTGTTCTTTCCATCTATTTCATCTTTCATCTTGTTTCTTTGTTCCAAGATTTCACAAAATCTTGTTGACTAAATTTCCTGTTCTCTTTTCAATTTTCTCACTTCTTCTTGCAGAGATCCACTCTTTTCTAGAAGTTCTTTAATTGCATTGTTTTCTTCATCTGAGCTGCTTGAAGGGAAAAAGTCTTCAATCTTTTCTTCAACATACTGGTGGTCATTAATCTGATTTGCAAGTTCCTTCCTTCTTTTTAGGGAAAGGGAAAGATGCTCTCTTACTTCTTTGAGTTGAGTTATGGCCATTTCTAGATCTAGCTTTTCATTCTCAATTACTTTGTTAAGTCTAAATATCTCCATTGTCCTTAATCTTTTATCAAGCTGTCAAAATCTATTCTAAGAACCATGGCACTCTGATACCAATTTTTGGAAATATTCAAGACTATCCAGGTTACTGAGAGGGGAGGGGTGAATCAGTAACTTCAAAACTTTCAACAGATTCAGATCTTAATAATATTAGGTTGATAATCTAACTACATGCATGAGTAATAGAAAGAATAAAACATTCATAACACTTTGAACACAGAGATTTGGTGACCCAGAAACCTTCCAAGTAGAAAGTAAAACTGGGGTGGGGATGATACCCACAAAACTTCAATACTGCAGTATAAAGTTTGCCGGTTAAGGCTTACAATGATCACTTCTGATGATCTGCCCTATTAGGAGTAATAAGGACTGCTAGGTCCACCTTGCTATAGGATTTACAAACATACAATGAAGTATGCACTCAGTTAAGAGATTTTAAAAAGACTGTTAAGTCTACCCGGTTAAAGGATTTCAAGCTGATTCACTTGTTAGGATGAAATAGTAGATCTCTTACTTGCAACTATACTTGCTGATTGAGATTCTCTGATGTACTGATCATCTTCTATGATGGATAGATCTTTGCTACTTCTTATACTACTATAGCCCTTTGTAATTCACTTATCTCTGCCTTTCTCTCTTTTTCATACTTCACTATTTCTCACCTTGGATATGATATAAAACATTGTTTATATATCAATCCAAAACAATTACAAAATAATTACAAAGTCAGCTCTTAAACAAGCTAACACAAATATTACTGAGTCGGCCCAAATATAGTGACTCGGTTACTGCAAACTAACTCAATGAAGGGCCTACAATAGAAAGAGGCTATTCAGGGAAAGATAAAATTTCACAAACAATAGCATTCCTAAGAAATTCAGACAATAATCTATAACCTGCAAACAAACATTCACCTCTGCAACTAGGTATAGGAATGAGATAGATTGACAGGGTGTTGAAGTATACCCACAAGGTCATTCAAATCAGATCATCCATAGAAATACACATGAATTGCAGAAAGAAAGAGGGATTAGGAACCCTAAGATATCATTGAAAGCATACATATACTTGATTCAATGAGAGAAACTTAGAAAAGAAAAACACAGGGATAGAAAGAATGTCACAAATTGCCTTTGCAATATCTAAGAATCAATGAAAGATTATAGACTGTAGAAGCCAAGGGGCAGGAAAAATGCCACAGATAACTCCTAAGAAAGAAAACCTCTCTTGGAACAAATTCTGAAGAAACTTTCTAGAGAATTCCCCCCCCTGTAAATGACCTTTGGAATCCTTTTATAATAATAGGGATTGCTACAAGCTTAGGATCATTTAGGACATAATTAGGAAAACAAGCCAACCACTGTAGCATGAATTTAGGAAACTATTTATTACCAAAATGACAAGTGAGAAATCCTAATTAAAAACAAGAAATATCATAGACAAATATAATATCTATTACATTCTAGAAACCCTAGCAGTCAAACTACAAATTAGGGTATGGTCTTAATATCCCTGTGATAAGCACATCATTTACAAATATCTCAACTACCTCTGCACACCATGAAATAAATTTTGTGACAACTTGGTCCAAGACACCAATGCCCTATCCAAAAGGAAACCCTCTACAAAATATCAAACCCATGATAGCCAAAAGATCAAATCATATTCAGCCTCAACCACCATAGAGTTCAATCAATTCTCAACGGCAAACTTGCATTCATGGTCCGCTAAAAAAAATAAGATCACACATGCTCTGACACACTATCTCCTTTACTTTCTAAAAAACTTTGAATCTTAAATTCAAAACTGACTGACAACGGTTAATTTATTAAGTTTAAAACATAGCCATTGATCCATCTTTTTTTCTGGCAGATCAAGTGGTCCCTAAAATCACCACAACAATCAACAAGCCAACATGACACATCACAGTCTCTCAGCTAATGAGAAATGTGCATGTCGGCATGACCTAGCAACTATACCCACTTATTTGAAGTGTTGTGTTGTAAAGAAGATCAATGGTTGTCACATGATTGCAAGGAACAAGATTAACCTTTACGAACATGCAAAAACCAAGTGATTAAAAGGAGATTAACCCTCTTAATCAGACACGAAAACATTAGAAAAATTAAAAGCTTTTAACTTTTAAGAAACTGGGTGCACCATGGCAGATGACAATCGGTCACAGGTTGCACGGATAGGAAATGCTAACATCAACGAAGAGTTGTGAAGACGCGAAGAAGTAGAAAACACCCAGGGTTTTATGCTTGGACAAATTTTGAAACCCTACAACATAAAACAAGCTATTTCCTATGGATCTTAAAACAGCCATAAATCCCTGGTTGTAACATTTCAGAACATGCACTCTTAACCAGACCTTGGAAACTCAATGAACTATCATATGCTAAGGGCGCAAGCCATGAAACATCAAAAATTTAGCTCGCCAATCAAAACTGTGTCACAACTAGGGCAAGGTAGTTCACTTGGATTTTTTGCATATTAGACCATGCACCCTGGACTTAAGCACACTAACATGGAAAACCACCTGAGGCTAAGGCGCAAGCCAAGAAACATTGTGGATTTTTGGCGCAAGCCAAAACAAGTTGCAGCAGGGTAGGACAACTTCATAGAACACTGCAGGGAAATAGGCCATTTTCATATGTGTTGCCTGACTTTCAATCACCCTTTTTTTGATGAAGTCAAGTCTGGTCTATTTTATGTAAAGTCTACATCTAGATCTCCTCTAAGATAGGAAATCTTTGCCGGGTTTCTCTTCAATTTGCCTTCATGTTTTAGCCGGGTGGGTTGTTTAAGGTCTCATTGTTTGGGTAGGTTGTAGCTCCCATTCTAGCAAAGATTATGGTGCTCCAAATGATTTTCTTTTCAAAACAAGATGGTGCTTGAAAGTCGTGATCTCAAGATGTTTATAGCATATCAAAGGAAAGATTCTTCATGTAATGGAAGCAATGACAAAGCCAGTATTGAAATATCTAGACTTCATTTTAACAATGTGCAACTCTGATCAGAAAGATCCATTTTGTTTCTCGGTTGATCAGAAGGTTAATGTTCAGTGTGGTTGATGATCGGTCAGAATCTACGGCTATCGTTATTTCACATAAAAAAGTTACATGATGTTTATTTCATGCAAAATAACGACAAAGTGCCACCTATCCCAACAGGCCCATCTTTGGTATCACTTTATAACTGAGGTGACAAGTGTGACTAGTCAAATTAATTGATGTGGTAGCTCCTGATTCATTGTAGTATTTCATGTAGTAAGGTGGGGTCATATTTTTATGACATCGGCTAAGATTCCAAATTAACAGATGGCGTATGATCTCATAGAATCTTGTGAGCCCATTAGATCACCCGTCATCCGTCCAATTCTCTAGGTGTAAAGTCAGTAAAAGCTTTGGGTCTGAAATGTTTCACAAACATATATGGTAGTCTATGATTGGTCCACAAAGTACTGAGTTGGCTGGTTGTCAAAAGGGTCCTATCATCCATAGAGAATCGACGGTGAGCATGATTTTGTGTAGGATATGTCAAACATATAAGATCTTAAGGTAACCATTGATTTTACCTTTTCAGAAGTGGCAAAGCATAGGGGGTCCACTACCAGGAGATCTATGGCTGGTGTATGATCATGAGGAATATTCTTTCCTCTCATGATCATAACATTACCGTCCAATGAGAATCTGTTAGGTGGGGCTGATGTTCTAAGTTTTCGGACATGATAAAGTGCAAAAGGATTATGACTGACTACCATCTGTCCTATGGACCCGACTAGTGTTGAGTTCTGACAAATGCGGGAGATCTATGGCTATCATATGATTGTGAGGAATATTCTTTCCTCTCATGATCATATGACCATCATCCGATGAGAAACTTGTCAGGTGGGACCCGAGACTTAAGGAAAATAAAGAGATTGAAAGACGACATAAATTTTCAACTATCGTAAATGAATAAGTCGAAAGTGACTAAGAACTGAGGTGGATATGGATGATAGATCTTTCAACTGAGGTCACGGGTAGGAAAAGAATGAAGAATATAATCCTAACAATATTGTATGATGTAGCTTGTGGTGGTAATGATAAAAGCTATAAGATCATGATAGATATTTCTGAGATATTTAAAGAAGGTTGAATACAGTTGTAGATCAGATTGATTATTGTTTGGAAGATAGTTCGACTCTAAGAAGCCCAATGGATTTGACTTGAGAGATGCTATTAAAAAGAAGATGAAGGACTCAAATCAAAGTGTCATAATTATAATGTCTTTTCTTATTCTCATGTCAATAATTGGCTTTTCAAATTCTATCATCGAGATGTTCTCTCTTTCTATCTTGTCTTTTTGAATTCTGGAAGATGAATCATTTCCTATAAGCATTGTATAAATACTGTGAAGAAAATGAATGAAAGGGTCGAAAAACTTGGTATTGGAGCAAAAGTAATTCTAGTTGCTAGCTTTATTTCATGTTTTTTGTATCGTTAGTAATTCATTTTGCATTTGAATAGATAGAACAGTTATATGTGAAGCTGTAGTTGCTTACTAGATTCCATTTCACATTGTTGATTACAGTAAAAGTAATTCTATTTACCTTTCATGTATGATTCTTCTCCTATTCATTCAGTTATTTAGATGCATTTGAATAGAAAGTACAATTGTATGTGGAACTGTAATTCCTACTTGAATTCCATTTCATGTCAATAATTATAGCATAGGTAATTCCATTTGCTATCCATGTATGATTCTTCTTCTATTCTCCTCAATAGATTATGCATTCTTAGAGTAGACAGATTTAGGTTAGAAGATAGATTTTATGATAATCTATGATCAACATTCCATTGGGGATTATGGGTTATCCACTCCTATCCTCACTTGAATTGTTTGTGCCTACAAACAATTTGGTTAAATCCTATAAGAAGCTAATCTGATGATCAATAAAAACACATTCATTGCATATCATTGCATATTCAAAGAGCTGTACCTGTCAATTTAGAGGGCATTGATAGATGACTTACACTGACCCATTTGTTGGTGAACATCCTTTTGTTCTCTCACCTTGGGTGTTAAGAAGAGTCAAAGATTATAAATCTAAAGGGAGGACAAACTGTTAACCAACAGTTTTTGGTGACTCTACTGGGGAGAACTTTAGAAAAAAATATATATATTAAAGTTTTTCTCAGAATTCAATTCATTTCCCCTCTCAGTTTCAATTCAGGTAGTCAATTAGAATACATGTTTAGCAAATATGACTGTTCCTTGGGGAAATGCTATTGGACCTTTGAATCTTGCAGCAAGTCATGATTTACCAAAAGGTTGTAGAAAGAACTTTCCAAGATTCAATGGTGATGGCTCAATATCTACAGAACAACATTTGAATGCCTTTCATAAAGCATGTAGTGTGATAAACCCTCAGCATGAAGATGTTTCTATTAGAATGTTTTTAGACACCCTCATGGATGATGTAGCAGAATGGTTTCAAGACTTACCTACAGGCTGCATTACTGGGTGGAATGAAATGAAACAAAAATTTGAAGAAAGGTATAAGACTACTGAAGATGATCAAGTCTTATTGTTACAACTGGCTCAAATAAAAAAAGAACCATCTATCTCCATGAGAGATTTCAATGCTAGATTTAATAAACTAATCAAAAGAATACCAGCTGCCAGTGCACCAACAGGAAATAATCTGAAAACATTTTACATTAGTTCTATGCCTCTAGAACTTGGTTATCAATTAAGAAGAGCTAATGTAATGGATTTGCAAGCTGCTCAAACACTGGTTGAAGAAATGGAAGATGATATGACAGCCTCCAAGAGATGGAAGAAGGAATTTCATGCTGGATTCACAAGCAATACAGTCAGTACTTCAAATAGCATAGAAGCTATGTTGTAGAAGTTATCTCATGAGATAAATGCATTGAAAAGATAGATTACTACACCAGATCATTCATTTTATCATCCTTACCAAGAAGAATCAAGACATCAAGGTAGAAATGAGAATTCACAGAGATTAGCTATTAAAGCTCCTCCCAAAAGACATAATTCTCGTGCCTTTCATCTCAGAACAAATCAAGAAGAAAAAGAGCAAAGAATTGAATATCCAGAAAGTGAAGATTATCATACTCCTCATGGTGACTCCGTAAATTTTTATTGTGAGTATGAGATAGATTCAGAAGATGGAGATGATTGTTTTGCTACTTTGGAGGAACCTCAGCTAACTGTGATGACTAGAGGACAGAAGATTAAAGATCAAACATCTAATGTTGCCCCTGCTAAGAATCAATCACTTTCTTACAAGGTGGATAAGAGTAATGTTGGATTACCTTGGATAAGTCATCAGCATGAAGAAAATGACCAGCAAAAAGAATGTTCCCAGCCTATGGAGATTCTTGAAGATCAGGAAGAAAAGGTAAACAAAATTGAAAAAGAAGATGTATCTATGATTCCTTTTTCTTGTGTTGATGAAAGTTGTAAATTGGGTGAAAAGAATGAGGATAAGGTTTCAACCTATTTTTCATCTGAAGATCATCCTAAGGCTGATAGGCTATTAAAAGATGAGATTCTTGATGTTATTGAAGAATTTAACAAGGTTGATCCTTCATTCATTGTAGTTGATAAAGATCAGATATCAAAAACATTTTGCTTTGAAGATAATATAATACTGAATGTTCCTGATCAAATATGTGTGAATGAAAAAGATGAAATATGTTCTAACAATTGATGCAACAATAGATTTTGAACAAGAGGTTTCAGATATTAATGAAGTACTGCAACATCATGTAAAAGACAAAGAATTAGATGAAGATTTTCCTAGCCTTGAAATGGAAATTGATCAAGTCATGATGTCAATCATATGTGAGTCCTCTTCCATGGTCAATTCAAATATTGAAGTTTTGAATTCAGATGAACATTTTTTAGTTTTGATAAATGCTAAAGATGAAGAAGATGTTTCAATTTGGATTGACCGCATGTGTAATGAAGAATCATCTTGTTTCAATCTTGGTTTGAAACCTGAAGTTGTTAATGACAATGCTTGCAACCAGTATGATGGTAGTTCATTTCCAGAATCTCTCGAACTTTCTAATGTTCTCAATCTTGGTTCAAATGCTGGTATTTTTTATAAAGGTGATATTGTTGGCAATGAAATAAACAGATGTGAGTATTTTTTAGCAATATATACAGAATCTAGTGAATGTCTTTCTCCTTCACAAAAGATGGTTGAGCATGTGAAAGGAGGTGTGCAGAAACGTATAGATGAACCAAAGATCTATAATGAGGTATGGCTGTTTGGAAAGGTCCTATGGGCTATCATGTTGCAAATAGCTTTTCGATTCAAGTTCAACAATGAAGGAGTAGCCAGAGGTTACCAATGTTGTTTCAACTTGGTGAAGCATCTTCCTCTATTTTAGAAAGGTTCATATTTTTCTCTCCCTGTAAATGGTCACGTATGAATCTTTCTTTACTTTTGGTTCTAATGGTGAGGTCCCCTCACCTTTTGTAGTTAGGTTTGCTTTCCAATTTTGGTGTGTTTAGTGTAGTCTTTCCCTACTTTCATAGTTAGTTGTTTTCTTACTTTAGTGTGTTCAGTTTGCTCTGCTCCCCTCCACCCTCCCTGTATGCAGCTGCTTATTATTTCTTTGGTCTAGACTCCACAACCCAATGCATAAGGCACTTGTCTCACCAGAGAAGCTGAATTCTTCACGCACCTAGCAGTACATGATCCCTAGATAGAGCTAGTTGTTGCCTGACTTTCAGTCACCCTTTTTTTATCAAGTCAAGTCTGGTCTATTTTATGTAAAGTCTACATCTAGATCTCCTCTAAGATAGGAAATCTTTGTCAGGTTTCTCTTCAATTTGCTTTTATGTTTCAGCCGGGTGGGTTGTTTAAGGTCTCTTTGTTTGGGTAGGTCATAGCTCCCAATCCAGCAAAGATTATAGTGCTCCAAATGATTTTCTTTTCAAAATAGGATGGTGCTTGAAAGCCGTGATCTCAAGATGTTTACAGCATATCAAAGGAAAGATTCTTCATGTAACAGAAGCAATGATAGAGCCAGTATTGAAATATCTGGACTTCATTTTAACAATGTGCAACTCTGATCAGAAAGATCCATTTTGTTTCTCAGTTGATCAGAAGGTTAACGTTCAGCGTGGTCGATGATCAGTCAGAATCTATGGCTGTCATTATTTTGCATAAAAAAGTTACACGATGTTTATTTCATGCGAAATAATGACAAGGTGCCACCTGTCCCAGCGGGCCTGTCTTTGGTATCACTTTATAACTAAGGTGACGAGTGTGACTAGTCAAATTAATTGATGTGGCAGCTCCTGATTCATTGTAGTATTTCATGCACTAAGGTGGGGTCAGATTTTTATGACATCGGCTAAGATTCCAAATTAACGGATGGTGTATGATCTCATAGAATCTTGTGAGCCCATCAGATCAGACACCATCCATCTGATTCTCTAGGTGTAAAGTCAGTAAAAGTAGTGGGTCTGAAATGTTTCACAAACATATATGGTAGTCTGTGATTGGTTAACAAAGTACTGAGTTGGCGGGTTGTTAGAAGGGTCCTGTCATCTATAGAGAATCGACGGTGAGCATGATTTCACGTAGGATATGTCAAACGTATAAGATCTTAAGGTAACCATTGATTTTAACTTTTCAGAAGTGGCAAAGTGTAGGGGATCCACTACCAGGATATCTACGGCTAGTGTATGATCGTGAGGAATATTCTTTCCTCTCGTGATCATACGATCACTAACCAATGAGAATCTATCAGGTGGGGTCGATGTTCTAAGTTTTCAGACATGATAAAGTGCAAAAGGATTATGACCGACTGCCATCTATCCTATGGACCTAGCTAGTGTTGAGTTCTGAAAAATGTGGGAGATCTATGGCTATCATATGATCACAAGGAATATTCTTTCCTCTCACAATCATACAACCACCATTTGATGAGAAACTTGTCAGGTGGGACCTGAGACTTAAGGAAAATAAAGAGATTGAAAGATGACGTAAATTTTCAACTGTCGTAAATGAATAAGTCAAAAGTGACAAAGAACCGAGGTGGATATGGATGATAGATCTTTCGACTGAGGTCATGGGTAGGAAAAGAATGAAGAATATAATCCTAACAATATTGTATGTTGTAGCTTCTGGTGGTAATGATAAAAGCTATAAGATCATGCCAGATATTTCTGAGATATTTAAAGAAGGTTGAATATAGTTGTAGATCGGATTGATTATTGTTTGGAAGATAGTTCGACTCTGAGAAGCCCAATGGATTTGACTTGAGAGATGCTATTAAAAAGAAGATGAAGGAATCAAATTGAAGCATCATAATTATAATGTCTTTTCTTATTCTCATGTCAATAATTGGCTTTTCAAATTCTATCATCGAGATGTTCTCTCTTTCTATCTTGTCTTTTTGAAATCTGGAAGATGAATCATTTCCTATAAGCATTGTATAAATACTATGAAGAAAATGAATGAAAGGGTCGGCAAACTTGGTATTGGAGTAGAAGTAATTCCAGTTGCTAGCTTTATTTCATGTTTGTTGTACCATTAGTAATTCATTTTTCATTTGAATAGACAGAACAGTTATATGTGAAGTTGTAGTTGCTTACTGGATTCCATTTCATTTTGGTGATTACAGTAAAAGTAATTCTAGTTACCTTTCATGTATGATTCTTCTCCTATTCATTCAGTTATTTAGATGCATTTGAATAGAAAGTACAATTGTATGTGGAACTGTAATTCCTGCTTGAATTCCATTTCATGTCAATAATTGCAGCATAGGTAATTCCATTTGTTGTCCATGTATGATTCTTCTTCTATTCTCCTCAATAGATTATGCATTCTTAGAGTAGATAGATTTAGGTTAGAAGATAGATTTTATGATAATCTATGATCAACATTCCATTGGGGATTATAGTTTATCCACTCTTATCCTCACCTGAATTATTTGTGCCTACAAACAATTTGGTTAAATCCTATAAGAAGCTAATCTGATGATCAATAAAAACACATTCATTGCATATCATTGCATATTCAGGGAGCTCTACCTGTCAATTCAAAGGGCAGTGATAGATGACTTACACTGACCCATTTGTTGGTGAACATCCTTTTGTTCTCTCACCTTGGGTGTTAAGAAGAGTCAAAGATTATAAATCTAAAGGGAGGACAAACTGTTAACCAACAATATGATTTTTTCTATGACACAAAAATGGACTAACAGGTTGGGCTCAACCCTTGTGGGAGCCTCATTTCACTCCACCTGTGGCCAAAATTTGTATGATAGAAAATTTTGGGTAACATTTTGGCAATTTATGTTGGATGTTAGCCTGCTAGACATGGAAACCAATGATCTTGACGCAATCCATTGGGCATAGGAGTCATCTCTTGAACACAAAAAACTCTCTTGACAAAGAGAAAGATGGAGGGAGGAACAAGACTATGCACGAGCACTTCTTTGAAAGAAGGAAAGACTAAACTAGAAAGCAGGGATAGAAAACTAGGAAAACTAATACAGAGATCTATAAGGAAGGACTAACTTCAAAATAAGGCTTCAAGTGCAATCCATTAACCGATATTGGCAAGGCATCTCCTTCAATAGTAGACAACTGGAAAGCATTATATCCATTGCATTCTATGATAACAAATGGTCCAACCCAGAAGGAATCAAACTTTGTATGTATGATAGGCTTTGATCTGAACTCATTCCATTTGAGAACTACATCTCCAACTTTGAAGTTTCTAGCCCTGGCTCTTTTATCAAAAAATTTATTCATTTGTACCTGATGGAACTCCATATCTTTCATGGATTTATCTTTGAGTTCCTCTAACTCCATAAGCTGAGCATTTCTGATTTGTAAGGAGTCTCCTCCTTTGAATAAGACATATTGAGTGGCCAAGTCTAAAGCTGGTAATTTAGTTGAAATGGACAACTTAGCTTCTCTGCCATATAATAACATATAAGGAGAATTCCCAATGATCTTCTTTGGGGTTATCCTGTCTAACCATAAGGTAGATTTTAATTTTGTATGCCAATCTCTTTGGTTATCTTGTAGGGTTTTCTTCATTATCCTAATCAAGTTCTTGTTAGTTGATTCTACCAAACCGTTTCCCTCAAGATAGTAATTTGAACTTGTATTCAGATAAATTCCATTTTTTATTGCCCATTCTAAGACTTTAAGGCCTATGAATGCCAATGCATTATCTAATATTATGGAGTATGGAGTGCCAAATCTGTGAACTATATCATCATAAAAACTTAAGACAACACTCTCATTTGCTTCTTTCAAGGCAACTGCCTCTGTCCATCTAGTGAAATAATTAATTGTAGTGATTATCCACTTGTGGCTTGCACTAGATGGAGGATTAATCATGCCAATCAAATCAATACCCCATCTTATGAAAGGTTGCTCTGTCCTGATTGGATGAAGGGGCGGAGCTGCAAGCCTTTCTTTTCCTACAAACATGGCACATTTGATGCATTTTCTCACGTAATCATGACTATCCTTGAAGATAGATGGCCAATAGTATCTGGCCCTCATGATTTTAAAAGTAGTAGTCCTAGGAGAGAAGTGACCTCCAGAAGGTCCATCATGAAATTCAAATAGGACATCAATTACCTTTTCTAAATCAATGCATCTTAAAAGGACACCATTGTGATCCTTTCTGAAAAGAACTTCATCTATCAACACAAAGGGAATAGATTGTAATCTATAATACCTCATTTTTGCTGAATCTAGGTCTGTAGGACATCATCCTATCCTTAAGTAATGAATCATGTTAGGAAACCAACCGCTTGCCTTAGCATGTTCTTCTATAGAATGCACAACCAGAGATGCATCTGTTTGCTCTAATTTTTTTGAACTTTCACCCTCTGTCAGATGCTCACAAAGACCTCTTCCTCTAACTAGCTTAGTGGTTTGCATATCAATGTCATACTCCATCACTTTAGTAATCCAACCAGCTCTCTTTTCATTTATGTCCTTGGAGAGAAAAAATTCTTTGACACTTGGATGAGAAACTTTCAAGTGTACCTTGCTATGCGTTAATAGATATCTAAAAATTTTAAGGCTTTTTACCATAGCAAGTACATTTTTTTCCACAAAAGAGTATCTCTATTCACACTCTTCTAAACCTTTTCTAAAGAAAGAAATAGGTTGCTCCAATCCTTTAGAATTTTCATGGGTCAAGATTGTAGATATGACGTCGTGACCTCCATAAGCATAAAGGATAAAATCCTTACTGAAATTTGGGTTTAACAGAGTAGGATCTTATGTCAAAGCTTCTTTGATAGCCTAGAAATTGGCTTTCCCTTCTTTAGTCCAGTTGAAGACTGAACTCTTCTTTAACATGGTTGTCAAAGGCTTTAGTAAATCTACAATATTGGGCAAGAAACACCTAATAAAGTTAATCCTTCCTATGAAATATTGAAGGATTTTCTTGTGATGTGGCAAGGGTAGCTCTAGGATGGCTGAAATCCTTTCAAGGTCAACTGTGATTCCTTTCTTGGATACTATATATCCTAATAATTTCCCCTCATGAACTATAAACACACATTTCTTGGGATTAAGAGATATCCCAAACTCTCTACACCTTTCAAAAATCTTCCTTAGATGTTTGGTTTTGTTTGCTACATGTTTGGAATAGACAGTTATGTCATCTAAATAGACTAGTACAAACTTTTACATGATATTTTTAAAGGCCATATCCATTGCCTTTTGAAAAGTAGCACCTACATTTGACAAACCAAAGGGCATCTTTTGATATACCATTGTTCCCCACTTGGTTGTGAATGCAGTCTTGTATTGGTCCTCTTTATTAACTAAGATCTGATTATATCCTGAATAGCCATCTAATAATGAAAATATTTCAGATCTAGAGACACATTGCAAGATTTTTTCCATAGAGGGTAATGGATGGCAGTCTTGTAAAGAAGCCATGTTAAGATCCCTGAAGTCAACACATAACCTCAACTCCCCATTCTTCTTCCTTGCCGGAACAAGGTTGGAAACCCAACTAGTATGCTTAATGGGGTAGATGATACCACTTTCTATTAATTTGAGCACTTCTCTATGCATAAGTGGTTCAAGCTTGGGGTTATCATACCTTTGATTTTTCCTTACTAGTTTGGCATTGGGCTCTAGGTCAATAGTGTGTTGAGAAAGGGCTGGATTAAAACCTTTAAGGTCTTCATATTGCCATGCAAATACATCACTGAATTATTTAAACAATTGGGTGTAAGCCTGCGTTTCTGAATTAGTATTTACTTTTCCAAATTGTAAGCTTTTACCTGGTTCCCACTCCAATTCAACACAATGTTCTTATTGAACCACTAGGCCAACTTTGTTCTTCTTAACTTGATCATCCTTGCTAAAGATAGCTTCTAAGGTGACAAGACCTCTAAGAATCTTATTAGAACTAAGTTGTATCACTTGATCACCATAGTTCTGCAATAGTCTATCCCAGTTATACTCTAACAATACGTCCTCTTCAAACAAGAACTACAAAATTTGCTCATCATTGTCAAACACTTGCCAATTAACACTGTTATTAGGAACCAAATGTCTGATAACTACTTTAATGTGCTATTGGTCTCCTTCTTTTGAAACACTATCAGGAATGTCATACTGAGACCCAACGATAACTAATTTGTCTACATTTTGATTTAATTTCCTAGGGATAGCAACAATGTTGAAAGCATGGAAATCTTCAATTGCATCCCAAAATCTATGTTTGTATGCTTTCATGGTGTCATTTTTGGTTGCACTTGCCCCTCTAACTTGGCTAACTACTAACTCACTATCACCATAAACTTTTAGGGCTTTGACCCCTTTCTTCCTAGCCCACTCTAGTCCATTTACTAGGCTTTCATACACTGCAATGTTGCTAGTGCAAGAGAAACTAAATCTAAAAGCTATATAGTATCTTTCTCCTTTTGGGGACACTATCATAGCACCACCACCACAGCCATGTTTTCTTCTAGCACCATCAAAAAACAATTTCCAAACCTGATTGCTCTGATCTTCTGAATCAATGTCCTCTTTGAGAAGGTTTGGCTCTATGGATCCACTTTCTTGTATCAAATAGCTTCCCAAACTAGCATCCCAAATAACATTTTCTTGGGCCTCTGAGGCCTTTTCTAATTCTAGTTCATCTAGTAAAATATAAGGGATATTTTCTATCTTAGTTTTTGTTTCTCTAATAATTGGGAAGTCATTGCTACCAAGTGCAACAAAATTTGCATTGATTATATTGGACACATATGGTTCTATATGGTGTGCTACCAATGATTCAGATTTAATGGTGACCTTGGTCCCATATCTTGTGTGGAAAAGCATGTGAGACTAGTCAGAAGAAAGATAGCCTCCTATCTTGGTTGTAAACTCCCTCGACAGACATATGGAAAATAAAGTAGGGAGATCTATGATATATATATATATATATATATATATATATATATATATATATATATATATATATATATATATATATATATATATATATATATATATATATCAAGTAGGATGGAGAAATTAGGACTTGCATGGAGGATTAGACTAGTATCCTTGGCTACACCTACTATACAGATAGAGGATCCATCAAGTTGTGTAACCTTCTTTTGGAAGGGTTCATATTTAAGTCCTAATTGGTCAGCCACCCTTTTTGGCATTACAGTACTAGTAGCTCCACTATCTACCATAGAGTTATGTACTAAGGATTTTCCAATGATTAAAGATACATAAAAGGGAGGTGGCTTTAAGTTCCTACCTTACAGGGGATTTTCTTTGGATTTTCTACTTGGAGCCTCCTTTTCTAGATCAGTGCTAGCCAATACTAGATTTTTTGCATCATTTGTAGGCTGAGGAGTTGTCACTTCACCCATGGCCCTCCTCAAAATCTTAGGTTTCCCTGGAATAGCCAAAGAGTCCCACATAGACATAGTAATGTTCACCTTCTTCATGTTGTCTACAATGTTGAAAGGTGTCACAGTGTGTACCCTTTGTTGTGGTTTTACTACGATAGTCTCCACCTCTTTGGAAGGTTGGCCTTCTTTGATAGGAATGATGGTAGCCTTCTTCAATATGGTAGGAGTAGATGGCTCCAATGGTTCTACAGATGTAGTGGATTTAATCCCAGAATCTCCTCACTCCATGTCCTGGGCTCTTCTCTTTGACCTTGTGTTTATATCAATGGAAGATTCACCATTGACTCTATTGGAGTCTTGCTGCTCCCAATTGAAAAGAGCAGTCTCATCAGTTTGTGATTCTTTTTGAGGAGTTGATCCACTAGGAGGGGGCTCTGATTGAGCATATGAGGCATTCTGAAACATTAGGGCTTGATTCATCCATCCATTTGAACATGTAGCCTGATTGTGAGCCTGATTACAAGGAAATAACCATTCATTGTCCAAAGCCATGTTATTTTGACTAGGAACCACATCTCTTACTGGATTTGTAGAATTAAGGGGCATTGGATTATAGGGTTGGAATGGTCTTTGACTAAAATTTTCCCTTTGTCCCTAATAACCTCCTTTGTATCCTGACCTATTCTACTGATAGGACTGTCCTTGATTCTGATATTTTAGATTGGGACCCTAACCTTGTGGCTAGAATGGTGGTCTAATTCCTTGCCCATACTTCTTTAGGTTTGTCACCTCTTTAGTTAAAGTCAACAGTAGATCTATCATTTCTTGCTTACTACTTTACTGACTATTCCTCATTTCTTGTAGCTCTTTAGAGAAACTTGCCTTTGACTCCTCACTACTAGCACTAGCCTGAGGTGCTAATATGATGGGAATAGGGGTAATTGTGGTGTTTTGATAACACAAGGTCCATTATACATTTCTTCTCTCCATTGGAATATTTTATCTGGACATATTTTAAATTATAATTCTTGTTGATGGATAAATTTAGTTTTCTCTTGGGATCATGATGTGTGATTGGAAAAGTGTTGGCATATTCTTTTTGTCAAAGTATCATGAGAAACACTTAGTATATGCACCAAATATATATACATGTGTGTGAAGGTAGAGTAGTAGTATTTTGGTAGAAAAGAAGAAGGTGTGTGCATTGGGAATGTGCAAGAAATAGTGCATACAATTTGGTATAGGAAGAGTAGAAGACTAATGCAAAGGTTCTTAACTAGATCTATTGCAAGTAGTTGTGTTGAGATCAAAGCTTAACTAGATCTGATTTCATGCATGTGTAGATACAATCATCTTAGTTCATATTTTTCTTCTTTTGGTAGTGAGCCAAGGATCTCTTCTAGTTGTGGTATCATAGTGGTGAATTTCCCATTTTATCTCTTCTTTATTAGGGAAGTGATCCCTTTTGGGTAGTTATACCACTTGTAATGAGAATTCTATTAGTGAGGAACCCTTTGTTAAAATAACCTTAACTAATTTTTTTATTCATGAGAATTCCCTTCTCTATGAATTTTCCCATCATGGGTTTTCCACGTAAAAAATTGGTGTTCATTGTGTATTCTTTATGAATGTACTTGTTCATGTTTATATATAATCTAGCCAAGTAATTAAGTATTAAATTTATCAAATCTAGATTTGTGAAATTGATAAAATGTTATATTCTATATCTAATCCACTCCCCCTCTCAATTATCCAGGACACTCAAAAAAGTCAATATTTCCTACCTATACTCAATCTCATCTCTTCATTTGTGTTAACCTATTAATCTCCTTTAAACTCATCATTTATTGAATTATCATTCATTAACCTCTTATCCTAATCATCCACTCTTCCATCTCTTAATCTCAACCATTGATTTTCGTGAGTTATATAAAATAACATTTTATCCTCTTATTTGAATCCTAATTCCTATGCTAATGCTATTGTAATCTTATGCATACTATCATACTGATGATTTTGAGTATTAATTATGTTACTATTATACACTAAGTTTTGCACCATTTTCAAGCTCTCTTGGACTTGATAACCTAGTATAATGTGGGAATCATCTCCAGGTTGTGGGACCTATGCTAACTGAGATGAGATCTCCAGGTTCTAGGCTAGTTCCTCTTGGATAATCACCTTGCTTTAATACCTACTAGGAAATACATTGAAGTGATGGTATGAATCACAGTATAATGAATGAAATTAGTGCACAAACTTAGGTCTAGGAGATCACAACTTACTAAATAGGTTTGCATGAATATTTCATAGAAGGGCCTACAATAGAAAGAGGCTATTCAGGGAAAGATAAAATTTCACAAACAATATCATTCCTAAGAAATTCAAACAACAATCTATACCCTACAAACAAACATTCACCTTTGCAACTAGGTATAGGAATGAGATAGATTGACAGGGGGTTGAAGTATACCCACAAGGTCATTCAAATCAGATCATCCATAGAAATACACATGAATTGTAGAAAGAAAGAGGGATCAAGAACCCTAAGATATCAATGAAAGCATACATATACTTGATTCAATGAGAGAAATTTAGACAAGAAAAACATAGGGACAGAAAGAATTTCACAAATTTTCTTTGCAATATCTAAGAATCAATGAAAGATTACAGACTGTAGAAGCCAAGGGGTAGGAAAAATGCCATAAATAACTCCTAAGAAAGAAAACCTCTCTTGGAACCAATTTTGAAGAACCTTTCTAGAGAATTCTCCCCCCTATAAATGACCTTGGGAATCCTTTTATAATAACAAGGATTGCTACAAGCTTAGGATCATTTAGGACATAATTAGGACAACAAGCCAACCACTGCAACATGAATTTAGGAAACTATTTATTACTGAAATGACAAGTGAACAATCCTAATTAAAAACAATAAATATCAAAGACAAATCTAATATCTATTACATTCTAGAAACCCTAGTAGTCAAATTGTAAATCAGGGTATGGTCTTAATATCCCCATGACAAGCACATCATTTACAAATATCTCAGCTACCTCTGCACACTAGGAAATAAATTCTATGACAACTTGGTCCAAGATACCAATGCCGCATCTAGAAGGAAACCCTCTACAAAATATCAAACCCATGATAGCCAAAAGATCAAATCATATTTGGCCTCAACCACCACAGAGTTCAATCAAATCTCAGCTATAAACTTGCACTCATGGTCCGCTAAAGAAAATAAGATCACACACACTCTGACACACTATCTCCTTTACTTTCTGAAAAACCTTGAATCTTAAATTCAAAACTGACTGACAATGGTTAATTTATTAAGTTTAAAACATAGCCTTCGATCCATCTATTTTTCTAGCAGATCAGGCGGTCCCTAAAATCTCCACAATAGTCAACAAGCCACCAAGACTCATCACAGTCTCTCAGCCAATGAGAAATGCGCATGTCGGCATGACTTGGCAAATGGACCCACTTGTTTGAAGAGCTAGGTTGTAAGGAAGATCAACAGTTGTTGTGATCACAAGGAACAAGATTAAGCTTTACAAGCATGCGACAACCGTCTGATTAAAAGGAGATTAACCCTCTTAATTAGATGTCAAAACATTAGAAAAAATAACTGCTTAGGACTTTTTAAGAAACTGGGCCCACCATGGCAGATGACAATTGGTTGTAGGTTGTGTGGATAGGAAATTTTGATGTCAACAAAGAGTTGCGAAGATGCGAAGAAGTAGAAAACACCCAGGGTTTTATGCTTCGAAAAATTTTGAAACCCTGCAACATAAAACAATTTATTTCCCATGGATCTTAAAATAGCCATAACTCCTTGGTTGTAACATTTCAAAACATGCACTCTTAACCAAACCTTGGAAACTCAATGAACTATCATATGCTAAGGGCACAAGCGATGAAACATGAGAAATTTAGCTCATAGATCAAAACTATGTCACAACTAGGGCAGGGTAGTTCACTTGGATTTTTTTCATATTAGACCATGCACCCTAGATTGAAGCATACTAAAATGGAAAAGCACCTGAGGCTAAGGGTGCAAGCCATGAAACATTGTGGGTTTTTGGCACAAGCCAAAACAAGTTACTGTAGGGCAGGACAACTTCACAGAACACTGTAGGGAAATAGGCCATTTTCATAGGATTTTTGCTATGACAAGAAAATGGTGTAACAGGTTGGGCTCAACCCTTGTGGGAGCCTCATTTCCCTCCACCTATGGCCAAAAATTTTATGATAGGAAATTTTGGGTAACAGTTACTCCTCAATGGATTAAGAGTTGTCATTAGTACTCATTTATACAGTCGATAAATAAAGAATGATAGTTCAATCAGTTACAACTACGTAGTAGTCACCAAGCACAAAGGTTATCGAGTACAATAGTTATCAAGTACACATGATTACTAAGCACCAGTATATATCAAGATCAAGAGATGACATTTACCGAATAATCCAGAGTTCACATAAAAGTTTGGAATGACACATAGTTCAAGGTGAACAACTTTTTTTCAAGCAAGAAAATGGTTTACCAAGATTGAGGTGAATATTTATTACGGATGTAATCATTTAATGAATGATGATTCCTATGTAATGATGATCTAGGTTATGCATTTATGTCATTGTTCTTAGTTTTTCTAAGGTAATTTAAAACCCTAATTAGGTCAAATCAGTTTGATATAAGTATTGTTAAGATGCCATTTTAACAAGTATCAATCATGAAGTAGCCGCACTCAAGAACATCTGAAGATCAGATAAGGTTAAGATTGGAAGGATTTTGATAGAGAATTCAGTTTATCAGAACATATATAAGGCTACCAAGCAGTACAGAAGAACATATTCATCACAGTAAAGTGATATCATTATTGTACTTAATAGATCTAATATCAACAATGTAAGTTGTATTTCATATAGATCATACATCATTGTTACTCTCTAAAAATTGTAGAAGACTCAAAATCTCCTAACAAAGTGGACTTAACCATCTTTTGTAAAATCTCTTAACCGAGTGCACACTTGAATAGTGTTGCTAAAATCCTCTAACTAGGTAGATCTAACTGATCTTATTGTTACTCCTAATAGGTTAAGATCACCAAAAGTGATCAATCTTTGTAAGCCTTAACTGAAAACTTTATTTTTGTAGAAGTGAAGCTTTGTGGGTTCCATCCCCACAACAATTTTACCTTCTAACAAGGTTTTCTACGATACCAAAATACAAGTGTCATGTGTATGAACTTTCATGTGTGCTTTATTGATTTGTTTACATCCATTTACATTTCAGTTATGTTATTAAGCGTATGGTGAATGAAATTGATACAGTTGGTTATTGAAGTACATATTTACAAGGATTCAATTGAAATTTTTTAAGGGTACTAATTCACCCCTCCCCTCTTAGTACACACCTTTCCATAATTCCAATAATTGGTATCAGAGGTAGTTCTCTTGTTGAGTAAGTTTAAACACTGAAGAGAAAAAGATCTAAGAATGGAAAGGTATAATCTTGACAAGACTATTGAAAATCAGAAATTACAGATGTAGATCTACATTGAACAATTCAAGGACGCCAAAGAAAAATTGAGAGAGTTATTGGTCAAAATGAAGGAAATGGAATTTTGGTACAATGAGACTGATTATCATGAAGAAGAGATAGAGGATCCATTTGAAGGATTTGGATCTAGATATGGAAGCATATCTGATGCATCTGAAGGAACCATATCAGATCTATCTAAAAAGAATCACCATCTTACTAAACAAGTAAAAGCATTGTAGATCGGTCAAGAGACACAAATGGTAAGAATGATTGATGTCATGAACAATGCAACGTAGGTTGAACAAGAAAGGAATTTGGCTATTGAAGATAGAAGAAAAATGATTGATAAGATGCAAGAAAAGGAATCTAAAGTACTAATACTTTTTGAACATCATTTTGAAATCTCCAATCAGATGGTTGTCATGAGTCGGGAAGTCAATCAAGTAAATAGTGAGCTTACTAAGAAACTAGAAGACATTGGTGAATTGAGAGAAGAAAATGAACTAATGAAAAATAAAGTGAAGATTCAGAAACAACATAATGAGATGATAAAGAAAGTTGAAGAAAGTACTAAAATAATGGATGAATTTCTAAACAGTCAAAGAAGACTTGACAACACTACTAGTTTAGGCTATACTGAGTAGGGAGAGTCATACAAACAAGTTGAACAAAAGACTGCCTATGCAAATGCAAGGCCAAAGAAGCCATCATGCTATCATTGTAGAAAACCAAGCCACACATCAAATATTTGCAGAAGAAAAGAAAAAGGTGTTCCTAAATCCACTCCTAAATTTGATGGTTATTGTTATAATTGTAACAAGTATGGACATCAAGCACATGAGTGTAGATCCAAGTTGAATAAGTCACCTAAGAAATATTATATGGAAATTCATTATTGAACTTGCAACATGTATGGACACATATCATAGGAATGTAGGAAAAAGATGAAGCAAGTTCAAAAATTGAAAGGACAAAAAAAGACATATCAATTGAGAAGACAAGGTAATGAATACACTTGGGATTACAACACTTGGGTTAATTTCACAACATGTGGTAGATATGGACCTATAGCAGAAAGCTACATGAGAATACATTGAAGAGGAAGATCTCAAAATTGAACAAATTCTAGAATGGTATGTTTACACTGTCATAAGGTCAGTCATTTAAGTGAAGAATATAGAGACTAAGTACTAGAACTAAATAATAATGCAAATGGAAACACAATTGAAGAAAACATGAGGATAAGAAATCAAATATGCAGAAAAGAAACAAATGAAAATGTTGGACCTAGCACAACAGTCGGTGACACCTCATCCATTGGATTAGGTGATCTCACCACCTCTACCTAAGTGCATCATCTTAAAATGGAAGCACTTACATGCTAAGAGTGTTTAGCCCTCCAAGTGAGTGGTATGGGTCATGTCAAGTACCTTGAATCATCTCTTTTCTTGAATCATACTTGTTCTCCTCATTCTACTTCTATATGTCCTTGATTTTCACTCCAATCTGCATTTCCTAGCATTCTGGGTCAGGATCCTGAGGTTTTTGACCACTAGGTCAAAGTCAACCTTATAAGATCAAAATCAACCTTGACCTTGACTTGGTCAAGATTGACCTCAACCCTGACCTGGTCAAATTTGACCTCATCCTTGACCCCCTATCCAGATTTCAAATTTCCTTGATTTTCGGGTGTTGGGTTTCGGGGATATTTGTTTTCCCACCTTCGGGTCGGCCATTTTAGGTTTCAAAATGGTAAATCCTAAAATTAAATTTAATATAGGTATATTTTATAAATTTTAGGACTTGATTGGGATTTAATTCTCCAAGGTGGCTCCTATAGAGGATTGTTCCCTAGTTCACTATAAAACGAGGCCTTCCTCTCTCATTTTCACATCACATCTCATCTCATCTCTCATCTTCATTTGCCATCAAGCAATCAAGTTTTACAATCTCCTCTCAAGATCTCAAGGTGATCAAGCAAGCATCCATTCAAGAATTCAAGTCCTCTTCTCCATCAAAGTTCTCCATTGAAGATCAAGGATTCAAGCATTCAAGCCATTGAAGGGATTTGGTTCAAGCATTCAAGATTCATCATTCAAACCCTAGATCTAGCCATCATGATGGTGTGATCTTCCTTCAAGATCCTTTTTGTATCTTCTAAATCCATTCATTTTTCTATCAAGTTGGATTCCAAGCATACAAGCATGGAGGTTTTGTATTTACTTTCATGGTTTTGATTTACATTTACCATTATTGTGTTCAAGCTTTCATATCAATATACCTATTTACATTCGAAATATAATTACATATCTATCAAATTGCATAGCTTCATTGTTAGATCTATTTCTACTACTTGCTAGCATTCTTATTTCAATTTCAATATTAAGTTTGATTCCAAATCGGGGTTCGACCAAGGCAAACCCCTTAAATAAACAACAAAAACTCTCTTTTTCTTGTAGGTACAGGTGCAAAATTTCAGATCTGAGAGTAGATTTGGATACCCTTTTTAGTGAACTTTCAAGATCTATGAACAAATTCAAAATCAAGCTTCAAATAAAGAATGTAGCCTTTGACCTTTTATGATGGTCAAAGACTCCCTGCTGTTGAAAAGACAAGATTTCTTGGTTTTCTTCATCTCGGCATTTCCAATCCAAAATAGGTTGCAGAATTGCCTGAAAGTACACACAAACATCATAAATTGGAATTTTTCTAGATTTTCCCTAATTTGAGGTTAGTACTTGTATTTCAATTATTTCAGATTTCAAACACAATTCTACCATAGGAAAATATAGGGTTTTTCTCTCTCTTTCATATTCTCCATAGATTGATTCGATTGTGCATTAACCTTTTGGTTGATCAAATTGGATCTCTCCTTTGGGAATTTGGATTTAGGAGTGGATCTCATATTTCCCCCATACTTTTACAATGAATTGAGGTGATTTAATTTTACCTCTATTCACTAAGTAAAATCAAGTAAGTATGAGACTAACTAAGTTCTTTACATAATTTTTGTTGAAAGCCCTAAAATTTGTAGTCACGATGGCATCATCTTCTCGAACCATTCAAGACAATGAAGAAAAGAGTAAGAAGGTTACTCTAATCAAGAACAAAACGTGCAAAGAGCCCCATTACAAACTTCATCCAGAAGTTGCAGCTCAACCTGATGACAAGGGCGTGTTCTCCTTCATACCACATAGGGTTCTACTCATGAAAGACATAAGGTCTTACATCCATTGCAAAATCAATGAGATCAACGACATTGAACTCCAGTCCACATATCAAGAGATTTGCACTAATGGAAAGCTAAAGGATGATCACAAGCACTTAGAGGTAAAAGGGTTAACTAATGCCCTATATTTCCTCAAATAATTTAAAACTAAATGGATAAATTTCATGCTAAGTTGAGTACATGAAGGGAAGCTATGGATGGATGAACTAATGAAGATAGAAAAGGATATTATACACCCAGTTACTAGGTATCCCGTGAATGATAAAGCAAAATCCCTAAGGCACCCATTGAAAGCTAAGATTGAGAAATTAACAAGAGCTGAATGGGATGGAAGAGGTATGAGAATAAAAAAAATTAGTGACCCTAAAATGATATTTTGTGCATATGTTATTGCATACAAGATATTCCAATCAAGTAGACCGAATAGTGTTGCATGTGGAGCAGTCAATATTGCATATAAGATTGTAAAGAAGGGTTTGAAACTTGACCTAGATGAGTTGATGCTGAGATAGTTAGAAGAGAATATGAGAAACATTAAATTTTCTAGATCAAACACTTACAAATTTGGCTCATTATTGGTATGTACATTCTTCTATTTTCAAATTTCCTATCAGTCAGTAATGTAGAATGGGATATCAACCAACCAGTTATTGTTCAAATAAGTGAATTCATTCATAACCTAGATAAGAAATTTGAACCTTTCATGGAATATTATTTTGGTAAATTTAAGGAAAAAGGAGAAAATGGTGAAAAACCTTAAGAAACAATTTGGTGTCACTGATGAAGACATTAAGAAATTGGTTGAGGAGGAAATTGAGGAACAGTGATATAGAGGTGGTGTGTAAGGCTTTTTAATCCCATAACTTGATTGAATAGCATGATCAATTAGTCAATAAGTGAGACAACTTCTCACATCAAACATCCTTCACAATGATCCACTATTTAGGCTTCTCACAATGCACCTAGAGCCTCCAATATGTCAAATCTCCAAATAATTCTTCCACCCTTATTCTAACTCCATAAAACACCTTAACATGGTCCATATGCCATATCTCACCAACCCCCAAGTTTGGTCAATTCATCTTCCACACAACCCACACCATTAGCCCTTTAGGCTTGTAGCCTTCACTAGTCACAAATATGCCTTTTTCTCCCAATCTTCCCAAACAACTCAAGAAACTAATTAGTGTTTCAGATACCCTTTTGGATTCTCTAAATCCTCCCCAAGTCTCATGGTAGAATATTTTGGAACATTTACTATATCTAATACCCTAGCACCAAGCCTAGAATTTGATGGTCATATTGGCCATTTTTTCACTTTTGAACTGTATATGACAGGCTACAAAATTATTGGACCGTATGGATTGACAGGCTAAAAGTTTATAAAATAGTAAATTTGACACTTGAATTTATTAATAAACCATCAAAAATTAGTATAGACAACATATTATGATGCATAATAATATAAATATGTGTTATTTTATAATATATATTTAATATTAATTATATTGATAAAATATTTAAATTTAAAATAATTTATTAAATGATTTGTAAATTTTAAAAAATTGACAACAAATTATTTTCTTAAAACGTAAAATGAAAGGCATTAAAATGTCTCAACCTTTATTAAAAATAATTTGACATGTAGAGGTGACCGTCAAATTCTAAGCCTGCCTAGCACCCACCAACTAGGCCTAATTCAACCCCAATAACAAACAAACTTATAAAATTTCTCATTCCCTTGACTCCCAAACTAGTGACAATCTTCAATAAGGTTAAGACACAATATATTTTCAAGTTTTTAAGGCTTCAACCCTCACCTATACTTTCTAGCCACCAAACCCTCACCTCTAGGGTCATTTACCTAGGGCCTACTCAAAAGGAACCCCACAACTATCTCCAGATCAAACCAACTGATCCAACACATCATTATGGATCCCCACAATAATAATCCATCATGAAATATCCCCATCCTTAAGGCATTCAACCACCATAATGATTGGTGTCAAATCGAGCTCTCCTTCATTCAGTGACTTTCCAAACATATCTTATTATATTCTTGCACAAAAACACTATGATACAAGGATATATCACATATTTAAACCTCTCCCACCAATCATAGTGACCATAGGGGTGGGAGAGTCAATCCATTAAGGAGACCTCAATCCCAACTCACTATCTACAGTTAAAACTAGGCACAGTCAAATACCAGTTAATTCTTTTTCCTTCTTAACAAATAAAATAATGATACAAATGCATGGAAAGTTAAATAACAACCAAATCAATGTATTTAAATCACTATCCAATCAATGTCACATTTTATTCAACCATTTAAATTTACTAGTCTCTTGACTATACCCATGGGACAGAGATTCACAGTGTGCAGAGAAATTTTGTTTATTGATTGGAATTCATTCCAAAATATTTTCTTACACCTCAAACTCCACATCATGTCTCCAAACTCATGGATCCACCATGAAATAGAATCAAAGTCCAAAACAAACTAACAAAAAAAATATAACTAACTCTAAACTATCCCCAAATAGTCTAAAACTCACTATTACAACAAAATAAGATTAAAATGTGTTGTCAAGTTGACAACCAATGTTCTCAACTTGACAACGTGATTCTAATACCCAATCTAATGACTTCTAAAAGGTTTAAAGATAACCTTTTTAATCCAAACTAACCTATAACCCCTCATGTTCCTTATAGGATTATTTTTCCAACTTAGGCAACTTACACATTTAGGCACTTATAGTGCATTTCAAATCAACTATTGGCACTATTGGCACTATTGGCCTTAATACAAATATCATTTACCTTATAGGTCCTTAACCAATTCAAATACCCTAGGATTAACATAATGACCCCTAGTGACCCCTAGGTACACTTTAACCTTATAAATTCCATTAAGGCTTATATCATTGATCTCAATACAACATGATTAGTATATGATCAAAACATCATTGCATGACCATTACTGAACTATTACATTATCAAATGACCCTTGATGGCCATGTTGTCTTCAACTCCACCCAAGGATCTATCAGTGACATTGGTGTACTCCTTAGGTCTTGTCCTTGACCTTGGTGCTCTGGCACCATACTCCTCAACTTGAAAACTTTCCAAGTCCTCTTAGAAATCTTGCAAGCAAAAACATGTCAGCAAACAAAATCTTTTAATCTTCACCTTTGGTTTGTATAGATCAACACTAGTGATCCAGGGAATCTTAGCATGATGCTACTCCAAAATGTACTCAACCATCTAAAAAATTTGATTGCCCCCCATGGGAAAAATGTAAACCATATTCTGATCATTATTCTTCTTTTCATCCTTAGCCTCAGTCCATGAGACTACTATTGCAACCTTTAACTCTGCCTCATCTTCAAATCTTGATTCTTTTCTCATAGAGAACAATGCATCTTGCATACTTTGCCTTGCCACTAGGCACTCTAAGTTTTCTTTGGCATCCATGGTTTCTTCTTTAGCCACACTCATGACCCCATAGGTAGGGTCTTTCACCCCTACTGCCACCTCCTATTGGTCTTCCTCCTCATGCCTTTCTCCTTGGCATACCAACAACTCCTCAATCATCTTGGTTCTCTCTACAATGATGCTCTCATGTTACTTATCATCATTTAGTACCAAAGGACACATCATTTCCCCTACCTACAAAAAATTTTCAGTTTCAAGCCCTTCATGACTTGATCCAATGTTGTCTTCATCAACAACTTCATTTTCAATCTCAGATTCAGCCTCTAGAACCTCTTTTCTCCTAGGTTCCTCCATTTCTTCATGGATGATTTGTTTCTCATCTTCTTCATCTTCATCTACTTCTTGTTCCAAGAGTAGTTCTATCTTCTTCCACTTCTCAATATTCTTATCCAAAGCTTCTTTAAGTTTCTTCAACCTTTCTTCTTCTTCTTTCTTTCTCTTGGCTTCTTCTCTCTTCTTGGCTTCTTCTCTTTCCTTCTTTTCTTGATCTCTTTTCCTCTCATCTTCTATGTAATCTTTGAAATCATAGTACATCTCCTTCTATGACCTTGTCAAGAACATCTTCCCCATCCTAGGATTCTTCTGGTATCCATCCACCACTTTGGAATACACAAGAGGATACTTCAACTCCAAGGCTTCAACAAAGGACCTTCAACCTTATAAATCCCAGAACTTACTCGCTCTGATACCAAATGATGCAAAGGTGCTGTGTAAGACTCTTTGAGCCCATACCTTTATTGAATAGCATGATCAATCATTCAACAAGTGAGACAACTTCTCACATCAAACATCCTTCACAAGGATCCACTGTCTAGGCTTCTCACAATGCACCTAGAGCCTCCAATATGTCAAATCTCCAAATAAGTCTTCAACCCTTATTATAACTCCATAGAACACCTTCACATTTTCTATATACCATGTCTCACCAACCCATCAAGTCTAGCCAAGTCATCTTCTAGACAACCCACACCATTAGCCTTATAGGCTTGTAGCCTTCACTAGTCACAAATTTTCCTTTTCCTCCCAATCTTCCCAAAAAACTCAAGAAACTAATTAGTGTTTCAGATACCCTTTTGGATTCTCTAAATCCTACCCAAGTCTCAGGAAAGTCTCTTTTGGACCATTTACTAGATCTAATACCCTATCACCCACCAACTAGGCCTAATTCAACCCCAATAACAAAGTATCTCATAGAAGTTCTCTTTCCCTTGACTCCCAAACCAGTGACAATATTCAATAAGATTAAGACACAATATATTTTCAATTTTCTAAGGCTTCACCCCTCACCTATAGTTCTAGCCACCAAACCCTCACCTCTAGTATCATTTACCTAGGGCCTACTCAAAAGGAACCCCACAACTACATCCAAATCAAACCAATTGATCTAGAACATCAGTATGGATCTCCACAATAATAATCCATCATGAAATATCCTCATTCTTAAGGCATTCAACCACCATATTAATGACTGGTGTCAAATTGGGCCCTCCTTCAATCAACAGTCTCCTTCATTCAGTGACTTTACAAACATATCTTCTTATATTATTGCACAAAAACACTATGATACAATGATATATCACATATTTAAACCTCTCCCACCAATCATAGTGACCATAGTGGTGGGAGAGTCAATCCATTAAGGAAACCTCAATCCCTATCTACAATTACAACCAGTCACAGTCAAATACCAGTTAATTCCTTTACCTTCTTAACAAATAAAATACTGATACAAATATATGGAAAGGTAAATAACAACCAAAGTAATGTATTTACATCACTATCCAATCAATGTCACATTTTATCCAACCATTTAAATTTACAGGTCTCCTGACTGTACCCACAAGACAGAGATTCACAGTGTGCAGAGAAATTTTTTTTATTGATTGGAATTTATTCTAAAATGGTTTCTTACACCTCCAACTCCACATAATGTATCCAAACTCATGGATCCACCATGAAATAGACTTAAACTCCAAAACAAACCATCAACAATGATATAACTAACTATAAACTATCCCCAAATAGTCTAAAACTGACTATTAAAACAAAATGAGATTAAAATGTGGTGTCAAGGTGACAACATGACTCTAATACCCACTCTAATGACTTCTAAAAGGTTTAAAGACAACCTTTTTAATACAAACTAACCTATAACCCCTCATGTTCCTTATAGGCTTATTTTTCCAACTTAGGCAACTTACACATTTTGGCACTTATAGTGCATTTCAAATCAACTATTGGCACTATTGGCCTTAATACAAATATCATTGACCTTATAGGTCCTTAACCAATTCAAATACTCTAGGATCAACATAATGACCCCTAGTTACCCCTAGGTACACTTTAGCCTTATAAATGCCATTAAGGCTTACATCATTGATCTCATTACAACATGATCAGTATATGATCAAAACATCATTACATGACCATTATTGATCTATTACATTATCAAATGACCCTTGATGGCCATGTTGTCTTCAACTCCACCCAAGGATCTATCAGTGACCCTAGTGTACTCCTTAGGTCATATCCTTGACCTTGGTGCTCCTGCACCAAATAGGCACTAGTCGGTGAGAATGTAGATGAAGAGACAACTGAGTCTAATGAACATGAATAGGAAGAGCCAGCTAAGGCTACAAAAAGTAAAGGTAAACAAGTTGATACTTCAACTAGGACTAGGACAAGAGCAAAAATTGGCAATTCACCACCTTTGAAGAAAGGTGTTGCAAAGATTACAAGGCCTACACCAACACACACATATCAAAAGAGAAAAACAAAGGCCATCACTAAGCTCCAAGAGCCAAAGAGGAGAAGGAAATTAATTAGACAAAAAGATGATAATGATTCAGAAGAAGAAACTGAACAATTTCATGTTGTAGTGAATAAAGGAACTCAAAAAATTGATGAAGTGGTAGAAAGGATAAAAAACACTGGAAGGATAGGTACTCTGAAGCTTAACAGATATCCACATCTGAGTACCGAGGATCAGGATAAGCTTGAGGAAGAAATAATAAGTATGATGATTACTTTCAAAAGATTTCCAGTTGAATTTGCAAGCAACATACCAAAATGATTGTATGATAAAGTTTATGCTAGATGGACGTATGCACTCACAACTAAGAAAAGGATGAGAGAAAGGTTACTCATTTTGGTAAGATCTAACTACTCTATTGCCAAAATTGATGAATCCTTGAAACAATATGCAAACAAATTCTTAATGAAGGCTAGGGAATTTAAGATTCTTCAAGGAAAACCATAAGAGGTAGATGATGAAAGAAGAAATATATAGACTAAACTCATAAGTCCAGTAGAGAAAACTGAGGCAACTGTATTGGTAATTAAAACTAAGCAGCCTCAACTAAGAATACAAGAAGAAGAACCAATAAATATTGAGGATGAGACAATTCACATCTTTGATACTGAGTAGCTCGCAGAGGAATCTAATGTAGAAGATTTCATAACTACTGCCAATAATGTAATTGAAGGAATCCTAGAGATGTTGACCACTCTAGGGGATGAAAAAATATTGACTAAAGATATTACAAGAGGTAACCCTTACGATGAGGCTAAAGAAGATAAAATGATATCTGGTGCTACTCAGAACCTTGGAGAAGAAGAAGCAACCAAGGTAGCCCAAGAAATTGTTGGAAAAATGGTCATTGCTCCCCTCATGATTCATGACATGGCTTAACCACCTCATGTGTCTTCTATAAGTCTAGTGATTGTATTGGGCATTAACAAGTCGATCTTTTGGTGCAACAACAACCACTACTTGTAACAAGTGGTATCAAAGCTAGGTTATAGGTTTGAATCCCCTCGGGTAATGTTGAGGGGGAGATTGTTAGAGAAATGGTCAGCACTCCCCTCAGGATTTGTGACATGGCTTAACCACCTCCTATGTCTTCTATAAGTCTAGTGGTTGTATCAGGCATTAACAGGTCAATATTTTGGTACAATGGAAACCACTACTTGTAAAAGAAATGGTACTAGGTAATCTTCCTATACTTGTACATGCTATTGAGATAGCTACTGAGACATAAAATGAGGAAGCTCCACCCAAGAAAGGAACATAAACAAATGAAGATAAGGGTGAGGAGACTAGTAAGGAGACTAGGCACAGTGGAGGAGATACACAAGGTGAAGCACCCACCGAGACCACTGATGCAAAAGAAATGTTCAAGACACAAAAATAGAGACAATGATAGACACTTCTACCATAGACAATAGGTAAAAAGGCCCTGCACCACAAATTGTAGAATCAGTTATCAGGAATCATAAGGAAGAAGAACACTCCACCGAGACACCAAAGATAAATACTAAGCACAAGGCTCAAGTTTCTATTGCACAATCACCATAATCCAGTGTGCAATACAAGAAGAAGAAAAGGAAGAAATGAAGTAAGGGTCCAGTCACACTCAATGATATAATAGAAATACTAGCATGTGACCCAAGGACACTTGACCCTGATGCTCTCAGGAAGTATGGAGAGCTATGCACCCAAAAATTAGCTCAAGAAAAGTTGAGACAAGAAAAAAAGAACACAAAGGTGCTAGAGGATGTCAAGGAGATCCTAATGCAAGTTTCCCCAGATGTCAATGTGGATGAATCAGCCCCCATCATTGACCAACTTGCACTTCTCATAGAAACTATCAATGGCCCAACTACTGATGTCGAGCAGATGATTGAAGAAAGAACCAAACAAAAGATTCAATACAAGTTAACTGAAAAGATCATCCAAGCAGTGACAATAAATAAGGTAAAGCTTCTAGAACTAGTCAATGAATTGGAAAGTATTATTGAAAAAATTATTACAATTTTGAAATAGTTATGCACTCTAGATCACTTCACTACCAAGGTTAGTGAAAAGATAAGGAAATTAGATGAAGATCTAAAAGATAGTGCAACTAGTCTAACAACCAAGAAATATGCATTTCAAGTGCATTATTCAAAGGTTAAACACATTCAGCGGTTAAGACTAGAATTGAGAAATGAAGAGGACCAAATAAGAGAATAGGTAACCAGGCTATAGGCCAAGTTACTACCACATTTGGAAGTGATGCAGAAATATGTGACAAAGGAAAAGAATTTTATTTCCACCCCCGAGATCTCAGTTACAGAAAATATTTTTGACATGCATACACAAGTGAGCTTAGAGAAGCTAGCTCTAGAAAATCTTAAGGAGGAATGGGAGAACCTCATGGATAATCTCAAGAAAACCCATCCAAATACTTTTTACAAATTTTAAGTATATTCTTTATCATTATTTTCAAAAAAGGGGGAAACATATGTATATATACTGAGAGCATGTTTAAAGGGAGAGTCACTGAGTTTACATATTTTTGGTTTTGCAATTTTTTTTCAAGTTCAAACTTTAATAGTCGGCATACACATATAAGTTTTTGATACTAATGCCAAAGGGGTAGAATGTTACTCCTAAATGGATTAAGAGTTATCATTAGTATTCATTTTTATAGTCGGTAAATATAGAAAGACAATTCCTTTTGTTACAAATACACAGTAGTCACCAAACAAAGAGGTTACCAAGTACATAGGATTACCGAGCACCCGTATATACTGAGACTGAGAGAAGGCATTAATTGAGTAATCTAGAGTTCACATAAAAGTTTGGAATGACACATAGTTTAAGGTGAACAAATTTTTCCAAGCAGGAAAATGGTTTACGAAGATCGAGGTGAATATTTATTATAGAAGTAATCATTTAATGAATGATGATTCCTATGTAATGATGATCTAGGCTTTGCATTTAAGTCATTGATCTTATGTTTTCTAATATAATGTAAAACCCTAGTTAGGTCAAATCAGTTTGACATAAGTATTGTTAAGATTTTATTTTGATAAGTATCAATCAAGAAGTAGCCGCACTCCAGGAAATCTAAAGATCAGAAAGGTTTAAGATTGGAAGGATTTTGACAGAGCATTTAGTTTATTAGAATAGATATAAGGCTACCAAGCAGTACAAAAGGACATATTCATCACAGCAAGGTCATATCATTATTGTACTTAATGGATCTAATATCATCAATGTAGGTTGTATTTCATACAGATCATACATCATTGTTACTCTGTAAAAATTGTAGTAGACTCAAAATATCCTAACAAAGTGGACTTAACCATCTTTTATAAAATCTCTTAACTGAGTGCACACTTGAATAGTGTTGCTAAAATCCTCTAACTAGGTAGATCAAACTAATCTTCGAAATTTGACTATACTATTGTATATGACTATAATTAAGTATTTTCAATATGGCAACAAAGTCATACAGAGTTTTGGAGTCAGCATACTTACTCATAAGATCAGAATTTGGTTAAGTATGAAGACCGGATAGTCAAAGAAGCACTAGAGGAACACAACATCAGCACACATGCATATGACTAAGTTATGGAATGCACCCTTGAAGATAAGCTTTTGAGTATGTAATCATGCTAAGTCTAAGAGTGCATGATCATATGACTTAGTATGAAGAAGTTACAACCAGATGAAGTGACAGAGACAGTGAGCGGTAGAACAAAATAGAGCATAGAGCCGACTATTGGTATTTTGGTTAGTGTGTTTAATATTATTTTGTAAAGGCTATGCACCTATTGTATTTAGGTTATAGACATGTTAATATAATTATATGTAAACATGCTTGAGCCAATTCATTTGGAAGCGTCGTATGTAATTAGTTAAAGTCCGACTTAAATGAATATTTTTGTATGCACATATAAATAAGACATGCACCTTTGTATTTTAGTATGGTATGAGACATAGAATTGATAGTAGCTGAGAAGAATTATGTGATGAGTAGTTAGAATGTTGTATAGCTTTACAAGAGGCTAAAGCGTCAGCATACAAAAGGAACTGATCAGACAAGAAGTGTCAAAGTAGCAGTTCACCATTGGTAGATATAGTGTGTATCTAATATCCAAGAAGTTGTAGCCTTCTCATTGAGTAGTGAGCTATAGCAATGAGCCACCACCCCTAACAAGGTTTGACCCTTGACCAGGTCACTATACTTATTGCATTGTAAAGATCAAATCCTAATAGGGTTGTAAGGTCTTCTAAAAGGGATCATAATACACTAGTGTAGTTCTCAATGGGTGTCAATTCCCATCGGGGTTTTAACCTATTTGGGTTTCCACATAACCATATTTGGTGTTATGTGTTGTGGTTGTTTATCTACTTGCATTGATATTCATTTCAATACTTAAGAAATTAAGTTAAGATTCAAGATATCACTAAAAGTAATAAGATATAAAGAACACTGATTCACCCCCCTCTCAGTTTTCCCATTCCTAAAAATTGGTATCAAAGCTTTGGCCTATGAAGACAAGTTTAACCACTTGAGTAGATCATGGGTTTAGAAGAAATGAAAAATCTAAAGAAGAATCTTGAAGCAGCTCTTGAAGACCTTGACAAATTTGAGAAAGAAATTGAAGAACTGAAACTAAAGGTTAGTGGATCTCAAGTATTCATCAAGAAATTGAAAAAGGATTTGAAAGATTGTTCTAAAAGTGACTTAGGGATAATGATCAAAAATATGAATGAAGAAAACACATCTTTGAATGACCAGATTGAAGAGTTAGATGAAAAGCTATGTAACAATCAAGAAGCCTATGAAGAACAGGTCAGAGAAAACAAGTAGTTAGATGAAGAATTGAGACAAGAAAACATGAAAATATTGGAGTTATAAAATATCAAGAAGCAAATGGAATCTGAATTGACTGAAGCAAATAATCATATTGACAAGTTGCACACAAGCAAGGATCTAATAGAGTCACAGTTGTATGCTCGAAAGCTAAAAGGAGATACCACTGGTATTGGATACAATGAAGCCCAAGTTCAAATTGATGCTATGCGAGATAGAATGAAATCTCCTAAAGAACCTATAGAAGCCAAGAAGACTGAAGATCATACTAAAGCTAAAGAAGAACCATCTAAAAATGAGTGCAAGACATAAACAAAAATTTTCATGCCTGTAACAAGCATGGACATATAGAAAGAGATTGTAAAGAGGTAAGACCTTTCAATGGTTATTGTTATTCATGCAATAAGTTTGGTCATAGAGATATGAATTGTAGATAAAATAAAAGAAATTAGAATTAGCAAAATCAAAGAAGTCATCCACAATAGAATGTAAGAAGTCCTCAGAACATTACATGTCAGATATGTAATTATAATGGTCATACAGCTAGATAGTGCAGAATGGTAACTCACATCAATGCGCCGAGGAATATAAGGCCTCCAGTTATTAGTCACTCTTGTAATAAGGCTAGACACATCTCAAAGTTTTGCAAATCAAAAACACAAAGACAAGAAAGCCCTAATAAGTCTGAAGGATCAATTCTGGATGAATCAGGAGAAGTCAAGTTTATGAAAGCTATAGAAGATGTGAGCATGATTTGGAAGGAAGAAAAGATAGCTAATGTTGGTGAAATAGTTGAGGATGCATCCACAATGGACGGACCTCCTATTTATGGTTAAATGACCTTCATGGTCATAGGGGGAGCTATATTAGCTCTAGACCCCTGCGCAGCTGGTATACTCACCCTCAAAGTATGTACCTTTGCTTATAACTATTTGGAGACTAGTAGAAGTAGTATGCAAGAGCACACTACCTAATTGGTAGCAAAAAGGAAGATTGGAATTCTCTGTAGGATTTTGTGTTTACGCGGTAAGCATTAATGGAAGAAATTTGTTTTTAAGTCACTAAAGTCTCATTATCTTTACATTTACATTCAAATTCAAGCCTTTGGAGAGCATAGTAGATCAAGCAGTTAAGAGTTGAAATATTGCAGGTGGTTTATCAACAAAGAAGTTAGAAAGTTGGTTACGAAACCCTTGTTCAAACACGACAGTTCAAAATTCATTTGGAAACCTATATTAGCATGATCAAGTAAGTTATGTTCACTCCTGTTGTATTTGATGTTGCTGAAAGGAAAAGATATGTATTTAAGAAGCATCCTTTCAAGTCAGTCTTAGATGACCTAGAACAAGCTTTCTCTATGACCCCAATGGGTTTTATGCATGTAGAGGATATACGCGGATATATCTACTGTAAAAAGGAACCAATAGGATTGGATAGAATCAAGTCACACGTGGAAACCATGATGACTCTAGACAAAACATTCATTGATGAGTTCGCACACTTGGAAGAAAACCCTATTATTGAGTATGCCACAGCTTATGGGCTCTATGAATCTAAATGGATAAAGATTCTATTAAGCATAATTCATGATGACCTATTCTAGTTAGGTGAAGTTCCTATTAGAATTACTTCTGATCTCATTCATGAGATGATTGGATTACCTAAGACTAGTGCCATTCTTCCTAGTGGAAAGGATGTGAGAAAACTAGTAGAATAAGCCTGTAAATCCTAGAGTGATAAGCGCAGCATGACCATTGAGCCAATTGAGGAGAAAGACATCAAGCTCATGTCTATGATACTTGGATATACGTTCCAACATGAAAATAGGGTAAATAGTGTGTCCACAACTACTATTCTAGCAACCATAAGGATTGTAAAGGAAAATGGAGACTTCAACTTGTGTGAGATCTTGTGTGCATAGTTTATGGACAATATCAGGGAAATCAAACATGACAAGAGAAAGATATTCAGGTTTGGATCACTGATAATCTATATGTACTTCCATATAGTTGGAAAAGTGTCAGATCTCTATTTAGACAAGAACTTGCCTACAATGCCATAGATATCATTCAAGGCATCTTTTAAAAGTACCTTGAGAGATTTCATGGAATTGGAAATCAAAACATTTAGAATAAAGATACATAGGAGGTATAAGATACCCGAAAGTATTATGGAGAAGTATAAGGATAGTATTTTCTTCATGGTAGAGATAGACATCACATGCATGGAAGCAGCGGAACCTAGAACTAAGTGGATTCATCCACTTGGTTATGAAGTGGAGGAACATATCCTAGAAGCATATGCACAAGTCCTCCTATTAGTGCCGAAGGATCCTAATGAACCAAGATGGGGTACATATGAGAAAAAAAAAACAAGAAAAGTAGATGCAGTCCTAAATAATGTTGTGACCAAGAGGAAAGCTTATAGAATCACTTCAAAAATACTAAAGATTCATGGTGTCACTCAAACTGACCTGGATAAAGATAGAGAAGCCAAGATAGAAATGAAAATTGAGAGCACACCCACTGCTACAGTCAAAATAGAGAAGACAGATGACCCTAAGGAGAAGAGAGTAAAAATAGAAAAAATAGATGATCCCATGGAAAAGATTGTGTTAGGAATGAGAACACTGAGAGGGGGGGGGAGGTGAATCAGTGCTCATTGTATTTTATCTTTTAGCTTTAATCTTTAAACTGAACTTAAATGCTTAAGTACTAAAATAAACATCCACATAAACATGAAACATGAAATCAACACATGACACCAATATGGTTATGAGGAAACACAAATAGGTAAAAATTCCAGTGGCAATTAACACCCACTAATATTCTGTACTAGTGTTTTGTGATCCTTGTTAGAAGATCCTTAACCCTATTAGGAGTTTCTTTACAATGCATTAACTATAGTAGACCTTGTTAAGGGTTAGACCCTGTTAGAAGTCTTTTACCATAGTCCCTATTAGGGGAGTGGATGCACTATCCTAGAGCTCACTACTCAAGTGGTGAAGGCTACAACCTTCTGATCTCAAATACACACTATATTTGTTGGATGAACTGTCACTGTGACACTGCTTGTCAGATTAGTTCCTTTGATGTGCTGATGCTTTGACCTCTTAAAAAGCTCTAATAAATCTTATAGTGTCTTCAAAAACTTCTCTTCTTCTTATCACAACTCTCTATCAACTTTCATACTAATTACAATGGGCGCATCTTATATTTATATGCGCATACAAAATAAACAACTAGGTCGGCCCTTAAACCTATTACATACAACACTTCCAAATGAATTAGCTTAAGCATGTTTATAATAAAACATATAGACATGTTGGAAACCTAATTACAATAGGTACATAGCCTTTACATCATTATAATATAGCTACAACTCAAAATGATAACAATCAGCTGCTTACTCTGTTCTTCACTAGCACACACTAGTTGTGCAACTTCAACTACATGTATCTTTCTCATACTTGCATATCTGATCATGCACTCATAGAATAAGGATGAATATATTCCAACCAACTTAAATTCTAGGGTGCACATCATAACTTTATTGTATGCACATCGCTGATGCTCTGAGCTGCAGGAACTCTGTACACTGTCTAGTCTTCAACACTTAACTGATTTCTAATCTTCTCATCAAGTGCGCTGACTCCAAACTACTATATGAATTTGTTTCCATAATGACAACACTATATTAAGTCATATACATCATTATAGCCAAATTTCCAATAGACTATTGATAGCACTTCTTCCCCCACTCGTATTATTGATTTGGAGTCCTCTCAAGCATCTCCTTAACCAAGTAAGATGCCTAAGAGGAAGAAGAAGACTATTACAAGTCATCCATTAGCAAGAGCCAAAAGAAGCCAAGGAAGAAATATTCAACCACCTCCTGAGGTAGGATTCCTACCAATTCTACAATTATTGAGATCAAGAATAGTAGATAAAGGAAGAATTGATCAGATAACCAAGTTTTATGATAGATATCATGAGATTGATAAATCTAAGATTTATGATATGTTGATCAAGCATATGATCAAATTTAAGAAGACTATTCTAGAACTAAAGATAGTCATTCCAAAAAAAATTTGGGACATCTTGGACACATTAAAAAGATAAGCTATTGAAGAAGACCTTAGAATAAGAGAAAAACCACTAGATGATAACTTACCAGTTTGCTCAGTTGAAGAAAAGTCTTTGTTAATGGAATTGGTAAAGCCGTACCTTAGAACCAAGATGAGAACTTTGCACATCATGAATAAGAATTATGAGTTGATAGCTAAGGAGACTGAGAAATCCTTTGAGAAGGTATTTTTGGAACAATGCATGCATCCATCATCTATTCCTACAACCCAAGTTCATGTTGAGCAAGTAAAAGTAGCTGAGATTCCCAATGTACCTATGACACGTCCATAGGATTCTGTGCCTATGCCTGAAGCCAAGAAATACACCATTATTATTGATAATATAGAGATATCAATGGCGGCCACAGATAAGGACTTGGATAAGTTTGAAGGAGCATTTGTGAGCACTGAGGAAGTAGAAACTCTATGCAGTGATAATTCACCTAAGCATTAAGAAGAAGTGCAGATTAAAGGTTTTACTAGACAAGAAGAAAATCAGGAGAAAGAAAAATAAGTGAAAAAGGAAAATGAACCAACAAATGAGCCCTCTTTTGAAATTCCCATAAAGGTAATGACAGAAGTGATGGACAACACACCTCTCACTCCTATGCCATCAGTGTCATTATTGTCAAGTTTGACTCCTGACACAACAAGACTAGACTCATGGGGAGAAGAAGACCTGATTAAGATCAGTGTGCTTGCAATGGAGAAGGCAAAGGAAAAATAGGTTATGAGGAATCCATTTTTTGTTGAGTCATTCAACATTCTGAATAGTCTACTACCAAAGGAAAAGAAAGTCACAAAAGTTCATTTAGTGGATTATGTCAGTACCATCCTGACAAGTTTCAAGGCAAACTTCTCTTGCCTAGAAGAATCAGCAACCAAGTTTGGTGAAGAAAAGTATCTCAAGAAGAGGATAAGTGAATTAATAGGAAACTTCACACTTGACCTTAGCTCCTTAAAATTCGGTCAAGCCTTTTTGAAGGAGATATCATCTAAAGGAAGAAAAATCATAGCTGACTGTATGGACAAGGACAAATTAACTACAGACTTTTACAAGAAAATTCAGGAAGTAGAAGCTATGATCGCTATAGTAAGGAAATTAGTGGAAGATCCCTCCACAAATATAAATATGTGTAACAATGTTTACCAAGGACAAGTGGATAAGATAGAGAAGGAAGAAAAAGAAATGGCTAAGATAAGGGCAAGGAAAACTTAGCTAGGAAATGCTCTTGCGCCCTCATTAGATGTGCTAAATCAGAACATCAAAGAGATTTATGCCACGATGGTGACATATGATCAAGGTCCAAGTTCAGATTTTGAAAAGATGGAGAAGTTGACCTATACTTTGTGCGCCCATCTTTAGACTGTAAATGCACTGACAATATTTTGGCAGCAAGAGATCTAGAACTTGAAGATTGCATATCCAGATGTACTCACTTTGTAAGTACTTGTAGATGCATTTTTTAGCACCTTTGTCATTAATGTCAAAGGGGGAGTAGATTATATATTAAGGATAATATGGATCATTATATATGATGTAAAAAGGAGTAAAGTATATGGTATAAGGGAGAAATAAGATAGAGTATATGTTAGAAATTTTTTGTAAGATATAGTTAGTAACTTTGTCATATTCCTTTGTTGTCATTAATGACGAAGGGGGAGATTGTTGGAAAGTTGACTATACTATTGTATATGAATATAATTAAGTTTTCTCATTATGGAAACAATTTCATATGGATTTTTGGAGTCAATGCACTTACTCATAAGATCATAATTTGGTTAAGTATGAAGACTGGACAGTCAAAGAAGCACTAGAGGAACAGAGCATCAACGCACGTGTATGACTGAGTTATGGTATGCTCCCTTGAAGATAAGATTCTCAGTATGTAATCATGATAATTCTAAGAGCACATGATCATATGAGTTAGTATGAAGAAGTTACAACCAGATGAAGTGATATAGACAGTGAGCAGCAAAACAGAACAGTGCATAGAGCCGACTGTTGGTATTTTGGTTAGTGTGTATAATATTGTTTTGTAAAGGCTATGCACCTATTGTATTTAGGTTATAGACATGTTAATATCATTATATGTAAACACGCTTGAGCCAATTCATTTAGAAGCATTGTATGTAATTAGTTAAAGGCTGACTTAAATGAATAGTTTTGTATGCGCATATAAATAAGACATGCGCCTTTGTATTTGAGTATGGTATGAGACATAGAGTTGATATTAGCAAAGAATAAGTATGTGAAGAGAAGTTAGAATGTTGTAGAGCTTTACAAGAGGCTAAAGCATCAACACACAAAGGAATTGATTAGACAAGAAGTGTCAAAGCACCAGTTCACCATTACTAGATATAGTGTGTATCTAATATCCAAGAGGTTGTAGCCTTCTCATTGAGAAGTGAGCTCTGGCAATGAACCACCACCCCTAACAGGGTTATTGTAAAATAATTCTAATAGGGTCTGACCCTTGACCAGGTCACTGTACTTATTGCATTATAAAAATCAACTCCTAACAGGGTTGTAAGGTCTTCTAATAGGGATCATAATACACTAATGCAGTTCTCAGTGGGTGTCAATTCCCACCAGGGTTTTTACCTATTTGGGTTTCCCCATAACCATATTTGGTGTTATGTGTTGTGGTTTTTTATCTACTTGCATTGATATTCATTTCATTACTTAAGCAATTAAGTTAAGATTCAAGATATCAGAAAAAGTAATAAGATATAAAGAACATTGATTCACCCCCCCTCTCAGTGTTCCCATTCTTAACAACTAATCTTATTATTACTCCTAATAGGGTAAGATTAATACGAGTGGTCAGTCTTTGTAAACATTAACTGATAAATTTATTTCTATAGAAGTGAAGCTTTGTGGGTTCCATCCCCATGTTACTTCTAAAGAGAATTAATAGTTTCCATTAGTATCATTTAGTCATATAGTTGGTAATGGAGAAAAGATAGGATAGTCAGACAATACATAGAGACTATACACTGAGCAAAACATATGGAAAATACCTAAGTTAACCAAACATAGCTTTGACCAAGCACCCTTACCGAGCTAGATGATCACCAAGTATCAATCATAGTAGTCATCGAGCATTCATATGAACCGAGCATCAGTTAATTACCATGTGATAAATGCAGTTTACACCGAGTGAAATAGGAAAATGACATAGTAGTTTGGAATGGCACAAACATCAAGGAAAATGATTTACAGCAATCAAAAAATGGTTTACCAAGATCGAGATAGAGTTTAATATAGATGTAATCATTAAATTGTGTATGATTCCTATGTATTGTTGATCTAGGTTATTTATTTCCATCCTTGATCTTAGGTTTTCTAAGATCTTGTAAAACCCTAATTAGGTCAAGGTCAATTTGATATAAGTTTTTTAAGATGTCATTTTGATTTCATATCATCAAGAAGTAGTTGCACTCAGGACATCAGAAGATCAAGCACTATTTTGACATAAGGATTTTGATAGAAGTATTCAATTTATTAAAATAGATCTAAGGATACCAAGTAGTACAAAAGGGAATACATATCACAACAAGGTGATATTTTTATTATACTTTACATATTTGAATCAGGAAAGTTTGAGTTACTATTTACAGATATATCACTATTACTCTCTAGCAATTGTAGCATATTCAAAATCTCTTCACAGAGTGAACTTAACAGTTCTTTTGTAAATATCTTTAAAACTGAGTACACACTTAATTATGTTGCTAAAATCCACTAACTAGTAGGTAGATCTAACTGATCTTATTATTACTCCTAACAGGTTAAGATCACCAGAAGTGATCACAATCTTTGTAGCCTTAACTGGCAACTTTGTTACTATAGTAGTGAAGATTTGTGGGTGTCATCCCCACTGTAGTTTTTACCTTCTAACAAGGGTTTCTGCGATACCAAAATACTTGAGTTATGTGTATGAAGTTTTATGAATGGTTTATTGATTAGATTACATGCATTTACATTTCAGTTATATTTTGAATGTATGTTACATGCAATGGATTCAGTCTTTTAATGATATTGATATCTACAAAGATTTAGTTACCAAAATTTTTAAAGGTATTGATTCACCCCTCCCCTCTCAGCACATATCTTTCCATAATCCCAACAATTGGTATCAGAGCTAGTTCTCTTTTTTTTAAATTTTAATCACTAAAGAGAAAATATCTTAAGGATGGAAAGGTATAAGATTGATAAAACCATTGAGAATCAGTGAATAAAGATGTGGATCTACATTAAAAAATTCAAGGAAGCCAAAGAAGAACTAAGAAATTTACTGATCAAGAGGAAGGATATGGCACTTCGGTATATTAAGAATGATTAGCATGAAGAAGATATAGATGATCCATTTGAGCCATATGGATCTAGATCTAGTAGCATATTTGATGCATCTGAAGGAACCATATCATATCTATCTAAAAAGAATCAACATCTCACTGAATAGGTAAAAGCTCTACAGATTGGTCAAGAGAGACAAATGGTTAGAATGATTGATGTAATGAACAATGCAAGGTAGGATGAACAAGAAAGAAATTTGGCTCTTGAAGATAGAAGGAAAATGACTAATAAGTTGGAAGAAAAGGAATCTAAGATATTGAGACTCGCCAAGCATCACTTTGAAATATCTAATCAGATGGTTGTCATGATTCAGGAAGTCAACTAAGTAAACAATGAGCTTACAAGGAAATTGGAAGATATTGGTGACTTAAGAGAAGAGAATGAAATATTTAAGAATGAAGTAAAGATTCAATAACAACATAATGATATGATTAATAAATCTAAAGAAAGTATGAAAAGAATGGATGAATTCCTAATCAGTCAAAAAATACTTGACTACACTACTGGGTTAGGCTATACTGAGAAGGGAGAGTCATCAAGACAAGCTGAATAAAAGAATGTCTAAGCTAATACAACACCAAAGAAGCTCTCATGTTATCATTGTGGAAAACCAAGCCAAACATTAAATGTTAGCAGAAGAAAAGAAAAAGGTATTCCTAAATCCACTCCTAAACTTAATGGTTATTGTTATAACTGTAATAAGTATGGATATTAAGAACACAAGTAAATATCAAAGTTGAATAAGACACCTAAGAAACCCTATATAGAAAAGAACTATCACACTTGCAATATGCATGGACACATATCACAAGAATGCAAGAAAAAGATAAAGCAAGTCTAGACAATGAAAGGACAAAAAAAGACATATCAACTGAGAAGGAAAGGTAATGCATATACTTTGGATTACAGCACTTGGGTTAATTGTACAGCATGTGGTAGATATGGACATATTGCAGAAAATTGTATGAGGAAGAATTGGAGAGGAAGATCTCATAATTGGACAAGTACTGGAATGGAATGTTTGCACTATCACAAGGTCATCCACTTAAGCAAAGATTGCAAAGACCGAGTACCAAAGATAAATGTTGATACAAATGGCAATACAATTGAATAAATCATGAGGATAAGAAAATGAATATGGAGAAAAGAATCAAATGACAATGCTCGATCAAGCACTACAGTCGGTGACACCTCGTCCATTGGATTAGGTGATATCATGACCTCCACCTAAATAGTTAAGGTATGTATGGAACTAAATTTCAACCGGTTATATCTTACAACAGTTCCTTATATCTATTGAATGAACACCAAATCAACATAAAATAAGATGCACTATGGTATTATATGTTTTGAGCTTAGAATGCATACAATTGGTAAAATCATGACTAAGTAAAAGTCTATTAGTCAATGAATATTGGTAAGGTTAACCGAGTTGAAGTATCAACTGAGTAATATCTAGTGTTAACTAAGATGAAGCCTTTGAAGTGTTTACCAAGTGTAATTATGTTTACCGAGCTCTGTTAGGTAAAGCATTTAAAGTGGAAGTTTGAGAGGAAAAATAAAATTTAGGTATAAATGTGCAATGAAGCAAGTCATTTCATCACACAATGATCAAGAGAAGAACTAGAGTGACTTGAGCGATTTGAGAAAATAATTTCTTGTATGTTTGATAGAGATTTAAGGAGATCCTGAGCGATTTTATCACTACTTTATGTAAGTTTCAAGCTACCAAGTTGTTTTAATATTTTGCGAAGACCTAAATTTGAGTAAATGATGGCATCTTCATCCAAGGTTATGAAATTGAAGTATGAGAGTGACAAGAAGATTACATTGATCAAGTCCACAACTTATGATGAACCCAAATACAAGTTGCACCCTAAAATGGCTTCACAGATTGATCAAGCGGGTGCCTTTTTTAGTATAATGCCTAGGGTTTTGTTGGTGCAAGATATGCATGCACATATCCATTGTAAAATCAGTGAAATCAGAGATTTTGAACTTCAATCCACTTAACAAGAACTAAGTGAGAATGGAAATCTCAAGGATGATCACAAACACCTGGAAGTGAAGGGATTGATGAATGCCCTATATTTTTTGAGAGAATTCAAATCTGAATGGATTACGATTGTTCTTAGTCAAGTGCATGAAGGTAAAATATGGCTAGATGAACCTGTTAAACTATCCAAGGATATTATTCATGTGGTTACCGGCTACCCCACTATTGATAAACCTAAGGCCATAAGGAATGCATCAAGGGAAAAGACCGAGAAGCTCACAGGAGCTGAATGGGATGGAAGATGAATGAGAGTCAATACCATCATTGACCCAGAAACATGGTTTGGAGCCTATATTATTGGTTATAAGATATTTCAATCTAGTAGGCCAAATAGTGTACCTTGTGGAGCTATGGATATTACATACAATATTGTCAAGAAGGGTCTTCAATTGGACCTCGCCTAGATACTACTAAAATAACTAGAGGAAAATATGAGAACCATTCAGGTAACAAAGACAAACACATGTAAGTTTGGTTCTTTATTGGTCTATATATTTTTCTACCTATAAAACTTCTTTCCATTAGTCGATAATGTTGACTGGGATGTCAACCGATCAATTATCATGCAAATAAGTGAATTTATTCAAAATCTAGGTCATAATTTTGTCACTATCATGGATGATTATTTTGGATAATTCAAGGATAGAATGCATAAAAGAAGCAGGATTCCTAGATTGTTAGTTGAAAAGTACAAAGAATAAATATGTTTCCTAGTGGATAATGACACCACTTTAATCAAGAAAGTTGAACCAAGGACTACTTGGTTACCCCCAACGGTCTATGAACTTGATATTGACCGAGCTTCTAGGTTAATAAAGACACTACTAGCCAAGGTCAAAGATCCAAAAGCTACTAGGTTTGGAACCTATGAGGAGGCTAAGTTAAGAATAAAGATGGATCTATTCGGAGTAAAGGTAAGCAAAAAATCTAAAAAGATGATGGAAACACTAGAAAAACAATTTGGAGATGATGAAGAAGAAGAAGAGTAGATAGCTAATCTAGTTGAAGAAGAAACCACTGAACAACTTTTGATTAGGAATAGTGAACATAAGGAGGATACTGAGTTAGATAAGGACATTCAAGATACACTGGTAAAGGCCATAGGGAGGAGGAAATAAGAAAAAACACCTATAAGAGAAAGGACAAGATGCTCCATAGCTGCTTCTCCACCCCTGAAGAAAGGAATAGAAAAGATCACAAGGCCAACTCCCACTAAGACTTATTAGAAAAATAAAAGAGGTGCCCAAGTCACCACTGAGAAACCTAAGAAGAGGAGAAGGATGATAAGAGATAAATATGATGTAGACTCCGAAGAAGAAGATGAACAAGGTAAATTTAAGGTTGTTGTAAATAAAATTTAGTCGGTAGATGAATTAGTTGAAAATATAAGGGAAATGGGTAGACTAAGTCACCCTAAGATGAATCGGTATACATACATGTCAATTGAGGATCAAGAGAAGGTAAAAGAGGCATTTATTCATATGATGATGAAATTTAAGAGACTACTGATAGAGTTTGTAAAATATGTTCCTAAGGAATTACATTAGAAGGTTTCAGCAAGGTGGACATATGCCTTGCACATAGAAAAAAAATGAGGGAACACTCATTAATTTTGGCAATGCCTACCTTATCTGTTACTAAGATTGAAGAGTTGATGAAGTAGTACTCCAATTGATTTTTAATGAAGGGTAGAGAACTTAATATTTTGGTAGGAAAACTTGACGAGGTTGATGAGAACAAAAAACTTATATGGACTACAATTTTGAAAGCTAGGGAAAAAGCTAATCAACTTGTACTGGCTATCATTCCCGAGAAGAATGTTAAAAGAAAAGGAAAAGGAGTCCACTTGAATGATGTTGACATAGCTAACAAGGACCCACTTCATATATCTGATACTGGGATACCAGATGATACATATGTCATGGATTTCTACCCGGTAGGATATATTGAAGAAGGTACAAATGATGCTCCCGGGCAACTAGTAACAATCGGAATAGATGATGTCATGATTGAAGACATCACACATGGAGATCTTGATGATGATGTAAAATATGATGATGACATCACTATAGATCTAGGCACAATCAAAGAGAATCAACCTATTGAGGCAACAACAATTAATATACCAGGTGATTTACCAATACTAGTACAAGCAATTGAGATTGTTACACATGGGCAACCCAAGGATCTTGCACCTGTGAAACAAAAGGATACAACTAAGGGATAGGGTAAAAAAGATAAGAAAGATAAAAATGAGCCTAAAAATAAAGAGACAAAAAGAAAAGAACCTGAAAAGAATACACATGTAGAGACGTCTACAATAGACACTAAGCAAGAAGCCCAAGGACAAGACACCAAGACACTAGTCACAGGGTAGGATAAGGAAGAGAGAGTGTCTACCAAGAAAGACAAGTCAAATTAGGAGGCCAAAGCTTTAGTACCATACAAAAAATCTCCTACACTTGAGAAAAAGAAAAAGAAGAAACATGGTAAGGGTCCTGTCACACTAGATGAAATTATAGAAATTCATGCATGTGACTCTAGGACTCTAGACCCCGAAGCCTTAAGAAGCTATGGTGAATTGTGCACAAGGAAGGATGCATAGGAGAAATCAAAACAAGTAAAAGAAAATAGGTCTTAGAGGTTGTTAGAGACATTTTGATGCAAGTAGTCCCAAATATCAATGTTGATAAGGAAAATCCCATCATTGACCAACTTGCCACTCTAACTGGCCACATCAATGCCCCTAATATTGATGTAGAGAAATGAATTAAGGAAAGGGAAGATGCTAAAATTCAATTGAAGCTAGCAGAGAAAATAAGCTAGGAAGTGGCAATCAACAAATTCAAGCTATCAGAGGTAATCACCGAGCTTGACACAATTATTTAGCAAATAATTAGAATTTTTTATAAGTTATGCACTATAGACCATTTTACTACCAAGATTAGTGAAAATATAAATAAGGTAGATGAAGAAATAAATTTTAGTGCAAATAATTCTTTAATCGAGCCAACTTCATTTCACAAGCCTTATACAAAAGTTCAAGAACTCTAACGGTTACGTATTGATTTGAGGAAGCAAGAAGATACAATCAGAGAACAAGTAACCAAGCTTCAAGTTGAGTTTATTTCACATCTCAAGGTAATGTAGTGACATGTGAATAAGGAAAGGGACTTAATTGCCACCCTAGAAATATCAACGATAAAGAATATTTTTGATATGCATGCACAAGTCGGTTTAGAGCACATTTCTCTTGAGAACCTTTAGGAGGAATGGGAAAACCTCTGGGATACACTGAAGAAAAACCATCAAAATATTTTTGAAAAGTTGTGAGTACATTATTTTGGCCAATTTTTTTTTAAAAGGGGGAAAGATATATGTATATATTCTTGTATGTAATTCACATCGAGAGCATGTACAAAGGGGGAGTTAACATAAGATTTATATTTTTGGTTAAGTACAAATTTTTTAAGTTGGTAAACATACATAAATTTTTTGATACTAATGCCAAAGGGGGAGAATGTTACTCCTAAAGAGCATTAATGGTTTTCATTAGTATCATATAGTCATATAGTCGGTAAAGGAGACAAGATAGGAAAGTTAGTCAATACACAAAGTCTATACACCGAGTTGAACATAAGCTAGTTACCTAAGTTAACTGAACATAGCTTTGACCAAGCACTCTTATCGAGCCAAATGATCACCGAGCACCAAGCACAGTAGTCACCAAGAATTCATATGAACCAAGTGTTAGTTAATTACCAAGTGATGAATGTATTTTACACCGAGTAAAATAGGAAAATGACATAGCAGTCTCGAATGACACAAACATCAAGGAAAATGGTTTACACTAATCAGAAAATGGTTTACCAAGATCAAGATAGAATTTAATATGGATGTAATCATTAAATTGTTGATGATTCCTATGTATTGTTGATCTAGGTTATTTATTTCCACCGTTGATCTTAGGTTTTCTAAGATATTGTAAAACCCTAATTAGTTCAATGTTAGTTTGATATAAGTTTTTTAAGATGTCCTTTTGATTTGATATCATCAAGAAGTATCCACATTTGGGACATCAGAAGATCAAACAAGGTTTTCACATAAGGATTTTGACAGAAGTATTCTATTTATCAGAACATATATAAGGCTACCAAGTAGTATAGAAGGAGATACATATCACAAAAAGGTGATATCTTTATTATACTTTATAGATGTGAATCAGGAAAGTTTGAGTTTCTATTTACAGATATATCACTGTTACTCTCTAACAATTGTAACATATTCAAAATATCTTAACAGAGTGAACTTAACATTTCTTTTGTAAATATCTTAACTGAGTGGACACTTGATTGTGTTTCTAAAATCCTCTAACTAGGTAGCTCTATCTGATCTTATTGTTACTCTTAATAGGGTAAGATCACCAAAAGTGATCACAATCTTTGTAGCCTTAACCGAAAACTTTGTTACTGTAGTAGTGAATCTTTTTGGGTGTCATCCCCACCACAATTTTTACCTTTAACAAGGGTTTTTGAGATACCAAAATACTTGAGTTATGTGTACAAAGTTTCATGACTAGTTTATTGATTTGATTACATGCATTTGCATTTCAGTTATATTTTGAATGTATGTTACATACAATGGATTCATTCGGTTAATGATATTCATATCTACAAAGATTTAGTTAGCAAAAGTTTTAAAGCAACTGGTTCACCCCTTCCCTCTCAGTACATATCTTTCCATAATCCTAACACCCCACCATAGTTTTTACCTTCTAACAAGGGTTTCTGCGATACCAAAATACAAGTGTCATGTGTATGAAGTTTCATGTATGATTTATTGAATTGTTTACATGCATTTACATTTCAATTATGTTATTAAGTGTATGTTGAATGAAATTGACACAGTCAGTTATTGAAGTACATGTTTACAAGGATTCAATTGAAAGTTTTTAAGGGTACTAATTCACCCCTCCCCTCTCAGTAAACACCTTTCCATAATTCCAACAAATTCTATCATCATTATCATCTTTCCATCACTATCATTGTCATAGCTAAATCTTATATCAATCAACCACACTCCTTTCCTTTGGTTCCTTTTTGTTAATATGCTTAAATTTCAAAGAGAAAATCCCATTCCATACAAGATCATAAAGGATAGGAGAAAAATTAATTCAATCATTTCATGAGTGTCATTTGTAGAGACTTTAGAACTATTAGAAACAAGGTAAAACATAGAACTAATAGGGGGTGAATCATTTGTGTCCAATAATCTCAAAAATTTATGCATACTTAACCATGAAACTTAGATTATAATGATAATTATTAAAGCATTGAATCAAAAGCACAAGAAACATAACACTAGAATTTCTGAGTGGGAACCTAGTTAAGGGAAAAACCATGGTGGGGATCAAACCCACAAGATCATGTACTAGTACAAAAAACCTGTTAAAGGTACAAAGGGGAATGCACATGCTTTCAGGATTGCATCCTAGAGCTCACTACTCAAATATAATAGATGGAAACAACCCCAATAATACAACAAGGGATACAACCCAAAATGGACTATAATACTTTGTGGACAATAATCCACTAATTTATGAACTGAGTGATAGCATCTCTATCATCCCAATATAGATATGATGAAGTGAAAAAAATATTTTTTTCAATTATAGATTCCACTCATACCTCTTCACACAATCTCTGATACACGTGTACATCCACTCACTCTCTCTACAATTACAACTTATTATATCTATATATACATTTCCATCACCATTGAAAACATGAACAAGGTCAACATCAACCTTGACACCTTAATTAAAAATATTTAACCAATTAGAATACAAACATTAATGTGATCCAATAGATGCCAAAAAATAAATATCTAGGACCCAAATCTCCACCACTAACATGCTTTAGATCCACAAATCACACCATGATCCTTTGAAACATGCAATCTCACCAAGTCAGGCAAGAACAATAAAATATCAACATGCCATAGAAAAATCATTGAATCTAATCACATAACCCAGTGTGATATAGAAATATGGATAGGAAATGATCTAGAAAAAATAATAAGAAATGTGAAATTCCACATCAACAACATAAACAAATCTGACTCAAAATTCATAATTGTCTCTGCACTATTCATTAAGAACACCAAACATCAACCTCTATCTCTCAATAAAAATAGCTTGAAAACATCCAAATCATGAAACATTCAAGCTAAGGACACACATCCATTTCCTAAAATCACTACTAGGTTAGCAACCAAAAGTATTGCATAACCAATCCTCACCGATCCAAAAACTACAACACTATCACTTCTTGAACAACCAGAAAAAACTAAAATACTAGAAACTCATAAATCACACATAACTTCCTCAAATAATAATACTAATCTCTATAAGTTGACATAGGATAAATTAATAATCCATTCAACCATATATAACTTCACAACATCTTATCATCAATGCAGTAGCCATACCGATCCAAACTATTTACTAAACAAACTAGGAACACTATAAAAAATAAGGAGATATGTTGACCTCAATGAAAAAACATCAATGTCAACACATATATGCATGATATCTTTGAAATATCCAACAAAACTTTTATCTCTATAAGGCATTATGTATTATCAAATATCATAGAGTATAGAAAAAATTACAAACATGATTTTAGAGTCCACAAGTTGAGTTAACATTTGCAAAAGAATAATTTAAAAAACATATATTAATCTCATAGATGATACATAGTAGAGATAAAGGAATAGTCACATAATAGTAAAAGAATACATAGAAAAGGCCAAAAACATAGTTTGATTTATTAACTTCTTTTAGGGACCAAATAACAATGCTAAAATCTTACCTATCAAAGAAAAAAATAATGCTAAAATCTTGATAAAATAAAAAATATGTTGCTAATTTCAAATTTCTTAAGTTTTTTAAAATAAAGAAATGCCAATCACACCTATAGGGAATAATTTTATTTAAATACTATAAATATTCTCCTCTCCAAAGGATTCCCATGATCTCCCCACTACACCCCTTGAAGGTTTCTGTTGCAACCACTTTCATCATTTCCTTAAAATGATAGTGTCCCATGCTCATGGAGATTTTTACACCTACTCCTCCAATTACCATCATTAAAAAAACATCCAACTAAAAGGTCATAATTAACTCCAACTAATAAGGATTATAGAGAAAAAACATAATTCCTCTTCATAAAAATGTGACATAAAAAATACAATTGATGCTTGTGTAGAATGCTTAGACCATTGGGGATTTTGGTGTCAAATGAAGGTGAAGAGGAAAATAAAACATGTAGAACATGCACATGAATAAAAATCTTTCAATTCAAAAGGGTCAAATGGTTGCATTGTAACAACACACAGAGAGTTGATAGAATGCTTCGAGAAGAAAAAATGAGTTTGACATCATTAATGCTTAGAATAAAAAAAAAATTACAAGTGTTACCATCATGTGCTACCATAGAGATAATTATCACAACATTGAGAGGGGGTCCATTGAGATAACACATGGAATTCATTTTGAATAATGTGGTTTCTATAAAATATATGAGAAGTCTCATCGCCCCCCCGCCCCCAAAAAATAATGGAAAGGATAAGCTGGATCCTTAAGGAAAAGATATATGGCTATGACAACTTATCATGGTAGATGTTATGTATAGATTTGGTGACTCTATTATAAGGATAATATAACATTAACCTTGCAATCCCCAGCCATTCATATGCCTCCATGTCCTTTGGAAAGTGTTTTGTAGGGCATGTGAGAAAAATATTTTTGATTTTGATGTTTATGGATGTATCAAGTGTTTACAACCTTGAATTATGCTATCTAATACTCCCTAGTGTGGAGCTAGTTGTTTAATAGCCATATGTTGATGTTGGACTAGGTGTTCAAACTTTTTTCTTTCAATTTCACCATGAAATTATGTGTCATGTGTGATGATTTTGTGGATATTTGATATTGTTTCCTTTTATTTGTTTACTTCGTTTATATGCTTTGTGGTTTACAAGTTACTATTGAAGTTATTCAAATCGGTGGTTGAATTAGTTTATAATTTATTTGGACTGATTCACCCCCCATTTCAGTGCATAATAATTCTAACATTTATCTCTCTATTTCTTCCTAGTACATTGGATATAGAGAGATAGATTGATGTAGGGGTAGAAGATGGGGCTTTGGAGTCATCCATTTCCCCTTGAGTAGTTTTTTTGAAGTTCTCTCCCATGAGGGAAAATGGTGATAATATTGCATTATATCCCTCTCTATATTAATTTCCACCTTTATGCACTAATGGCATGGCTCACAAGATTGGTTGGTTCCCAAGAGACACTCTGGTTTTAGGCTCTCTTTCAACCAATCAATCAATTTTACTACAAGACAAAACTGGAGAAAATAATTTCAATTGGGAAAATATATTTGTAGCTAGCTAGTTTTTTATTAAGGTAAAAAAAAGGTTTTGAAGGGGCCCCAAAACTCTTTAAATAAAGCTACAAGAGATAATAATTATATTCCATTAAAACAAAACACTTCTAGACACAACCCCAACCAATAGAACCCAAAAAATGAGCAACCAACACCAACTAAAGACCAGACAAAGGAAGAACCAGACATAGACATAGAGGTAGAAAGAAAAGATATGGAACAAAAAGAAAGCTAAGTCCATCTCCTTTAGAGTAGCTACAACATCTTATTCAGTAACCATCATGTTCTCCACCATGTTCCTAAGGTTTTTGATTTCCTTTAGCATAGAGGCTTTGTAGCTAGCTAGTTAGTGGAAATTAGAAATGAAATATATGTAAATGACATATATCTTGTTTCATTTATTATATAATTATAAAAGGAATACCAAGGCCATATTTTAGGGGTTCTAAAAAAGTTATTCTCTAAGGCATGTAAATAGAGAAAAATTTCATCTTAGGATTGTAGAAAGATTCTAGGCAACCTATGTACTCATTATTTAGTTTAAATTAGTTTTTCACAATTTAATGAGAATAATTACAATATTATATGTATATTATGTATTCATTCTTCATACAAATCTATAATATCAAGGGTATTTTGATTTTTCTCTACAACTTTCTTGTACTATTCAGTTGTTATGTAATGAGAAGATTTGCAATATTATCTCTATATTATGTATTCATTCTTCATACAAATCTATAATATCAAAGGTATTTCGATTTGTCTCTACAAATTTCTTGTACTATGTTTATTTTATATGGGTCTCTTTCAAGGAAGGAGATAAAAATTGTATGTGAACTATTGTGAGACTGAATATGTCATAGAGATTCATAAGAATGATGTTGTAGTTATATAAGTGGACTTATTTATGTAAAGCATAAATTTGTGTAGTCCATCTGATTAGAGTTCATTTTTTTAGATGAATGTATGGGTTATTTTCTCTTAGATTCTACCCTATGATTTAGGCATTGATCTTGTTTAAATTGTTTATGTTTGTTTTCAGAATCAAATACAAACTCAAATCAAGTTACTTTCATGTTGTTAGATGTAGGTTTGGAGCATTTTACTCTCAAATATGTATTAACAACATATATCCAAAGTAGATCCAATTCTAAGACCTTCTATGTGTATTTGGGTAGCATATCTTAAGAGTTATTTGTTCATTTGGAATACTTGTTTGAAACTAGATGAATATCCATAAGTATTACTAGGGTTACCCACATGGGTTTTGCAAAGCCTGAAGAGAAGGATATATTCCTTATTTCTAAGGAATTTGATAGCAATTCGGCCATCGAATTGGGATGGTTAATCATAGGTGAAGGAAAATACTTAGGCTTTGTTGGATACAATTGTCTGAAGGACATTGTTGGATTAGCTATGTGTTGTCTTTGATGTCACAAAAATTTCATATCAATTATCATTCTCAGTGTCTACCAAGTTCAGTCGGTCAGCTAAGCAGTTCTCAGTGTCTACCGAGCTCAGTCAGTCAGTTAGGCAGTTTTTAGTGTCTACTGAGATCTCTCGAGTGTCTAAAGGAAACATGACAAGGTAACAGTGTTAACCAAGCCTCCTCAGTTATCAACAGAAAATTAGTGGTTACTGAGCTCTCTCGGTCTCTGAAGGATGTTGCAGAATTCACTGTGGTTACCGAGTTCACTCAGTCACCGAAGGAAATCTTTTCAGGATTAATGTTTACCGAGCATGGTCAGCCCTTTCAAAGGATTTTGTTATTACAGTTTGTTTATCCAAGCTGACTATTATAATAATTATTAGTGCCGACTTGACAATCTAAATGTTAATTAAAATGGCATATATATATACAAGGTCAAGTGGTGAATAATAGAATATACAGCATGCAGAAATCATTTTGAAAAAAGGTATGTGCAAATTTTGAAGGATGGTTAGATATCCTTGAGGAGAAACAAAGATTTATTTGATCAGTAAGGATCTAGTGAAGCAGAACAGAGATCTATATTCAGCAATTCAGGTGCAGGTCATTTCATTGTTACTCTCTCACAATTGTAGCAGTGATATCAAAATCTCTTAACTGAGTTGGTTTAACAACCATTTTGTAAATCCTCTAACAAGGTGACAGTTCTATTGAATTGTTTCAAGACCTCTTACAAGGCCACTCCTAGCAGGGTGATTAAATCCTCTAACAAGGTCACATCTAACAGTGTGTTTTGTAACCTTTTACCAGGTTGGCTTCTAACCGGGCATCACTTCAGAAGAGTGAAAAATAGTAACTAGTTACATTGGTGGTTTTTCCCATATTGGGTTTCCACGGTAAATCTGGTGTCTCTTGTGTTCATGTTATTTTCTTTATTCATGTAAGTTAATTAGTGATGAATGCTTAAGAATAGTTTAATTATTACACACTTCAAGGATCAAGTTTTAGCATTTCTCTGTATATTTACCGAGTGGCATAGTAAATAATTTGTTAAGATATTTAAGGGATCAGTGGTAATATTTTTGTGGTTAATTGATTCACCCCCCCCCTCTCAGTTACTGCATCTATATTTCCAACAAGGCTCATCTCAATCATGAGTTGGAAACACCAATAGGGGGATGGGGTCAATTCATTACAATTATTCTTGATAAAAATGAGTTATATGAATATTGACCCCTAAGTTAGTGGATCCCTTATGTGATCTAATTTTTTTCATGTGATCTATTTCCCTTGGTTTCTCCTTTCATGGGTGCATATTGTAGAGGAAACATGATTTTCTTTTGGATGCATGCATTTTACCTTAAACTCTCACTCCTAGTAAGGTGTTTGGAATCACTTTAAAATGGGAGCCTTCACTTCCCTCTTTATCCTACATTATTCACATACCACAATCAAATTTTGCAATCATTTTTTCAAGTTACTTAAAGAAAACTATGCCTTTTTCTTCATAATCTTATCTTGGCATGTTTCTTTAGATACAATGTTTTCCTTGGTTATCCTTATGCACTATTTATTTTTAGTAGAATTATAGCATAAAATGATTTTCTTAGATATTCTTGGGGTCATTTGACTATCATATCACAACTTGATAGACTATTCAACTCTCTCAAGCTGCAACGATCTCTTTACATGACTCATAGTAAGTTAACCTTGTTGGGCCAATACAATCATTTCTTTCTCTCTCTTCATGTGTTTTTCCTTTTGTTTTGATCTTATATTGATGAGGTCCTAAGTCATTTGTGGGATTAAGTTTCCTTTTCTCTTTTAACTTGATGAAAGTTTCCTATACTTTTATCTACTTTAATGAGATTATGAAGAAAGTTCATACTCCCACTAAAGTGGGAGCCAAATTTAGCACCATAAATTTCATCCTCATGAAATTCCTTATTTAGTTAGGCCCTATATTTTTGTTGTTGTTGTTTTGTGCCTAATATTCTTGATCTAGCCTAATTCTGCATATATTTTTAGTATCCTCTCTTTAAACAGGACCTTGAATCCTAATTTGGGACCTTATTGGGAGGAAAAAGGCAACTTAGGTTTCTGTGTTCCTATAATTCACACTAGTATCCAACGTTTGGCTCCAAATTGGAACAGTGTAATAGTCATTTGGTTTTAGTGGATATTTTAAACATGCAATGGATTTATTTAGTTTTTTAACCATAGAATGGTTAGGAGAGGCATATAAACAATATATCCTCCCTCATTTTGAGAGAAGCATAGGAAATAATTAACTTCAAATCAAAATCTCAACTACAATTTGGAATTTCAAGTCTTGAGGCAAGAGATCAACCATTCAAGGAATTGAAGACAAGGAATAATTTGTAGATCCAAAAATTTATGAAGCCATCCATGATCTTCTTATCCTAAAGTCAACATCAATCATCTTAATGCATATTTTTAAATCAAGAAGGTTAATGAATGTATACGCATTCCATTTGTCAAATCTAGCCTCTACTATACTTCAGTATGCTTTCAATTATATTTAATTTACTTCCAATTCAAGGTTCATTCCTAAATTGGGGTTTGACTTACGCAAATCCATTTTTACACATTATTTTCTATGTATTCTATGTATAGGAATAGGTGTGAAAAAAGAGATATGGAAACACTAGGATGAGAGCTACTCTCTACAAGTTATTATATTAGAAACATTCAGGAGAAAGGTAACCCAATCATCCTAGTCCTCCTATTTTAGCCTAAAATTTACACTGCAATTGAGTTATGATATTTTTTTTCTAGATCTACCTACCAAATAGATTTATCAATTCTCAATAATCCTATACATGCATAAAACCACCTTTTCTTTTTTCTAGCACTAGATATTGCATTTATCAAACACATTTACATAGTCATAGACCACAATAATGAATAATCATTGAATCCACTTAGCACTTGGGACTTCTTGATCCTATTGGATCATCTTCCCTCCAATGTAAGTAGGGTGATAGGTCTAATATTCCTAGTTTGTCCATGTGAGCTAGTGAACCCTATTTCTCCACCTTACAATTACAATAATACAATAAGAGATTATTGTAGGATTAATGCTAATGAGAGGCTCTATCCCTTGTATAAAAAAATTAAAATTATTGACTATCCCATGTTCAATGCCAATTTCCATGAGAAAGAGAAAGAAGATGTAGATTTCAAGGCAAGAAGTATAGTCAAGTGCACTAAGAATTGGTTGGATTGACCATATAAACCTTGAGGAAGGGGTTGATGTAGTGCCAAAATTGATGCAGTTCCAAGGTGGTAGAATTACCAAAGGATATTCCCAACCTTGTAGCTAATAGTACATGGGAAACAATAAGACACAATAGAAAGAGAATGCATGACCTGATGTATTATTTAGAGATCAAACAACATACATGTTAGTCTTTCAGGTCTTCCCAGTTATGGCCATATACAATGAAATGAATCTAAAATCCTAATACCAATCTATCAAAGTCTTAGATCTAGGTTGTTAGGAATGAATGTTGAATATGTCCTATGGGGGAGTATTCGAAGTCATTATTTAGCATTTGTATGTTTCATTCATGACTATGTTTGTCATTGATGTCAACACATTGGTTTACTGGAAAATTAGCAGAGAAGAAGACAATGTTTGTATTAGTGCACATGGAGAATTACAGATCAAGCTATCTGAAGTTGAGGACTGATTCTATATTATGTCTTTAGGTTATTTTTAAGAGCACATACATAAATTTAATTATTCATGAAAATTATGTGTAATTTAGTGGAAATAGTATTCATACAGTGTTCCTAAGAAGCAGTTTGTGATAGCTAGATTATATCTCCTAATTGGGATAGAATCTAGACATGTGAAGTTGACCAGAGGTTTATGATATTTTGGAGGTGACCTGGATGAGACAGCATAGTCAGAGGTCACACGTGTGAAGAATTATTTAGTTTGGAAGCCAACAATTTTATGTGGTTATGGAATATTATGTAACATGTAATGATTTATTTTTTTGTAATGGTTAAGGCTAGTTGGCCGACTCTATTGTAAATTATTTGAGTGAGGTATAAATGAAGGATTGTTTTCCTTGATTGTACTATGTAGGAAGTATAAAAGAGATATATTATATTGTAAGAGAATATGCAAATTAAGTAGATCTGGTATTGAGATCTGGTGGAACAGTTGGTGGGGTTTGGCACAGCCAAAGGAGTGAAGATAAGTTGTTGAGATCAGTAATTGTTGGTATTACTCTATTTGGATAATACAGAGATTAGTGGATAGTGAGTTTGATGAACTTGTTCACACCTACAAAAATTTCATGGCCCTACCTTTTTCCACTGGTCTCTTCAGTGTTTTCTGTCTCTAGCTGAAACCCTTGTCAAAAATTTCAAAAATCTAGCCGTTGCCATAAAAAACACTAAGTGTGCCCTAGCCTGGTTCTAATTTCATGTTACTTTTTGGGTCACTTAAAATTTCATAAAGGCATGTGTGTTAAATTTTATTACCCTGGCAGCTTTCATTTTCCTAAGTCTCCAAGCACCCAGCTTTAATTTTTCCTAAAGTCCGACGATAGTAATTTTTCCTAGGTCTCAATGCTAAATATTTCCTAAGTTTCCAGCCTTTATCCTTTCCTGGGCCTGGCTTTTTGACACCATCTCAATCCAACGATAGGTGTAAGATCTTATGGAGTGTGTCAGAGGGTTGTGAAGTTGTGCCAGCTATTGATTCTCTTTCACGGCAAAGGTTTTTCAATGTAATGGGTCCACATGCCAGGTGTGCTTAGTCAGCATTTTCTCATTGGTCCACGTATCAATGACTCAGAATATTGTCAATGGGGCCAATGATTTTAGAGGTTTAGTGGTTTTGATAGTGGCAGAGCATCGATGGCCAGCGTATGATCTTAAGGGTTATTTCTGACACATGAGGCCATAAGATCAGCCATTGATTCTTTTCTGTGTCAGAGGTTTGTCAGAGCAGGGGTGAGATTTTTCATCGACAGTGGGCGTATGTTCTAGTGGAATCTTCATGGCTTGTGAGGACTTAAGCATGACTGTAGATTTGTTTCATGTCAGGGGATCTATCAAAGCAGTATAAAAAGGTTGATCCAATGGTTGTCGTAAGATCTAATAGAATATGTCAGAGGCTTGCGGTTTTATGATAATCATTGATTCTTCTTCATGACGTAATCTTTTCTTTTAGCGGGTCCACTACTATGTGTACATGATTTGGCTGTATCTGATTGGTCCATGAGTGAATGACTGGATATGTTTTCAGTGGGCCCAAATCTTTCAGGGGGGCTGACTGTGTGGAAAAATCTACAATTTGTCACTTGATCCTATGGAATCTTTTTAGGCCATGCGATCATGTGACCACCATCCGATTCATGGGTTTCAACAAATGATGTGGTGACAGGTGGCACAATACGGGCCCAGGAAAAGGTCTAAAGTTTGGTGGTCCTAACAAATAAGGTTAGTGGCCTGATGAATTTCAATGCTTTTCACTCGTTCATGAAATGAGATGGCAGTACTTTAAATTGACTGGAAATTTAGTGAATGTGTATTCGCGTAATTGCTAAACTATTTGGTAGATAGATAAAGTTCTTTGCAAACTGGTGAAAAGACCTTCTATCGCCAGTTCGCTAAGTAACGAACCGAGGTTAAATGTTTTCCTTTAGTCACTGGTTCACAGAGTTAAAGGTGGATTAGTGATTTCACTTCACGAATATGAAAAATCTTTTGTCACATGATTGCCAAATCTAACTAGGATTCCTATATGGTTAAGTCGTGAAAAGCCTGTGAAATATCAAGATCAGACGGTCACGACTTAAAGTTGATCTTAGTTTGATTGATGACCATCGATTTGCTACTAGAACCATGAAAGTAACTATTGCAGTTCAAATTCAAATTTTTGAGGGTTTCTTAGCGACAGAAAGGACTGGTTTTTAATGTTTTAGCGGTCAGATTTGATTTGTTTGGTGGTGTCGACTATTGCAAGGTGATCTTGAGGGTTTGATGATTAATTGCAGATGCATGTACCATCTTAAAATAAACATAGGTAAAGCTTGAGGCATGTTGCAGGTGTACAATTAGATTGAAAAGGCATGGTGTTTAAATGATCTTCGGTACAAATCAAAAGATTTTCATTGATGAAGATCAATTTTGGGTCTGTTTGTCTAGGTTGCTTGGTTTTCTCCCCTGGAATTAATTGTTGATTGATATTGGTGAAACCCTAACCCTAGCTATCTGAAGCTTGTTGCATCCTAAATTCTCTGAGGATCCCAGGATAGCTAGTGGTATAAGTAGTAAGAATTCTGATTTTGTAAGGGATCCAAAACTTTTTTGGGTCTCCTAGCTTTTTGGTTTTCCAATCTTTTTGGTTCCTGGTTCCAGTCTTTGGCAATCCAAGGGATTCTATTCTTTGGTTCCATTTTCTTCATGGTTGAATGTTGATAATACAAACTTTGCAAAGCAGATTATTGATCCTATGATTTTGAGTAAGAGTTTACTTGTATGTATTGATACACTTCCATGAAATACAATACAATTTCTACCTTGGTTCTGTTATTGTCTCTTTGCTTTGTGTTTATTCTTGTATGTCTATATTTGTAAGGCATCTATAACATACTAATTGTAAGGTAGCTATCTAATTGTTGCATGAGTTTCTTTCAAGGAAAGAATTAAGTCCTTATGTGCAATTTCTGGGAATGAATACATTTGTGGAGATCTTGATGGTAGTAAACCTAGATTGAGAAGATGGTTTGTAAGGCACTCTATCTAAATTGTATGTGGTTTTTAAGGCATACCACTATATTTCCTTGAAATCCCCCTATTGATTTATGTTAGACTCTTTGCCCAAAGGAGTAGGCACTGATCTAATCTTTGTTATTCAAACACCTTTCAATCATCAAACACAAAATCCATCATTACCAATACCATTTCATTTCATGTTCATGTACTTAAAAAAATAGGACTGTCCCTGATGTTTTACAGTCCATAGTTGCTGATTCCTTGAAGAGTGAATCAAAGGTTAGCCTTCCTTGAGTTTTACTCATAGAAAGAAGGACTCATCACCCTTATGCCATTGTTCATGTTATCATACTAGGAGTTTCATTAGTCACATTCTACAATAGGTTGTTTTTAGTTGTCTTCAGAATTATCTTCCATAAAAGTACATATAATAAACTCAATAGCATGACAATGAAGACCTAATCCACCAATCCATAGTTACTTGAGAGATAGTAACCTATTTGTAGGCAATACCCTCCTGAGTCCTATGGAGCTCAAAGCAGAAGGGGGATCTTATCCAATCCTCATCAATTAGGCTTTTCTTGCAAACTTAGAAACCTATTTACTGAGAATCAAGCCAATATCCTTGCCAAGTTTGACCCAAGAGAAAAATCCCTAATAGACTGGCGACTCTGCTGGGGAGTTTTTAAGAAGTATATTGCTAAGTTATAGGGTTTAGTTGAGCCAGGGCTCTTACCCTATACAAACCAGCTGGTTACCATTAGTATTTTTATTTTAGAAAGATTCCCAAATGTTTGGGTGGTGACTCTAACAATCTCTGCTACAGTACTGGTTAGAAAATCATTCACAAGATGAGTTACAGAGGTACTAGGTCTCAGAGAAATAAGATTCCTGAGGATAGATTGGGAGAAGTTCAACCAAGTACTTCTAGGCCTAGTCAGACAAAGAGAGGAAGAAGGAATAGGAGTATGTTTCATACTCAAAAACATAGAGAGAATGCAAGACAAGAGGAACAAGTCCAACCTGTTTAGGTGAATCAAGAAGGAAATACCTCTGAATATGAGGAGGTTGTTGATTTGGGCTTGAACCAATATGAGGATGAGGTTCAAGTAGGAGACACTAAATCTAAGACTACTCTCCCTAAATCAGAAGAGATTTTTGAAGAGGTCTATGAGTTGGAGAGGAGAGTCCAAGAACAGATCCATTTAAGATAGAAAAGAGATAAGGAAAAAGAGGAAAAGATCAGACATCCTATGATTAGAGCTGAGAAATTGAAGAGACAATTGTTAGATCTTGAGGCCATGAATCAGGATCATGTGATAGAACAAGTAGAAGATCGGCCTATTGTCCATAAGATCTATGAGACAAGAAATCCTAGGGACAAAGGTAAACAAAAGGTTGTAGGAGTTTCAATAAATGAACCAAACCCTACAAAGGAATCCATGGATCAAGAAGAAAGATTAGAGGCTGACTTGAAAGAAGCAAAAAGAAAACAAGAATTGTTGGCAAAGGAGTTAGAAAAGGTAGAGCTTGAAGCCACTACTGCTGAAATGAAAAGAAAGATTGATTTCCTTAGGCAATCTTCTGGACATGCCAATACCCTTTCCACTTCTTAAGCACAAGGAGAAAATGTGTTGAATACTGCTACAACTTCAGGTATGCCTAAGATCTCTAATATTTCTAATACTCAAACATCTACATCTTTAGGTGGTGACCCATCTCAAGTAGGTCCCATTCATGAGAGGCATAAACAATTGGTTTTTATTGGGATTCCTAGTTATCCAAATCCCATCCCTAATGAAATTAGGAAGAAGCTCCCAAAATTCATTGGAAGCAATGTAGTTACTTGTGAAGAACATTTGAAAACTTTCATTGATGTGATAGATGACTACAATATTGAGCCTGATGATGTGATCATGAACCTTTTTGTTGAATCTCTGACTGAAGATGCTATAGATTGGTTTAGAAATTTACCTCATGCCAGCATATGTTCATGCAATCAGTTCAGGCATTCTTTCAAGGAATAGTATGGTGATAAAACCAATGAAGGCTTCATACTTAATGAGTTTAACAACATCAAGAAAAATTCAAATGAGGGTGTTGTTGATTTCAATGTTAGATTTCAGAAAGCTATGCATAAGTTGTTGCAGGTTATCAGATTGGATGACAAAGTATGCCTTATCACATACTTGAATGCTTTTGATTCAAAAATGGGATATCTTTTGAGAGATAAGAACCCTAGGAATCTTGCAGAGGCTTATAAATTGGCTATTAATAGAGAGATCAATAGAAGGATATTAGGGAAGTTGGGAAGGAGAGAAGATTGTCAGCCATCAGTCTCAAATAGAAGAGAGCCAGGGAAACCTGATGCAAAGCCAAAAGATGATGATAGTTTGAAGAAAATCTTGAAAGCAATAAAGGATTTAAAACCTGGTGAGGCAAGAAATAGTAGAGTGCAAGGAAATGATAGGACATCTTTCAATAACTTTAATAAGTTACCAAGAATGCAGAACTATCCCTATAATACTCAGTGGAAGGATGGAAAGCCAGTGCTTCCTGAAAGAAAGGATAAACCAAATGACAAGACCCTTGACCCTTTGCACAGAAATACTGTGAATATGAATGATGATGTTCCATGGTATATTGTTTTCTAATCACCTCATGATCCCTATTATTGTGCTATTACTCAAAGTGTTTCTACAGATGGAGATGAAGGCAACAATAATGATGATACTTATGATGATCAAGGGTGTGGTATGACTTCTTCATACATATATGATGAGTTAGATTCTACAGATGAAGATGAAAACCAAGATGCTGGTAGTTCCCAAGTCAAAAATGAGGCTTACCATTAGCAAGTGTTTTCTGATGAAGAAGATAATCACCTTGATGTAGTTCAATGCAATACTCTAAGAAGTGATGAGTCAATGATGTTGAGAAGACCTTCTGATGAAGAAATTGCACAAATCACAGCAGACATGGTGTCTCAAGTTAACAGCAACTATAATTTGAGAAATAGGGTGGTAGGTAGACCAAGTGGTAGGCCTACTGGAATTCTCATCAAGAAAATAGAAAGGGATGAAAAACAAGCCCAAAATAAGAAAAAGGTTACTGACACTACTGACAAAACCAAAGTGAAGAAAAATGTCAACTTCACAAAGCCAATTGTGGCTTATAAGGTAAAAGTTAAACCTCTTGTGGATACTGTTTCTCCTTTGCAAAAGAAAGAAAAGGGTCAGAGAAAAGATAGTCCCAATGTGGTTACACATGAAGAAGATAAAAAAAGTCACTACCATTGGACAAGATGTAGTTGACCCCAAGTATGTTCCCATTGACATGAGAAAATTGTTGTCACAAATCATTGTCAAGGTCCCCTTATTAGAAATGATGAGGATAGAGGAGCATATATTTAAGGCTTTGAGTTGGGTAAAAGGAGCTTTTTCTTCTAATACCCAAAGTTCCACCAAGGATAATGGAGTGGGTACTGCAAGAGGTGATTCAACTGAGAACCAATGTGGGGAGATCATCTCTAAGATTCCTTATATTTATTTGGATACTAATGCTGCAAATGTTGTGTCAAGAATAGTTGATCCTTTCTTTTTGTCCTTAATAGTGAATGGAAAGTTGTTAAGAAATTGTATGATTGATTCAAGAGCCTCTAATATTGTTATGCCTATAGAAATAATGAGATCCTTGGGTCTAAAAGTAGATACACCTCATGGTAGATGTCAGGCTATGGATTCAAGAGAGGTCCCTATTATTGGTACTATAAAAGCACTTCCTTATAGGTTGATAGATTTCCCTGACAAGTTGCTAACAATGAGTGTTCTAGTGGTAGATATTCCCCCTCATTATGGGATGTTGTTGTCAAGGAAGTGGAGTGCTCAGATGGGAGGTAGTATCTAGTGTGATCTATCCTTTGCAACTTTCAATATTGATGGTGACAATGTGAAAGTATCCAGAGAAAGAAGAACTCCACATATGATTGAAATAAATGATGATCATTTAAATTGTTGTGTGGATGTTGACATGGAGAATTTAAAATTAGAAGAAACTATCCCACCAGTGGAAGAGATAGATCCACTAGTTGTAGAATTAAAGGAATAGTAAGATGGATTGTGGCAGATGTACTTTGATGGAGAATGCTCAAAAGAAGGCTCAGGAGCTGGAGTCTTATTCATATCTCCATCAGGTACTACTTTTAAGTATTCATTCTCATTAACTTTTCAATGCACAAATAATACTGCTGAATATGAAGCATTGTCTTTGGGATTGAATATTGCTATCAAACATGGGATAAAATGTTTAAAGGTATTTGGTGATTCTAAAATTGTGGTTGCACAAGTTCAATCCAAATATGCTGCTAAAAATCATAGACTGAAATTGTATAAGCATGTTATTTGGGATTAGATTGAAATGTTTGATGCTTTCAATATATGTTGGGTAGAAAGAACAAATAACATAATGGCTGATTTTTTGGCCAATGTTTCTTTAAAAGGAGATGATTCAACTTTGTTTGGGGTGTCAATTCTTGAAGTAAAAAGTACGTCGGTTGTTCCAGACAATATTTACAATTGGCATGTCTTTGAGGATGATCATGACATCCTAAAATTTATTCAATGTCTTGACATATATGAGGATCAACCTATAGACTACAATACTTTGGTTGAGGAAATTGAAGGTAAGGACATGGTCATGGGAAGTGAGGTGACTCAGCTAAATTCAAATAGTATTCCTAAAGGCTTAACTGAGTTAAAAGCATTGTATAGTAGTCAAAATGATCATATGTAAACAATAAGTAATGCTAATGTAGAAGATCTAGAGGAATTGAATTTGGGATCACATAATGCTCCTCTAATGGTCTATATTGGAAAAGGATTAGCCCCTCAATTGAAGGATAATTTGATAAAGTTGTTGAGGAGGTATAAGCATGTGTTTGCATGGTCTTATGATGACCTAAAAGCCTATAGAGAGGACCTTTTCCAACATGAAATCCCATTAAGGCAAGATGTCAAACCATTCAGACAAAAGCAAAGGCCCATTAACCCATTGTTGGCTCCTAAGATGCATCAGGAGCTAGTCAAGTTGAGTGATGCAGGAATAATTCAGCCTATAAGGCATTCAACTTGGGTATCTAATTTAATCCCAGTTAGAAAGAAGAATGGTGACATTAGGTTGTGTGTGGACTTCAGGAATTTGAATGTTGCATCATTGAAAGATAATTATTCACTACCTAATATGGAGGCAATGTTGCACAAAGTCACTAGATGTGAGTTGTTTTCCATGATGGATGGTTTTCTAGATATAACCAGGTGTTGGTAAAGGAATCTAAATAGTTCAAAATAGCATTCACTACACCTTGGGGAACCTATGTTTATGTCAGAATGCCATTTGGTCTCAGAAATGCTGGAGCAACTTTCCAAAGAGCCATGGATGTTGCTTTCAAAGAGTACATAGATGTATTTATGGTTGTATATCAAGATGACCTAACTGCCTACTCAAAATTGGTTGTTAATCATTGTTCACAACTAGAAAATATTTTTGTCAAAGCTCTGGAGTATGGTGTGTCTCTAAATCCAAAAAAGTGTAATTTTGCAGTCAAAGAGGGAAAGCTTCTAGGACACATTGTATCAAAGGAAGGAATAAGAATTGATCCAAAGAGAGTTGAAGCAATCAGGAAGGTGTCTACACCAAAAAATCTCAAGAGCATGCAGTCATTCCTATAAAAGATAAATTTTGTTAGGAGATTCATTGCAAATTTTGCTGAAATTGTCAAACCCATAGTAAAGTTGTTGAAAAGGGATGTGAAGTTTCAATGGACTATAGAGGCTCAGGCTACATTTGAGAAAATTAAGGATGTGGTCCAACAAGCACCTGTGCTTAGGTCTCCTGACTATACCAAGCCTTTTTCATTGTTCTCTTTTGCATCATTTCACACCATTGCTATTGTTTTATTGCAAAAGGACAATGAGGGTATTGAACATCCAATTGCATTCTTTAGTAAATCCTTGCAAGCTACCGAATTAAATTATGAGATGATGGAGAAGCAAGCATATGCATTGGTAAAAGTAGTCAAATCTTTCAGGCCTTATCTGGTGTGTGCAAGGGTACTTGCATATGTTCCACATGCAGCAGTTAAGGATGTCCTCACTCAGTCTGAAGTTACTGGTAAGAGATGCAAGTGGATTACTAGAATCCAAGAATTTAATTTGGAAATCCATATCACTAAGCTTGTGAGAGGACAAGGTCTAGAAAAATTGATGACTAAAGAAAATATGGACCTAGTCCAAGTTAATAATGAAGGAACCCCAGATATGACAATTACAAGTATTGAATTGCAATCAGAATATGTTGATGTTGTATATTTCATAAAGAATGCTAGCTGCCCAGACTATATGATAGATAACCAAAAGAGGTCCTTGAAACTATAGGCTTAGAAGTATACATTGATACAAGGGTACTTGTATTGGAAAAATAGAGATGGGGTCTTATTGTTTTGTCATGACAGATATCAGGTAGAGAAGGTTTTAAATGAAATGCATGCTAGGGTTTGTGGAGGTCATTTTTCAACAAAGGCAACTGCCCATAAGATCCTGAGGGCTGGCTATTTTTGGCCTACATTGTTTAAGGATTCATTCCAATATGTTAGGAAATGTGAAGCTTGTCAGAGGTTTTCTTCAAAATTAAAGTACTTAGGAGCACTGTCATTGAACCCAATAGCTGCTAAAGCACCATTTGCCATGTGGGGCTTGGATTTCATAGCTGAGTTTGCTGAGAAATCTAGTGGAGGACATAGTTATATACTTGTTGCAATTGACTATTTCACAAAATGGATAGAGGCTATTCCTACAAAGAAGGCAACAAGTAAAGTGGTGATTGATTTCTTGTTTGACAATATTTTGACCAGATTTGGTGTTCCTGTGAAGTTGATTATAGATAATGCAATGTGTTTCAAATCAGATGAGTTTAAGGAGTTTTGTAATGAAAATGGAATCATCACATCATATTCATCTCCTTATCATCCTCAAGAAAATGGACAACCTAAATCTAGCAATAAAAGCATCCTAACAATCTTGAAGAAAACACTTGAAAAGAATAAGAGAGATTGGCATTCCAAGTTGAGATTGGCTTTATGGGCAGATAGGATTATAGTGAAAAGAGCCACTGGGAAGTCCCCCTTTGAGCTTGTATATGGTTTACAATCAAGGCTACCTATAAATAATCTAATTCTAGTTTATCAATTTATTCAGGATGAGGAATTGGATGTCACAGAGCCAATGCAGAATAGAATTATGTAGCTGACTGAGTTAGATGAATAGAGAAAAGAGAGTCAAAAGAATAATATCAAGTTGCAACAGAAGATGAAGTACTTATTTGACAAAAGAGAAACTACCAGGAAATTCAAATCTGATGATTTGGTACTTCAATGGAATGTGAGGGCAGAAGATAAAGGGAAGCATAAGAAATTTGAATCACTGTGGCTTGGTCCTTTTATGATTCATGATAGTTTTGGGAAGGGTTCCTACTTGCTGAAGAGCATGGATGGTGAAGTCTTTGAATTGCCAGTGCATGGGCAATTCTTGAAGCCCTTCTTTAGTTGAGTTTTTTATTATCATGCATGTGTAAATAGTTTGTAAATTTCTATGCAGGTTGGTTTCCTTTCAGGTTGTGTGTTTCTTTCCCTGTTCTAGGCTAGTGTGGTTTTTGGTCTGCGTCCCAGAGTCTTGTGGTTCCTATTAAAACTTGCATTTCAACATCCTCAGATAGAGCCACTGTTGGCACCTATAAAAATTTCATGGCCCTACCTTTTTCCCCTGGTCTCTGCAATGTTTTCTATGTCTCTGGCTGATACCCTTGTCAAAAATTTCAAAAATCTAGCCGTTGCCATAAAAAACCCTAAGTGTGCCCTAGCCTGGTTCTAATTTCATGTTACTTTTTGGGTCACTTAAAATTTCATAAAGGCATGTGCGTTAAATTTTATTACCCTGGTGGCTTTCATTTTCCTAAGTCTCCAAGCACCCAGCTTTAATTTTTCCTAAAGTCTAGTGGCAGTAATTTTTCCTAGGTCTCAATGCTAAATATTTCCTAGGTTTCTGACCTTTATCCTTTCCTAGGCCTAACTTTCTGACACCATCTCGATCCAATGATAGGGGTAAGATCTTATGGAGTGTGTCAGAGGGTTGCAAATTTGTTGCAGCCATTGATTCTCTTTCATGAAAAAGGTTTTTCAATGTAATGGGTCCACATGCCAGGTGTGCTTAGTCAACATTTTCTCATTGGTCCATGTATCAATGACTTAGAATATTGTCAGTGGGGCTGATGATTTTGGAGGTTCAGTGGTTTTGATAGTTGTAGAGCATCAACAGCTAGCGTATGATCTTAAGGGTTATTTCTGACACATGAGGCCATAAGATTAGCCATTGATTCTTTTCTATCTCAGAGGTTTGTCAGAGCAGGGGTGAGATTCTTCATCAATGGTGGGCGTATGTTCTGGTGGAATCTTCATGGCTTGTGAGGACTTAAGCATGACCGTATATTTGTTTCATGTTAGGGGATCTATCAAAGCAATATAAAAAGGTTGATACAATGGTTGTCATAAGATCTAATAGAATATGTCAGAGGATTGCGGTTTTATGATAATCGTTGATTCTACTTTGTGACATAATCTTTTCTTTCAATAGGTCCACTGCTACATGTACATGATTTGGCGGTATCTAATTGGTCCACACATGAATGACTGGATATGTTGTCAGTGGGCTTGAATCTTTCAGGGGGGCTAATTGTGTGGCAAAATCTACAGTTTGTCACTTGATAACATGGAATCTTTTCAAGACATGTGATCATGTGACCACCATCCAATTCATAGGCTTATAGAGAGTGGATCCTTTTTCAGCGATGACCGGGTGGTTTCAGTGAATGATGTGGTGACAGGTGGCACAATGCGAGCCCAGGTGGAGGTCTAAAGTTTGACGGTCCTAAAAAATAAGGTTAGCAGCCTGATGAATTTCAATGCTTTTCGCTCATTTTTGAAATGAGATGGAAATACTTTAAATTGACTATCGATTCAGTGAATGTGTATTTGTGTAATCACTAAACTATTTGGTAGATAGATAAAGTTCTTTGCAAACTAGTGAAAAGACCTTCTGTCGCCAATTCGCTAAGTAAGGGACCGGGGTTAATTGTTTTCCTTTAGTCACCGGTTCATAGAGTTAAAGGTGGATTAGTGATTTCACTTCACGAATATGAAAAATCTTTTGTCGCATGGTCACCAAATGTAGCCAGGATTCCTATATGGTCAAGTCATGAAAAGCCTGCGAAATATCAAGATCGGACGGTCATGACTTAAAGTTGATCTCAGTTTGATTGATGACCACCGATTTGCTGCTAGAACCATGAAAGTAATCATTGTAGTTCAAAGTCAAATTTTTGAGGGTTTCTCAATGATAGAAAGGACTAGTTTTTAATGTTTTAGCCACCGAATTTGATTTGTTTGGTGGTGCCGACTGTTGCAGGGTGATCTAGAGGGTTTGATGATCAATTGCAGTTGCCTGTACCATCTTAAAATGAACATAGGTAAAGCTTGAGGTTTGTTTTAGGTGTACAATTAGACTAAAAAGGCATGGTGTTTGCATGATCTTCGGTAAAAATCAGAAGATTTTCATTGATGAAGATCAATTTTGGGTTTGTTTGTCCAAGTTGCTTGGTTTTCTCCCCTGGAATTAATTGTTGATTGATATTGGTTGGTTTAGTGGGTGAAACCCTAACCCTAGCTATCTGAAGCTTGTTGCATCCTGAATTCTCTGAGGATCCCAGGATAGCTAGTGGTATAAGTAGTAAGAATTCTGATTTTGTAAGGGTTCCAAAACTTTTTTGGGTCTCCTAGCTTTCTAGTTTTCCAATCTTTTTGGTTCCTGGTTCCAGTCTTTGGCAATCCAAGGGATTCTATTCTCTGGTTCCATTTTCTTGATGGTTGAATGCTGATAATACAAACTTTGCAGAGCAGATTATTGATCCTATGATTTTGAGTAAGAGTTTACTTGTATGTATTGGTACACTTCCATGAAATACAATACAATTTCTACCTTGGTTCTATTATTGTCTCTTTTCTTTGTGGTTATTCTTGTATGTCTGTATTTGTAAGGCATCTAGAACATACTAGTTGTAAGGTAGCTATCTAATTGTTGCATGAGTTTCTTTCAAGGAAAGAATTAAGTCCTTAAGTGCAACTTTTGGGAATGAATACATTTGTGGAGATCTTGATGGTAGTAAACCTAGATTGAGAAGATGGTTTGTAAGGCACTCTATCTAAATTGTATGTGGTTTGTAAGGCATACCACTATATTTCCTTGAAATCCCCCTATTGATTTATGTTAGACTCTTTGCCCAAAGGATTAGGCACTGATCTAATATCTGTTATTCAAACACCTTTCAGTCATCAAACACAAAATCCATCATTACCAATACCATTTCATTTCATGTTCATGTACTTAAAAAAATAGGACTGTCCCTGATGTGTTACAGTCCATAGTTGTTGATTCCTTGAAGAGTGAATCAAAGGTTAGCCTTCCTTGAGTTTTACTCATAAAAAGGACTCATCACCCTTTTGCCATTGTTCATGTTATCATACTAGGAGTTTCATTAGTCACATTCTGCAACAGGTTGTTCTCAGTTGTCTTCAGAATTATCTTCCATAAAAGTACATCTAATAAACTCAATAGTATGACAATGAAGACCTAATCCACCAATCCATAGTTACTTGAGAGATAGTAACCTATTTGTAGGCAATACCCACCTGAGTCCTGTAGAGCTCAAAGCAAAAGGGGGATCTTATCCAATCCTCATCAATTAGGCTTTTCTTGCAAACTTGGAAACCTATTTACTGAGAATCAAGCCAATATCCTTACCAAGTTTGACCCACAAGAAAAATCCCTAACAAAACTTTCCCTTGAAGTTGTTTGGATAGTGGGTCCTTCTGCCTTCCATAACTCTTAACCAGGTTTGAATCTTTTAAAAGGGACTCAAAGTCTCCTAATATGGATTGATATGTACTGAATGCATTTAATAAAGGCTTCTAATAGAGTCCATCCTCTCACAAGGAATTTTCTTATTAGTACATATTTTGTGGGTACCATCCCCACTGGGGTTTACTCTTTGATCAAGAGGTTCCCTAGTCAACATATCTTGTGTTATTGTGTATGTTTATCTTTCTATTTTTGTTGTTTATATTGGTTACATGGTTGAAATATGATAATGGTAACATAAGTTGTTTTTATCTTATAACCGATTCACCCCCCTTCCCCTCTTAGTTATCTTTGGTGGACTTTACTTTCTAACAATTGGTATCAGAGAAGTAGGTCCTTGAAGGAAAATTTTAACAACTTAATTTGATCTATGGAAACTTATTTTTGGAAAGAAAGCCCTAAGTTTGATGGAGTTAACTATGACAGGTGGAAAGAAAAGATGAAGACACATCTGCTATGTTTAGGACCAGGATATTGGTTGATCACAAAGAATGATAAGACTATCATTGAAGAAGAAAAACTTGAAGATTACACTGATAAGGAAAGAGATCTATTCATGTGTAATATACTTTCTAGAGAAGAACTTTTGTCAGCTCTTCTGGAGAATGTATACAATCAGGTAAAAACTCTAAGGACATCTTATGAAATTTGGTTAGCTTTACAATCTAATTTTTAAGGTGATGTGCATGCAAAGAGAATCAAATTATAGAATTTGATATGTTTATTTCAAGATGCAAAGATGATGGAAGATGAATATGTTAGATGTTATATTGGTAGGATATCAAATATTTTTGCAATTATCAAAGCTTGTGAAGGAAACAAAACTAAGGATGAAGTTATATGAAAGATCTTAAAGACACTTACCCATGTGTTTAAGAAGACAACACAGATGATTGAACAAGTTATACCTTGTACTGAAAAGTTTACTAGAGAAACTCTTCTTGGAAGATTAGAAGCATCAAAGATAAGCTTGAGACAATCAAGAGATCTACCTAGAATTGAAACAACATTTAACACACTTAGTGTTCTCCCTACTTTGTCAAGAAGTACAAGTATTAGTGGAGATTATGTCAATTGCAATAGATCTAAGACCAAAGAAGACAAAAATATTGAGGAAGGAATTTCCTTTCTTGTGAAAAGAGAACCTAAAGGTAAGAAAATATTTAAATGTTGGACATGTCAAGAATATGGTCATTTCGCATCTAAATTCCCTAAAAGAGTGAATAAATATAATAATAACTTTAAAGATAGAAGGTATAAAGAATGTTACTATGCCAATGATGAATAATTTGAGGCTAGCATTGAGAAAATATTGAGTGAAAGTGACAATGAAAGTGATCACATAGGATTTGTGACAATAAAAGAAGAAAACTCTTAACCTGAAGTTAGAGAAGAAAAAGATTTAGTTTCTCAAGTAGAAAAGAAAACCGGTTGGATCATAGACAGTGGTTGTTCACATCATATGAATGGAGATATAAAGAAATTTATAAAGTTTAACAACTATGATGGAGGAATTATTAGAGTTGGAAATAATGCACCTTGCTTGTTAAAAGGAATAGTATCTATTACTCTTGATGGAAAGACTAACACTGATGATGTTTAGTTTTTGGATGAATTGAAACATAATATTTTAAGTGTTGAACAGTTAGTTGATAAGGTATATCAAGTTTGGTTTACTGAGAAGACTTGTGTGATCAAGGATAAGGATGGTAATGTAATGTCCCCACCAGGGAACCCATAAGGAATTGGGTCCTATGACCAAAAATAGCAACTAACAATTTTTTTTCCTAACATTACATCACTACTACTTTACATTTACATTCCTTAAGGTTCCCTTAATGAATTCATTTACATTAATTATCCAAATTGAATTTCATTTCCTTTCTTTACTTGCACATTTTAGAACTTTAAGAGATAGGGTAAGAAAATAACATTTCATCTACAATTATATTTCTTACTTTATATACTAATTTCATTTCTCCTTCCTACACATGAATACTATTCCTTACAAATTACATCTTAACCTTAGCATAATTAACATCTTCTTTTATTGCAACATAGGAGAGATAGAAAAGATAATTTCAACATGACATAATATATTTCCAACTTTGATCTTTCAAATAACAACCATTGGAACAAAGCCTAGAACTATCCCTCCCAATTACATTGCTTTTCTTTTCAATTACATCTTTCTAATAATAGATCTCAAAATAATAGGTACATGAATGGCCCCAAAGGCATTACAACATATCTTTTCATCTTTCCTTTCAAAAATACATAATACAAAATACAAATATCTCCAACAATAAATAAATTTGAATGCATCCAAGTCACAAACCATGAACAGGACCTCAAAATATTTTTACCACCCAACCATATGAAACTGGTGAAGTTCCACCCCCCGTGCTAGAACATAGAAGCAAGATACTCACAAGGCCCTAAGCAATCTAAGGCTCAAAAGATAAAGAAATCCAAGATTCAAAAAGTACATAAAATATCATCACACTATAACATAGAGGTCAAGATTCTAGGATACCACCTGAGTGAGTGTCATCACACAACCTGTGTATTGGGATCCACCCTGGCAACCATGTAACCCCGGTCCCCCCTTTATGAATAGGGATCCACCCTAGTAGTTACCCATGGTCCCGGTACTCTAATAGGACTATGTGGCCATTAACACATTTTCTTTCATTATCTTTTATTTCCCCCCTTTTCCTAGATTCATTAATAGATTATCACTTTTTAATTACCCACCCATAGGATCATCTGGTAACCACTTTAGGGTTCCAACACCTATGATGAGCCACTCACCTTAGGGTACCTACTCCCCTACTCACACACACACAAGTCCTGAAAACATCAAGTAGTTTCAAAAGATCCATCTCATAGGTCTAGGGAGCCCTCCAGTGCACTCAGGCCACCCAAACAAGTCCTAACCTTACATTATGGATTCTACCAAAAAACCAAGTATGAACAAAAGCTTATAATCAAAACCAAGTATATAAATTGATAAGATACAACATAAAACTTCCCACATGCATTGACACAACATTCCATAGCTTATTTAAAAAATCTAGGAAAAAATCTCATGTGCTTGAAATTTGGCTAAGTCTGAATTTTTAAGAAATCTCAAAATTAGAAGTTGCATCTTAACTCCTATGAAGCTGAAACCTATCCCAATCATCCTGAAAGGTACCTAATCCCTTTATACAAGTATACCTTAGCTTATACTTAAATATTAAACTTAAACTTGTATAAAGCCTATTTTACCTATCTAGCTCGGTTCACACTAGCATTCATGTCTTGCTCGATTAACACTAACATTCCTGTCTTCCTCGGTTAACACTACATTAACCTCCCTTGGTTAACACTACACTGACCTTCCTCAGTTAACACTACATTGACCTACCTCTATTATCACTAAACTGACCTAGCTCGGTGAACCCTAAATTGACCTAGCTCGATGAACACTAAACCGACCTGGCTCGGTGAACACTAAACCAATAGAAACTACAAAAATATGACTGTCAACTCTGACTTGCAGGTAAAACTAGGCAAATTGGGAACTATGGTTGCCTAATCTGAGCACGACCCATTTGAGATCTCCCAATTTCCCTTCAAAAATGGCTCATCAATCCATCCTATCTATCTAAAAAATCTATTCTATATCTGGACAAAGAAAGGTGATGCACAAACCAACATGGACCAGTAAGGTTGAAATAATAGTTCTAAATTCTGGAAGCACTCATGAATATTCTAGAAAGAAGGGAGATAAAAAGGAGAATACTAAGGATCCTAAAGACTAAATTAATCCAAATAAAAGCATCAATTTCACAGAGAAGTCTGCAAGAGGAAAATAGTAAGGAAATGACTACATTTCAATCCTACACCTTCATGGCCCTTCCTATTTCTTACTAGACTTCCCTATTTCATTCAATATTAGATAAACTCATCCTTCCACATGACCATAAACAAAAACTATATGATCATACACAAATTTATTATCATATCATATACAAACACATTCACACACAAGGAGGAATAATGGAGATTCTTCCCAGTTTAGACCCTACCTTGGGTCCTGTAGAGAATCCTCTTCCCTTGGTTGGAGAATATCTGTGAAACTTCAATCCTTGAGTAGATATCCTTCTGGAAATCTCCCTTTGGAAATCAACTCCCAGCAATCCAAAAACTCCCAAACTCACATAAACTTCAATTAAATTTTTTTGGAGAAATTAATTACCAACAACTCAAAAGAAAACAAATCTTCCAAAAATTGTCATCCTCCCCGCACACAAAAATCTTCAAATATTTATCCTCCAACTATGTGGTTGGAGGAGTTTCTTTACAGAAAGCAACTTCTCCAACTTCCATAGTTGGTTGGAGGGCCAACCAAATAATTTCCCGTAAAAGACTTAATCAAGGATTTTAATAAATTTAATTAAAATATCTTTTAAATAAAAGCATAACAAGAATAATAGACAAATACCTTTCAAGAAGAACACATAGCACAATAGGAAAACAAGTAGCCTAACTTCTAGGAGGTCTCGAGTTCAACTACCTCCTAGATAGCCAATTTTACTACAAAGGACATTTTCATTTTATTATTATTATTTTTAGTTTTTATTTAATACATTCATTAAATATACTATATTTAACTCACTTTATTTACTTATTATAAATAACATACCATTTACACAATTAATGAAAACATATAATTATTATTATTATTTATATAAGCATGGATATATGTGTGTGCACCCACATATACACATACCTATATAAAATACAAACAATTATAACATAATTATTTATTATACATATAAAATAGATTAATTCTAACTCATAACATAAACTCAAACCAACATCAATTCAAGTCCATAACATAAACTGCATTCTACTTCCCAACTAGGATCACTTCCTAAATAGAATTCTAGGTCCATGGGTAACCTCAAGAGTAACTTGGTTAAATCTCCACACATCAATAGTTCAAGGATTTTGAAGGCATGCTCAGACCTGTGTAGCCCAGTGGAGATGATGCCTAGTACCTACATCATACATCACCAATTGATATGCATATACAAATATAAAAATATAATAGACAATGGCAAACAAGGAGGGAGAGTGCAACATCATGTGGATCTCTCATACGAGTAACTATGACTACCCCTCCTCATCCTACACTCACATCAACTAGTGAACATCAAACCATAATAGGGTCAGTAGGGTTAGATCATAATAAAACATCATAACACAAATTAATGTAAAACATTTTACTCATAGTTCATTTCTAGCCATTCATCATTAAATTATAACTCATTTAATATTTCCAAACAAACTACAGTAACCAAATATATATATGCTCAAATGTCTCATAAAATCCTAACTAAATAATAATCATAGTCCATCATAAAATCCAAAATGTCAAAGCAATAGTCCTATCAATCTAACAAGGGAAGATGCTAGGGTAGGCATTACATCCTCTCCCCCTAGAATTAGGCTTACTCCTAGAAGCCTACAAATAAGTACGAAAATGTAGATCTGAGTCTACTAGCATCCTCCCAAGTAGTAGAGGTATCATCACTAGGGTCCCATTGGACCCTTCCCTTCTCTATGCTATGACCCCTGAGGGTCAAAGTCTGCTATTGGAGTATACATACTGGCTCCAAACCTAGCTGCCCGTCCTCTACCTGTAAAGTTTTCTAATCCAAAACATGAGGCAAATCAGGAATATACTATCTAAGTAAGGATACGTGAAACACATCATGGACATGTGCAAGGCTAGGTGGTAGGGAAAGAAGGTAAGCAACCAGTCCTATCCTCTCAAGGATCTCAAATGGACCTACAAATCTTGGTGCCAACTTAGAACCTTTTCCATAATGGGTAGGGCTCTTACGTGGGTGGACTCTCAAAAACACCTTATCTCCAACAGAGAACTGTCTATCAATCCTATGAGCATCAGCATACTTCTTTTGCCTATCTTGTGCTATCAAAAGATGTTCTCTGATTCTTTGAACCTGCTGCTCCATATCTTGTAACATCTCGGGGCCAAGTAATACTCTATCCTCTAAGTGATCCCAACTCAGAGGGGTATGACAAGGATGACCATAAAGAGCCTGAAATGGTGACATCCCCAAAGAACTATGAGAGCCATTATTGTAGGAAAACTCCACTAGGTACAAGTAATCTTCGCAATGGGTTTATCTATCCATCACATACATTCTAAGCATGTCCTCAAGAACCTGATTAACTCACTCTATCTAACCATTGGTCTTTGGGTGGTATACAAAACTAAAATTCACCTGAGTTCCTAAAGCATGCTGCAAAGAGGTCCAAAACTTTGAAGTGAATATTGGATCTCTATCAGAGATAACCTTTCTAGGAACACCATGTAATCTGACTATATCCTTCATGAAGACTCTGGCTACTGAGGTAGTAGTATAGGATGACTGCATAGGCAAGAAATGTGCTACCTTGGTTAACTTATCCACTGTGACCATGATAGCATCATGTCTCTGATACGTGATTGGTAGTCCCACAATAAAGTCAATAGATATCATATCCCATTTCCATTTGAGAATCAAATGTCATTGAAGGAGGCCTATTGGGTGATGATGCTCGACCTTGACCCTCTAACATTCCAGACACCTAGCCACAAAATCAGCTATATCCCTCTTCATGCCCGACTAGAAATATAGTTGTCTCAGATCTAAATACACCTTCTTAACACCTGGATGAGCTGAATAGGGCACACAGTGTGCTTCCACCATGATGACTCTCTGAAGATCACCTAAAAGTGGGATGTAAATTCTGCCTTGATGTCTCAGCAGTCCATCTAACCCTAAAGAATACCTTGAGAGCCTTCCCTCTAAGGTCCTTCCCATCTCAATTTCAGCCTTAGCTTCAAGATACAAGGTATCTAAAGAAAGTGCTTGCAAGATCTGACCTCTCAAATCAGTCAAAGAGGAGAGCATGGATATCTCATGTCTTCTTCTGCTTAAAGCATCTATCACCACATTTTCCTTACCTTGGATATATCTGACCTCAAAGTCATACTCACACAAGAACTCCATCCATCGACGTTTCTTGGCATTGAGATTAGGTTGAGTAAATATGTATTGAAGGCTTCGATGATCAGTGTGTAACTCAAACCGATGTCCCAATAAGAAGTGTCTCCAATGATTCAAGGCATGAACTATAGTTGCTAACTCCAAATCATGGGTGGGGTAGTTAAGCTCATGGTCCTTAAGCTTTCTAGACTCATAAGAAATAACTCTTCCCTCTTGCATCAATACGGCCCCTATTCCTTCCAAGGAGGCATCACTAAAAACCACAAAATTTTCAGCGGGGTTAGGTACCACCAAAATTGGGGCACTAGTCAACTTATCCTCTAGGATCTGAAAAGATTCTAAACATTTCTCAGTCCAAATGAACTTCTTCCCTTTCCTTTGCAAGGAAGTGATGGGATGAGCTATTCTAGAGAATCCTTGGATGAAGTGTCTATAGTATCTGGCTAAACCCATGAAACTATGAACCTTTGAGATGTTGGTGGGGGTTGGCCATTCAACTATGGCTTGTATCTTGGTGGGATCAACTACTATACCTTCTCCTGAGATAACATGACCAAGATACTTAACTTTAGTTTGAAAGAAATCACACTTCTCCAAATTTGCAAATAATTGATTCTCATGAAGGCATTGTAACATTGTCAAAGATGCTGCTCATGTTCTTCCACTATCTTAGAATACACCAAAATATCATCTAGGAAAATTATGCCAAATTTATTTAAGAAAATTTTGAATACCCCATTCATAAGACTCATGAATACTGATGTCACATTTGTGAGACCAAAAGGTACTATGGTAAATTCATAGTGTCCATATCGAGTACAAAAGTTGTACAATGAATGTCAGCTTCCTAAATCCTTAACTGATGATAACCCAACTTTAGATCAATCTTGGAAAACACCTTTGCTCCTTTCATCTAATCAAACAAGTCATCAATTCTTGGCAAAGGGTACCGATTCATAATGGTTACTTTGTTGAGTTGACGATAGTCAATGCACAACCATAGTGAACCATCCTTCTTTTTAACAAAGATAACTGGAGCTCCCCAAGGTGACACGCTTGGCTTGATAAAGCCTTTTTCTAAGAGTTCTTCTAATTGAACTTTTAATTCACTCAAATCTTGAGTAGTCATGTGGTACAGAGCTTTAGAGATAGGCTCAGCTCCTGGCACCAGTTCTATGTGGAAATCAATATCCCTTTTGGGAGGCATTCCCAGAATCTCAGTTGGATATACATCTACAAACTCTTGAAGCAAAGAGTGCTCGAGTATAATTTCTCTATCTCCCTTTTCCATCAAATCATTAACTAAGACTACAAGAAGTTGGCATCCTTTCCTCATGCATTTCTTAAGTTGCATAGCTAATATCATCCGAAGTGAAATAGGTCGTTGAATTCCCAAAATAGTGTTGGGCTTACCTAAATCATCCAAGAAATGAATGAGATTTTTTCTACAATCTATCTTAGCTTCATGTGCTGTCAACCAATCCATTCATAGGACAACTCCATACGATCCAAGAGGAATAACTCGAAGGTCAAAATTGGTAGAAAAAGGTCCTAATCCCAAGTTGCAACCTTGAACACACAAATTTGTGGTCATTTTAGCCCCTAAGGCTAGCTCTACCTGCCACTTAACTCCTTGCCCTACTACCGCTAGCCCGCACTTTTCAATCAAAGAAGAAGATATGAAGGACTCAGTTGCTCCTGAGTCAAAGAGAATAGAAATATTTTTACCCTTTAACAAACCTAAAGTTTCTATGATAGTGTTTTGGTGATCAGCTTGTCTGTGTTCCACTGCAATGAACACCCTATGAGACCAACTGGCATCTCCTACTATTGGTTCTGAAACTACTTGATTCTGATTGGTGAGATTCATGCATTGAGGGAAATGAGCCGCAATATGTCCTTGTTGTCCACAAGAATAACACTTGGTATTCCTTCCCAAGTTCTTTGTAGGAGGTGTGCTAGATTGTCGATAACCTCCTTTATTGAAATTTTGAGAATTCTGGGATTGTGGAGGAGGAAACCTTTGTTGAGTCTGATAATTCCCTTGGTTATGGGGTTGTTGAAACTTAGCATTGTTTTTGTTATTATTCTAAAACTTTTTCTTAGGGAAGTTTTGTCCACCTTTGAAAGATGACTGTTGGTTCTTAGAGTTGGAATTTCCTTGATCAAAGTTCCCCTTAGGACCTGATCCAGCATTGAATGTTTGGCCACTAGAATTTCCACCTCTTCCTTTGACCTTCCTTTCAACAAGGTATGCCTTAGTGATGGCATCTCAGAGATTCTGGGGTTCCAAGACTACTACTTCTCCTGATAACCAGTCATTCAGACCTCTGATGAAATGTTGGACAAGTATGGGTCCATCATCTCTAAAGCCTGAGAAAGGCTTAAGTTCATAGAACTTTCTTTCATACTCTTCCACCAACATGTTGGCTTGCTTGATGTGGTGGAATTCTTCTACCCTTCCCTGCCTCCACTGATCAGACATGCACCAATCCTTAAAGCTTTCTAGGAACAATTCCCATGAAATAGTGTTGATGGTGACTTGAAGCTTGTCTTCTTCCATATTCCACCATGTAGATGCAAACTTCCCCAGATTCATAATGGTGCATTTGGCCTTGACGTTGCTACTAAAAGGGTGCAAAGAAAAACACCTCTCAAGGTCAAACAACCAGGTTTCTACTGTAGATCCCCCTTCATTTCCATACAAGAGGGGTACCTTGACTTTGAGCAAGTCCCCCATATGAGCAGTACCCCTGTCTTCAGATTCTTGCCTTCTCCTAGGGCTTCTCTCTTTCCCTATCTTGATGTTCAGCTTGGTTTCCTTCTTCAAAATTTACTCTATTTTCAAGGTTATTGAGTCTATGCAGAAGTCTTGATTTTGTTCTCCCTCATGTTCCCCATGGAAACTCTCTGGGTGAGATATAGAGGAAGACTCTTGAGCTCTATCCTTAGCTCTTCCATGAGTAACGGGAGGCATCCTGGGAGAGTGGTGCAATATTTGTTTTATGCGCAAGTTTAGAAGTAGCATTCAATGTGTTAAAAAGTTTTGAGTTTCAAGTGTAAGTAGACCATGAGCTCCTAGTGTAGAAACCAGGGCTCTGATACCAAATGTAATGTCCCTTCCAAGGAACCCATAAGGAATCAGGTTCTATGACCAAAAATAGCAACTAACAAATTTTTTTCCTAACATTACATCACTACTACTTTACATTTACATTCCTTAAAGTTCCCTTAATCAATTCATTTACATTACTTATCCAAATTGAATTTCATTTCCTTTCTTTACTTGCACATTTTAGAACTTTAAGAGATAGGGTAAGAAAATAACATTTCATCTACAATTATATTTCTTACTTTATATACTAATTTCATTTCTCCTTCCTACACATGAATACTATTCCTTACAAATTACATCTTAACCTTAGCATAATAAACATCTTTTATTGCAACATAGGAGAGATAGAAAATATAATTTCAACATGACATAATATATTTCCAAATTTGATCTTTCAAAGAGAAACCCTTGGAACAAAGCCTAGAACTATCCCTCCCAATTAAATTGCTTTTCTTTTCAATTACATCTTTCTGATAATAGATCTCAAAATAACAGGTACATGAATGGCCCCAAAGGCATTACAACATATATTTTCATCTTTCCTTTCAAAAATACAAAATACAAAATACAAATATCTGCATCAATACATAAATTTCAATTCATCCAAGTCACGAACCACGAACATGACCTCGAAATATTTTTGCCACCCAACCATGTGAAACTAGTGAAGTTCCACCCCCCATGCTAAGAGATAGAAGCAAGATACTCATAAGGCCCTAAGCAATCTAAGGCTCAAAAGATAAAGAAATCCAAGATTCAAAAAGTACATAAAATATCATCACACTATAACATAGAGGTCAAGGTTCTAGGATACCACCTAAGTGAGTGTCATCACACAACCTATGTATTGGGATCCACCCTAGTAACCATGTAACCCTGGTCCCCCCTTTATGAATAGGGATCCACCCTGATAATTACCCATGGTCCCGGTACTCCTACAGGACTATGTGTCCATTAACATGTTTTCTTTCATTATCTTTTATTTTCCCCCCTTTTCCCAGATTCATTAATAGATTATCACTTTTTAATTACCCACCCATAGGATCATTTGGTAACCACTTTAGGGTTCTAACACCTATGATGAGCCACTCACCTAGGGTACCTAGTCCCCTACCCACACACACAAGTCCTGAAAACATCAAGTAGTTTCAAAAGATCCATCTCATAGGTCTAGGGAGCCCTCCGGTGCACTCAGGCCACCCAAACAAGTCCTAACCTTACATTATGGATTCTACCAAAAAACCAAGTATGAACAAAAGCTTATAATCAAAACCAAGTATATAAATTCATAAGATATGACATAAAACTTCTCACATGCATTGACACAATATTCCATAGCTTATTTCAAAAATCTAGGAAAAAATCTCATGTGCTTGAAATTTGGCTAAGTCTGAATTTTTAGGAAATCTCAAAATTAGAAGTTGCATCTTAACTCCTATAAAGTTGAAACCTATCCCAATCATCCCGGTGTTTTACTTAAAATGTAATGTCTAAGAACACAAGGCTAAGCTAGCATTCAACAAAACAAAGAAGATAAACACCTATGATTAGACCTACAAAATGGAAGCAAACAAACTCAAAAGCAATATAAACCCTTAAGCAAACCTCCAAGATGTAGAAGATTTGTCCAAAATTTTGGATGTATGCTCAAATGATATGCTCAAGCTTCAATAGAGAAAATAGCATGGTAACTTTGCTTCAATGGTGGATGAAAATGAAGGAGGAGAGCTTCTCTTTTATAGAAAGATGGATGAAATGGATGGTGGAGATTAAGGGGCAAAAGAGGAGTGAGCAACGGTGGAGATGCATCCAAGGGAGAGCACATGGATTGTGCTTTCTCAAATGCATAGCATTGTGACAAGTGTCACAATGAGGGAGGATGGAAGGAGAGGTCAAATGGTTGAGGGATGTGTCAACTTTGGAAGGTGTGAGAGGGGACAAGTGTGTAAGACGTGTAAGAGGCTTTTGATTTCTCATTGGAGGATGTGGAGATGATGTCACAAGGGGTTGACTTTTGGGTTGATTAGTATTCTTTAATCTTGGATTATGATTGAGCACATGCTTAGGAGGTGATTAGGCTTGGTAATTGGAGGATTAGGGAGATGTGATGGGGAGAGAGAGAATGAGTGGAGGATTATTAGCTAAGCATGGATTATTAGCTAATAGGGGGAATTAGAATTAAATATTTTATTTAATTCCAAGTGGGAGGAAAAGGGGATTTATGAATTAATTTATTTAGATAAAAGTATCCATTTAAATTAATAAAGGAATAGGGATTTAATTAATTATCAGACTATAGGTTTGTCATTTTGATAATTAATTAGGCTATAGTTAATAAATTAAATTAATTAACTAGGGGATGACATAAATTAATTAAATAAATAATATTTAATTAACAAGATGTCCTAAGAAAAGACTAAATATGATTACTAAATTATATAAGCAAATTTAGGTGTCTACATTTGGCCCCTCTTCGATGTAGTGTTAAAATAACACTACTTCGAAGATGTTTTTAACAAAAGAGACGACATGAAGAATGGACTAGGTAATAGAGTTGCCCCAGTGATGGGTCAAGATGTGGCTAGATGATGCCCCCTTGAGAGGATGGCAGGGAAAGAAAAAGGGGCCCGGGTGGCAGCTTGAAAGGAAAAAATAGGGGGGAGAGAAAGGAAGAGCGTTGTAGGCTAAAGAGGCGTATGAACGATGGAAAGAAGGGTGAAAAAGGCCATGAGGAATGAAGATTGGAAGGATGGAAAGAAATGGGAGGAATCAGGGCATCCAGGAGTGAAAATGGGGGTCTGGGGAGGCCTATATAAGGGTTGAAGGGGTCAAAATCAATTCATTTGCACACCGAGAGTTTAGAAATTGTGACTGCAAAGCTGTAATAAGTGAGGACAAGATGGCACAGTGAGGACGATCGACACACCAGATGGACATCATGAGATGCATGGCACAGAGTGGAGGGCCTGACTAACATGTAGGATTGAAAAACTAGACTTGTCATTGTGTTTTTCATGCATTTATTACATGTGTTAGGTTAGAAAAGTGCATTCCCATAGAGTGCGCACCTGGCGAGAATGCTCCTGCCCTGGCGGGAATGCATTCCCACAAAAGTTGGGTGGGGTCCAAATTTTAGGAGGGTCATGGGTTTTTTGTAGGATCTCAAAAATCCTGGGAGCTGTTGCGGGACTGCGGTCCCACAAGGATATCTTGCAGGATCGCGTTCTCACAAGCTGACAATGGGATGCTAAAAAATGGCATTTCCGCAGGTGGAAGGAAAAAGAGTTAAGCGGTGTGAGAATGCATTCCTGCGGTGCTGGGGGGTGGTGGGAATGAGGGAAGGGTTTCTCCTGCAGGAATGTGGGAACAAAAGGCATTGCGGGAACATGGGGAGAAATAGAGTTGCGAGAATGCAGGGAAAAAAAATTGTTTAGGCTTAGCTAGATCAAGTAACTGACATGCTGATTTGGCTTGGATGCAGTGGTCGGTGGATTGAATAATGAGTCAAGAGAGATGGGCAGTAGTGTTGATTATCTCAGAGTAGTTCACTATGGTGGACTGGGCTCAGGTGGATGCATTGGGCCTGGGATATTTGGTGTGGATGTCACATAGACAGACGTACATGGCACTGGTGACAGCACTATGTGAGTGCTGGCATTCAGAGATGGGGACATTTCATCTACCCACTGGGGAGATGACAATGACATTGGAGGATGTATATCACATCTTTTGGTTATTTGTGTGAGGGGTACTGGTGGTAGCAGGTGTGTATACACAGGCACAGGTAGTGGCCCCACTACTAGGGCTAGGAGTGGTGCCGATCTTGGCACATGGGCAGCTAGCATTAGCACAACATGTCATAGCAACACCAGTAGGATGATGGGTCCACTACTATGTTCTAGGATTAGTGTCAGGGTATCTCTCCCCAGACATAGGTGGGAGGAGTGTCACACTATTGCGGATTCCTATGATTGTGCAGATTGTGGATGTAGGGATACCAGCAGCATGGGGTACACTGATGTTGGTGGAGATGTACCATGACCTACATCAGATAGTCTATTACGGAGTGAGGATGATGGGTAGGAGCTTTGGATTTGCTTCCCTCCTATAGGTTTGGGCTTGGGAGCACATAGCAATGTTGTGGCCTTTAGGCCAAGTGGATAGACAGGCGGAGGAGTCAGCGACATATAGTTGGAGAGACCTAGTGACATATCATGAGGCTAAAGACACTAACTTCTGGTGGGAGATGCTAGATGGGATTAGGGATGGGATTACATGGTGTCCATACCTTGGATAGGTGCCATGGGTAGAGGATACATGGGAGCTCCCATACACAGCGATGCCCACACATCTTATAGGGCGATGGGACTATATTGTGGAGTAGTACATACCAGAAAAGACATCTCATTAGTTCGAATTTAGGTAGGATGTGCCAGATGGGGAGTGATGGTACCAGTGGGCCACCCGTGAGAGGATATCTAAATTTGGGCCACTGATGGATAAGGGAGGGTTGCTAGTTGCCTATCAGATCATGCAGCCATTTTTTTGGGATTAGATAAGAGGGGTGGTAGATCCAGGGACCACACCAGCGTATGATGTCTGGTTCTAGCCACCTAGGGTGGTAGGGAGATCAGGGCTACCAGACGGTGAGGAAGGGGCACCAGCCATGTAAAGAGGCTGGAGAGGAGGTGGGAGAGGAGGGGGAGATAGGGCAAGGATTGGAGGTAGGGATAGAGGAGGGAGAGGAGGGAGAGGAGGAGATGGGGATGGGGATGGAGATGGAGATGGGATGGAGGTGGACAGGGGGGGAGGGGATGGGCTACAAATACTGACAGGTCCACCACCACTAGGGCCACCACCACCGATAGGATCTAGATCATCTAGGGATGGGGGGATGATGCAGTACCACACCTAGCCTCCCTACAGTCCGCATGTGATACCACTATGCAGATGCTCTGAGACACATAGGTGGAGTGAGACACTCTAAGAGTGGAGAGATATGGGCTAAGGATAGAGAGGGATAGCCTAACTACATGCTTAGCATAGTCCATACAGGAGGGACTGATGACCCACCAAGAGAGGGATCAGCTGATTGGGGAGATGGCAGCCCTGATTGCTGAGAGGGATGGTCTGTGAATGGAGAGGGATGGCTTGTGATTAGAGTGAGACCGACTATTAGGAGATAGGGATACCACCACATGGGGATCCCATGAGTGATCAGGAGAGGTATCACACCTACAGCAGAAGCTAGTGAGATTGGGGGAGTAGATTGGCTTCTATCAGGGGTTATATCATGCATCTATGCCACATGAGCAGGTATAACATTATAGGGAGCCAAGATGACCATTGCTAATAGGATCAAGTAGTAGCAGGAGGACAGGGTCTAGTGGGAGTCACTGATCAGTGACTAGTGGGAGCCACAAAGTAGGCAAGAGGAGCCCTCAATCAAACCACACACAGAGTTAGCAACACTCGGTCGATGGTTCAGTATAAATGGTAGAGGCAGGGGGATCAGAGTCAAGGGTAGGGATGGACATGGATATAGGTGTTGTTGTGATATCCCGAGTGGTGCACATGATAGATGTACAAGACATAGGGACATAGGGTGCAGTGAGTTGGCCACCCATCCTACAGGTACCACCAGAGGTAGACCCATTAGCTAGGGATTTTGATATGCAGCCTCCCTCAGGAGAGGCAAATAGGTAGTGATATGCTACAGTTTTGATTATGCACATGTATGATTCATTTATTGATGGAGGGCATAGTTCTGATTGTATATTCATATCTATACTATTATACTATCATGGACTCAGATAAACATTTATTCTTTGATGCTTTTGGGTTGGGACACATACGTTTATTCTTTGCGATGATTTTTGGTATATATATGATGAGCTGGGTGGGATATGATGTGTTATGGATGAATTTATGGATTCTTATGATGTACTAACATGGATGATGCAGGATGTGATGTGATTTCTATATGCTATGAGACTGACATTTGTGTGATGCAAGATGTGATGCATGGATATTATGATGAAATGCATATGTGTATGGATATGTAACATGTGTTAACAAATGCAAGATAATAAATTGCTTAATAATGCAAGATAATTAAATGAACCTAATGAATCTAAGATAAGGTAATAAGAAATGGACCTAAAATGAACTCTTAACTATGCAAGATGAATTTACAATGAGATGAATGATCCTAAAAATGAATCATGACTATGCAAGATTAAAATGAATCTAAAATGAGGTGAATGCATTTAAGAATGAATCTTAACAATGCAAGATTAAAGTGAATCTAAATGATGATGAATGCATCTAAGAATGAACCCTAACAATGCAAGATTAAAATGAATCTAAATGATATGAATATGAAGTGGTAAATGAGATGAATGCACCTAAGAATGAATCTTAACAATGCATGATTAAAATGAATCTGAATGATATGAATATGAAGTGCTAAATGAGATGAATGCACCTAAGAATGAATCTTAACAATGCAAGATTAAAATGAATCTAAATGATATGAATATGAAATGGTAAATGAGATGAATTCACCTAAGAATGAATCTTAACAATGCAAGATAATGAATGAATGTAGGATGAGATGACATAGGGAAACTGAGAGTGGGAAATGAAATGCATGCATGAGAGTAGATGAGAGTGTGAGGGTGAGGGTAGATGGAATGGTCACCATATATCACTTCTTGACTGCACCCTCGTTGAGAGAGGGAGGGGACAATGGTTGAAGGGGGATATATGCACAATCACAATCCAAAGGTCAAGAATGTGAGAGGGATGCGAGAGAGAAGCTCTTGGGGGGGAGTTTTCTCTTTGGGATGATGCATTGATAGGGATGATGTTTTGATATTGGATAGGGATGATGGGGGCTATGTTCAGATGTTTGATAGGGAAAAGGATGTTTCATGAAGCTTGAGCATGGGATGTTCTGAGGGAACACCACTGTGTAGTTTTGAGCACTTATTTTGATATAGCAATAGAAGAGATGAACCACAGTTACTAGGAACGTGAGGTCATGTCACAAGTGTTGCATAAGATTGATGTGAAAAAGACATGCAAGGATTGCCCCAGCATCACACATGCATCCCGAAGGACACATGGTGGGAACGATGCGAGGGAACCCATAGAAAAACAACATTTCCTAAGTGCACCAAGTAACCCAAAAGATCACAAGTGGAACGTGCAATGGTCATGTCTGAATGACTCATAGAAAGAAGCCAAAAGATCACAAAAGATCATGCCCCAGAACAACACCTCCTATTGCAACACACCATGATATAAAGGATCATGGTAGCCTTAATGGAAGTAGTCAACTGAGATCACAAAATCAACTAAAAAGATAGAACAAGCAAACTAAAATCAATGCGATAAGACCAAAACATGTCCTTTTCCAAAAGAGATCGAATGATTGTGGATGTTGAGATTAGGTTAGACATGGAGGAAGGATGCATCCTAAAAGGACTTGGCTGATGGGAATTGACTGGATTGGGAAAATTTCTGGGCAAACGAACAACTTTTGGAGAATCACAGTGACACAGGATACTTGCTGGGGGAACATTGTTGATATTGAGATCCTTCAGGTCATGTGCTTTATGAGAAAAAGGTACTGCTAAGATGGTATGTACAAGACGGGGACACTATATACAGTGGATATGTACAAAATTGCAAGAAAATGGGATAGTGAATCTTGTGTGCTGGTGCAATGGGGATGACACCTCACTACTACATTTGAGGCCAAATTTTGACAGAAGTTTCTGATGGGTAACTTTTTATTATGAATTTGGTATTTTTTTTTGGTAATAGGCCATGATGATGTTGGTATTCTGATGGGTATTTAATTGACCATCAAAATTCTGAGAGATTTAGAGTATAGATAAAAAAAAAAAAGTGAAACAACCTCATCATTTTTATTTCGATTGGATAGAGGGAGTGGGAGAAAAGGAGCGAAAGCTGAGCGTAGGAGAAGGTTTGTGATTTCTTCATCTTTCAAGCCTCTGGCATCATATTTGAATGCATTTCATTTTATTTGATCATGAATGCTCTTTGAAATGACCACATTCTACTGGTGTTGTGCCGTAGCCAGTGCTTTATCTCTATTATTTGATGTTATTGGTGCTTGTGCTCAAGGATATCGATTCACTGTATTCAAATGTTTGGATTCATGTTTCTTGATATTACTGGCATATATGTTTAATGATGCCATTGTAAATTGCTATCACTGAAATGACCGCATTCTACTAGTTTCGTGCCCTAGCCCGTGCTTTAACTCCATTATTTGATGTTATTGGTGCTTGTGCTCAAGGATATTGATTCACTATATTCAAATGTTTGGATTCACATTTGTTGATATTACTGGCATATATGTTTAATGATGCCATTGTAAATTATTGTCACTGAAATGACCGCATTCTACTGGTTTTGTGCCCTAGCCCATGCTTTAAGTCCATTATTTGATGTTATTGGTGCTTGTGCTCAAGGATATCCATTTTTTTGAAATGTTGACTGTGGTTATCAAATGGACAGCCCATGAGCTTCTAGCTAGGTGCCATTTGTATTGATAGCTTAGGGCACCAAATTTATTGTATCATTGATAGTTGATACTTTGTTAAAAGGAAATAGGACAAAGAATGATTTTTATTTAGTTTCTCTATTTTGATCCCTAAGTGGCTTCCAACCCTAGAGAAGTATATGTAGATTTACGGATGTAGTTGCAGGATACATAGCAGCCAATAATTCACAATAAATCCATGCATCCAATTTGAATATCAATTAATACAAAGAACTAGGGTCCTCCAATGGCCCAATCATCCCGACCTTGACTATCCCCTCAACATGTGACCCTTCAAAACAGGGTTATCATGCAATCAGTGAGTGATCCTTCATTCTCCTACTGAGCTTCTAGGTAGGCACCATTTGTATATTTTTGATAGCTTAGGGCATCAAATCTATATTGTATCATTGATAGTTGAGACTTTGTTAAAAGGAAATAGGACAAAGAATGATTTTGATTTAGTCTCTTTATTTTGATCCCTAAGTGGCTTACAACCCTAGAGAAGTATATTTAGATTTACGGATGCAGTTGTAGGATACAAAGTAGCCAATAATTGACAAGAAATCCATGCATCCAATTTGAATAGAAATTACTACAAAGAAATAGGGTCCTCCAATGGTGCAATCATCCGGACCTTGACTATCCCCTCAACTAGTGACCCTTCAAAACTGGGTTATCATGCAATCAGTGAGTGATCCTTCATTCTCTTGGTCTACCCTGCATCCAAACATATTGGAAATACATAATAAAATGATAACAAGTCTTTCACAATCCCCCTTCTCTCAAGGAACACTATCAACCATCCCTTCCACATAGCATTTCACTATTTTATGAGTGGATTGTGCAGGAACAATTTACACTAAACAAGGAGAAAACTCCTCAACACATCTTGGAAACCATTGAATTCAATAATAAATGAAACCTAACACCAACACTATTCCTTCCATAGTTGAAGGATACATAATAGTCGATAATTCAAAAGAAATCAATGCATCAAATTTTTATAAGGATATCCTACTAATAAATAGGAATTTTCTTGAGATGACCAATGATTATGCATTTTGATGGCAGTGTGCTAGTTCAAAAGGATAATATAAATTTGAAACAATTTTTTCTAATTTTCTCAAACTATAAATGTGGTTAAAGGGAAAATATTATGGCCCCTACACTGTGGTTGTTAGCCTAATTAAAGACAGGCCTACCTTTGCATATAATAAGAGGCCAACATGAAACAAACATCCAGAGGTTAGGGGGTTGTTCCCTCTCCATAATTTATTATTTAAGTGCTAAGTGATGATGGGTATATCGTGTAATTCATACCTAGTGTGTCTCTTTCTTTCTCTCCACATTTCACATTAAGAGTATATGTTATAAAACACTAATGAAATCAACTATAGGTCAAATCTAATCAAAATTGCAATATAAAGATTAAAATAGATCTTGAAGAAATATGGGAACTATTTTTGATAGATATTGTACAAACGAAGAGAATACTCCAATGAGGAAATGCTTCAATGTGGAACAATTGAAGGACAATATTTTACTTTTATATGCACATCTGCAATGTTTTTTATATATCTCTGAGATAGAAAAACCATAGAAAGAATAGCATATAGAAGAAAGTAAAGAAAGTAAAGAGTAATTTTAGATTAAATGCCAATAACACGTTTATCAGTTTAGCATGTTATTATAAGATACTAAAGAAGACCTGCTATTTGTCAGAGAAATCTTCACTGTCCCCCACAATGAAGATAATGAAGATTGACCTCCTGCCCTACAAAAAAGAACATTGTAATAAGAATAAGATAGTGCCAAGAAACATTTTCACAAATATGAAACGTGAGGAAAAGTAATAACATTAACAATGCCAAGATTCACAGCATTAAATTTCACTTGTGGATGAGTTTCTATAGTGGGTTGCCCAGCATCAAAAATATGTTGAGTTGCATTTGCACTGTAACTAAGAGTATCATGTAGAATAGACCCTAAACTTTGAAAGCGTTCTCCAGCTTGGCAATTCAAAATTCAATCTAGGAAAGCATCAATAAGTGAAATAAATTATAGACATCAACATCAACATCATCATAATCATTAGACATAAATTATAGACATTAACATCAACATAATCATAATCATTTGGAGGGTATTCATTTTGGTCCTTGGATAGTACTATGTTTCTTGAAAGTTCTTGTGATATGCTTCTAAACTTTAAAAACATATTTTATGGCTTAATGATAATATAGATTAGTGTTTTGTTTTCTAATGGAATGTTGTTGATCATTCATGGTCTTGAAGAAAAATTTGATTGTTTTGGTTTTCGAGTCTTGACGTTGTTTCTCAATGTGATATGGATTGACCACAAGATGGTTCAGTTGGTCCTCTCTTTCTATTTAATCATTTGTCTTCTTCATGGTGTAAGTGTCAATATCTTATAATCCAACATGAAGTGTGGTTCAAATGAAGTTGAACCAAATGCTGACCATGATAGCTATGATCATGATGAAGTAAATATGAATATTAAATCTAAAATATGGCTTGTAATTTGAATTTTCATTGTGAATGATGAAACTATAGATTCAAGTTGATTCATTCTATGTTGTAGTATATTAATATATATATGAAATACACCTGATGATGAGATCATTATCATAGTTTATTTATGTTCATTTTAATATAGGTCGACCTCCCTAGGGGAGTACGTGATATGGACCATGGAGGTGCGAATATTGAGAATATGGCTTTGGAAGTGGAGGATCATGGAGCTACAAATATTGAAGCTGAAGATTATGATCCCATGGAAGATGACAATGATGCGCCAGATGATGGTACTAATACATTGATCCATGACACATTTGGTATTGGCACAACTGATGATGATGATCAGGATGATGTTGATGTCATCCATGATATACCTCTACTTGAGAAGGCAGCCATGCCCCTTTACAAAGGCTCCCAAACAACTCTTCTTTCTGTTGTATTGTTGTTGTTGAAATTGAAGGTTATGAATGGTTTATCCAACACAGCAATGTCACGTATGTTACAGTATGTCATAAATGTCATTATAATAATTAAATGGTGAAACATGTACCATAAATATTGTTAATATTAACAACATATATTTTTTTCTATAGATTGATAGGTGAGTTCTTGTTACCACCATCGAATATTCTCCCTTGTTCATACTGAGAATTATGTGCCACTATGAAAGATATTGGAATAGAGTATCAAGCAATAGATGCTTGTCCCAATGATCATATTATTTATCATAAAGAACATGAATTTTCAATAGAATTCCTTGAATGTCATATGAGTAGATATCAAACAGATCAAATAACAAAAAAGGTGCCTTAGAAGGTTCTTCATTACATCTCCATTATACCACGTTTGCAAAGATTATTTAGGTGTAATAGCTTGGCACAATTTATGGATTACCATGCATGCAATAGGATTCAAGATGACATTATTTGAATGCCTGCAGATGGTTCTATATTTAAGGACATAGAGGAAAAGTAGCCACACTTTATCGAAGAACCTCAAAATCTTAATCTTTTAATGGCAGCGGATGATGTCAATCCATGTGGAGGGCTAAGATCTGTTTGCACTGTTTGGCCTATTTTTGTCATCAACAATAACATTCCTCCATGGATGTCAATAAAGAGGTAGTACATTATGTTGGCAATTATTGTTCCAAGTACTTGATCATTTAATAGTTATCTGCATGTAATTATAAATCTTGTAGTAAAATGGTCACAATAATTATGTAATGTTGTTCATTCAACCAGGTAAATACCAAGTTAAAGATATGAATATTTATATTGAGCCTCTTATCGATGAGTTGGTGGAGTTATGGAAAGGTGTCACTATGTATGACATCTCTAGACCAATACGAGATAGAAAATTTCAATTCCTTGCAATGCTTGTATGGACAATACATGATGCCCCAAGGCTAACACATTTTTCTAGTATGTTATGGTGAATTCAAGTTGCACATGATAATTCTAAAAATAAAAATTAACATATTTAATCCAATTGTATCATTACCTTGTAGGTCTTCAAACAAAGAGAAAATTTGCATGTCCAGTTTGTGGTCCAAAGATGAAATCTCGTTATTCAAAAAGTTTAAGAAAGCAGGTGTTTGATGAGTATAGGTACTTTCTCCACAAAAATCATAACTATCGAATTATCAAAAAACATCTTTTCAATGGGAAAGAAGAGACTACATCTAAGCCATGGAGAATGACACCTCACTTATGGAATTTGGAATATAATAGAATTAATCATCAAGGTACTACCATTCTACCTAACGGTTTATGTTTGGAATTTGTATATTTTTATTGCGCATTGTTTGTTGATTATGTGATTGATGATCATGAATGTTGTCAAGGCAATACTACTGAACACCTTCCAAAGGGACTAAAGAGTTATCCCAGAAAATTTAGTAGGTTTCCCTACTACGAGTAGCTGATTGATGTGCATTTGTTTGATACTATGCATATTGGAAAGAATGTAATGGAGACATTGTGGAAGATATTGGATGGAAGGCATGACAAAGAAAAAAATTTCAAAATTCGTAGCGACATTCATGAATCCAATCATGCAATGAAAAATTTTATTGAATCAAATAGAAATGGAGAACGGATTAATACAAGTGCCCTTCCTTGGTTATTAACAGAACAACAAGGTGATGCCATAAAAGAAGTCATACGAAAAATTTGATTTCCCACAAGATTTGCTGCAAACATAAGCAGTACCATATCAAAGAAAGGTGAATTTGGGCCAGGGTTGAAAATGCATGATTGGCATACCTTCATCAAGGTAAATCATGTTCTTTTGTATTTACAATATATTTGTAAACTGTATGTACTTCTCATTGTATTATATGAGAAAAGAATGACATGATTATTTTTATAATTGTTGCAGTACATGCTACCCCTATCTCTCCCAGAGAACTTCGACAATAACATCAAACAAGTGATATATGATCTTGAAAAATACATGAGGTAAGCAATGATATCTGTTCAATTTGTTGTATATATATATATTGTAAAGTCTCATGTTTATATATTTTTATGTCTTGAATGTCTTGTAGGTGGTTGTCATCTAAAGAAATCCACAGAGAATAAATAAAATACTAGAAGAGAAGAATTCCTCTTCTAATGTGTGAAATGCAAAAGTGTCTACCTTCAACCTTTTTCAATGCACAAGAACACTACCTCATAGACCAAGTTGAGGAGATTGAAATGTGTGGACCCATACACACTCAGTCAATGTGGATGGTTGAGAGGCACTTGAAATTTTTGAAGGCTTTGGTTTGGTAAAGAGCACGTCTTGAGGGTTCTATGGTGGAGGGATATATGGTATACCAGACTATGGTGTATGTTACTGAATATCTTCTTAAGCTTGCAACAAAGATCCATATAGATTGCATTTGGGATCTCGACACCATTAGAAAGTTTGAAGGGGAGTACTTGGTGGGGGAAGGTAGAATGAGGAAAGTGAGAGGTAATAAATTATAAGATGTTATTGTAGCTGTTAATTAATTCTTAATCTTCAAAATTAATCGGTTGTAAGTCATCTATTTATTTTTTGTATAGCTGCTCGAGAGTGGGATGCATTACATTTGTATATTGCAAATAATCAAGATTGGATGATGAAATGGATTGAATAATGTCATCATTTAGGTCATACATTAACATGGGAAGCTGTGTCTTCATTGGTTAATGAAGCTCATTGTAACGGAGATCCAAATGTTACCCAAAGGGAAATAGATTTAGCACATGGTTTAAAATATTTTTAGGTACATATAAATTTTTTAATTACTCGTACATTTATGAACTCTCAATGCATTAATTTATACATGTTTTACATATTTTTGTAGGTCAAACACCACAAGGCTATGTTTTGCAATGGTCATAAATTTTGCATCAAAAATTTGGATGACAAAAAGAAAACTTGTGATTCTGGGATAAGTGCAGTCTTTCAGGTGACTAATATTTCATCTAGAAATGACTTACATCCTTGAGAGTTTGAAAATCAATACTATGGCATTTTGGATGATATACTTGAGTGTGACTTTAATTTCTTCAGATTAGTTCTCTTCATTGTCAAATGGTATAGGCTACGACTTAATCAAAATGATCCTAATAGAACTGTTATTGAACATGGAAATGGATTTCCAATGATTAATACAAGGTGGTTTGAGCCAATTGGGGATGAACCCTATGTTCTTCCAAGCCAATGTGAGCAGGTATTTTACTCAGAGGTTCCCCATAAATCAGGTTGGTCATTTGTTGTTAGACATGATCCAAGAGGAAGGCCGATGAGGTATAATGTAATGGAAGAAGAATGCAAACAACTAGAAGATGATGTAGATGATGATCATGAACAACAGTTAGTCGATGATGTTCTTGAGGCAACTTTTCTTGAAGAAGAAGAAGATGATGATGATGATGATGCTACTGATGATGCTACTAATGATGCTACTGATGATGATGATGATGATGATGATGTTGTTGTTGATGATGATGATGATGATGATGATGATGATGATGATGATGATGATGATGTTGATGATGATGCTGATGTCGATGATGACGATGACAATGAAGATGAAGACAATGATGATGGTGGTGATGATGTTGATGTTAACGATGATCATCACAATTAGTTGGATGAAGAAGAAGTTGGATGAAGAAGAAGATGAATGACATGAATGAAATGTACAGTTACGTGATCACTGCTTAATCTATTTTATATTGATTTCTTGATAGAAATGTGCAGTTATGCAATCAATTCTTAATCTAATTAATTCATGATGTACTTACTATGGGATGCTTATGGTTTTTAATGTACTTACTATGTGGTTTTGAGTATATGTATCATGAGTTTTTTAGCTAACATTAGATAATTGAATTACATATGTAGGTACCCAGACTCCTTTCATGAGCATCCCACACAGTCTCATGGATCGACAAACTGACCTCAATGTTGATGATGTGACTAGATCAGGTAAAGAGCTATATGATTATGGCCTGTAAAGTACTGAAATACTTTAAAATGTTTAAAATGTTTTTAATTATAATAAAATGTTTTTAATTTAACCCTTTTATATGTTATTGCAGATGAGCCCCCTTTGCATCAACAAAGAACTAGGTGTGCATTGAGATCTAATGAGACGGTAGATGATCATGATGATGATATCAATACTCATCTTGCAATTATATCTTGAAAACTAGAAATCAAAAGAAAAAAAAGAAATGATTGTCATCTATGCACCTTAATTGATAATGACTAATTTTTATATGCCAATGAATTTAATTATGTGGTAGTGAATGTTCATAAATTTTATAATGTGTTAATGAATGTTATCGTGTGATAATTAATGAATGTCACATTTTATTAATGTGTGAATGAATGTTATTGTGTGATAATTAATGAATGTTACATTTTATTAATGGATGAAATAATGAATGAATGTTAGATGTTAACAGGGAATTTAGAGTGATGTTAGGGGGGGTGGGGCCAAATGAGCTTCCACCTTCACGTGGTTGGCCCTATTTAGTATAGAATATAAAACTATTCTCGAAACAAAGTGAAGCTCAATAAGTTTGTTCCTTATATAGGGTCTCAAGTGTAGATTTTATCCCACTCTCAACATTGCAAGGCTTCAAGTGGTGTTCTAATATTGGTTTCTCCATCTCCCACTGACATCTTGTCTTTCTCCTAAGAACTCTCACTGAGCTATGATACATGGATGAGTAGAAGATGTCCCTTACAGGCTACACATATATAATATGGTAGATCTAGGGAATAAATATACTACAACATAGAATGAATCAACTTGAATCTATAGTTTCTTCATTCACAATGAAAATTCAAATTACAAGCCATATTTTAGATTTAATATTCATATTTACTTCATCATGATCATAGCTATCATGGTCAGCATTTGGTTCAACTTCATTTGAACCACACTTCATGTTGGATTATAACATATTGACACTTACACCATGAAGAAGACAAATGATTAAATAGAAAGAGAGGACCAACTGAACCATCTTGTGGTCAATCCATATCACATTGAGAAACAACGTCAAGACTCGAAAACCAAAACAATCAAATTTTTCTTCAAGACCATGAATGATCAACAACATTCCATTAGAAAACAAAACACTAATCTATATTATCATTAAGCCATAAAATATGTTTTTAAAGTTTAGAAGCATATCACAAGAACTTTCAAGAAACATAGTACTATCCAAGGACCAAAATGAATACCCTCCAAATGATTATGATTATGTTGATGTTAATGTCTATAATTTATGTCTAATGATTATGATGATGTTGATGTTGATGTCTATAATTTATTTCACTTATTGATGCTTGCCTAGATTGAATTTTGAATTGCCAAGCTGGAGAACGCTTTCAAAGTTTAGGGTCTATTCTACATGATACTCTTAGTTACAGCGCAAATGCAACTCAACATATTTTTGATGCTGGGCAACCCACTACAGAAACTCATCCGCAAGTGAAATTTAATGCTGTGAATCTTGGCATTGTTAATGTTATTACTTTTCCTCACGTTTCATATTTGTGAAAATGTTTATTGGCACTATCTTATTCTTATTACAATGTTCTTTGTTGTGGGGCAGGAGGTCAATCTTCATTATCTTCATTGTGGGGGACAGTGAAGATTTCTCTGACAAATAGCAGGTCTTCTTTAGTATCTTATAATAACATGCTAAACTGATAAAGGTGTTATTGGCATTTAATCTAAAATTACTCTTTACTTTCTTTACTTTCTTCTATATGCTATTCTTTCTATGGTTTTGCTATCTCAGAGATATATAAAAAACATTGCAGATGTGCATATAAAAGTAAAATATTGTCCTTCAATTGTTCCACATTGAAGCATTTCCTCATTGGAGTATTCTCTTCATTTGTACAATATCTATCAAAAATAGTTCCCATATTTCTTCAAGATCTATTTTAATCTTTATATTGCAATTTTGATTAGATTTGACCTATAGTTGATTTCATTAGTGTTTTATAACATATACTCCTAATGTGAAATGTGGAGAGAAAGAAAGAGACACACTAGGTATGAATTACACGATATACCCATCATCACTTAGCACTTAAATAATAAATTATGGACAGGGAACAACCCCCTAACCTCTGGATGTTTGTTTCATGTTGGCCTCTTATTATATGCAAAGGTAGGCCTGTCTTTAATTAGGCTAACAACCATAGTGTAGGGGCCATAATATTTTCCCTTTAACCACATTTATAGTTTGAGAAAATTAGAAAAAATTGTTTCAAATTTATATTATCCTTTTGAACTAGCACACTTCCATCAAAATGCATAATCATTGGTCATCTCAAGAAAATTCCTATTTATTAGTAGGATATCCTTATAAAAATTTGATGCATTGATTTCTTTTGAATTATCGACTATTATGTATCCTTCAACTATGGAAGGAATAGTGTTGGTGTTAGGTTTCATTTATTATTGAATTCAATGGTTTCCAAGATGTGTTGAGGAGTTTTCTCCTTGTTTAGTGTAAATTGTTCCTGCACAATCCACTCATAAAATAGTGAAATGCTATGTGGAAGGGATGGTTGATAGTGTTCCTTGAGGGAAGGGGGATTGTGAAAGACTTGTTATCATTATATTTTGTATTTCCAATATGTTTGGTTGTAGGGAAGACCAGGATAATGAAGGATCACTCACCGATTGCATGATAACCTAGTTTTGAAGGGTCACTAGTTGAGGGGATAGTCAAGGTCCCCATGATTGGGCCATTGGAGGACCCTATTTCTTTGTAGTAATTGTTATTCAAATTGGATACATGGATTTCTTGTGAATTATCCACTGCTATGTATTCTGCAACTGCATTTGTAAATCTACATATACTTCTCTACGGTTGTAAGCCACTTAGAGATCAAAATAGAGAAACTAAATCAAAATCATTCTTTGTCCTATTTCCTTTTAACAAAGTCTCAACTAGATCTATTAGATTTCCACAATCTATATTAATGCTAGTATCAGTTTCTGGGTTTGATTGTGTATAATTTTTTCCATCAACGTTTTAGATCATACTACATGATCCATCATATCATGTTCTTTTCTCTCTAGCATCCTGATGATGGATCATGTAGTATGATCTGAAACATTGATGGAAAAAATTATACACAATTGAACCCAGAAACTGATACTAGCAAAGTCTCAACTATCAATGATACAATATACATTTGATGCCCTAAGCTATCAAATATACAAATGGTGCCTACCTAGAAGCTCACCAAAAGAATGAAGGATCACTCACTGATTGCATGATAACCTAGTTTTGAAGGGTCACTGGTTGAGGGGACAGTCAAGATCTGGATGATTGGGCCATTGGAAGACCCTAGTTCTTTGTATTAATTGCTATTCAAATTGGATGCATGGATTTATTGGGAATTATCAGCTACTATGTATCCTACAACTGCATCTATAAATCTGCATATACTTCTCTAGGGTTGTAAGCCACTTAGGGATCAAAATAGAGAAACTAAATAAAAATCATTCTTTGTCCTATTTCCTTTTAACAAAGTATCAACTATCAATGATACAATACATTTGATGCCCTAAGCTATCAATACAAATGGCACCTAGCTAGAAGCTCACGGGCTGTCTATTTGATAACCACAGTCAACATTTCAAAAAAATAGATATCCTTGAGCACAAGCACCAATAACATCAAATAATGGACTTAAAGCACGGGCTAGGGCATGACACCAGTAGAATGCGGTCATTTCAGTGATAGCAATTTAGAATGCGGTCCTTTGGCATATATTAAATAGAATAGAATTTTCAGCATATTATTATCATTCTATTTCTTTGTTGTAAACATCCATCAGTTCAATTTTGTAACTTCACTATTGTATGAGTGGATTGTGCAAGAACAGTTAACATTAAACAAGGAGAAAACTCCTCAACACATCTTGGAAACCATTGAATTCAATAATAAATGAAATCTAACACCAACACTATTCCTTCCATTCACTTCTACCAAGAATAAAACATTTAATCCATTCATTATTACATATAATCATTAGACAGTTACATTTCCTGACTGTGTAGAGGAACAGTCACAACCAAAATGATCAAAACTACTTTCACCCTTGCACAAGCTATTTCAAACTTCAAGTAAAATGAGAAATATGCTATATCAAATCATTCATATTCATAGTAACCATTCGAAGGATCATTTTGTCAATGAACCCTCTGACTGTACCCCTACGGTAGAGAAAGGAAACCTCAAAATAGAGAAAGGAAACTTAGTAAAACTAGTCTATGCCGATGTTTGTGAGGGTACAGTCATGATAAGTGCCTCTCAGACCTCTCCAAACATGTAAGATTGTCTTTAAATACTTTATTGATCTCTTCTAAACACTAACCAAATCAAACCTACATTTGAATCCACACACAATAACCCCAAAATGAAGGGTTTTGTATCCTTTAATGAATCTCAGTCACTGGTACCACATGGACAGTCAAACCAGTAGTCTCCAAAGCATTCAATAAGTGATTGGATTGTATTTAATACACACTATTCCTTCCATTCACTTCTACCAAGAATAAAGCATTTAATCCATTCAACATTACATATAATCATTAGACAGTTACATTTCCTGACTATTTACTAGAGGAACAGTTAGGAAATGTAACTATGTAAATGATCAAAACATTTGAAAATAGTCAATCGATATCCTTGAGCACAAGCACCAATAATATCAAATAATGGAGATAAAGCACGGGCTATGGCATGACACTAGTAGAATGTAGTCATTTCAGAGAGCATTCATGATCAAATAAAATGCAATGCATTTGAAATTTGCAATCGAATATGATGCCAGATGCTCGAAAGATGAAGAAATCACATACCTTCTCTCGCGCTCATCTTTCACTCCTCTATCCAATCGAAATAAAAATGATGAGGCCATTTCAATTTATTTTTTCATAGCCAAATCTTCCTTGTACCACACGAAGAACATGCCATTGGTTCAGTTTTGTAATTTGTTTTTTGTGTAATTAGTAATTGGTAGATTAAATGCATATAACACATTTATCAATTTAATTAGCATGTTATTATCATATCAGATAAATTATGTTTAAGAATTGTTGGGATTGGTCCTTTTGCGTGTATTAAACATAACAGAATTTTCAGCATATTATTATCAATATATTTCTTTGTTCTAAACATGCCATTGGTTCATTTTTGTAGATTTGTTTAATCCGTTAAATGCATTTTTCGTGAGGAGGGGTCTTGTTCTCAGGAGATTGATGAAGATTGTGCACCTCAAAAACCAATTCATAAGGTACCAATCATGTTTCCTATTTGCTTATATTTTTGGATTGGTAAATCTCCTTATAAGTTTCATGTCCTTTCTTTTGATTACAATGGATGAGATATATATCTTACATTTAACATTCAACTTCTTTACATTTTAGAACATGTAGTGTGTTTTTTGAGGATTTTACCAAATCAACTTTTAACATAAACTGAAAACACCAAATTGATATCTTGCCCTTTCAACTTGACAAAATATTTGCATTTGACCAATAACTGCAAGCAACTGAATGATAAATCCACATACCTGTATCTTTGTAAAATACCTGGAACATCAAAAAGATGGCTAAGTGGCTGCCGCCATGATTTTTATCTACTGAATATGGGAAAAAAAAACACCAAAAAAAAATTGAATAGAAAACATGATTGGTCATTTCAGAGAGCATTCATGATCAAATAAAATGCAATGCCTTCTCTCGCACTCGATCAACTTTCACCCGCTCATTTTCTCCCACTCCTTTTCTCTACAAATGAAATAAAAATGATTTGGCCATTTCAAAATAGTGAATCGATATCCTTGAGCACAAGCACCAATAACATCAACTATTTTGATATGTGGGTACCCTAATGTTGGCAAGAGTTCTTTTATTAATAAGATTACTTTGCAAGCTTGAAGAAGCGATATATTTTGGCAAATGAAGAGTAGAAAGATGATGATATTCCTAAGATCATGGATGGACACAATGTTGCAGATAGAATGGGAAGACATCTTTCTAGATTGGCCCTGGATCCTTCGACAATTGGGGTAGGAATTAGACCCAAGCTAAAAAGATGTCTTCCTTTCTGTTGTGGAATTATCCCTTCTTTGGCCTACACTCATTCCTCTTCTCAAAATTGTTATCTAGAAACTTTGGATACTGTTTCTCATCCATGCACGAAATGTGCTAGTGATCGTATAAAATTACTTTATGCCTCCAGTATTGATGAGATGTACAAGTGTAAAATGTTTTTGTGAGACTGGGATCAATTTGTGCAGTGTACATAAATGCAAGGAGGTGATTATTCTCAATGATCGATAGGTAGCTAGGATAGTAGCTAGGACTAAAGATAAAATAGCTCAAGATACAATCATAGGTTCTCTCTTTCTTCAGTCTATATTATTGATAGAATGTTTTACCTTTCATTAGCTCATCAAATCCTCGGATTTGAAAGAATTTAATAGAATATTTTCATGACAACGTATATTATTTAAGTTGACGTTGCACAAATTTATCTACTTCGCGCACTTGTAGAGTATGAGGATGGTGATAAAGAAGCATGGTCATGGCCATGCTTCTTTATCATCGTACTCATAGTCTACAAGTGCGCAAAGTAGATATATTTGTGCGATGTCAACATAAATAATATACATTGTCATGAAAATATTCTATTAAATTCTTTCAAATCCCCAGATTTGATGAGTTAATGAAAGGTAAAACATTCTGTCAATAATATAGACCAAAGAAAGAGAGAACCTATGATGGTCTTTGGAGCTATTTTATCTTTAATGTGCATATCCATCAGTTTTTTGACACTTAATCATTAATTCTGACAGAAGTGCTATGTATTCAACAGATAAAATGTTGGAGAAAACTAATTTACGACAATAGTTCTGACAGTAATGCTATACGTTTGACAGGGTATCTGTCGGAGAAATAATGAAGTGCTGTCACTCTTCCGACATTTCAAGTGTCGTAAAGTGAAATTTTTCAACAGATGGTTTGACATTAATGCCATATCACCGATGGGTATATCTATCAGAATTAAGTAGAAACTATCGCTATTCTGATAGTTATAATGTTGGAAAAGGTACCTTTTCTGACAGTTAATAGGTATTGTGTCAGAATTCTGATGGATAAACTGTAGAAAATGCCATAACGAAGTTGTTGCTGAAATGCAAGTTTTCCACATTATATGGTGTCGATAAACCGACGGATACATCTTCTATCACAATTTCCTATGCAAAAATGGTGACGGACGCATATGTCAAAATGTTGACAAATTAGCATTGCAAGTCCGACAAATGGCCATCGAAATTTGACCCCAAATGTAGTAGTGCCTTGGGAACGAGGGATGGGTGAGTCAGAAATGAAAAAGTGGTGAATGGATGGGGGGGTGGGATTTTGATAGATAATGATACGGTCCACTATGTATGGCACCTATTTATCAGGTTTTCACCAACATACTTGCCCAAGGCGCTTGAATTGCCAAGTTTTCACCATTGGACGGGATTTTTCTCTTTACCCTTTTCCATTTTTTTTTTATTTTTTTGATTCATCAAGGTGCCTATTTACCAGGTTTTCACCAAGATGATTTTTTTAGGACATTTTATAATTTTTAGGATTTTTTCAAGATCATATTTGATTTTTAGGATTTTTTCAGGATCATATTATGGTTCAAGCATAGAACCACTTTAGATGTATGATATTAATAGGATCATGAAGAGGCTCCCCCTCAGGTGTAGACAACTAATTAGCTCTAGAACCAAAGTAAGTTGTCACCACATAGGGACCTACCCAGGTGGGCTCAAACTTCCCTTTCTTTTCATGGTTTTCTTGTACTTTCTGGTTCTCTTTCAGGACTAGGTCTCCCACTTGGAACTATTGAGGGTGTACCTTTTTATTGAAGCTCCTCTTGAGATGATTTTGGTACACAATCAAGTGATCATAGGCCCATTGCCTCTTTTTGTCTAACAAGTCCAGCTATGTCAGGCGCACCACGCGGTAGTCTTCATCTGCGATGTAGTTCTTCATGGACACACGAAGTGAAGGGATATTGACCTTGATTGGTAGAATGGCTTTAGCACCATATACCGGGGAGTATGGGGTGGTGCCTGTGGGAGTGTGGAATGAGGTGTGATAGGCCTAGAGAGTAGGATTGATTTGCAAATGTCAGTCATGACCAGAATCATTGACAACTTTCTATAGGATTTTGAGGATGGTTTTGTTAGTTGCCTCAGCCTGGCCATTCCCTTGTGGAAAGTATGAGCTAGAAAAGCATTGGTGGATGTAGAATTGGTCACAGAGCTCTGTAACACGTTGGTTTTCAAATGGAGAGTCATGATCTATGAAGATGGTGGAGGGAATGCCGAAATGACAAATGATATGGTAGAGAATGAATTTGGAGATCTAGACACCAGTAGTTAAGTTGAGCAGAATTACTTCTACCCACTTTTTAAAGTACTCAGTGGCTGTAATGATATACTTGTGTCTGTCAAAAGAATGAGGGTGGATCATGCCAACAAGGTCAAAACCCCAACACGAGAAAGGCTATGGAGGTGCAATGGGCTGTAAGTCCTGTGCGGGTGCATGGATCAAATTGGCATGTTGTTGGCACTATAGGCACTTCTTCACAAACTTGCAGGTGTCATGCTCCATGGTCGGCCAATAATACCCAACTAAGCAGCTACTTTGCAAGGATGATACCGCTCATGTGAGCACCACAAATACTAGCGTGGACCTCTTGTAAAGCCATGGTGGCCTCGTTCAAGTCTAGACATTGGGAGAGGACGTTATGATACCCACGATGATATAGGGTGTTGGCTACAAGAGTGTAGTGGGATGTTCTACGAATAAGGTTATGGTGTTGGGTGTTTGTGAGGTGAGGAGATATGATACCATTTTTTAGATAAGCATGAATGTTGGAGTACCATGGGGATTGGGGACCAACCAAGACACATACCATATCAGTGTTAGTGTTCTCGTAAGTGGGTGTGCGTAGCTACTTGACTAGAAACTCATATTGTGCGGTGTCAAAAGGGATTTCCAATAGTGAACCGATGGTGGCCATGGCATCTGCTACCTTATTCTAAAGTCTTGGTACTTGTGTAAACTGTATGCTGACAAAATGTTCTTTGAGTTTATCTACAAGCTCTTTGTAGGGTAATAGCTTGTCATCCTTTATTTGATATTCGTCGAGGACCTACTTGATGATCAATTGGGAATCTTTGAAAACTTGGAGTTCCATGATATTCTAGTGAATGGCAATTTTAAGACCTGCCACAAGGGCTTCATATTCTGAGATGTTGTTTGTACACATAAATCCTATCTTGAAGGATTTTGGGATGTAGTCTCCTTGAGGGGTCACAAATAGTATGCCTTCCTCTGATCCATGTGATGTATATAAGCCATCAAAATATAATTTCCACTAGGGCTGCTCTGCGATCATACAAAGATGCCCATCTGGGAACTCCATTTCGAAAGGGTATGCATTGATTAAGGGAGCTTCTGCAAGCTGATCAGTAATAACTTGTCCCTTGATGGCTTTTTGGTCAACATATTGGATGTCAAATTCACTAAGAAGCATAACCCATTTTTCCATTCACCCTGTAAGTGTGGCCTTTGATAGCAAGTATTTGAGTGTGTCAACCTTAGAGATCAAGTTTACTATGTGACTAAGCATATAGTGGCGAAGTTTTTGAGTGGTGAAAACCACTGCCAAGCAGGCTTTTTCCATTGGAGAATAGTTTAGCTTGTAGCCAACCAGTGTACAACTAATGTAATAAATAGCCCACTCTTTTCCAACATCATCGAGCTATGCTAAGAGTGCCCCCAGCATTATAGTAGTTGCAGATATATATACAAAATGAGGGGCCTTCCTGATGTTGGTGGAACAAGAATAGGTGTATTCACCAGATATTCCTTGAGTTTTTTGAAGCTACACAGACAGATGGGATCCCACTTGAAGGAGGTATCCTTGCATAAAAGATGTGTGAATGGCTAACACTTATCTGCTAGTTGGGAGATGAATCATCAAACTGACTACAACTTTCCTTGTAAGCTTCTTAGTTGTCTAAGCATTCTAGGAGGAGGCATTTCCATGATGGCCTTCACCTTTTTGGGATCAATCTCTATGCCACACTTGGACACAATGAACCCCAGAGGTTTTCTGGATGTCACACCAAATACACATTTCTTTGGATTTAATTTCAGGCCATACTTACACAGGCGGTCAAACACATCTTCGAGGACATCAAGGTGTTCATAGCGTGTTCTAGATTTTGCTAGAATGTCATCGACATAGTCCTCGAGGATCTTATGAATCATGTCATGAAAAATTGTGGTCATTTCTCTCTGATAGGTAGCTCCCACATTTTTGAGTCCAAACAGCATCATGTTATAGAAAAATGTGCCCCATGGTGTGGTGAAAGTAGTATTGTGCTAGTCTACTTCTGTGATTCTGATCTGATTATACCCTGAGAAGCCATCCATGAGTGACAACATCTCATGCCCTGCAATGAGGTCTATGATCATGTTTATGTTGGGTAGTGGAAAATCATCTTTCGGACATGCCTTGTTGAGATCTCAAAAGTCAGTACAAATTCTTATATCGCCTGAGGGTTTGACGATAGGCACCATGTTAGAGATCCAGTCTAAATGACCAATGGCTCTGATGATCTTAGCCTGAAGGAGCTTCTCAAGCTCCACTTTAACCAACAAGGACACTTTTGGATGCATTTTCCTTAACTTTTGCTTGACTGGCTTGGCATCAAGATGTACTACTAGATGATGAACAACAAGATCAGGATCGAGTCTAGGCATATGGGCATATGACCATGCAAAGTTTCGTATTGATTCCCAAAGGAGGGCCTCCAGGGCTGTCTCTTCCACTTCACTTAGAGTTACTGTGATGTATGTGATCCGAGGGATTTCCTCTATTCCTAGATTGATCAGCTTGGTCTCTTCAATGACTATGGATGATTGTTTTGACTGGTAATCCTGGATAAGAGGAAGAGGTAAGTCTCCATCATCCAGCACTTGAGAGAGGTTTTCACTATCGGATACACCCTTTGTTTTTACTATTTTTGAATCAAGATGTGCCCCAGAGGGGTTTTCACATGAGGACTCTTTATTTTCTTTTTTGTTTTTATTTTTATGGCTAGAGACTTCTCTTCCCCAAAGTACCCCTTTGGGTTGAGTTGGTATACTTCGGTCGATTCCTGCCCCCATTCTGATTGCTAATTTGTGGTGCCCATGAATTGTAGGGGTGCTTCCTCACTTTCAAACTCATCGATATGGACTACACTTGGTTAGTCCCAGTCTATGAGGTCAGGGTGAATGAGGGGGAGGTCAATGAGGTTGATGGTAAGTTGGTGAAGGACAAAATTTCCCTGGAAGGTTTTGTCATCAAAGATATCATCGTAGGACCATTTTTCTTCCTCTTCCAGAACATCTTCGACTTCCATGAGTTCATCTTGGATTCTCAAAAGGGTTACATTGGGTGAATTGGTGCCCCTAGTTACGGTGTCAGGTCCTCATATGTGCAGGTGAGGGAGATTAAAGCCGAGGCCTTGAGTCTTTGTATTTTTAGAGGCCTCCATAGGGTCTATCATTGTAGCCTCATTGGGTCCTAGACCTCCTCCTTGATAGTCCCATTGTTCAGTTGCCCATTTGTGCAATATGGGATATTTATCTTTAAAGTATTTGAGGACCTTAGTATTTGGAGGTGGAGGATCTTTATACAGTCATTGGTTGATATCTAGGGCCAACTCCTGACAATTTATGATTCCATTGGAAACAAAAGAAGATGTTCCCATGGTCTTTATTTTGGGACCCTCTTGAGGAGCCTTGGTTTGGTGGGAGGGTCATCCTTGTGTGTATGGATCCAAGGGAAGAGCCCCTACTGCAAAAGCATCAATGAGACTGTATTCTCCATAGCCCTTGTTGTTGATCTTGATAGAGGAGGAGGTGGAGGTGAGGGTTGTTTCTAGGTCCTAGTGGGATTGGGAAGAGTTGGCAATAGACGTGCCAATGTCAATTCTAAGACAATGAGTGGAGTGTGGAAATGAGGCCTCAATTGCATAGTAGTATGGGAAAGGTTGGGGATCTGTGTGGATGGTGATTTTAGTGCCTTGATAAGGGAATTTGATACACTGATGATAGGTGGAAGGGACTGCTTGGATGGAGTGGATCTAGGGATGACCCAAGAGGATGTTGTAAGGGAGATCAAGATCAATAATGTGGCACATTGTGTCCTATGTGACAGGACCAATTTTGATTGGCAAAAAAATGGTACATTTAGAGGTACGCTCTAGATTATCATAGGCCTTGATGGTGATCACCTCATGGGAGATGTTTGCTTCTATGAGGCCAATCTGTCAGACAAATTTTAACATGCAAAGATTAAGGGCCGAACCATTATCTATCATGACCCATTTGATGGAAAAGACATTAATCATGACGGCAATGTGGAGTGGGAGATTATGATCTGGTTCAACGGATGGCATGTTAGATGGCTGAAAAGAGAGAGTGGATGGTGCGAATATGTGTCCCACAAGGTTCTTGAATTGGATAGTATTGATGTCTGCAGGGACATGGGCCTCTTGAAGGGCTTTGTTGAGGACCTCTTGATGAAGGGGTGATGTGCAAAGGAGATCAAGGATGGATATTTGTGTGGGTGTGTTCCCAAGGTGTTCCAAGAGGTTATATTGTGCATTGGGGATGGTGGTAGTATTGGCACCAGCTATAGATATCCAGCCTCTTCGGGTAGTAACAACACATTGATTATCAGCACCTTTGACATGGATCGCGTTCATAGTATGCTCAACCTGGAAGATACAATGAAAAAATTTATCATAGTTGATGTAGGTAGTGGTATAGTCTTTCCCATCACCATGGTCACCTTGTTTACCCTTATCTTGTCCAGCAGGAGGGGTAGCATTAACTTGAGCCTTTCTAGCATTGTGTTTAGGAAACACATTTTGGTAGATTTGTAGGTTGGCATTGGGTGATGCTTGGGTAGGAGCATCGACTGTGATCTCCTTTTTATCTATAAGATCCTGGACATAACTCTTGAGCTTCATGCACTTAGTGGTAGTGTGTCCCTTAACACAGTGGTATTCACATTATTCATTGTCTTTGTACCAGGCTAGCTTGGGTGTTGAGTCATCATAGGGCTGGGTTTGTGGATACACAACCAGGCTGGTGCTCATCATCTTGTGAAAAATGGCATCCAAGGGTTCTCCAAGGGGCATGAAGATGTGCTTTGGGTCATTCTAAACACGGGGCTTATTTCATCCTTGGGTAATAGATATAGCATTGGTTTGATTCACCGGAGGCTGACAGGGTGGTTGTTGGTAGGAAAGCACTTGTTGTTGGTATATAGGTGTTGGTTGCTGATACACAGGTGTTTGTTGTTGATATGCCAGAGGAGTGGGATTAGGACTTGCGACCACAACTTGGATATTTCTGGTGTCTATGGCTCCATCAGTGACCACATTCTTATTTTAGTTCCAATATCAAGAATGGTTGTTGTTTGGTATGTCCTAAGAGTTTTCTTTATAGTGTTTGGTGCTACCATCATCCAAAAGAGCTTGCTCAATATCCATGCCTTTCCCTTTAATATCTTGGTAGCTCTAAATGTAGTTCATCTTCATAGAATGGGATAGCTTCGGGTGCAAATTATCAATGAATATCTTGGAAAGATGTTTTTCTGGTGGTTGGTATGACAATCTCGTGGTGAGATTATGCCATCATTGTAAATAATCAGCCAGAGTTTCACCTCCCTTCTATTTGGTATTGCACAAGTCCAATAGGGTGAGCTCATTCTCGATGTTGTGTGTGTATTGAGTGAAAAACTTTTTTGAAAGCTCTGGAAATGTGGAAATAGACCCATAAGGTATTTTGTAGAACCATTCAAGGGTGGGTCCTCCCAAGCTCTTGGGGAAGAGTCACATGAGAAATATGTCATTAAATGCCACCTCTTGGCATGCCATGTAGAACTCTTTGACATGGTTAATTGGATCACCCTTCCCTTGATACTTGTCAAACTTTGGTGTTTCAAAATGTTTAGGGAAGGGGATTACAATGATTAATCTGTCGAATGGATATGCAAAAATTTCCTTGAACATGAATGTCTTAGTCTCAGTACCAATCTTAAGCTCTTTGATGGCATTTCTCATTTCTTCCCACTCTGACTTGCCAGGTGATGGAGCGGGTACTCCCAGCGAGAATGGGTTGGATGGCATGGGCAAAAAGGGAGGATATGGTGAGAAAGGGAACAGGGATTGCCCAATTGAAAAGGCCATCTGGAAGGGGTTCTGGCTGACTTCCTGAGCAACATATTGCTGGTGCAAGGTGGGTGTGTGTTGCGGCAAGGCTTGCTACTGTGGGATGAGGGGATTGGCTTGTGGGGTCAAGAAATATTGTTGCTACTGGGGAGGTTGGTAGAATGGTTATGGTTGGGATTGGTGATGAGCTTGACCAATATAAGATGGGTGCATACCCACATTATTGAGAGTAGGAATAGTAGCTTGGGTGAGCACTATAGGTGGTTGCATATGGGAGTTAGTGGGATGGGTAGCACTGAGTTGCTGTGATTGTGGAAGTTTGGTTTGCTGAGCGGTGAATGGCATAGACAAATAGTTGGTAAATGCAGGTGGAGGTGCTACTTGTGGGAAGGTTTGTTGTTGGTGAGCCTTTTGATAAAGTTGGCCGTGTGTGGGTATGCCCATGGCATTCATTTGTGCTTGACTGAGGCTCTAGGTGGCATTGACTCCTGATAAGGTTTACGATGTAGAGTTGGCCACAAATGTGGGGGCTGATATGGGAGTTTTCTATGCTAGTGGAGGATTGTGAGATGTCATATGTGGCATTCCTATTGTAAAGGTGACTTGCTAGGTCTACGTGCCGATAGTAAAGGTGAGAGGCATTTGCGTGGAGTGAGATTATGGGGTGGATATAGGTGGGGTGGTTTATGAGACTCTTTGTGAAAGAGGTGTTGATGTAGTGGGAGGTGGCATTGCTTGAGTAGAGGCTTGGATGAATGCTGGAGCTTGAGTGATTATCTACAAAGAGGCAGGGGGTGGTGGTCCCATGATGGAAAGTGGTGTGCTTATGGGGATCATCATATGAGATTACAGGAGATGTGGGATAGGTGAGGCCATATGGGATACTTGCATGGTTCGATCATGGACTTGTTGGATGACAAATGAATCAATGTTGGTGGGAGTGTGGAAGGGGTTTGTAGGGTCAAAAGAGCATAATAGAGGTGGGATGGGAATACCCTCTTGCACATAGTTTTCCAATATAGCTAGATGATTTTGTGCAATGATTGTGCTTACCATTTGCACATGTCTTGGGAGGCACATGAAAGCCTCCATGGAGTTAATATTAGGTGTCTCACTAGGATCTTCCCATATGTTCTGAACTATCATCATCGGAGGGTCATACATCACCATTTCACCTATGGAATCATTTGGATCAGCCGAAGTAGTGGCCTAGTTGGAATCCATCCCTTTTCTTTTCTTTGATCATGTCATAGTAGGCATGAAAGTGCAATGTCCTAAGATGAGGGAAAATGTAGATGTAGCAGAATGATGCTAAGGATGGGGATTTGGATTTTTGGGATGAACTAGGTGATGATCTAAATGTAGGATTCTTAGTGATACGCTATTGGGAAGAGGATTGAGATGGATTATCTTTCCTGATGGGGTGATCAAAATACATGGATTTTCATCCTCAGATAGACTTTTGATCTTCAGATGATGGGATCCTTACTAGTGTGGGCCGATCTCTGGATCGAGATGATGAGGTCCACAAAAGCAAGTACTAGCTACCCTAGACAATGCTTAGCCGAATGGGTGAAGCTTCAAGATTTTTATTTGTGTAAACAAGGATAGGAAAACTCAAGCAGTTTTCTTGGATATAATATGGATCTAGGATAATGACTTGGGATAATGATGCTAAATGATGCTTCAAAAGGGGATGACGGAAATGCACCTATTGGATCACCTAAGATGGGAGATGTTGTGACAATTTTTGTAGTTTTGAAAGAGGAGGAGGTTATGCTGACTAATCTTCACTCTCTAATCTGACAAAGCAATGATCAACTTGCATTTGAAAAGCAAACTATTTAACCCTTGCATTGTATTGTATGTTATCCAATCGGGTTTGGTACTTTTCTTCTTCATGGGCTGCAGTGACAATATGCTAACAATCTTTGAGCTTTCTTTCTGTAACTTTCTTTTCTTGATATGCATGTGGGATGGGTAACTTAGCTTTCTTATGCTTCATAGTCTGGGTCATAGGGCAACAATAGTAACTATTCACAGGATTGGATCAAGCTAGGAGGTGACTGCGGTAAGTATACCTTGGCTTGGTTTTGAACAAACTTGAATTTACTTTTAGGATAATGTCTTGACAAACAGTCCTCACAAGAGACAAAGCAATCTTGGAGGATACAAGTAGATGATCTCTTTTGGCAAAAGAACTTTGTAATTATGATAATTGTGTATGTTCAATAGATTTTTTTACTAGGTCAAGTCACTTTCGAGAGCACATACAAGCACTTTCTACCTACAAGACAGGCCAGTATCACAACCTTTTCCCACAGCTTGATATCCCAAAGGAGGAATACATATGGTGAGTAATCTTCAGGCGACCCAGGAAACCACTTGGGTCAGTCCTTGCACAAAGATTATGATACCTTCGGGAGTAGATTGGGTAGGCTTCTGATTAATGGCTTCTAGTAAGGTTCGTGGCGTCCCCCCAATCAGTTTGTATGCATGTGACTCACTTAAGAGCCTAGTTGACCATGCTAAAATCATAGGGATATTCACCTACCTTGGGCTACCATCAACACACCTCGCTTGAGCTTGCGTGGATAAGGTGAGAGTTTTCTCAGCACCTTATTTATATACCAGCTGGGGAATTATCAGTTTGAGGTCATTCCCTAAAGAGGAAGCACTTCTCTCTAGACAGGCCTCGCTAGAAGTGTTGTCAATCAAACTTGATCTTTCTCTTCACCCAAGATCTATGAAGGCAAGGGGAGAGGATATGGATACAAGTGGATTGCTTCCACGTCACTTACTTTAACAAGGTTTATGCAAAAATTGAAAAGTTCTAAGGCAGTGTTGAAAAACACTCCTTCAAGCACGCCAATAAGTGCTCATTCCAAATTGAACCTATTAAGAATAAGTGTTTTCTATTCTAGAACATCAAACACTTGTGTTTAGCATGCAAGGTTCTTTGTTTTGAAATGTAAATGATAATGCTTAAAAAAAGTAGAGGTTTGATTTGCAAAAACAAGAAAAGTTTTACTCCCTTTAGCATTCAAGATAGTGTTTGATTGATTTTTAAGCACCAAAAGAAGTGTTCATCACATTGATTCTTTGTCCCTTAGGCACTCAAAATTGAATAAGTTGATTTTAAGCACCAAAAGGAAGTGTGATGTTTGCCTTGTTCAGTTTTAACCTTTCTTCTTTTTAAAACCCAAATCAAAAATGTGAGGTGTTGTTTGGCATACATTGTTCTTTTTAATGCACCAAAACAAAGTGAGTTATATTGGTTTTAAAATTTTAACCCACGTTCCTGCAGAAACCTACAATCCTGCAGTAGAAAAATAGTGTTCCCATAGAGCCATACCAGCGTTCCCACAAGACTGTCAAACAAATCGAAAATGTCAAAAAAAAGGAAAAACATAGAAATAATACCTCTAGCCGCGTTCCCACAAGTCAAACCTCATTCTTGCAAGTCAACTGTCGATCCCACATTGCGGGAATGAAGGCAGAAAACTTTTTTAAAAATGAAGCCATACAGCTCGTAGAAGGTACACCCGTAATCCCACAATAGTCAAACAGTGATCCCGCATTGCGGGAATGAAGGTGAAAATTATAAAAAAAAACAACAGTGAATGCCTTATGGCTTACAAAAATGTACACAGGTAATCCCGCCTAGTCAATGCACAATTTGGCATTGCGGGAATGCAATCCCACAAAAAAGGTATAGTCAGTCACTGGTGAAGGAGAATAAAGAGCAGAAAAAGATAGAAAGTCAAAAAATATCATGGCAAGAATGCATTCCCATGAGCCTTACAAGTGTTCCCCTGGAGGAATCTGTGTTCTCATGTCCGTACAATCATTCCCGCACAACTGTGAATTTTTTGGAGGTGTTTGCTATGTAAAATCTGAAAATGGAAATGTCTGCGCAACTGCCTCCTTTTCGGCCCTAAACCTGCAAAACACCCAAAAAACCATTGCAACACACTCACACAACAAAAAACTTTAGTATTTGGGTTAGTTTTTGGAAGAAAATGATGAAAAGATGAACAAGAATGACCCTAGAAGTGGGTCCCACCGGGCGTGCCAAAATGTAATACCTAAAATGCAATGTCTAAGAACACAAGGCTAAGCAAACATTCAACAAAACAAAGAAGATAAACACCTATGATTAGACCTACAAAATGGAAGCAAACAAACTCAAAAGCAATATAAACCCTTAAGAAAACCTCCAAGATGTAGAAGATTTGTCCAAAAGTTTGGATGTGTGCTCAAATGATATGCTCAAGCTTCAATAGAGAAAATAGCATGGTAACTTTGCTTCAATGGTGGATGAAAATGAAGGAGGAGAGCTTCTCTTTTATAGAAAGATGGATGAAATGGACGGTGGAGATTAAGGGGCAAAAAAGGAGTGAGCAATGGTGGAGATGCATCCAAGGGAGAGCACATGGATTGTGCTTTCTCAAATGTATATCATTGTGACAAGTGTCACAATGAGGCAGGATGGAAGGAGAGGTCAAATGGTTGAGGGATGTGTCAACTTTGGAAGGTGTGAGAGGGGACAAGTGCGTAAGAGGTGTAAGAGGCTTTTGATTTCTCATTGGAGGATGTGGAGGTGATGTCACAAGGGGTTGATTAGCATTCTTTAATCTTGGATTATGATTGTGCACATGCTTAGGAGGTGATTAGGCTTGGTAAGTGGAAGATTAGAGGGATGTGATGGGAGGAGAGAGAATGAGTGGAGGATTATTAGCTAAGCATGGATTATTAGCTAACAGGGGGAATTAGAATTAAATATTTTATTTAATTCCAAGTGGGAGGGAAAGGGGATTTATGAATTAATTTATTTAGATAAAAGTATCCATTTAAATTAATAGAGGAATAGGGATTTAATTAATTATCAGACTATAGGTTTGTCATTTTGATAATTAATTGGGCTATAGTTAATTAATTAAATTAATTAACTAGGGGATGACATAAATTAATTAAATAAATAATATTTAATTAACAAGATGTCCTAGGAAAAGACTAAATATGATTACTAAATTATGTAAGAAAATTTAGGTGTCTACACCCAGAAGGTACCTAATCCCTTTCTACAAGTATAACTTAAAGTATAAGTAACTTATACTTAAATATTAAACTTAAACTTGTATAAAGCCTGTTTTACCTATCTAGCTTGGTTCACACTAGCATTCTTGTCTTGCTCGGTTAACACTAAAATTCCTATCTTCCTTGGTTAACACTACACCGACCTCCCTTGATTAACACTACACCGACCTTCCTCGGTTAACACTACATAGACCTGGCTCAGTTATCACTAAACAAAACTGGCTCGATGAACCCTAAACCATCCTGGCTCAATGAATACTAAACCGACCTAGCTTGGTGAACACTAAACCGATCTGGCTCAGTGAACACTAAACTAATAGAAACTACAAAATATGACTATCAACTATGACTTGTGGGTAAAACTGGGCATCTTGGGAACTATAGTTGCCTAATCTCAGCACGACCCATTTGAGATCTCCCAATTTCCCTTTAGAAATAGCTCATCAATCCATCCTATCTATCTAACAAATTTGTTCTAGATCTAGACAAAGAAAGGTGATGCATAAACCAACATGGACCAGTAAGGTTGAAATAATAGTTCTAAATTTTGGAAGCACTCATGAATATTCTAGAAAGAAGGGAGATAAAAAGGAGAATACTAAGGATCCTACAGACTAAATTAATCCAAATAAAGCATCAATTTCATAGAGAAGTCTGCAATAGGAAAATAGTAAGGAAATGACTGCATTTCAATCCTACACCTTCATGGCCCTTCCTATTTCTTACTAGACTTCCCTATTTCATTCAATATTAGATAAACTCATCCTTCCACATGACCATAAACAAAAACTATATGATCATACACAAATTTATTATCATATCATATACAAACACATTCACACACAAGGAGGAAGAATGGAGATTCTTCCCAGTTTAGACCCTACCTTGGGTCCTGCAGAGAATCCTCTTCCCTTGGCTAGAGAATCTCTATGAAACTTCAATCCTTGATTAGATATCCTTCTAGAAATCTCCCTCTAGCAATCAACTCCCAGCAATCCAAAAACTCCCAAACTCACATAAACTTCAATTAAAATTTTTTGGAGAAATCAATTACTGACAACTCAAAAGAAAACAAATCTTCCAAAAATTATCATCCTCCCCGCACACAAAAATCTTCAAATATTTATCCTCCAACTATGTGGTTGGAGGAGTTGCTTTTCGGGAAGCAACTTCTCCAACTTCCATAGTTGGCTGGAGGGCCAACCAAATAATTTCCCGTAAAAGACTTAATCAAGGTTTTTAATAAATTTAATTAAAATATCTTTTAAATAAAAGCATAACAAGAATAATAGACAAATACCTTTTAAGAAGAACACATAGCATAATAGGAAAACAAGTAGCCTAACTTCTAGGAGGTCTCGAGTTCAACTCCCTCCTAGATAGCCAATTTTACTACAAAGGACATTTTCCTTTTATTATTATTATTTTTAGTTTTTATTTAATACATTCATTAAATATACTATATTTAACTCACTTTATTTACTTATTATAAATAACATACCATTTACACAATTAATGAAAACATACAATTATTATTATTATTTATATAAGCATGGATATATGCGTGTGCACCCACATATAAACATACCTATATAAAATACAAACAATTATAACATAATTATTGATTATACATATAAAATAGATTAATTCTAACTCATAACATAAACTCAAACCAACATCAATTCAAGTCCATAACATAAACTGCATTCTACTTCCCAACTAGGATCACTTCCTAAACAGAATTCTAGGTCCATTAGTAACCTCGAGAGTAACTTGGTTAAATCTCCACACATCAACAGTTTGAGGATTTTGAGGGCACACTCAGACCTGTGTAGCCATGTGGAGATGATGCCTGGTGCCTGCATCCTCTTCCCTTTGCTAGAGAATCTCTGTGAAACTTCAATCCTTGAGTAGATATCCTTCTGGAAATCTCCCTTTGGAAATCAACTCCCAGCAATCCAAAAACTCCCAAACTCACATAAACTTCAATTAAATTTTTTTGGAGAAATCAATTACCGACAACTCAAAAGAAAAAAATCTTCCAAAAATTATCATCCTCCCCGCACACAAAAATATTCAAATATTTATCCTCCAACTACGTGGTTGGAGGAGTTGCTTTACGGGAAGCAACTTCTACAACTTCCATAGTTAGTTGGAGGGCCAACCAAATAATTTCCTGTAAAAGACTTAATCAAGGTTTTTAATAAATTTAATTAAAATATATTTTGAATAAAAGCATAACAAGAATAATAGACAAATACCTTTCAAGAAGAACACATAGCACAATAGGAAAAAAAGTAGCCTAACTTCTAGGAGGTCTCGAGTTCAACTCCCTCCTAGATAGCCAATTTTACTACAAAGGACATTTTCCTTTTATTATTATTATTTTTAGTTTTTATTTAATACATTCATTAAATATACTATATTTAACTCACTTTATTTACTTATTATAAATAACATACCATTTACACAATTAATGAAAACATACAGTTATTATTATTATTTATATAAGCATGGATATATGCATGTGCACCCACATATACACATACCTATATAAAATACAAACAATTATAACATAATTATTTATTATACATATAAAATAGATTAATTCTAACTCATAAAATAAAGTCAGACCAACATCAATTCGAGTCCATAACATAAATTGCATTCTACTTCCCAACTAGGATCTCTTCCTAAATAGAATTCTAGGTCCATGGATAACCTCAAGAGTAACTTGGTTAAATCTCCACACATCAACAGTTCAAGGATTTTGAAGGCACACTCAGACCTGTGTAGCCAGGTGGAGATGATGCCTTGTACCTACATCCTACATCACCAACTAATATGCATATACAAATATATAAATATAACAGATAGTAGAAAATAAGGAGGGAGAGTGCGACATCATGTGGATCTCCCGTAGGAGTAACTACGACTGCCCCTCCTCATCTTACACTCACATCAACCAGTGAACATCAAACCATAATAGGGTCAGTAGGGTTAGATCATAATAAAACATCATAACACAAATCAATGTAAAACATTTTACTCATAATCATTTCTAGTCATTCATCATTAAATTATAACTCATTTAATATTTCTAAATAAACTGCAGTAACCAAATATATATATGCTTAAATGTCTCATAAAATGCTAACTAAATAATAATCATAGTCCATCATAAAATCCAAAGTGTCAAAGCAATAGTCCTGTCAATCTAACAAGGGAAGATGCTAGGGTGGGCATTACAGGTAATATGATTGGAATTGGATCAAGAACCAAAGGTAATGTATTTCAGTTGAATCCTACTGAGAAGACATGCTTGATTACTAAGATTGATGAAAGTTGGTTGTGGCACAAAAAATTTTGTCACATAAATTTTGATAATATTTTGAAAGTAAGTACTACATTTGTCGTAAGATATTTGCCTAAGAATGAAAAGAATGTGTTATGGATAACCAGAAAAGAAGTTCTTTTCCTAGTAAGAAGTTCACCATAGCAACAAAATTAGAAATTATTCATACAGATTTGAGCAGTCCCACTAGGACTAGAGGATTCTATGGTGAAAGGTATTTTATGATTTTTTTTTATGACTTTACTAGAATGATGTGGATAGCATTTCTTAAAGAAAAATCTGAAGCATTTGACAAGTTTAGATTGATTAAGAAAAAATTTGAGAATGAATCTGCAATGAAGATTAAATGTTTAAGGTCTGATAGAGGTGGATAATTTACTTCTATGGAATTTAATACTTTTTTTGAAGTGAATGGTATTAAGAGATATTTTTCAGCTCCTAGAACACATGAACAAAATTGTATTTCACATAGCATAGCAAAAGAAGAGTGTGTAGCAACAGAAAATAATTGTCATCAAATAATATGGATGAAACAAATGTTGAATGATATTGGAATCAAGCTCAATGAGCCTTTTATCATACACTGTGATAACACTAGTATAGTAAGTATGTCAAAGAACCCTATGTTGCATTCTAAAACAAAGCCTTTACCAAAAGATACATTTGAGTATTTGAGAGGTATTCTTGGGGTTATGCCCCAGCCTATTTTTGAGTATTGATGTAGAAAGTTGCATCATTCCAGTGGTATATGATCTCTATTTGTTCTGGATTATATTTTGATACTTCCTCTATGGGGGAGTATGTGTTTTTTTGAGCTAAGTCATGAAGGACTCTTGTGAATGTATTTTCTAGAATAGTGTCTTTTGACATTCGAGCTTGTGGATTGACATATTGATGCTTTCTTTGTCATTGATGTTAATTGGGGAGAAGGATAGTAAATGAAAAACACTTTGTGATTTGATTGATGAAGAGGATTTGAAAAAAGTGAAGTACTAAGGAGAAGGATACATTTGGTTGATTGATTGATTTGATTGATGGAGATTATTTGAAAAGATAATGTAGAATAGTAGTGTTGCAGTTTGGTATTCATGGAACTTGGATGTTTTTCATCTATGTTGCCATCAATGTCAATTGGGGAGATTGTTAGGAATGAATGCTAAATATGTCCTATGGGGGAGTATTAGGAGTCATTCTCTAGTAGTTTTATGTTGCATTAATGACTATGTTTGTCATTGATGTCAACACATTGGTTTACTAGAAAATTAGCAGAGATGCAAACAGTGTTTGTATTAACACACACGGAGAATTGTAGATCAAGCTATGTGAAGTTGAGGACTGATTCTATATTATGTCCTAAGGTTATGTCTAAGAGCACATACAAAAATTTAATAATTCATGAAAGTTATGTGTAATTTAGTGGAAATAGTATTTAGATAGTGTTCCTGAGAAGTGGTTTGCAATAGCTAGATTATATCTCCTAACTGGGATAGAATCTGGACATGCAAAGTTGAACAGAGTTTTATGATATTTCGAAGGTGACCTGGATGAGAAAACATAGGTAGAGGTCACACATGTGAAGAATTATTTAGTTTGGAAGCCAAAAATTTTATCTGGTTATGGAATTGTGTGTAGAGAAAATCTAACCTATTCAAAATAGGGGTAGTCATTCAAACATTAGTTAATCAAAGCCTAACAACATATTCCTAACATATAGAAAATTACTATTCGCAAGGACATTCAAATAGGGCTTAAACGGGAGCACCATGTCACCGTTTGATTTGCCCTTGATTTATGGACATGGGTGTGCTCTCTAATCACTTGGAGCATATCCCTAATGATGATTAGGGAGGATTAGGATAGGTTTGGGACCATAAGAACCCTATAGTGACACAAAAATGGGTATAGAACACCTATTTTTTCCCTAAGGCCATAAGGATCCAAAAGACTCAAGAATGAAGATTAAGCTACTAATGAGTAATCTATGATTATTTTTAAACCAAATGATATGTGATGTGATAAAGATTAATACATGAAAGAAAATAATTCAATCCATTAGTTCTAAGCTATGATGTGAGTTAAAACTTGAAAATGAACTAGATTTAAGAACTATGCAAAGAGCTAGAAATAAAATTGCATTATAAGTTTTCTATGAAATGAAAAGGAAATTTCTTGTTTTCTCTTGGAAGAGGTGGGTATTTATAGGATTTAGGGAAAGGCTTGGGTTAGGAAGGAGAGTTAGGGTTAGAGGTAAGGTTTGGGGTATGGTAAGGTTTGGGGTATGGTAAGGTTTGACCTGTTAGGAATAATCCCAAGAGATAATTGAGAGGGGGGTGAATCAGTTATCTACAAGATTAAACTCTTTATCCAATTAAGTATAGAAGAAATTAAGCATAAAAAAAATATGAGACCACTTAACACAACACCACAATTTTGGTTACGAGGAAACCCAAATAGGTAAAAACCCTGATGGGAATTAGCACCCACTATAAATTGCACTAGAGTATTATGATCCATGTTAGAAGATCTTACAACCCTGTTAGGAGTTGATCTTTACAATGCATTAAGTATAGTGACCTAGTCAAGGTTTAGACCCTATTAGGAGTCTTTTAAAATTAACCCTATTAGGGGTGAGGACACACTGTCCGGGAGCACACTATTCAAAGGGGTGAAGGTTGCAACCTTTTGTTTAACAGATACACACTATATCTAGACCTTGGTGAGCTGCAAGTAGACCTGATGTCTTGATGAGTTCCAATGGATAGCATATACTCTCTACTTTGTCACATAGACCTTCTATTGATGGATGAATACTTCATACCTTCTGCTCTTCTCTTATCTTTCAACTCTCTGCCATACTTAGATATCACAAATGACTACCTACAAATATCTTTCTCTAAATGATATAATCAAGTTGGCCTATTAGAACCATCTTAAAATAATATTAGAGAAACAATAAAACTCTCTAAAAACACTTGAGTTGGCTCTACTAAGCACGCAACACAAATTAGGACCGCGCAACTCCATATGAGTAGATGCATCACTTCACACTGTCGGCTTCATCAAATCAACTGATACTTTCTTATCATGCCGAATTATGTCATGCACTTTTAACCAAGCATTCTTAACTCTTCTCCAAACATTATTCCAAGAACGCATATCAAAATGATAAGTGCAACTACTACAACATTATAAACATTGTTGGCTCTACTAGATAAACTCAGGAAACTGTGACTGTCATCTAGAGACTTCATAACTCAACTTGTACTACATATCTGACTCTGTTTCCATGATCATAGCATCATACACATGTCTAAAACACAAATATAAATGTGAAAGGCTTCATTATTACCATACTATAAATCACATACAAAACTCATCCTGGAAACTGTCAGGAACACTTACTATGATGCAAGAGCATCTCGAGTCCTTGGCAATCCTGTGTCACCAAAAATAGATTTGAGTTTTTTTGTGTTGCTCAGTTCCTGCTTTGACTGAGTTGGTTTAGTGTTGCTTAGTTTCCTTTGTTTTTCGGTGTTGGTCATTTATCTCTTTGGCACTCGGTAATTTCCCTGGCACTCGACGATGCTTGTTTTGGCGCTCGGTTTTCTTATTTACCAAGTTGTTTATTTTGGATTTATTTTGAGGCTGACTTATGAATTTATTATGGGTCATTAATTTAATGTTGGTATCCATCATTGGGAAGCATGTGGACCTAGATTTGTTTGTCCCTTCCATTGATTATGGATCTGAAGGCTGACTCAATTCAGTAGCCTCTTGTATAAATTTAGTTGTTTGGTTAGATTTTTGGGAGTTAGTTTTGATAGGACATAGAAGCAAGAAGATTAGAGTTTCTCTATAGATCCTCACATGTTTGAGGATTTTTGTACTTGATTTGAATATTTGGCCAAAACTAGGAAGGCCTTACAACCCATCATGTATGAATCAATTTGAAGATAATATATGAAAGTGATATGCATTCTCTCTATCACTTTGTTGTGTTGTTGCTTCTGTGTGTTGTTGAGAAAAGTGGATCAAGTTAGGGTGTGCCATTCTTGGCCCCTCCTTTTCTCCTCTTGCATCAGGTGGTATCAGAGAAAGGTGAGATCTAGATCTAGGTTTTCGAATCTATATTTGAAGGTTCCTTCTTGTGAAGCCCTACTTGAATTGTTGTGGGGTAGCATATTGCGATCTGACCTACAATTGTAGAGGGTTTTCAAGATGGTTCATGGGAGGTGAGATGTGGATCTAGGGTTGGCAGATATGTTAAGACAACTTGCTGCTAGATTAGAAGCTATTGAAATAGCCCAGAGAAGAGGAAGACATCTTGAAGATGTTAGTGATAATGAAATTGAGGTAGAACAAGGTGATGGAGAACCTACACCTATGATGGATCAAGGTGAGGAAAGATTCTTGAAGGCTTTGACAAGTCTAAAGTCTACACCACACTTCAATCCCCCTGAGTATAGTGGAAAATTGGATTCTGATGAATTGGTGAACTGGATCACTAAGATGGAAAAGTATTTTGAATATGAGAACATACCTGAGGAAAAAAGGTGAAAATTTCAAGCACAAAGTTGAAAAGTCATGCATCATTATGGTGGGAACATCTGTAGTTGGACAAAAAGAGGAAAGGCAAAGACAAAATCAAGGTATGGAATAAAATGGTAAATAAATTGAAAGGAAAGTTCTTACCTTGTGATTATCAGATTAACCTAGTTAGGCGAATGCAAAGTTTAAGATAGAAAGATAGCTCGGTAAAAGAATAAACTGAGGAATGCTATAGATTAGATATTAGATCTGGACATGATGAAGATGATGTGGAAATAATTGCTAGATACCTGAATGGTTTGAGAGTTTCCATCCAAGAAGAAATCATTTTGGTCAAGTTGGAGAACACTGAAGAGGCTTATCAATTTTATTTGAAGGCCGAGGAGAAATTGAGCAAGAGACATGAGCAAAGACAAAGAGGTAGAGGTGGTAGATTCCCTAGAGGAAGAGGTAGATCTTATGTTGAAAATAGTAGATCTAAACTTGAAAAGACAAATTTGGATAAAGGCAAGGCCAAGTGGAAAGGTGAAAGTTCATCTAGAGGTAGAGGTAGTAACTACCGAGGTGGTTATAATAGAGGTGGTTTCTGAGGAACTTGTTACAATTTTGGAGAAGAAGGACATAGATCATTTTAGTGTACACATACAAGTAAGAAGGTCGGTAACAGTCAAAATCCTTTGGTGCAAGAAGACTCACCCAATGAACCTGAGAAGGAAAATAATTTGATGGTAAGAAGAGCACTATGGAATGAAGGTAAAAAGGAAGATCCGGTAAGAAAAATTTTGGTCAAAACTAGATGTGGAGTTTTTGACAAAGTTTGGAAGGTAATCATTGACAGTGGTAGCTCAGAGAATCTGGCATTTGAGGAAATGGTGACAAAGTTACAGTTGAAAAGGTTGGAACATCTGAAGCCCTATCAAATTTCATGGATCAAAGATGAGCATACACTCTTGGTAAGTGAACAATGTCATGTGAATTTGAAAATTGGAAAGTACTATGATAAGGTGTTATGTGATATCATGCCTATGAATTGTTGTCATATTTTGTTGGGTAGACCTTGGAAATATTATAAACATACTATATATGATGGAAGATTGCATAAATATACTATTTGGGTTGATGGAAGAAGACAAATCTTGTTTCCTTTGATGGAAGAACCTGTTAGTAATGTTTCCACATATGTGAAAGTTTTCTTGATGGAAGGAAGAAATTTTTTTAAGGATTTGAAGAAGAATGATGTATATTTTGTTGTGATTCCTAACAACTTGAGTAAGAAAATAGAGCATAGTGGCCCTGAGGAGATTGATAGGTTACTCACCGAGTATAGTGAAATCATTTTTGATAATGTACCTAATGGTTTTCCACCAAAGCGAAGCATTGATCATTGTATGGATCTAATCCCTAGAGCTAGTTTACCAAATAAGGCACGTCATTAGTTAACACCTACCGAGAATCAAGAATTGAACTGTGTTGGTTCCCAAAATGGACTCTATGTTCAAATAGGAAACCAATACATCTACAAATTTTGAGGATTGGTTAGATCCAAATATTTAGCTCTAGAGATGATTAGACCAACTATAGGGACAAGACTTCCCTCTGCACTTCTGGCTTTGCAAAACCAAGGAGGGTGCTCCTAATCCAGTAAAAACAATACTTATCTCACTAATCACTAATTGGATTTAAATGTAACAGATGAATGATAAGAGAAACCTAAATGATGACCATTCATTCATAGATTTTTCACTATCACTAGGTGGTAATTTATTCTACAAATCACTATAATTCAAAGAATTTCGACAATTTTATGCTTAAAGATGGAAATACCAGTAGAATCCTTCCAAACACTAATCTCTATGAGAAAAACACCACTGTTGGCCAGTGTCTTATCCATTGGGTAACACTTCCACTGCAAGACTGTTCTACATGAACAAATATATTGAACTTTGAAAGATCTTTACCCTTTGAAAATACTAATCACCCTATGGTGGATTTTATCAAAGGTTCCTAGATTCACACTACTTACTGATGCATCCTTAAGAAAAACTTCAAAGAATTTATGTCACATTCAAAGCTTATTTAATCTGATCCTGGATCAGAGCTGAGAAATATAGATATACACAAAGAGATCATCTATGCAATGAATTGGAACAATTCATAACTCAAACAAAAATACTCAAGGAGAGATATAAATCCTAGATTTTGTTCAAATGCTATATTAATCACGCTTATAGAATGCTTTATAGTATAACCTTCTAAAAATAACTTTGAACCAAAAATATTGTTCTTCTATAGAAATATGCCTAAAAATGATCTACGATATCCCAGACTCAAGAAACTTATCAGTAAAATTGATCAAGTTCTCGGTCCTTTTACACTGATCCTGGTAATCCTTTTATAGAATAAGGATTGCAAAAAAGCTTTGGATCCTCTTAGAAAAGACAAGAAAGGAGTCCTCAAAAAAGACAAAAAATGAAAATAAGAACTTTCTTATTACAAAACTTTGAGATGGATCGTAAAGATGAGCGTCAAAATCTGGCAATAGCTTCCAAGGTCAGTTCAACATCTGCCGGGTGTTACATCCGCACTTGTTTCTTTAGGGAGTTGGGGCAATGCCATCTGTTGCCTCCTCAGAGGATGTTTCTTCTTCTTTACTATCCTCTGAAAGGGACGCTGCTTCCCAAGCTGAAAAGGTATCCTTAGAAGGCCAATTAAAAGCAAAAATCTCATCCCTCTTTGGCAGAATCTTGTTCCAACTAGTAACCAATTGATGAATTTTAGTTATCACCTTAGTAAAATGCACCCTGGCATCTTGCAACATTTCAATTGTTTTTACAAAAGGAAGAGTGTCTTTAGTGCTAATAATAGCATCAATCTTGACTGACACTCCATTCTCAATTTGTTCCAACCATTTTTCCCTCTCTTTTATGGCTCCATCTGCTCTAACAAGACCTGGGAATATCTAAAAATCATTCTATAGGTATCTTACTCTTAAAAGAGCTGCCTTTCTCTTTACTTCTTCCCTAGATACTTCAAAATCAAGGAGAGATTTGACAATTTTATAAGTAATTGCCAACTGGGGGCACACAGTACTATGATCTTTAATTGATTTAAGAAATGTCTTCGAAACATTTTCCCTAGGCACCCAGTCATCCAAAATTTTTCCCATGGTGTCTTCTTCTTTTCTAAAAGAAAGCAAAATATCAAATAATTGCCCTGCATGTTTATAAACTTCTCTAGGCTTTACATTCCTAACAAAGTGTTGAATGGTGTCCTTTAGTCTCTTTTCAGATTTTTGTTGTTCTCTCTATTCTATATCTTCACTGCTTAGGGAAGGGGGAAGAGGAGACATGGGAAACTCAATAATGGGGCTTGAGGAGGAAGGACCAATAGTAGAAGAAGGAAGTTGCAACTGTTGTGGTGCCTAGATTGAGCTTTCCTCCCCCAACCTTTTCTTCAAATCTGCAATTATTTTGTCTTTCTCAAACAATCCTTGTTTCAAATCTCCATACGCCCTTAGCATTTCTTCAGATTTTCTTGTGAGTTCCTCCTTCTCTTTTTCTTCCCTTTCTACCACCTTTTCTGCAAGGTGAGTTGTGGCTACCACCATACTTGATGCTTCTATTACTGATGTGTCCAAAACCCTCTTGACTATGAGACCACCAGAGAGACTATCCTTAATTATTTGCTTTCCTTTGTTTTTCTCATCTCTCTTTAATGGCCATATGACCAAAGCTTGATGGTCATTACTAAAAGCAACTCCTTTGATAGCCTGTTCTACCTCTTCCTTGGTCTTGTACACAAGTGTAGTTTTTTTTCTAACTGCATCAAGGACTATTGCATTAGCTATGTCCCATTCAGGGAGGACAAGTACTCCTACATTCTTTACCAATTCTCTCCCCTATTCTAGAGTAAACCCTTCAAATCTATCTATCATCTCTTTCCTAATTTCAGCTTCAATAGTTTTAAGATCCTTATCAGGATTCTCCTTGTGATTCTTCTCACAAGCTTCCTCAAATTTACTCATGTTCATTTTCCATGAAAATTATAAAAAGGCCTGGGTCTTTACAAATGCATCATCAACTAGAAATTATTCACATGCCTATTTGATTATAGGGTCCACTTTTGTCCCTACAATTTGTCCCACTGTTAAACCTAACTCAGGCTCCTTTGGTTGCTCTGGAATTCCCTCATTTATCTCATCTTGAGTCATGAATATTTGACCCTGAGATCCCATTTGTTGAACCTGCTCTATGATCTCCTGATCATCTCTTATATTCAAGGGTGACTGTAAAGGAGAGTATTCTTCCTCTGAATCATGAGGCCTCTCTTCTATCCTTTGTTTCTTGGTGGGAGATGAAAAATCAAGGATGTCTTCACCTGGCTGGTCCTGTGGTACATCTGTAATTTCTTCAACCTCCTTTTGCCTCTCCACCTACTTTGATGTAGAAGGGAGATCTTCTCTTTTCTTTTGCTGCTTCTTGAAATCAGATTCAGGAATTATTACACCATAACCTGTCCTCTCTTGCAACATATATTTTCTAGGAGGCAACACCTTTGCAAATGCACCTTTGCCTAATAATGATTTAGCCTTCTCAGGGTTTTCCTCCATGGCCTTTTTCTTCTTCTCCTCCAGAGTCTTAAAAATTTCTTGAAAACAGTTCATGAGAGTATCTACCCTCTTTCCCATAGGATTTATACTGCCTATAGAATCATATTTGGGGTCAAACTGTCAGACAAAATCCCATTTTTTCTTGTACACTAACCACTTTTCCTTTCTAACTACTTGGTCTTGCAACCCTGGGGTATTTCTAATAATATCTTCAGGAAAATTTAAAATGTGGTTTATTGCTGAGCATCTGACCGTTTTTTTGAATAATTCATTGTAGAAACCCTCTGGGTCTATCGTCTGGGCAATTGTGGTTGTCAAATGATATGGATCCAAGATTTTATGCATATGAAGCCACCCACCCTTTGTGATTATAAACTGGTGAGCAATGGTAATGTTTGGGAACAAAGTTCCTCTACCTTTAGCAATACTATTATTCTCAATATCACCTAATTGTCTGAAGAATTTTGTAATGCCAATCTTGATGGGAACTTGGAAAGGCAAAATAAAAGGAGTCCCCCTGAAACCATATAATCTAATAATAGTTGAATAGGGATATAAAATAAAATCACCCCAATTGTGCACTATGTTGAGGTCCTTTGCAAATTGTTGTGGTCTAACAATTTCGGCCAAGGTGACCAGGACTCTAGGGCTATCATGAACAAAGAATATTCTCAATCTTGCTACAAAACATTTGTTAAACTATATATAACTACTATCCTTTCTGTCCCATGTCATATTTGAATTCCATAGCTAAATAGGCATATCCTCTCCACCTCTTTGTTTGGATAATTCCATTTCTTTTGCAAAATAATCAGCACCCTTAAACAAAAACATGTACTTCATAAAAGAGTACCAGCAAAAGGGTTTATCAACTTTATTCTTTTGAATCCCCATAGTCCATCATGGATTAAGTTAGCAATGAAGGGGGCATAATCAAAAGTAATTGACAGATGTGGATGTAATATCTAGATCACCATATACATCAGGTGCTCTGGCATTTTCTCATTAGCATCTTCCCCAAAAACTTGACATAATGACCAATAGGCACCTCTTGCCAGTACATCAAAATACTCTAATTTGAATGGCCCTGAGCACCTAGTCCTGTAACAATCATCTTTCCAATTTGAGTACAAAAATCTTTTATAGGACCAATTCTAAGGAGATGTCTCTATGCATCATACACCTCTCTTAATTCTTTAAAATCAATCGATTCCAGGTTAGGTGAGGGGTCACTTAGTCTAAAAATTATTCTGATTTCCTCAGCAGAGATTGTCAATAGCTTTTTCCCTATAACACCCCTAATCTCTTTAGTAATAGGGTCATAGTTTTTTGCAACTTCAATCATCAAGTTTGCATCTAAGAAGACACCAGGTACCACAAGCTTGCCTACATCATTTTCCCATACATTACAGGTGGGAACAGGGGTATTTCTCTGGCTAAAACCTATTGTAAACAATGTTAGCCTAGTGAAGTCAAAAGTGCCACTCACATTGAGAAAACCAATCTTAGCATCCCCTATATAATTTCTTGTATCATACAATCCATCTGCCACTTTTACCCTAGGATCCTTTGGTGTTAGTTGTTTGACCTCTACCAAATTTACTATTGAGCTAGGAAAAATTTGTAATAAGTCCTCATGCAAACCCCTCTTAAGATAATCAGTTTCACTAGAAAGCTCTTTCCTAGGTGGCATTTCTAGGGCTTATAGCTTATGTATATTGGGTGCAGAAGAACATACTAGCAAAGCAATACTTCTTAACAGAACAAGCAAGTGCAGGAAGAACCAACCTTTTCTTCAAAATCCCTAAGAAAATAGCAATTAGTTTCTGCAATTCTGCTCGCCAAGCGCTCTGCAAATTTTTATCTCCTTGTGGCTTTTCGAGGAAGCATAGATTTTGACATACTCATAATTGATCCACAATTATTTTAGTAATTTACTTCACATGATGTCTCCATTAATTTTCCAGGAAATGAACTATCACTTGTCTAAACCTTTCACCCACTTCTTCAATTTAAATTTTGACCATTGATTTTCACTTGGCAAATAATCCAATGGTTTGTTACATGATCACATAGCTTGAAAGAAGCTCATGTGACCATACAACAAGCCATCATGTCAATTCCTTCATTGGTGGAAAATCCCTTATAACTTTTACTGTTAAAATAGAACGTTAGTCGCATGATCGCATAGCTTGAAAAAAGCTCATGCAACCATGCAACAAACCATTAGCATTCACCCGCTGTCATCTATTCCTTAAGTCATTGGTCCCACTTTACCTGTGTTAGTAAAGACAATCCACACTTGCAATAGCTGGCAAGTTGTCATGTAATTTCTTTCTTTTCGAGCACTAGTGTTCACTGACATCCTCCACATCAGCAAGTACTATCAACCAATCAAGAAAAACCATATGCAAAAATTGACATTGGTCCCACTATTTTTAACCAATGAGAAACCATCAATCATGTACACCTATCCATGGTCCCACCTAAGAATTACACTAAGCTTGATGCAAGATTGACGGTTAGTCGCATGATCACATAGGTCTCTAAGATTCTATGCGATTATATGACAACCATCGAATCTTCCCTTTATTACTTTCATCTTTGAAGATTCTTCTGACATTGGTCCCACTTTGTTTCCACATTAAGCTTTACTATAAGATCAATGGTTAGTCACATGATCGCATAGGTCTATAAGATTCCTTGCAACTATATGACCACCGTTAGATCTTCTTGAAAGATACCAAGCTAAATGAAAGCTGAAACATTAGAAGATAAGGTATTTAGGACTTAGGATATATTATAGCCACCAGACTTAGGAAAAATTAAAACCGCTAGTTGCTGAGACTTAGGAAAACTTTACACACGTGTACTTTTGAGATTTTAAGTGATTCAAAAAGGTAACACTCAAATAGATTTAAAACAGAGCGACCTAGGGCTTTTTTTGAAAATGACATATACTTAGGGTTTTTCTTAGGTTTAACTCTTAATTAGGGTTCACTGGATACTGAGGAAGAATAGATAATTTTTCAAGGTTTTTATGGGTTTTTTTGTAGAAAAATTATCATACTTTCATGAACATCTATAAACACTTCAAATTTATAAAAATTTTACAAGACTCATGTACTTAAAATTTGAAGTGCCAATAAACTGATAGATTCAAGAATTATTGGGGAAAGGTTTGATTGGAGAAATTTTGAGTCCTTGTGCAGTACCTATTGTATGGGCACCTAAGAAGAATGGAGAATGGATAATGTGTATTGATTCTAGAGAAATCAACAAGATAATAGTGAAGTATAGGTTTCCTATACCGAGAATGGATGACATAATGGACAATTTTACTAGAGCAAAGTATTTTACCAAAATTGATTTGAAAAGTGGGTATCATCATATCAGAATCAGAGAAGGTGATGAATGGAAGAATTCTTTCAAGACAAAAGAAGGTTTGTATGAGTGGTTGGTTATGCCTTTTGGTTTAATTAATGCACCGACTACATTTATGAGGTTGATGAATGAAGTTTTAAAAAAATTCTTGGGTAAGTTTGTAATTGTATATCTTGATGATATTATAATATTCAGTAAGACCAGAGAAGAACATTTGTTGCATGTTAAACAAGTTTTGTAGAGATTGAAAGAAGAAAATTTGCGCTTAAATCTGAAAAAGTGTTCATTCATGAAAGAGGAGATTGTGTATTTGGGATTTGTGATTTCAAATTATGGTTTGAAAATGGACCCTGAAAAGGTTGAAGCTATTTTGAATTGGCCTACACCTAAAAATGCTAGTGAGGTAAGATCATTTCATGGTTTGGCAAGTTTTTACTGAAATTTCATCAGGAATTTCAGTTTAATTTGTAATGCTATGATTGAGACTATGAGAGGAGATAAAAGAGAATTCAAGTGAACACATAGAACTGATAAAAATTTTGAGACTCTGAAGTAGAAGGTTTCTAAATTGCCTATTTTGGCATTACCTAATTTCAATAAGGTATTTCAAGTGGAATGTGATGCAAGTGGAAGTGCAATTGGAGCTATGTTTAGTCAAGAATGTGAACCTATTTCTTTCTTTAGTGAAAAGTTGAATGATGCAAGGAGAAAATATTATGTGTATGATCAGGAATTTTATGCTATTGTTTAAGCACTAAAGAAATGGAGACATTATTTGATACCAAGTGAATTTGTGTCGTGTACTGATCATAAGGCTTTACAGTATTTGGGTAGTCAGAATAAGTTGACTCAGAGACATATGAAATGGGTTGAGTATTTGCAGAGTTATACATTTGTTATAAAGCATAAGAGTGGAGTCACTAACCAAGTTGTTGATGCATTGAGTAGAATGAGATCTTTGATGACCGAGAAGAAAATTCAAGTTCTTGTCTTTGATGATATGAGAGATTCTTATGAAGTTGATCTTGATTTTTCTAAGTCGTGCAAAAAGTGTAGAGTACCTATTCAAGATCAACCAAGTACTAAATGGGAAGAATATTTCATTCAAGAAGGTATGTTGTTTAAAGGTATTCATTTGTGTATACCGAGAGGACCAATGAGAACTAATTTGATAAAGGAGAAACATAGTAGTGGTTGGGCTGGACATTTTGGAATTGATAAGACATTGAACTTGCTTAAGGAGAAATACTTTTGGCCACAGTTGTATAAAGATGTTCAAAAATTTGTGAAAAGTTGTGGAGTTTGTCAAGTTGAAAAAGGAGTAAGTCAGAATACTGGATTGTATACACCTATTGTTGTCCGTGAGAAACCTTGGATTGACATCAGTATGGATTTTGTTCTTGGCTTACCAAAGATAGTAAGAGGTAATGATTCTATATTTATTATTGTGGATAGATTTTCTAAAATGGCACATTTTATACCTTGTAGAAAGACATTAGATGAAATACATGTAGCAGATCTTTTCTTTAAGGAAATTATCAGATTGCATGGATTACCAAGGAGTATTATCTCTGACCAAGATAGAAAAAAATTCGGATACTTTTGGAAGACCCTTGGAGAAAATTTGGCACTGAGTTGAAATATAGTTCTAAATTTCACCCACAAACCTATGGATAGATAGAAGTTGTGAACAGAAGTTTGGGAAATATTTTGAGATGTTTAGTTGGAGACACACCGATTAATTAGGATTCTGTGTTGGCACAAGTTGAGTTTTCATACAATAATTCAGTGAATAGGAGTACTGGAAAAACACCTTTTGAGATTGTAAATGGCATACAACCTAGAGGTATATGAAATTTGAGACACATTCCTAATGAAAGAAAAAGAAGTGTTAAAGGAGTAAAATTTGTTGAGTACATGAAGACATTGCATGAAGATGTGAAACATAAGCTGGAAAAGAGTAATAAAAAATACAAAGATAGAGCTAATAGATCAAGAAGACATAAGAATTTTGATGTTGATTATGAAGTAATGGTTCATTTGAAGAAAGGAAGATTTCCTATTGGAACATATGGGAAGCTGAAGATGAATTTTGGACCTTGCATGATTTTAAAGAAATTTGACAACAAAAATGCATACGAGATTGATTTACCTAATGACATGTATATTTCACCTATTTTCAACATTGTTGATTTGTATGTGAAGACATGATAGTACCGATGGATTATCCTAAGAAGAAGAATGAAGAAGTTGAGTAGATCTTGGAGCAAAGAATTGGTAGAAGTACAAGAGGAAAACAATATATGGAATATCTAGTAAAGTGGAAGAATAGACTGATTGAAGACAGTTCATGGATTTCACAATCTAAGTTGGATGCAGCTCAGATCATACCTGTTTCATGATTCATAGAATCATTGTCAAATAACCCCAAGTGTCTGATGCAGGAGCATCTCAAGTCCTTGGCAATCCTGTGTCACCAAAAATAGATTTGAGTTTATTTATGTTTCTTTGTTCTTGCTTTGCAAAAGTTGGTTCTGTGTTTCTCAATTTCCTTTGTTCGCTAGTGTTGGTCAATTATCTCTTTGGCACTCAGTAATTTCCCTGGCACTTGGCAATGCTTGTTCTAGCGCTCGGTTTCCTTTCTTACCGAGTTATTTGTTTTGGATTTCTTTTGAGGCTGACTTGTGCATTTATTATGGGTCACAAATTTAATGCTAGTATCCATCATTGGGAAGCTTGTGGACCTAGATCTGGTCATCCCTTTCATTGATTGTGGATCTGAAGGCTGACTCAATTCAGTAGCCTCTTGTATAAATGTAGTTGTTTGGTTAGAGTTTTGGGAGTCAATTTTGATATGACATAGAAGCAAGAAGATTAGAGTTTCTCTGCAGATCCTTGCATGTTTGAGGACTTATTTACTTGATTGTAATATCTGGCCGAAACTAGGAAGTCCTTAAAGCCTGACATGTATGAATCAATTTGAAGATAATATATAAAAGTGATCTACATTCTCTCTCTCACTCTATTGTGTTGTTGCTTCCGTGTGTTGTTGAGCAAGGTGGATCAGGTTAGGGTGTGCCATTCTTGACCCCTCTCGTTCCCCTCTTGTGTCATATTGATACAGACTACTGTATTACTATATTCACTTACAGTCAACCTCTATGTCTATGATATCATACTGATAACATATCTAGGAAACATATACTCAAGGCTCTCTCCATCAAGCTTCCACACACATTTCTTACCATATGTTGTCATCAATGACAAACATATAGTAAGCACTCTGGCTTGCTGGAAAATCTCCAATAATCTCCCCCTTTGGCATTGATGGAAACATATGGAATGAAAAACACCACCAATCCAAATGTACCATATTTTTATAATATTCTCCATCTCCTCAACAAAACTCCCCCAAGGATGAATCCTCTATCTCTTACTGTTTTGTTTCTTCTTGCTAAGTACTTACTCCCCCTTGCTGCAATTCCTTTATAACATTCTCCATTTCCTCATCAAAACTTCCCTAAGGATGAATCCTCCGTCTACTGTTGAATGCTCTAAATATTAACTTACTACTTTTTTTTCATGACTATATATTTATTCCCCCTTTGACATCAATGGAAAAGGCTGCCAAACAACTAAGCACTAGTACTGCTCTTGAAGTAGAGTAGTCAACCATTCATCAGTCACTAAGGACTGATGCACTCTTGGAATCTCTAATCAAATTTAGGGAAGGGGATTACTCCCATCTTCTCCCTGAGATACTCAAATGTATCCTTAGGTAAAGGCTTTTTGAATATGTCTGCTAGCTGATCTTTTGTGCTCACATAGTCCAACTTTACTTCTTTCTCTACTACTTTCTCTCTTAGGAAGTGATATTTTATCTCAATGTTTTTTGTCTTTGCATACATCACAGGGTTATTTGACATATTGATAGTTCTAGTTTTATCACAATGAGTAACAATAGGATAATCAATCTAAATACCAAAATATTTTAGCATCTTCTTGATCCACACAATTGTAGAGTAATTTAATGCCATTGCAACATAATCTTCTTCTATTGTGGACTGAGAAATACAATTTTACTTCTTACTTGTCCAAGTGATAATCCTATCTCCAAGAAATACTACTCCTCTTGAGGTACTCTTCCTATCATCCATGCATCCTGCCCAATCTACATTTGTATACACATGAAGTTCTACATTTTCTAAATTAGGATACCATAAACCATAGTCTATAGTTCCTTTCAAGTATCTGAATATCCTCTTTACTACCATGATATGACTTTTTTAGGATCTGCTGAAAATATTCCAACAATACCAACTGCATTGGAAATATCAGGTCTAGATTGAGTAAGATAGATTATTTTACCAATCATATATTTATACAAGGTTATGTCTACTACTACTGAATCATCTTCTTTTGAAATCTTTCATCCTATTATCATAGGGGTACTTACTATCTTGCAATCATCCATCTTAAATTTCTTTAATATCTCTTTCACATACTTACACTGATTAATGAAAATACCTTTTTTTGTTTGCTACACATTCAATCCCAAAAAGTACTTGATAGGTCCAATCATGCTCATTTCAAATTCACTCTGCATCTCTTTAGCTAATTTAGCACTAAACTTGTCATTAACACCAAAGGTAAAGTCATCAAAAAATATAGAAACCAATAACAATCCATCAGATGTTTCTCTTATGAATAAGTTGCAATCTATTGCTCCTTTCTTGAATCCAATCTTAGTCAAGTAACCATCAAGTCTTTCATACCAAGCTCTAGGGGCTTGCTTAAGTCCATAGAGGGATTTCTTTAATCTACATACCATATCAAATATGTCTGATAAGGTGAATCCTCTAGGATGCTCTATGTATACTTCTTCCTTCAACTCTCCATTTAAGAACACTACCTTGACATCCATCTAGTATAACTTAAAGTCTTTGAATGTATCATAAGCTAAAAACAACTTTATGGATTCCAATCTACTTACAGGGGAAAATTTATCAGAATAATCAATTCCTTCTCTTTGCACATATCCTTTACATACTAGTCTTTCTTTGTTTCTAACCATTGTTCCATCTTCATTCATCTTATTTCTGAATATCCACTTGGTTCCAATCACATTCGTAGCACTAGGCCTAGGGACCAATTCCCATGTTTCATTCTTAATTATTTGATCTAGCTCTTCTTTCATTGCTTCATACCAATTTGAGTCATTACATGCATCTTCAACACTTAAGGGTTCAATCTGTGATAGTAAACATACCTCTTCATTTTTTGTGGAACTCTTTTCTTTTGATATTCTCATGACTTTACTGTTCTGATCTTCAATGATGTCTTCCTTTGAATGATATCTAGATGTGAATTTAGGAACAATAGGTGTGATTCTCTCATCTGAATTCTATGATTCTTCTTCACTAGTTTCAGGGTCATTGAATAATACATCAATGTTGTCAAATATTTCATCAACAATTGTTTCTCTAGTGGTAGGTCTAGGTTCTTCTTCAATCATAGGTGCATAATCATGATATCTTTCTTGAATCATAAACTTCTCATCAATCTTAACATGATCTTCTTCAATCTTAAATTAAAACATCTCTAAGCTTTTCTTTTAGTAGAGTAACCAAGAAAAATACCTTCATCACTTATTGCATCAAACTTTCCAATTGCTTCATCCCTCTTGATGTAGCACTTGCTTCCAAAGATTATGAAGTATTTTACTATAGGTACATTCCTAAACCATATCTCATAAGGTGTCTTTTCTATGCCTAGCCTCAATTGTATTCTATTGATAGTATAGACTGTAGTATTGACCGCATCTCTCCAATAGGTGTGTGCGACCTTTCCTTCAATCATGATGGTGCGTGCTATATCAAGTATGATCCTATTCCTTCTTTCTACAATTCCATTCTATTGGTAGGTTCTAGGTGCACTTAACTATCTCTTTATCCCATGTTCTTCACAATACTCATAAAATCTATTAGAGGTGAATTCTCCTCCTCTATCTGATCTCAGATATTTGATCTTCAATCTAGACTCATTTTCAACCTTAGCTTTGAATAATTTGAACTTCTCAAATGCTTCTAATTTTTCCTTTAAGAATGCAACCCAAATCATTCTATAATAATCATCAACAAACAAAATAAAGTACCTTTCACCATAGTATGATCTTGTTTGAGTTGTTCCACATAGGTCTATATGCACTAGATCCAATTTGTTCTTTGCCGAATTGTGCTTGCTTCTAAATGAATTCCTCACATGTTTTCCCATTACACATTCCTTGCATATTGTATCAACTATTTTTTTTCAATGCTAGGAAGGTCTCTTACTACCTTTGCATTTCTTATCTTCACTATGTTGTCAAAATTGATATGACATAGTCTTTTGTGCCATAACCAATTGTCATCTACTTTAGCAAAAAAAAAACTTGCTTCAGGATTAAGCTAAAAGACATCACCTTTAGTCTTTGAACCTGATGCAATCATTTCTCCTTCCTTGTTATTAATGATGCACTTGTTGTCTTTGAATTCCAATTGATATCCTTTGTCAAGAAACTGCCCAACACTTAGTAAGTTATGTTATAAACCATCAACATAAAGAACATAATCAATGTTGGTCTTTCCATCCAAGGTGATAGCTCCTCTACCTATGATAGGTTTAGGAATGTTGTCTCCAAATATAACCATGTCACCTTTGTATCTATCCAAATGTACAAATCTATCCTTGTCTCATGTCATGTGATGTGAGAAACCATTGTTAATGATCCAATCTATCCTGATGTCAATTTGTGAAATCAGTGCTTTCTTTTCATCTTCAAGGTCCATTTCATCAAAAATTTTCTCCATGTCTTCAAGAGAAATGAATCCAATTTCATCTTCTATTGATTCTTCATCTAATACTCCATCTCCAGCATAGTAACATTCTTTTGTATACTTGGGCTTGTAGTTAGTTTTGAACTTCCTGACTCTACTAGGATACCTAGATGAAAAGCATTTGAATGGTAACTGACCTTCATATTTTCCTTTTCCTTTCCTTTCTTTCTTACCAATCAAAGAAATGAAATCATCTAGTTCTTTCTCTTCTTCATCATCATCAAAATTACTAGAAGTGTTCAGAGATTTCTTACCATGGACTGAAGCTTTGAAGGTTGTCTCACTTTTAGGCTCTATCTTCAAACTTGATATCTCAAAAGCTGAAATTTTTCTATTTAAGGTCTCTCTTTTGAAGTCTTTTAAAAATTCCATACTCTCATCTAGGATGTTTATCTTGCTCTCATATTCTGATGTCAAAATAGTCATCAGCTTATCCATTATGTCTTCTTCCCAGATCTCTCCACCATTGTTTCTAATTCTTGCAACTGCTTCATTAATTCTTTGATTGTAGACTCTAATGTTCTCTTCAGGTAGAATCTCTAATGTATTGTACTTTTTCTTCTATTTCTTTCTACATGCATTCTTGGCTTGGACATCTCTTTCAAACATGTCTTCTAGATACTTCCATATCTTGTAGGCTTTATCTACTTTCTTGATCTCTGAAAACTCACTGTCAGATAATGCACTGATGAGGAATTCTTTGGAAATAGAATTTTGAGTGAACATCTCCTTCTACTTAAGGGTTGCATCTTCCTTTGCAAGATCTACTAGAGAGGGAATCTAAACTTCTTTGGTAGCTACTTCAAAAATATCAAAGGCAATGCACTGCAAGTGTGTCATCATTTTTTTCTTCCAATCTAGATAGTTCTCTCCATCAAACTTAGGCCTTTCTTTTCTAAAGAATGCCATCTAATCAACCTCAAGCTGTTAAACTTTCTCTCTGAGGCACTTGGCTCTAATACTAATTGTTATGAATAGTCTCAAGAGATAAATGGGAGGGGGGTGAATCATTTATCTACAAGATTCAATTCTTTATCCAATTAAGTATAGAAGAACATTAAGCATAAACACAATATGAGAACACTTAAAAAAACACCACAATTTTGGTTACGGGGAAACCCAAATAGGTAAAAACCTCGATGGGAATTAGCACCCACTATAAACTGCACTACAGTATTATGATCCCTGTTAGAAGATCTTACAACCCTGTTAGGATTTGATCTTTATAATGCATTAAATATAGTTACCTAGTCAAGGATCAGACCTTATTAGGTGTCTTTTACAATTAACCCTGTTAGGGGTGAGGATACACTATCCAAGAGCACACTTCTCAAAGGGGAGAAGGCTGAAACCTTTTGTTTAATAGATATACACTATATCTGGATCTTGGTGAATTGTGAGTAGACCTATTGTCTTGATTAGTTCCAATGGATAGTATATACTCTCTACTTTGTCACATAGACCTTCTACTGATGGCTCAATACTTCACACCTTCTACTCTGATCTTTTCTTTCAACTCTATGCCATATTTAGCAATCACAAATGACTACCTATAAATATCTTTCTCTAAATGATATAATCAAGTTGGCCTATTAGAACCATCTTGAAATCATATTAGAGAAACAATACAACTCTCCAATAACACCTCAGTCATCTCTACTAAGCACACAACACAAATTAGGATGGTGCAACTCCATATGAGTAGATGCGTCGCTTCACACTGTCAACTTCACAAAATCAACTAATACTTTCTTCTCATGTTGAATTGCATCATGAAATTTTAACCAATCATTCTTAACTCTTCTCCAAACATTATTCCAAGCACGTATATCAAAATGATAAGCGCAACTACTACAATAATATAAACAATGTCAGCTCTACCAGATAAACTTGGGAAACTCTGAATGTCATCTAGAGACTTCATAACTCAACCTATACTACATATCTAACTCTATTTCCATGATCATAGCATCATACACATGTCTAGAACATAAATATAAATGTGCAAGGCTTCATTGTTAGCATACTATAAATCACATACAGAACTCTTCCTAGGACCTGTAAGGAACACTTACTGATACAGACTACTGTATTACTATCTTCACTTACAATCAACCTCTGCATCTATGATATCATGTTGATAACATATCTAGGAGACATATACTCAAGGCTCTCTCCATCAGGTGTCCATGCATAGTGCTTACCATAAGTTTTCATCAATGAGAAACATACAATCAACACTCTGGCTTGCTGGAAAATATCCAACATGACCTTGGGTTAAGGTTGCTCACACATGTGAGAAATAGTAGGGAAGTGTGAAAGGGTAACAAGAGTGGAAGAAGAGACATGGGTCTCTTTATGATGCTATAAGAGGCCTTAAAGAGTGTTTAAGAGGCTATTAATGAGTTTGTAAGGCTCATTAATGGAAGGATTTGACCAAAAGTCAAAGAGACTTAGATTAGGCTAAGAAAGGTAGGAAATATCACCTAAATAGTTTTAGGAAAGGTTTAGGGAAGTTTAGGAAAGATTGGAAAGGTTTAGGAAAGTCTAGAAGATTCTAGGGTATTGAGGCTTTAAATAAATATTTCATTTATTTTAGCGAATGTGACTTTGTTTATCGATTAATGATTAATAAATAGGAGGAAAATAACTCAAATTTGATTTAAATGATTTGGGGGGGGGATTATTTAATTAAATGTGTTTAATTAAATTAGGAGGATTTAATAGCATAAAAATAAATTAATTAATTAATTAATGATGATGTCATTAGAGGTTTTCAAAAAATAAAAATACTTTTATTTTCTAAAGGATTTTTAGGTGTCTAAATTTTTCCCCTCTTTAATGTGATGCCGCAAGTGGCATGGTGTCAAAGATAAGAAAATAAGATGCCCCAGGCTAGAATTCAGAGGATAAGAGGTTGTGCCCCCTCGAGAAAATAACACAAAGAGGAAACTTTGTGGAATTTTCTTGAAAGGAAATAGAAAGGAAGGGGAAGGAAGGAAGGAAGAAGGGAGGATAAATAGCCATACTTCCAAGAGAAAAGATGCAGGAATGCAATATGAGGTGGAATGTACGATGCAAGATGTAGCTACATGAAAGATGCAAGATGCAAGATCAATCTAGATGATGCAGGATGGGGGATTTGGGGAGCTCCAAGTGTAAAGGTGGAGAGCACAACCTAGTTTGATATAGCAACATTAGAGACCTACCAAGGATACTAGGATCACAAGACCTTTTTGTCAGCATTGCAACAATGCAGGATTTCCCCAGCATCATGCATGAACCCAAGAGGAAGCATGGTAGAAATGATGCTAGAGAAACTGTTAGGAATGGGAACACTGAGAGGGGGGGTGAATCAGTGTTCACTATATTTTAACTTTTCACTTTAATCTTTATGCTAAACTTAAATTCTTAAGTACTGAAATAAACATGAAATATAAACATGAAACATGAAATCAACACATGTCACCAATATAGTTATGGGGAAACCCAAATAGGTAAAAACCCCAGTGGGACTTGATACCCACTAATATTCTGTACTAATGTTTTGTGATCCTTTTTAGAAGATCCTTAACCCTATTAGGAGTAGCTTTACAATGCTTTAAGTATAGTAGACCTTGTTAAGGATCAGACCCTATTAGGAGTCTTTTACAATGATCTCTGTTAGGGGAGTGGACTCACTTTCCTAGAGCTCACTGTTCAAATGGTGAAGGCTACAACCTTCTGATTTTAGATACACACTATATCTACACATGAACTGTTCACTGTGACACTGCTTGTCAGATTAGTTCCTTTGGTGTGCTGATGCTTTGACCTCTAGAAAATCTCTAATACATCTTATCCTATCTTTTCATACCTCTACTCTGCTTATCACAACTCTATTACAACTTCCATACCAAATAAAATGGGCACATCTTATATTTATATGCTCATACAAACAAAACAATTAGGTCGGCCCTATAACTAATTACAAACAATGCTTCCAAATGAATTGGCTTAAGAGTTCTTACAATTATACATATAAACATGTCAGCAACCTAAATACAATGAGTGCATGGCCTTTACAACATAAAACTATAATCGCAAACCAAAATGCTAATTGTTGGCTCCATGCTCTGTTCTCTACTGGCATACACTAGCTCTGCAACTTCAACTGACTATAACTTTCACATCTTTGCATATCTACTTATGCGCTCATAGACTAAGCATAAGTATAGTCTAACAAAATTAACTTCTAGGGCGCATACCATAATTCATTCATACACATGTGCGCTGATGCTCTGAGCTGCAGGAACTCTGTACACTGTCCAATCTTCAACACTTAACTAAATTCTGATCTTTACACTAAGTGAGCTGACTCCAAACTGCTATATGACTTTTTTTCCATAATGACAACACTATATCAAGTCATATACTTCAATATAGACAACTTTCCAACAATCTCTCCCTTTTTCATTGATGGAAACAAAGGAATATGGCCAAGTTGCTAACTATCCCTTAACACAAAAACTTTTGTCTACTTTTATCTTCTATACAATTCTATACATAATCTTATATCTCCCTATACATATATATACTCCATATTCTATACACAACTCCCCCTTTGACATTAATGACAAAGGTGCATCAAAAAACTATATCTACACATACTCACTGAGGGAAAACATCTGGATATGTAATCTTGAGGTTTTGGATCTCCTTCTTCCAAAAGGTTATCAGAGAGTTAACTATCTAGAGATGGGCACATAATGCATATTGAAGCTTCTCCATTTTCTCCAAGTCACTGATGGGATCATGATCATAAGTTACCATGGTGGCATCAATCTCCTATATATTGTGATTAAGGATGTCTAAAGAGGGCGCAAGACCATTCCTCAACTGAGTCTGCCTGGACCTTATCTTTGTTATCTCTATTTCTTCCTTCTCAATCTTGTCTAAATGTCCTTGGTAGACATTGTTGCACATGTTCACATTATTAGATGTGTCTAACACTGAATTCTTTACCTTCTAAATAATTTCTTCTACCTCTTTTATCTTTTTGAAGTGAGCATCGGTGAGCTTGTCTTGATCCATGCATGCTGCAATGATCTTTCTTCCTTCATCAAAAAATTATTTCAAGGATGCTTGATTAGACTTAAGAGAATTCAAGTCTAGTGCAAAGTTGCTCATCAACTCATTCAGTCTCTTATTTAAGTACTTCTCTTCTGCTACTATGGACACAGATTCTTCTAGGCTAGAAAAATTTCTTTTGGACTGTGAGAGGACTGAACTCACATCATCAACCAAATTTATTTTTAGCCCTTTTTTATCATCTGGTAGAAAACTTTTTAAAATATTCATTGATTCTATCAGGAGAGGATTCCTCATAAATTGTTTCTCCTTTGCCTTCTCCATAGCTAGGATGCTTAACTTAATCAGGTCTTCTTCTTTCCAGGAGTCAAAACTGCTTGTGTCAGGTGTCAAACTTGACAATAATGCTAAGGAGGGAATGATGGGAGTGTTGTCCATCACTTCTAGTTTTACCTTTGCAAGATCAACATAAGTATCTTCTTGTTTCTTTTCTACCTCTTCTTCTTCTTTCTTATCAAATACATCTTCTATGAGTTCTTCTTCTTGCTAAGTAGGAGGTGTATTGCTGCATAAGATTTCAACTTCTTCAGTGCTAACAAATGCTTCCTCAAACTTGTCCAAATCCTTACCAGTAGCCGCCATGGCTATCTCCACATTATCTATGATAATAGTGCTGCCTTCATGAGATTCTAAGATAGGCGCAGACTTCTCTGCCTTTGTTTGAGTTTCTACTATGGGCATTGAGTCCTTTGGACCTATCACTAGTACATTGAAGGTCTCTACTTCTTTGTCTTGCATACTAGGTGCATGAGTGATGGGCGTAGTAGGTGGTTTTATCTGTTGTTCTAAAAACACCTTTTCAAAGGCCTTCTATGTTTCCTTCGTTATTAGCTCATAGTCTTTGTTCATAATGTGAAGAGTTCTCATCTTTTTCCTTAAGTGTGGCTTCACCAAATTTAATATCAGTGCCACTTCTTTAGAACATACTGGAAGAGTATCTTCTAATACTTTTTCTTTGATCCTTAGATCCTCTTAATTTTCTTGTCTCTTTAGGTTTTCTAAACTATCCCATACTTTATCTAGAATGGAGGTTTTCAACTCAAGGACTATCTTCTTGAACTTGATCTTATGTTTGACAATCATACTATGTATTTCTTATTTGTCAATCTCACTGTATGTGTCATAATACTTCTCTACTTGATCAATTCTGCCCTCATCAACAATTCTTGCATTCAAAAATTTAAGGCTTGGTCTAAATCCTACCTTAGGAGGTGCTTGAATGTTTTTCTTGCTCCTTAGTGCTTGCAAGGATGGATGACTAGTGCTAGCTTCTTTCTTCCTCTTGACTATAGGCTTATACTCTAGAGGAGTGGTAAGATCAATAGTATCTATGGGTGCAAAAGGAGTATTATCTTCTTTACCCTTCTAACTATCATCTGATTTAGTTTTCATCTTCTTCAACTTAGGATCGTCTTGTTCTTCCTCTGCTGTTGCGCCTTTCAATTCTAGGGAAACCTTTTCATCCCTTTCTTTTTCAAGGTGTGCTTGAGACACACCATGTATTCTCAAGATCTTAGAAGTGAATTTTGCAACCTTTCTTTTAGTTGTAGCACTGTTAAGTTTTGCATCAACTTCTCTGGTCTTTTCCTCATAGGTTCCCCACCTAGGTTCATTAGGATCTTTGGGGGCTGTCAAAAGTACCTGTACATATGCTTCAAGGACCTATTCTTCTACCTCATAGCCAAGTGGATGAATCCACTTAGTTCTTGGTTTAACAGCTTCCATACATGTAGTATCAGTCTCCACCATAAAGAATATTATATCCTTATATTTCTCTACAATGTTTTCCAGAATCCTATACCTCATTTTCATCTTAGCTCTAAAGGTCTTCAATTCCAATGTGACATAGTCTCTTAGTGTGCTTTCTGTGGATGCTTTTTTGGATATCTGAGGCATTATTGGAATGGACTTGTCCAAATACAAATCTGAAACACTTCCAACTATATGAAGGTACATATAGATGATTAGGGACCCAAACCTGAATATCTTTATTTTGTCATGTTTGATAGCTTTGATGTTGTCTATCAACTATGCATGCAAGATCTCACACAAGTTGAATTCTCCATCTTCCTTTACTAGTCTAATGGCAGCCAGAATAGTGCCCACAAACACACTATTCACTCTACTGGTGTGATGAAATATGTAACCCAGTATCATTGACATCAATTTGATGTCTTCTTGCTCAATTTTCTCAATAGTCATGCCATGCCTATCACTCCTTCACTTACATACTTGTTCTACCATTTTCCTAACATCCTTGCCCACTAGAAGGATGATGCCTATCCTAGAAAGGCCTATCATCTCATGTATCTAATCATTTGTGATTCTTACCAGAACATCTCCAATCCAAAACAGATCATCATGGATTCTACTCAATAAGATCTTTATCCATTCTGTCTCATAGAATTCATATGTTGTAGCATACTCAATAATAGGGTGATAATTCCATTTGGCGTATTCATCCATGAATGTTTTATCTTGTTTCAACATGGTATCCATGTGCACCCTTAACCTATCTAATCCAACAGGTTCTTTCTTACAGTAGATGTAAGCCCTTATGTCTTCCACATGCATGACGCCCATAGGCGTGTGGGAGAAATCTCCCTCTAAATCATCTAGGGTGGATTTAAATGGGTGCCTCTTGAAAACATATCTTTTCTTCTTAGCAACATCATAAACAATTGGAGTGTCCATGACTTACTTGTTAATTTCTTTCCAACTAAACTTAGAGATAATCTAACAGCTTCTGAATCGGTGCAACGAGCTAGGGTTTCTACAACCAATCAAATGCACTGATAATTGCAGAAAATATCTAATAGATTCAATCTCCAAGACTTCACAACAACTTCCAAGGCTCGTTCTACTCTCCTATTGTTCTGAATTTGAATGTAATGAGCAATCAAATGAGTTCTATGTACTTTAAAGTGAAAAATCTATCATTAATGCTCATCGTGTAAACTAGGTTGTCACTTCAAAATATCAAACTTGAGTTTCACTAACAATCAGCATGTGTGCTCTTGCATGAAGGTTCCTATACCCTCCAAAACCTTAAGTCTAAAGGTGCATACTCTAAGGATGAGTATACCAACCACCCAAGGGTCTAGAGCTAAATTAGCTCCCCCTATGACCCTGAGGGCCATTCATGCAGATGTAGAGGGTGCATCCACTAGGGATGCATCTAATACATTCTCATCAACTTTATCCTTCTCTCCTTCTAACCAAATAAAGCTCACATTCTCTGAGGCTTTCAAAAACTTGACTTCTACTTCAGGATCCAATACTGGTTCTTCAATCTTTTTAGGGCTTTCTTAACCTTACGTCCTTGATCTACAGAACCTTGAGATATGTCAAGCCTTGTTACAAGAGTGACAAATGACTGGAGGTCTATTATTCCTCAGTGCATTGACATCACTCACCATTCTACACTATTTTCCTGAGTGACCATTATAGTTACATATCTGGCATGTAACATTCTAAGAACTTCTTATATTTGACTGATTTTGATTTCTTTGATCATGTTGAGTCCTATTCTTCTTACTAGTTTTGCAATTCATAGCTTTATGACCAAATCTATTGCATGAATAATAGTAGCCATTAAAAGGTCTTACCTTTGTACAGTTCCTTGTAATATGCCCATGCTTGTTACATGCAAAACATGTGTGTTCTACTTGCTTGCGCTTATTCTTAGGAGGACCACCATTGTCTTTGGTTTGATCTTCAGTCTTTTCAGCATTAGTAGAGTCCTTTTGTGAATCCTTTCTTGCTCGCATATTGTCAATCTGATTTTGTGCTTCATTGTATCTGATACAGCTAGTGTCTCCTCTGGCTCTTCTTGCATACAACTAAGATTCTACCAAATCAGCACTGGTGTGTAATTTGTCAATATGATCCTTTGACTTTTTCAATTCAGATTCCAAGCTTTCTTTGATATTCCTTAACTCTAAGATTTCCAAATTGGCTTCCCTCAATTCCTCATTGAGTTGAAGGTTCTCCTTGACTTGTTCATTGTAGACATCTTGATTGTTCATTAGTTTGTCATCAAATTCTTCAAGCTAACTTAATAAGGATGCATTTTCTTCACTCAACTTCTTGACTTTTTCTTCAAGATTATTGTTAGAGCGTCCTTTCAAATATTTTCTAATTCTTTTGATAACTAATTGAGCATCACTGAATTTTTCTTTTAGTTCTTTAATTTCTCTTTCTGAATTGTCTAGGTCTTCAAGAGCGGCTTCAAGATTTTTCTTCAGATGTTTCATATCTGCTTTGTCCATGATCTCCTCAAGTGGTTAAACTTCTTTGCTGAGGACCAGAGCTTTGATACCAATTGTTTGGAATGGGAACACTGAGAAGGGGGGGGTGAATCAATATTCACTGTATTTTAACTTTTCACTTTAATCTTTATGCTAAACTTAAATGCTTAAGTACTGAAATAAACATTCACATAAATATGAAATAGTAAATCAACACATGACACCAATATGGTTATAGGGAAACCCAAATAGGTAAAAACCCTGGTGGGACTTGATACCCACTAATATTCTGTACTAGTGTTTTGTGATCCTTGTTAGAAGATCCTTTACCCTGTTAGGAGTGGCTTTACAATGCTTTAAGTATAGTAGACTTTGTTAAGGGTTGGACCTTGTTAGGATTCTTTTACAATGATCCCTGTTAGGGGAGTGGACTCACTACTAGAGAGCTCACTGCTCAAATGGTGAAGGCTACAACCTTATGATTTCAGATACACACTATTTCTGCAGGTGAACTGTTCACTGTCACATTTCTTGTTAGATCATTTCCTTTGGTGTGATGATGCTTTGACCTCTAGAAAATATCTAATACATCTTATGTTGTCTTTGCATACCTCTTCTCTACTTATCACAACTCTATTACAACTTCCATACCAAATACAATGGGCACATCTTATATTTATATGATCATACAAACAAAACAATTAGGTCAGCCCTATCACTAATTACAAACAATGCTTCCAAATGAATTGGCTTAAGTGTGCTTACACTTATACATATAAACATGTCAGAAATCTAAATACAATGGCCACATGGCCTTTACAATAGAAAATTATAATCGCAAACTAGAATGCTAACTGTCAGCTCCATGCTTTGTTCTATGCTGGCATACACTGGCTGTGCAACTTCAATTGACTATAATTTTCATGTCTTTTCATATCTACTTATGCGCTCATAGACTAAGCATAAGTATAGTCTAACAAACTTAACTTCCAGGGTGCATACCATAATTCATCCATACACACATGAATTGATGCTCTGAGCTGTAGGAACTCTGTACACTACCCAATCTTCAACACTTAACTAAATTCTGATCTTTACACTAAGTGTGCTGACTCCAAACTGCTATATGACTTTGTTGCCATAATGAAAACACTATATCAAGTCATATACTTTAGTATAGACAAATTTCCAATAGAAACCACAAACAAATGATAGTTCCCAAGTGCACCATGTAACCCAGAAGATCACATGTTAACTGTGCAAGGGTCATGTCCAACTAACTCACAGGTAGAAGAAAGAAATTAAAAGACCTTGCCCCAGATTGTTCTCATTCACAGCACACCATGATATAAAGGATCATGGAGACTTTGAGGAGAGGAACAACAAGAAGCCATAAAAGATTAACAAGATCCAAAAGACAAAATCCAAGACCAAAATGATAACTCCAAAAGACATCCTTTTCCAAGGAGAGAGATTGATTTGATTGATGGTGGGAAGATTGATCTGAACATGTGGAAGGATGCATTGACATAGACCTGGTGTGATTAGTGGAAGATTAGGTCTGATACGAGGAAGGATACATCCTCAAGGACCCACTGATTGATGGGAGAATGAGTGTTGGTGTTCGCTGGAAAATGATGGGGTTCAAGGAGAATTGTTGTGATCAAGAATAGTTGACAATTGATGTTTTTTAAGTGCAAGGCTAGGTGGGACAAGATATCAGATCAAATGTTGTTGTAGGACTTGACAAGGATATTTACAACAAAAGGTGACAATATGTGCAATACAAGGGAAGATATTTACACTGGATATGTACAAAAGCTCAGGATTTTGGATAGGAAGATCTCGCTATACAGGATATAGATAGGAAGGATTGCATTATAAAAGATATATTCAAGAAACTCAAGATTGGGGATAGTATCTGATTGCTACATTGGATAGGCCTAAGGATAGAATACCTTGGGATAGATGGGATGGTAGTGGGGAGGGGGATTGGATAAAAAGGACTGGGTTTTGGGATGCAGGGGATGGGAGTTTGATAGATAATGACTTAATCCACTATGTATGGCACATTTTTTCAGGTTTTCACCAACATACTTTTCCAAGGCGCTTGAATTGCCAAGTTTTCACCTTTGGACGATTATTTTTCTTTTCTTGTTTACTTTTTTTATTTTTTTGTATTTTTATGGTTTTCCAATTTTTATGGATTTTCTGAATATGTAGGATCTAGTTTAGGCATAGAACCTCTTCAGATGTATGCTGTTGATAGGATCATTTAGGGCCTCACCTTGTGGTGTTGATAGCTGATAGGCTCCAGAGCCAAAGGATGTTGTGACAACATAGGGGCCCAGCCAGGTAGCCTCAAACTTTCCCTTTTTCTCTCGGTGCGCTTGGACTTTCTGATTTTCCTTTAGGACCTTGTCGCTCACTTGGAACTGTCTTAGATGGACTTTCTTGTTATAACTCCTTTTGAGTTGATTTTGGTATGCAACTAGGTGATCATATGCTTGCTACCTCTTTTCATCTAATAGATCAAGCTGTGTGAGGCGTGCCACATGGTAGCCTTCATGAGTGGTATAGTTCTTCATGGAGACTTGCAATGATGGGAGCTTGACCTTGATGGGTAGAACTACTTCAGCACAATATACAAGGGAATATGGGGTGGTACCTGTGGGAGTGCAATAAGAAGTGAGATAGGCCCAGAGGGTGGGATTTATTTAGAGGTGCCAGTCATCACCAAAATCATTAACAACCTTCTTGAGGATTTTCATAATGGTTTTATTGGTTGCCTCATCTTGGCCATTTCCTTGAGGGAAATATGGACTAGAGAAATGGTGATGGATGTGGAGTCTAGCACATAGATCATCCACATGCTAATTTTCAAAAGGTGTGCCCTGGTTAGTGAAGATGGTAGATGGTATGACGAAGTGGAAAATGATGTGGTAAAGGATGAATTTGGAGATTTGGATGCCAGTAGTTAGGGTGAGTGGAATCGCTTCAACCCATTTTTTGAAGTACTTTGTAGTTGTTATGATATATTTATGTCCATTTGAGGAAAGGGGAGTGATTAACCCAACGAGGTCGAAGCCCCAACATGAAAATGGCCATTGTGGCACAATGGGCTGCAAGTTTTGAGCTGGAGCATGAATCATATTTGCATGTTGCTGACATGGTATATATTTCCTAACAAATTCATAAGCGTCATGTTCCATTGTAGGATAATAGTACCCGACTTGAAGAAACTTCTTTTCTAGAACCATGCCACTCATGTGGTCACCACAAATTCCAACATGGACCTCTTGTAAAGATAGGATGGCCTCATTTGAATCTAAACACCTAGAGAGGATCTCATGATATCCTTGATGATAAAGGGTGTTGGCTAAAAGAGTGTAGCAGAAAGCTCTGTGAATTAAATTTTTGCATTGGGTGTTGGTGAGATGGGGAGATATGATACCATTTTTTAGATATGCATGGATGTCATGGTACCATGGGGACTAAGGACAAACCAAGACACACTATTTCTACATCGGCGTTCTCATAAGCAGGTGTGTGTAGCTTCTCAACTAAGAATTTGTATTGCATTGAGCTATGAGGTATTTCCAATAAGGTGTTGGTAGTATTTTAAAAGTTTTCAAAGTTGCATTTCAATTTTTTCTTCTTTGACATTTTTCATAGTTTTTGTGCTAATTTTCTTACAATCTTCCTGTCCCATATGCTAAAATTTGTCCATAATGTTGAAAAACCCTAAGTGCTAGGTCAAAAAATAATTTTGAAAGTCCAAAAACCCTACAGAAACCTAACTAAGTTCTATTTTTTCATTACTTTTCAAATCACTTAAGTAGGCCTTTAAGAATGTGTGCTTTATAATCGTTCTTTAGTCACCCAATCTCTAAAAGTATTCAGCATATTCATCTTAGTTTGGCAATTCAAAAATACCTTTGTCGTGCAATCTCTTTAAGTATGGAGAATATTCTTTTTCTTTATGACACTCAGCATATGTTCTTCAGTTGCCAAGTCTCCAGATGTTCTATGTGAGATCTAGCGACTACAATGAAGAATGTTTTGAAGGCAACTATAGTCACTCAATCTCTAGATGTAAAAAGTCTTTAGTCGGGCGATCTCTTAATGGGATAATAAAGTAATAAATAATTCAGCAATTATGAGACCTCTCTTGTAGTTGCCAAGTCTCCAAATAAAACATGGTAGTTATGTTCTTTTCAGTTGCCGGGTCTCCCAGTTCTCAGATAGTTAATGTTAAAATCCAGCAACCCAATGACTATAGTAGTCACATATTCTCAGACTCCCAGCTATTATGATATAAACACTCAGTGATCTAGCGACATGGTTATCTCTTGATCTTACAATATAGCAGTTAAGCCATAATATATTCAGTGACTCAGTGATAACCGTAAGATGGAGGAAGAATCAATGGTCAACGTTATATCTCATAGTCTAACTGAGGTTAAGAAAGATATCTAGCGACTTGGTGAATAAAGGTTTCATGTAGTCTTTGAATTTAACCAAGGTAAAGAGAAATATTTAGAGACTGTGCGATATCTTCTTTCACATGGTCGCCAGAATGTGATGGGTTAAGATAAAGGTTTTCAAGGAAGAAATCTGAACCGTTGATATAGTTTCAATCAGGCAGTGGTCACATTATCTCCCAATTGGACCATGAGTTAAGAAAAGTTATAGTGACTATGAGAAGTGCTTTGTCACCCAATCTCTGAATCAAACTCAGGTTAAGAAAATCATCCAGTGACTGGAAGGTAACCTTAGTCATGTGATCACAAGATGACTAAAGTTTAAGTATCGACCGAGGTCAAAAATTGAAAAAAGAATATGAATTCATTTTCTAGATTTGATGACATGTTCATTCCTGATTGGTTGCAGAATAAAATAAAGGATTAATAATCTCTCAATGACTATGAGATAGACTATAGTCGCTAGATCTCCAAATGAAATAAATCAAAGATTTTTGGCTATAGTCGCTAGGTCTCCAGATAATTTCAGTCTCCAGGTCTCCAGAGAAAATCAAAGTCAGAATGAAAGTGTAGAGATTAAGTGACTACCGTCAGATTAAGATCCTATGGCTATCATGCAATCACGTGAAGAAATAAGAAATTGAACAAATATTTAGTGATAAAGAGACTTCTCTTCAGTCACTAGGTATCTGGATAAGCAAGGTCGGGTAGTCTCTAGAAAAGGTTTGAAAAGTCAACAGATTCTGGTGATTAAGAGACTCACTATGTAGTCGCTAAGTCTCTCAATAAAGAAATATGAACATGACACATAGAAAAGACTATAGTAGGTAGATCTCAGGATAAAATTGGTAAGTGATAAATTTTACAACGACTGGGAGATTGACTATAGTCACTAGATCTCAGAATGAAAAATTACATTTTCCTAAGGTCGCCAGATCGTGAGATAAAATGATTAATGGCCAAATCTTTCAGCGACTATGATTTTTTACTATAGTCACCAGGTCTCTGGAAATTATTTCATGATGTAATGATTAAATATTTCCCTTCAGTCACCTAATCTTAGAAAAATATGAAAAGGCGCTAAATCTTTCAATGTCTATGATTGGCCCTATAGTCATTAGGTTACCAAAAATTAAATTTGATTACCTATCACTGTCTCATCTCATGACTATTAAATTGAAGTTTAGGGCATGCTAAGTAATGGAGGAAGTGACATGAATTACAGAGTTTGAAGTCTTGAAAGGGAAATTGCATTCAATTCTTTGGAATAAATACAACTAATTATCACTCATTCTGAAATTACCAAGTATTCCAAAGAGCCAGAGCTAAAAAGATACGAGAGTTTGTGAGTTTTCTAGCAATCAGATAATTCATAGTTTCAGAAAGCTTCAGAAGAATTCCAATTTGCAGTCAGAATGAGTCAACCCTCAATCAGTGGAGCTTCTACCAGCAAGGGTTCCAAGGAGAAAGAAAAAGAAAACTACTCGGATGAGTTTCTCATCTTTCTACCAAGGTCATCACAGAATAAAAAGGTTAGTGACAAGTGCTTCATTGATAATTTAAGCAACTGTAGAGATGCAAGAATGCTTGAGGTTACTGGGATATAATTATTTAATTATTTTTATAAAAATGTTGATAGTCTAGTACCTGTATCAAACCCTTGGACCTCAAGGTTAGCCAAGTTAATTTTCCCAGACATCTTCATAGATGTTGACTTGTTGATTGTGTTAGCAAATACTTATGACCCCCTATCTAGAACAATAAGAAAGCATGATGGCTTGACCTTAGTTATGTTAGATAGGAATTCTTTCATGAGATATTTTGGTATCAACATCTCCATGGCCACAGAAATCAATCTACAAGCCCAAGCCAATGGGTATACTTAGGAATTTGTCCTTGTGTCAAAAGAGATTCAAAACCATGTTCCACGAGGCAATGTGAACTACATTGCACTAATGGCTAGGTCAACCCCTTACTTTTTCAAATACTTATGTTTCTATGTGAAGTATATTGCATATGGGTTGTGTAAAGTGCTAGGAGTAGATGGTGGGATAGAAAGGGCTACATCTGACATCCTGATGATGGTGTTAGACTCACAGCAAATACACACAAGAAAAGGATATGACTACATTAGGTATGTCATTGATAGAATGCATGAGGGATTGGAGGCAATAAGAAAGAGGGAAGATTCACCTAAGTTTTTGCATTTCTCACTTTTGATGAACCTCATTCTATTCTAAAAATACAATAGCATGAACCTATAGGACATCAGGCTACAAATAGTATGGAAGGGAAGGCAAAATCCAAGAAAATTTTGGATTAGGGCATGGAGTAATACTTCACCAGAGTGTGACTTTTGTGCTTTTCAGAATTGGATGGTACAGCTGATTCTAATCACCTTGGGAGTGAATCTTTGTAGACTGCTAGTAAAGGCTCTACAACTAATAAGACCTTGTCAATTTATTGACAAATGGGCTAAAGGCCACAACTGGGGAAACTTTTACTATGAAAAACCTTTTACTTTGATAAGAATCTATGGGTGCCCCCAGCCACCCCATATTATACCTTTCTTTGTTCCACCAAGAATTGCTTTTTTGGAAATTATTTGGCAACTAATGCTAACTGAAAAGGAGCATTTAGCCTCCCATATAAAGGGTACATTTACCCCTAGACACTTTTATGTATGAAACTTCACAATTGGGAAGAATACATTTGCCAAGTTAAATGATTGGTTGGGCTAATTCAAGATGAATGTTGCAGCACCTAGGTATGTTGACACAGAGGGTTTCATTTTAATGGCTAGGAAATATTACACTCCTTCCATTCCTATAAATAAAATACATGAGGAGTATCCTGAGGAAGATCTCATCAGGAACATCATAAAGGATGAAGAAGTGGAAAAGAGAGCCGAGCAACTCAATGAGCTGAATAAATTTGAGAAAAGAATGAAAAATAAGGGATTTTCATTTGGAGGTTTCTACCCTACAGTGCCTTATCTACAAAGGCTAGATATGGTGATGGATAATTTCCATGCATTGGTCAACTCAATTGAGGACCAACTAGATGACAAGTATAGGGAAAAGGAGAAGCACTCAGAATTAGATTATGAGGATAGTGATGGAGGCTACCCAATATAAAGCCCTCCTTCTATGGAACAAGAATATCCTATTAGGCAAGAAGGAGAGGAAAGTATCATAATGGATTTGACAGAGCTCCATGGCTCTCAAGATACTAGTGAGCCTCCTCTTAAGAAGTAAAAATTGTAAATAGGAGAGTCTTCACAAGAAAGGGTCCTTGAGAAGAAAGGAGACAAAATAAAGGCTCTCTTTCCATGAGATAGAGCCCATGATCATAGACTCAGGCAGAAGATCAAAGAAGACAAGAGAAAATACAAAATGGTATATGAGGAAGTTGACATGCTTTTGGCCTTAGGACAAGATGAAAGAATTTTAGAGTAGGATGCCTTCTTAAAGGATGATAATTTTATCAAGTCAAATAAATTCAAGTAGTTCATGTTATGGCACAACCAACAGAAGGTTGCATCAACTATGCAGATCACAAAGGAACGCCAAGTCCCTGATGAGGCCCTCCAAGCTTTGAAGGATTATGATACTGAGTCTGAAACTATCACCCCTGAGGAAGCTAGGAAATTAGTAAAAGCTAGCAACGTATTTCTTGTACCTAGGTGGGACTTAGCCTCAACTTTCATCATTGACCAAATAAGAAAGTAGGAGAATATAAATTTAACTTTAGAGACCCAAGTGGGGGAGTTGATAAGAGGGTTTGGATATAGCCCTAAAAATCAAGCACTAGCTATGTGGAGCCTCTATCAAAAGGATCAAAAGCCTTCCCTGTTAAACATCCAATAAAAGATGGATGGTGACAATATTGCATGGTCAATCCACAACACTAGAGATCTTGAGATCTCACAAGTGCTAACTCATTTTTCTAGGTTAAATGAGGACAAAACCAAGCAACTATCAAAAAGGAACCAAAAAAATTTTAAGGATTATAGTGCATTCGTGAGGGATAGAGAGATACGAATAATAAAAGAGAAATAATTAGAGAAATATGTGGATGATTTGCAACAATATATCCTCAACATGCCTACAATTACCCCTACACCACCAGAACAGCCACTTCAGATAGAAACTCAAGGTGGGGATGAGGAAGAAGTGTTAGGAATGAATGCTAAATGTTTGGCAGACATTCTGTAGTAGTTGTTGTTGCATTCATGACTATGATTGTCATTGATGTCAACACAGTGATTTACCAAAGACTTGCAGAGAAGTAGATAGAGTTTGGATTAGCGCACGTGGGTTATTGTAGTTGGAGCTATGTGATGTTGAGGTTATACTCTTTGATATGTCATATGTCTATGGTTAAGAGCGTAGATAGTAATTAATTTATTCATAAAAGTTATAATTATCTGATAACTGATTCCCCCCCCCCCCTCTCAGTTATCTTGGTGGACTTTACTTTCTAACAATTGGTATCAGAGTGGCAGGTTCTTGAAAAAGAAGTTTAACAGCTTAAGGAGATCCATGGTGAATTTTAGGAAAGAAAGCCCTAAGTTTGATGGAGTAAAATTTGACAGCTGGAAAGAAAAGATGAAGACACACCTATTATGTTTAGGACCAGGTTATTGGTTGATTACAAAGAATAATAAGACTATCATTTAAGAAGACAATCTTGAAACATGTATTTTGGAAGAGAGAGATCTATTCATGTGTAACATACTTGCAAGAGAAGCACTTTTGACAGCCCTTCCAGAGAATGAATACAGTCAGGTAAAATGTTTGAAAAAGTCTCATGAAATTTGGAATGCTTTACACTCTACTTTTGAAGGTGATGAACATGCAAAAAGAGTTAGATTACATAATTGGATATGTGCATTTGAAGATATAAGAATGTTGGAAGATGAATCTATTAGAAGTTATATTGGTAGAATGTCAAAAATTATTACAGGTATAAAATCTTGTGGAGGAACAAAGATAGAGAATGAAGTGATATGGAAAATTTGATGACATTGACTCCTGTATTTAAGTAGACAACACAGGTGATTGAACAAGTGATACCTTGTACAATGGAGACAGCATTCAATGCTCTTAGTGGTCACCCTACTTTGTCAAGAAGCATCAGTGTGAGTGGAGATTATGCTAGCAGCAGAAAATCTAGAAATGAAGAAGACAAGAAGATTGAAGAAGGTATTGCCTTTCTTGTGAAAAGAGAACCAGAAGGTAAGAAAATATTTAAATGTTGGACTTGTCAAGAATATGGTCATTTTGCATCTAAATATCCTAAGAGAGTTAAAAAGTATAGAAGCAATTTCAAACCTAGAAGATCTAAGGAATTTTATTATGCTAATGATGAAGATCTTGAAGCTAGTATAGAAAGAAATTTAAGTGAAAGTGATACTGAAAATAACGATGACATAGGATTTGTAGTAATTAAAGAAGAAAATCCTAAAACTGATGTTAAGGAAGAAAAAACCTTAGTTTCTCAAGTTAAAAATAAAGTTGATTGGATTATAGATAGTGGTTGTTCACATCATATGACTGGAGACATGAAAAAGTTCATAAAGTTGAATGAATATGATGGAGGAGTTGTTAGAGTTGGAAACAATGTACCTTTTTTTATTAAAGGTATAGGATCTATTACTCTTGATGGAAAGACTAATACTGATGATGTTTATTTTTTGGATGGATTGAAACATAATCTTTTGAGTGTTGGATAGTTATTTGATAAAGGATATCAAGTTTGGTTTACTGAGAAAACTTATGTGATAAAGGATAAAGATGGAAATCTGATTGGAACTGGATCTAGAACAAGAGGTAATGTATTTCAGTTGAATCCTACTGAGATGACATGTTTGATCACAAAGATTGATGATAGTTAGTTATGGCATAGAAGGTTTTGTCATATAAACTTTGATAACATTGTGAAAGTAAGTACTACACTTGCAGTAAGAGATTTACCTAAAATTATGAAGCCTACTAACATGATTTGCAAAGAATGTGTAATTGCTAAACAGAAGAGAAGTTCTTTTCCTAGTAAGAAGTTTACATCTACAGAGAAGATGGATATTGTTCATACATATTTGAGCGGTCCTACCAGGACTAGAGGATTCTATGGAGAAAGGTATTTTATGATTCTTGTTGATGATTTTACAAGAATGATGTTGATTGCATTTCTTAAAGAAAAATTTGAAGTATTTGATAAGTTTAAGATTGTTAAGAATAAAGTTGAGAATGAATATGGAATGAAGATTAAATGTTTAAGATCTGATAGAGGTGGAGAATTTACTTCTAGAGAGTTTAACAACTTTTGTGAAGAAAATGGCATTAAAAGATAGTATTCAGCCCCTAGAACCCCTGAACAAAATGGTATTGCAGAAAGAAGGAACAAATCAATGACTAAAGTAGCAAGAGCTATGTTGTTTGAAAATGATTTGGCAAAGATATTCTAGAGAGAAGTAGTGAATACAGTAGTGTATACAATGAACAGAGTACAAATAAGAGTAGACACAGACAAGACACCTTATGAATTATGGTTTGGACATGCACCCTCAGTTAAGTATTTTAAAATTTTTGGAAGAAAATGTTATATAAAGAGCGATGATGATATTGGAAAGTTTGATCCTAGAAGTTATGAAGGTATATTTTGTAGATATTCTTTGAAAAGAAAAGCATATAGATGTTTCAATAAAAGAACTAAGACTATTGTTGAAAGCAAAAATGTTAAAGTTGATGAAAATTTCAAAATTCAGGAAAGAATGCTTGATTATGAATCTGATGAAGAAGCTCATCCTAAACCTAACACTGGATCTACTGAATTGTTTTGTGAAACTGACAGTGATTTGTTGAATGAAAGCCACAGTGAAGTTATTGAAGAACCTACATTTAAAGAGAGATTTGAGATAGTGACACCTAGCAAGAGTTTGTTAAGGAATCATCCTTTTGAACAAATTATTGGGAGCATCAAAAGAGGAGTTCTTACTTGAAATAAGGCACAAGAACAATTATGTTTGATTTCTCAAATTGAACCTAAGACTACTAATGAAGCTTGTGAAGATGAAAATTGGATTAATGCTATGAAAGAAGAACTAGATTAGATTGAAAAGAACAAGACATGGGAATTGGTTCCTAGACCTAAAAACAAGAATGTTATTGGAACTAAATGGGTATTTAGAAATAAGATGAATGAAAAAGGAGAAGTAGTAAGAAACAAAGCAAGATTGGTATGTAAGGGTTACTCACAACAAGAAGGAATTGACTATGAAGAAACTTTTGCACCTGTTGCAAGAATTGAAGTAGTAAGAATGTTTTTGGCTTATGCAACTTACAAGAAATTCAAAGTATATTAGATGGATGTGAAGTCAGCATTTTTGAATGGAGAATTGGAAGAAGAAGTCTACATTAAGCACCCTGAAGGTTTTCCTTTAACTCAAGAAGGAGACATGGTATGTAAATTGAAGAAAGCTTTATATGGACTTAAATAAGCACCTTGAAATTGGTATGCAAGACTGGATAAGTATTTGTTAAAGTTGGTATTTACAAAAGGAACAGCTGATAGCAATCTGTACATAAAAGAAATTGAAAATGGTTTGTTAGTTATAGTTATTTTTGTTGATGACATTATCTTTGGAGGAGAAGATGAAGCTAGTGACAAATTTGCTAATGAAATGAAGACTGAATTTGAAATGAGTATGATTGGTGAGATGAAATACTTTTTGGGATTATAGATAACACAAAACAATGATGGTATCTTTGTAAGTCAGACAAAGTACTTGAATGACTTGTTGAAAAGATTTGGAATAGAGGATTGTAAACCAGTTGCAACACCTATGGTGACCAGACATAAGTTGTCTAGCATAGATGAGACTCCTGTAATAGAACAGAAGAAATAAAAATCCATGATTGGAGGATTACAATATTTGACTCATACAAGACCTGATATAGCACATTCAGTTGGAATTGTAGCAAGATTTCAAGCTGAACCTAGAGAATCACATTATGCACCAATAAAGAGGATACTGAGATATTTAAGAGGCACAATGGACTATGGACTATGGTATGAAAAATCTAATGATTTTACCCTATGTGCATATACAAATGTTGATTGGGGAGGTAGTGTTGATGATAAGCAAAGCACCAGTGGTGGAGCATTTTTCCTTAGAGGAAGATTAGTTTCTTCGTTAAGCAAGAAGCATAATTGTATCTCACAAAGCACAGCAAAAGAAGAATATGTAGCAGCAGCAAACAATTGTAACCAGATAATTTGGATGAAGCAAATGCTGAAGGATATTGGAATAAAATTTGTTGAACCTATTGTTATACATTGTGACAACACCAGTACAGTTAGTATGTCTAAGAATCATGTATTACATTCTAAGACAAAGCATATACAGATTAAGTATCATGTTGTAAGAGAGAAAGTTGATGAGAAAGAAGTTAGACTTGAGTACATAAGTACAAAGGAGCATATAGCAGATATATTCACAAAGCCTTTGCCTAAGGATACATTTGAGTATTTGAGAGGTATGCTTGGGGTTATGACCCAGCCTACTTTTGAGAAGTGATGCAGTTGGTTGCATCTGTTTAGTGGTATATGAGCCTTATCTTTCTTCTGGACTGGATGTTGGTACTTCCTCTATGGGGGAGTATGTGTATCTAAGTTGAGTCGTGAGGACTCTAGTAAATGTATTTTCTAAAAAGTGTCTTTTAACATTGAGTTGTTGTTGACATAGTGATGGAATTTCTGTCATTGATGTCAATGGGGGTGAAGTATACATGAAAAATAATTTGAGACATCTGTTGGAGAGAACTGAATAGGATAACGAAGTAAGATTTGATTGATGAAGAGGATTTGAAGAAGCGGTGTTGCAGTATTGGATTTTTGGAACATTGGATGTTTTTCATCTATGTTGCCATCAATGCCAATGGGGGAGATTGTTAGGAATGAATGCTAAATGTTTGGCAAACATTCTGTAGTAGTTGTTGTTGCATTCATGACTATGATTGTCATTGATGTCAACACAATGATTTACCGAAGACTTGCAGAGAAGAAGACAGATTTTGGATTAGCGCACACAGGTTATTATAGTTGGAGCTGTGCAATGTTGAGGTTATACTCTTTGATATGTCATATGTCTATGGTTAAGAGTGTAGATAGTAATTCATTTATTCATAAAAGTTATAATTATCTAATAACTTATTCACCCCCCCCCTCTCTCAGTTATCTTGGTGGACTTTACTTTCTAACAAGAAGCTGCAGCAACAAAAGAGAAAGTGAACATAGAAAAAAATGACGCTGTTGTGAAATCCTGGTTGAAAATATTGCAACATAGGATAGAAGTTCTGAAGGATAAGATAGAGGAAGTTTATACTACATATAATAAATTACCTAGGTTTCAAAATGAGGTAAACAATTTTTTTTCTATTTTAAGTACCTATCATTCAACTTGGTCAATAAGGGAATCATTGTTTGAAAGACTAGCAGCAGTGCAGTCTCTAAGGAATGACATCCTAGAGTTAGTTTTGCAAGTGGAAGTTGAAATTGCAAAGATTGGTGTTGCTTCATCTTTCTTTAAGGGTAAGGCCAACCAAATTGAGGCAAAGATGGAAATGTTTGGACCTAGTTTCAATAGGTTCATTCCTTAGATCAGAACAGAGGAAGGAGAAGTAAAGAATTTGGATACGTGGAGGTCATATTTTGAACTCTTATTGCCTAAGAAGAAGGCTTTCCTTAAAGATAGAAATGAGGTTGATATAGATCACTTCAACATAGTTCTTGATGAAGCTTTCAAGGTAGAGATGGACTTCAGCAAGTTCATCACAAATATAAAGCAGGTTGCTGATGCAAGATGGGAGAGACAAAAGAAATAACTGCAAAGCATTCAGCAGTTCCCATGACCCATAGAGGAACAAGTTACTACATGGGAAAATATGACAAAGCCCAAGAGGATTAAGCCTCTAACAGATGACCTTGATGATTTTTAAGATGAATGAGCTCCAGCAATGCACCTAACCTACAAGCACAGGGAGAACAAGTGATCATATAGAGGATGATGTAAGTTAGCTGGTTGGTGGTCATCATTCACACAAAAAACTTCAGCAGTTGCATCTGAATACCTGCAGACAAAGGTGCAGCTCAAATGGATGTTCAACATAAGAAGGAACAACTTCTAGTGCTACTTTCTCTCTTTTCTATTAAAAGATTTAACTTTTTTGTATTTTAGTGCAAGTCACTATTAGAGCCACCCGTAGCCTGTTGCATCCTTTTCTCAAGGATCCTGAGGAGGTCTATCTATATATAGTTATTTCTGACTCACACCAAAGGGTGGTGAAATACTTATTGTCATAGGAGCTTGTAGACTTAGTTTTCTAATTCTCAGGAATCTAGTTTTTCTTGAATGTACTGACACGGGAAGTTTATCAATAAAATATACTAAATTTCCATGTATATCTTTTATTGTCTTCATTTATGATTTTGATTTCTCTGTGTGTTTAAATTTGCAAGGCATTTTAGATACATCTTTCTACAAGGTAGATAGTGGGGTTGAAACTTGAGTTCCTTTCAAGGGAGGGATAAATCTTGAGTGAGGTCTCTAAGATTTTAGTCTTCATAGATGAATTAGATGATATGATTCATGCATAAGAGAGTAATTTGCAAGGCATTTTATCTAGGGTTTGGGTGTGTTTGACTTGAGAGATTTTCTGTAGATGTGCATTTATTGACTCTGATGCCCTAGGATTTGGCACTAGTCTATGCTTATTTTGCAATTTTTTTCATCATCAATCAAATTAAAATGATTTACTTTAAGTTGTATGAGTTATATGACTAGATCTTTATCAAGTACACAGGTCATAATTGTGATGTTTAAAGAATTCAATCTAAAAAGGTAATTCCCACCTTAAGCTTTAAAGCTCAAAGAGAAGAAGGATTGTAAATCCTTAATACCTTAGTGTTGATTATTGTTGATGTGTCTATTGGGACTACTAGAGTTATAAATCAAAGTTTTCTGATTAAGTTTTGAGCACTAACATAATGATCAAATGGTCACCATTGCGTCGGCCTCTTTGTTTTGAATTTGTGGTATCTACGTGAATTATAGATTCAGGAAATGCTCTTTGAGGTTGTCCACCAATTCTTTGTAGGGTAGTAGCTTGTCATCCTTTGTCTAAAATTCATCTAGGACATGCTTGATAATCAGCTAAGTCTCCAAACACTTGCAGTTCTGTGATGTTCCACTCAATGGCAGTTTTGAGGCCTAAGATGAGGGCCTCATATTCTACAATGTTATTAGTACATGGGAATCCTAATTTGAATGATTTTGGAATATAATCACCTTGAGTTGTGAGGAATAGGATTCATGCCTTTGATCCATGTGATGTATAGGATCTATCAAAGTATAGCTTCCATATGGGTTGTTCTTCAATCATACATAGGTGCTCATCAGGGAATTCCATGATTAGGGGATATGCATCCACTAGGGGTGCTTCTACTAGCTGATCAAAAATTACTTTCCCTTTGATTTCTTTCTGATCTATGTACTATATGTCAAACTTGCTGAGTAGCATGACACATTTTTCCATATGTTCTATGAGATTTTTCCTAGATAAGAGATCTTTGAGTGGGTCCACCTTTGAGATGAGCTTGATTGTGTGGCTGAGCATGTAATTTCTAAGATTTTTAGTGGAAAAGACCACTACAAGGCATGCTTTCTCCATTGGTGAATAATTGACTTCATAGCCAATAAGAGTCTGACTAATATAATAAATGGCTCTCTCTTTGTTATCATCATCATGTTGTGCTAAGAGTGCCCGGAGTGCTTTAGTGGTCGCCAAGATGTAGAGTATGAGAGGGCATCCTGAAATTGGTGGTACAAGGATGGGAGAGTTAGCTAGATATTCCTTTATAAGCTTTTCAAAGATTCTCTGATAGATATGATCCCATTTGAAGCTTGTGTCCTTTCGGAGAAGATGTGTGAATGGTTGGCACTTGTCTGCCAGCTGTAATATAAATTAATGCATTAATTGAAGCTTTCCTTCTAAACTTCTAAGTTGTTTGAGTGTTCTTGGTGGAGGCATTTCCCTAATGTCTTTGACCTTTTTGGGGTCAATCTCTATGCTACATCATGATACTATAAAGCCTAGAAGCTTTCCAAATGTTACATCAAAGACACACTTCTTTGGATTTATCTTCAAGACATAATGATTGAGACAATCAAACACACTCTCAGGATGTTTAGGTGTTTACCTCGTGTCTAATATTTTGCAATAATATCATCCACATAGTCTTCTAGGATCTTCTAGATCATATTGTGGAAGATGGCTTCCATTGCTCGTTGATATGTGGCTCCTGTGTTATTCAGCCCAGATGGCATTATGTTTTAACAGAAGGTACCCCATGGTGTGGTGAACATTGTTTTGTGTTGATCTTGTTCTACTATTCAGATCTAATTATATCCTGAGAATCCATCCATGAGTGACAAAATCCCATGGCCTGTTGTAAGGTCTATGATCGTGTCTATGTTGGGTAGCGGGAAATCATCTTTTGAACATGCTTTGTTGAGATCTCTGAAGTCAGTGCATATTTTGATCTCTCCTAAAGGTTTAGTAATAGGCACCATGTTGGAAATCCACTTAGAGTAATCAATGGCTCTAATAATCTTTGTGTCTAAAATCTTTCCCAGTTCTATTTTTACCAGGAGGGCTACTTTAGGATGCATCTTATGTAGCTTCTACTTTACTGGCTTGACATTGGGATTCACTACAATATTGTGCACTACTAGATCTAGATCAAGCCCTAGCATGTGTGCGTATGACCATGCAAAATTCATGGTGGCTTCTTAGAGAAGTGAAGTGAAAGCCATTTCTTCACCTTCTATTAAATATGTTGCAATGTAGGTGATTCTCAGACATTCTTTTATGCCCAAGTTGACTGGCTTGGTTTCTTCAATGATGATAGATGACTTCTCTGGTCTGTAATCCTAAATAGGAGGAAGAGGAAAGTCTCCATCTTCTAGTACCTCAAAGAGATTTTCACCAAAAGATACGCCCTTTAATTTCTCTTTTTTGGAATCAAAATGTTCCCCAAAGGGGTTTTCACATAAGGACTCATTCTTTTCTTTTTCTATTTCAATTCTACAGCTAAAGCTTGCCTCCTCCCCAAAATATCCTTTGTGAGTGAGCATGTAGATATGATTTTCTTTTGGAGCTTGATCTGCTTGTTGGCCTGATGCATCCATGAACCTTAGGAGTGCTTGTGTGCTTTGGAACTCATCGATGTGTGTGCTTCTTGGTTGGTCCCAGTCTATGAGTTCAGGATGGATGAGGGGAAGTTCCATGACATTAATGGTGAGTTGGTGGAGGAAAGAAGTGTCGAGGAGGGTATCATCATCAAAGATATCATCATAGGATTTCTTTACTTCCTCTTTGGGGATGTCTTCAATCTCTATGAGGTTATCCTGGCTATTCAAGAATGGAACATTGGTCATGTTGGTGCCCCTAGTTGTGGCATTAGGCTCTTATATATGCAAGCGAGGGGTATTATATCCAATACCTTGATGTTGTGGATTCTTTGATGCTATGATGGGGTATTTTATTTCGCCTTCTTGTGGTCCTAGACCACCACCTTGATATATCCATTGTCCAATGGTGTACTTATGTGATTGTGCATTATTTTTTTAAGTAGCCAATGATTTTAGTGTTAGGTGGTGGAGAATCTCTGAATAGCCACCTATTGATGTCAAGGACCATCTATTGATTGTCTACATTTCCATGGGAAACAAAAGTCATAGGTCCCATTTTCTTGATTTCATGATTTACTTCAGTGGATTTGATTTGGTGACTTGGGCACCCTTGTGTGTGTGGATCAAGAGGTAGGGCCCCTACTGCAAAGGCCTCGATCAAGTTCTATTCACCATAGCCATGATTGTTGATCTTGATGGAAGAGAGAGTGGAGGTGAGGATAGTCTTTGGATCACTATGGGATCATGAAGAGCTAGCAATAGAAGTGCCAATGTCAGTTCCAAGACAATGGGTGGAATGAGGGAATGATTCTTCCATCACATGGAATTATGTGAAGGCTTGGGGGTCTACATAGATGGTTACCTTAGTGCCTTGATGTGTAAATTTGACACACTGATGGTAAGTGGATGGTGCAGCCTTGATGGAATGGATCCATGGTCAACTGAGGAGGATGTTGAACAATAGGTCAAGATCAACAACATGGCAGATGGTGTCTTGAGTTGCAAGGCATATCTTGATAGAAAAAAAATGGTACCTTCAAAGGTATGCTCCAAGTTTCCATATTCCTTGATGGTGATGACTTCATTTGATATGCCAACCTTCGTGAACCCTATCTGTTGAATGAATTTTAAAGTACACAAGTTTAGGGTTGAGCCATTATCTATCATGACCCTTTTGATGGAAAAATCTTTGACCATGATGGCGATGTGGAGAGGGAGATTATGGTTAGGTGCAATGGTTGGTATGTCAAATGTCTTGAAGGATAAATAAAAGGATGCAGATAGATGTCCCACAAGGTTCTTGAACTAGATGGTGTTTATGTCTGTGGGGACATGTCCTTCTTGGAGGGCTTAGTTAAGGATTTCTTGATGGAGGGGTGAAGTGCGGAGAAGTTTGAGGATGGATATTTGGGCATGTGTGTTCCCAAGATGTTCTATGAGGTTGTATTGTGCATTGTGTGTTGGCCTCAGATTGGCAGCGGTGAAAGATATCTAGTCTCGGTGCGTGGTGACTGCACACTGACTATCTACTCCTTTGATGTGGATGACATTGATTGTGGGATTGACTTGGGTTATACATCCAACAAATTTGTCATAATTGATATAAGAAGTAGTGTAGTCTCTGTGGTCAGCATGATCTCCTTGTTTGCCTTTTCCTTGGTTCTAAGGTGATGGATTAGCATTGGCTTGGTTCTTCCCAGCATTGTGTTGTGGGAACACATTCAGATATATTTGAAAATTGGCATTAGGCGAGGCTTGGGATAGTGTGTCCACTTGGATCTCCTTTTTGTCAATGAGATCTTGAATATAATTCTTTAGTTTCATATGACTTAGGGTAGTGTACCCTTTGAAACGATGATAATCACATTACTCGTGATCTTTCTACTAGTTAGGCTTGGGAGTGGCATCATTAAATTGTTGAGTTGGTGGGTACCTAATTAGATTTTCCTTGGCCATGTGATGAAAGATTATGTCCAAAGGTTCACCGAGAGGTGTGAAGATTCCCTTCTGGTAAGTCTAGGCTTAGGGCCTATTCTAATTGAGGGTTGTTGTTATGGCATTGGCCTAATAGGTTGGATTTAGGTGTTGGTTTTGAGAATGAAATATGGGTTGCTGATTGTTTGGTGCTTGTTGCTAATATTGGTGTTGATTGTTTTGGGGCTGATATTGCTACATAGGTTGTTGATTGATTTGAGGCTGGTTTTGTTGATATGGAAGAGTTAGTGTAGGACTAGCCATGATGATTTGGACATGCTTGGTGTCTATGGCTCCATCAGTAACAACATTCTTATTTTGATTCCAGTAACAGGGTTTGTCATTGCTAGGCTCGCTATGAGAATCATCTTTGTGATGTCAAATTGTGCCTCTCTCTAGGAGACCTCTTTTGATATATATCCCCTTGCCTTTGATGTCTTGATACATTTGGATGTAGTTCATCATCATAAAGTGGGATAGTTTGGGATGTAGGTTATTAATGAAGATCTTGGTTAGATGCATCTCAGGGGGTTGATATGATAACCTGGTAGTGAGGTTCTTCCATCATTGAAATTAGTTTGTTGGGCTTTCTTCTTCTTTCTATTTTGAGTTGCAAAGGTCTAGCAGGGTCAAATCATTCTCGACATTGTGGAAATGAACTTCTCAGAGAGCTTAGTAAAGATTGAGATTTTCCCACATGGTATCTTGTAAAACCACTCAATAGCAGTTCCTCCCAAGCTTTTGGGGAATAGGAAAAAAAAGATAATTCTCATTATATGCCACTTCTTGGCATGCCATATAGAACTCTTTGACATGGTTTACTAGATCTCCTTTCCTTCGATATTTATCTCATTTAGGTGTCTCAAAATTCTTAGGGAAAGGGATGGCTATGATTAATCAATCAAATGGGTAGGGACACACCTCTTCAAACTTGAAGGTTTTGTTCTTTGTGCCAACTTTGAGCTCGTTAAGAGAATTCTTCATTTCTTCACACTTGGCATTGATTGGCATTTGAGTGGGTACTCCCATTTGGAAAGGATCTAGTGGTGCTAGGGAATAAAGGTGTTTTTATGGTAGCTATTGTAGAGTAGGAAATGGAGTTTATCCAACAAGATAAGTGGATTGGAATGGATTTTGGGGGATGATTATTGGGGAGGATATTGCTGCTAAGGATATAAAATGGTTTGTTGTTGTTGGGGAATGATGGTATGTTGCAGGTATTGCACTGGTGGGTACTATTGTTGTGGGGTAGGCTAGTGGAATGGTGTAGCTTGTTGATAAGCTTGGTTTTGGTACACTTGGCTTTGTGCTTGGTTGATGTAGGCTGGATGCATTCCTGCATTGTTTAGGGATGGAACCAATGTAGGGAAGTTGAAAGCAGGAGATGGTTGGGCAAGGTAGCTTGTGAGATGGGAAGAAATATATAATTGGGATGGTGGAACCACATCAGATGTGGAGGCTAGAATAGATAGATAGTTGGTGTATGAAGGAAAGGATGAATCTGGTAGAGGTTACGATGGTTTTTTTTGTATTGCTTGGGGGAAGGTGGCTTGTTGGTTTGTTGGCATGGATGCAGAGAAGTGGATTGGTATTCCTAAGGCTTACATTTCTTCTCGAGTAAGGCCCTAATGAGAACTGATTCATGGTGGGAGTTGCAATGTAAAGGATACTAGAAATGAAGATGTGAGGATTTGGGATGTAGATGGTGGATTTGGAAATCCTGTGGAAGGCATGCCTATTGTGAAAGCACTTTGTTGGGCTTGTGTATTGGAGATTAAAGGTGGTGGTGGAATGTATGTTTGGGAAAATCCTAGTTGTAAAATGGAGGAAGATGCTTGTGCTCCCCATGAGAAGGGTGATGTTGATGTGGAAGCTTTCTAGGAGAAGGAGGAAAATGACTATGTTGCCCCCAGAAATGATAATATTGAGGTAGAACTTGTTGAGTGAAGGTGGAGGATGACTATGTTTCCCCTGGAAAGGGTGATGCTGCTTGGTTCATGAATGGTGGAGGGATTTCTTGTGTGGTAGCTTGCATATGAGGTGGTGGTTGGTTTTGCGCAAAGCTTTGGGCTTGGGTAATGGCTTGAGCTTCCATAGAAGATGATGGTGTTCCCATGATGGAAAATGGAGTGGATTGTGTTATGGCTTGCATTGTGGGGCTCCTAAAACTACTTTGCAAGAAATGGGGGATGGATGCAATTTCCTGAGATATGTGCAAGTTGGGATCATGGATTTTTTGGATGATGGGGGTGTAGACTTGTGCTAGGAGTTGGATGGCTTTGATGGGTATGAGGGTTTGGAGATGTGGAAAAATGGGAGTACCTTCTTATGCAAAGTTAGCCAATATGTTTTGTCAATTCTAATCAATAAGTGCACTAACTATTTGTGCATGACTCATATGGCTCATGAACATCTCCATGGAAAATGGAGTTGGGGGGGCATTGGGATCATCCTATACATTACCAATTTGTGGGATTAGTGGATTGTGGGTTATCATCGTACTGGTAGGATTGTTAGGATCAGACAAACTAGTAGCCTAATTGGGATCCATGTTCCTTCTCTTTCAGGTTCTTGTCTTGATAGGCATGGAATGCAGATCTAAAGATGTTCCTAAAAGACTCTATAGAATGACGGATGCAAGTCTAAGAAACTTCTAAGGATGGCAGATTTCTATGATGGGATGTAAGGATTTGGAACAACTGAATGATGATAGGATGATGATGGATTTGGTGAGATGCATTGATTTGGGTCAATGATGATGGAGGATTGGTGGGATACTCTGATTTGGGTCAAGGATGATGGAAGCTTGGTGGATGATTGTGAAAGATTTACTTAGTATTGGTCAAAAATGAGTTGTTGCTTCCTAATGTAAGATCAATGGTATGATTTTCAACCTAGGATAGACTGATGATCTTCAGCTAACAAGATTCTTATCAATGTAGTCCAATCTCTTACTTGAGATGATGAGGCTTTACAAGGACAAGTAAGGATTCCTTTAGACAATGCTCTGTCAAAGGGTGGAGATTTTTTTATTTAGGATAAGGTTTTGAAACAACTCAAAGGTTTAAACACTGAGTGTTAGGATTTGGATCATAGTATTTGGTTCAAGGATGGTGGGTCTTGACTTGGATAGATGGATGTTGGATTTGGGATCAAGGATTTGGATTTAAAGATGATGGAATGAGACAAGGATTTTGATTTGGGATTTGTTGATGGAAGGACTGATGAAGAATGATGGAATGATGCTATGTTCTAAGAGGATGATATAGGTGTAACTAGGAAGATGATAAAGAATGAAATGACGCAACTAAGAATGACTTAGGATGCAACTAAGGATGGATGGTGATGCAAAGATGGAACTAAGGATGAGCTAGAATGAAGGGATGCCAAGATAGGACTATAGGATTTTGAAGGAGGAATGGATATGCAATGGGCCAAGCTAGTCTTCTCTCTCTAGATTGACATAGCGTCGATTAACTTAGAACTAGGTTGCAAATTTCTTCACTCTGGTGTTATAGCCTACGTTATCCAGTTTCTCTTGATATTTCACTTCTTCTTGGATCACTTTTAGGATGGGTTGATGGTCTTTTAGATCTCTTTCTGCAATCTTCTTTTCTTGATAAACTCAGGGTTTTGGAAGCTATACTTTCTTTTGTTTGGTCAAATCAGACATAGCTTGGAGAGATTCTAGAAATTGTTTTGAAACAAGGCTTTTGGATGTCTTTGAAGGATCTCTTTTGCAAGGTTTTGTTTAAAATCTTGTGATCAAGTTTTGGCTTAGTTTGATGTCTCCAATGGCAAAGGACAAACTTGACAAAGACACTCTGAAAGCAAACCTGATAAAGGACAAAGAAACTTTATGGGATACAAGCAATGATCGACAACTAAAAATGATATTTTTCTTGAAGAGAGTGTATGTTCTAACAAATGTTTGCACTAAGTCTGAACTTCAAAAAAACTTCAAACAAAACTACCTAAAGGAAGGTGAGTATCAGAATCTTTTCCCACAGCTTAATACCCCAAAAGAGGGATACATATGGTGAGTGTCTTAAGGTGATCTGGGAAACCATAGGGATTGTTCCTTGCACAAAGATTTTGATACCTTCTGGATTATATCAGGTAGCTTATGATTTATCAAGTTTGTAGTTGTTTCATGGAGTCCTCCCAATCAGTTTGTACATGCGTGACTCAACTAAGAGCCTAGTTGACCATGCCAAAATAGTAGGGATATTCACCTACCTCAGGCTACCATCAACACACATCACCCGAGCTTGAGGGGATGAAGTGATAGTTTTCTCAATGCTTTTTTTCTATACCAGCCTAGGAAGGTACCGGTTTGAGGTCGTTCTCCAAAGAGGAAGTGCTTTTCTCTCTGGACAGGCCTCTCTAGAAGTAAAAAAAGTGAACTTTCCTGAGTTCAAGTGTTTTACGTCACTTAGATTAAGGATTTTGTAGAATATTGAAACTCTTAAAAGCACAACAAGAAAAGGTTCTTTCCCAAATTGATTAAGTGAAGAAAATTTTCAAACTTGCAAGCACAAATGTTTAAGCTTTTGAGTTTTGCTTTTCCTTTCGAAACAAGAATTTTTTAAATATTTATGCAAAATGGGCATACGAGATTGAGTTTGTTTTCTTTACTTAGGAACTTGATCTGAAAATCAAAATAGCTTTGTTTTTAACTTAAGTCATTCAAGATTGATTTTTTTTTCTTTTCAGACTAAAAGTAAATGACTTGTGAGATTTTGATTCATTTCTTTATGTTCACTCAAGATTTGGTGTTTTAGATTGCATTTTAAAGCCCAAAATGAGATTCCTAGATTGATTTTATGAATGAAAATTTTTTGGAAACTCCCAATTTTTGCAAAAAGACCAATTTCTTGACATATATCAATGGTTTAGGAATGATTTAGGAAATTTTAGGAAACTTTGGGACTGTTTAGGGAACCATTCAAACTGAAATGCAAATTTACTCCTAGATTGCATGAAACATAAAAGAGCTTTGAGATTTTGAAAATGAAGTTCATTTTAGCTTTGATTGATGCATTGATTTTTAAATAGGACCATTTGAATGCACTTAGGACTGATTTGGAACCATTTTAGAAATGAGATGCAGATTTGGGGTTCTTTTTATACACCAAAAAGTGAAGTGTTCCTAGTTTTTCATGAAGATCAAAGATACCTAGATTTTGAAAGCATGAATGTTCTTTTTATCCAATTGAAAGACCCTAGAAGTCATTTTGAGTGTTTTAGGACCAATTAGGATTTATTAGAGTTGTTTAGGATTGATTAGGGAACTTTTAGGAACAAGATTTGTAGGTTTTTCTTTAAGGCATTCAAGATTGTATTTGAAGTTCATTTTAAGAAACCAAATGAAAGATTGAAGTTCCTACTTAGACAAAAAAATTGATGAGCCTTAAGGCCTTAGTTTTTCTTGGTTTTTTACTTAATTTTTAGGGCACCTGCAAAAGATGGGGTCAAAAATTGAAAATTTGGAGCCAAGAAGCCCTAGAAAGGCCTCAAAAACCTAAAAAATAAACTAAAACCCTGGTTAAGGTCTTACACATCCCCCTGTTTCCCATATGAGTAAATAGGGTAGGTTACTTTAATTCCTTTACTCATATGAGTGATGGGTAGGGCCAATACAAGTGGGTATGTACCCTGGCACGAGCAAATAGGGCCAAAGGGCCAAAAATGCCTAGAAAGAGGCCATACGAGTACTAGGTGATCCCAGTATGAGTCTCGGTATTTTATCATACAAGAAATTACTCCATTGAGTTTAATCATATGGATATTCACCTAGAACAAGATGATTTTTTTGAAAAAGTGAGTTTTTTTCTTGGAAAACCCTAAAAAATGCAGTTTAGAAGGTGTGTAGGGTCCCACTGGGCATGCCAAAATGTGTGCAAATAAAACCTAACCTAATTCAGAATAGGAATAGACATTCAAACATTATTTATTCAAATCCTAACAACATATTCCCAACATATAGAAAATTACTATGTGCAAGGACATCCAAATAAGGCTTAATCGGGAGCACCCTGTCACCGTTTGATTTGCCCTTGATTTAGGGATGTGGGTGTGCTCTCTAATCACTTGGAGCATATCCCTAATGATGATTAGGGAGGATTTGGATAGGTTAGGGACCAAAAGAACCCTATAGTGGCACAAAGCCGAGTATAGAACACCCATTTTTCCCCTAAGGCCTTAAGGATTCAAAAGACTCAAGAATGCAGATTAAGCTACTAATGAGTAATCTATGATTGTTTTTAAACCAAATGAGATGTGATTTGATTAATATCAATGCATAAACATGAAAGAAACTAATTCAATCCATTAGTTCTAAGATATTATGTGAGTTAAAACTTGAAAATGAACTAGATTTAAGAACTATGCTAAGAGCTAGAAATAAAATCGCATTATAAGTTTGCTATGAAATGAAAAGGAAATTTATTGTTTTCTATTGGAAGAGGAGGGTATTTATCATATTTTTTGAAATTCTTGGGTTAGGAAGGAGAGTTGGGGTTAGAGGTAAGGTCTGGGGTATATTTTGAGGTAAGGTTTGGGGTATGGTAAGGTTTGACCTTGGGTTAAGGTTGCTCACACATGTGTGAGCAACACTAGGGAAGTGTGCAAGGGTAACAAGAGTGGAAGAAGAGACATCGGTCTCTTTATGAGGCTATAAGAGGCCTTAAAGAGTGTGTAAGAGGCTATTAATGAGTCTGTAAGGCTCATTAATGGAAGGATTTGACCAAAAATCAAAGAGCCTTGGATTAGGCTAAGAAATGTCGGAAACATCTTCTAAATAGTTTTAGGAAAGGTTTAGGAAAGTTTAGGAAAGATTGGAAAGATTTAGGAAAGTCTAGAAGATTCTAGGGTTTTGAGGCTTTAAATAAATATTTCATTTATTTTAGGGAATGTGACTTTATTTATCAATTAATGATTAATAAATAGGAGGAAAATCACTCAAATTTGATTTAAATGATTTGGGGAGGGATTCTCTAATTAAATGTGTTTAATTAAAATAGGAGGATTTACTGGCATAAAAATTAATTAATTAATGATGATGTCATCAAGGGTTTTTAGAAAATAAAAATACTTTTATTTTCTAAAGGATTTTTAGGTGTCTACGGGAATATTATGTAATGTGTAATGATTTATATTTTTGTAATGGTTCAGCCTAGTTGGCTGACTCTATTGTAACTTATTTGAGTGAGGTATAAAGGAAGGATTGTTTTCCTTGATTGTAATATGTAGGAAGTATAAAAGAGATATATGATATTGTAAGAGGCTATGAAAATTAAGTAGATTTGGTATTGAGATTTGGTGGAACATTTGGTGTGGTTTGGCATAGTCAAAGGAGTGAAGATAAGTTTCTAAGATCAATAATTGTTGGTATTTTTTTTTTCAGATAATATAGAGATCAGTTGGACAGTGAGTTCAGTGATCTTTCCCTTGAAGTTGTTTGGATAGTGGGTCCTTCTACCTTCCATAACTCTTAATCAGGTTAGAATATTTTAAAAGGGATTCAAAGTGTTGTAACATGGATTGATATGTATTGAATGTATTTTATAAGGCTCCTAATAGAGTACATCCTCTCACATAGAATTTTCATATTAGTACATATTTTGTGGGTACCATCCCCATCGGGGTTTAATCTCTGATCAAGAGGTTCCCTAGTCAACATATCTTGTGTTATTGTGTATGTTTATCTTTCTATGGTTGTTGTTTATATTGGTTACATGGTTGAAATCTGATAATGGTAACATAAGTTGTTTTTATCTAATAACTGATTCAACCCCCCCCCCCCCTCTCAGTTATCTTGCTGGACTTTACTTTCTAACATAGGTTTCATGAATCAATTACCAATCTAACATCACTACCTCTAAAGATACATCAATTTATTACATATAGGAAATACCTCCAAAGTTAGCCAAGAAAGAATTGCATTCCCCAAGAAAAGGAAACATATATGAAAAATAGGTTTGATGTAGATTAAATTAAAGATATAGGAAAAGGAAACCATAAGGAGCATGGTCATAGAAAATGATCCATGAAATATCTATGAATCACACATTATAATCACAATGGTTGAGATCCAAATATCAACAACTGTACATTGAATCTCCAAATCAGTTCAAGCAAGCAACGGACATGTTACCCAAGGATAGGAAATAGATTATATCTCAAACAACCATGAACATTGGGAGGTGTGATCATAGGAAGATGATTCCAGATAGGTCTCAAATAAAATTTTGCAACTGCACATGCTATCTTGAACAAATCAATGATCAATAATCATAATCTCTCCAACCGGTGAACAAGAACAAATACAAAGAACTATTTTTGGTTGATGAAATATTGAGATGAACCTAAGATGCTCGTGCATTAGACACCTAGGGTTAATAAAATTGATTCTCTACATCAAAGTTGTTGTACAACCTGAGAAGAATCCAAACAATCCAACTCAGATTGGGAAATCCAAATAGCATCCTGAACTGGTATGTTCTTTCACTTAACTAAGTACTCCATGTAATCCTTTTCTCTTGTGCTCCTTCCAATTATACTATCTAAGACCTTATTAATTTCCTATGTCTACTTCTTAGGATATTCCTTCTTTATGTTTGTCTCATCATATGACTCATGGTATTCATACAAATCTACAATGTTGAATATAGGTGATATATCCATGTCAACTGATAACTCAAACTCAAAAGAATTACCACTATCAAAGTTCTTTAGTATCTTATAAAGACAAAACATCTTCATCTTTAGCTTACTATAGGTTCCAACAGAAAATATACCTTTCTTCAAATGAATCATAACTTCATCACCAACTTCAAAACTCTTATATATCCTAGATTGGTCAGTTGTATCCTTATATTTCTGATTACTATGTTCCAAATTATACTTCACCTCATCATGTAAAGTCTTCATGAGTTCATCATATCCCTCTTCTTTATCACTTCTCTTCTCTTCTATACCAAGATCTTTCAAATCTTATATCCCTTTAGGATGCATGCAAGTAACAATTTCAATAAGTGTTTTACCTATACTCCAGTTCACTGAATTGTTATATGAAAACTCTACTTGTACCAAAACCAAATCCCAATTACCAAGTTTTTCTCCAATAAGACATCTTAAAAAATTACCCAAATTCTTATTTACAACATATGTTTGTCCATCAGTTTGTGGATGAAATGTAGAACAAAACTTCAAATCTATACCCATGTTCTTCCAAAGTGTCTTCCAAAAGTATCCCACAAACTTACTATTCTGGTAAAAAATAATAGTCTTAAGAAACCCATGCAATCTCATAAATCCTCTTAAGAATAGATCAGCTATATGAACAACATCTAGTGTTTTCTTACAAGGATTTAAATGTGACATCTTTGAAAATATATCTACCACAACAAATATAGAATCATTACCTCTTTGTGTCTTCACTAAGACAAGAACAAAATCCATGCTAATGTCTTCCCAAGGTCTACTAGGAACAGGTAAAGGTGTGTATAACCCTATATTCTAGCTTACTCCTATAGAAACTTGACAAATTCTACAAATTCTAATAAATTTATGAACATCCTTATAAAACTGAGGCCAAAAGTATTTCTCCTTAATCAGACTTACTATTTTATCAATGCCAATATGTCCTACAAATCCTCCACTATGTTTCTCCTTGATTATATTTTCCCTCATAGATCCTATTGGTATACATAATTGAATTCCTTTGAACAACATACCTTCTTGAATGAAGTAATCAACCCACTTACTCTGATTATTTTTTATCAGTTCCTTACATGCTTTCCAAGGTTATGCAAAATCGGGATCAGTTTCATACAAAATTTTCAAATCATCAAAACCAAGTACCTCAACTCTCATCTCAGTCAATAAAATTTTTCTTCTTCTCAATGCCTCTGCAACCCTATTTTACAATCCACTTCAATTCTTCAACACAAAATTAAAATTATGCAAGTACTCAACCCACTTCATATGTCTCTTATTAAACTTATTCTAACTACCCAAATACTACAATGTTTTATGATCGGTGAACAATAAAAATTCCTTATGTATCAAATAGTGTCTTCACTTCCTTGATGCTTAAACAATAGCATAAAATTCTTGATCATATACTAAATACTTCCTCTTAGCATAATTCAATTTCTCTTTATAAAAAGAAACAGGTTTACCTTCTTGAGTCAATACTGCTCCTATTGCACTTCCACTTGCATCACAATCAACTTGAAATACTTTAAAGAAATCAGGTAAATCCAATACCGGTAATTCAGCTACCTTCTTCTTCAAGGTCTCTAAAACTTTTTTCATCTCCATGTGTCCACTTGAAATATTTCTTGTCTCCTCTCATTGTTGTTGTCATAGCATTACAAATAGAACTAAAATTCTTTATGAACTTTATGTAGAAATTTATCAATCCATGAAAAGTTCTGACTTCATTAGAATTCTTAGGAGTAGACCATTCCAAAATTTCTCTAACTTTCATAGGATCCATCTTCAAACCTTCAGATGAAATCACAAAACCCAAGTACACTATTTCTTCCTTCATAAAAGAATATTTATTCAAGTTCATCAACAACTTTTCTTCTTTCAATATATGCATTACTTGTCTCAAATGTGACAAATGATATTCCTTACTCTAACTAAATATTAGAATTTCATCTAAATACATAATCACAAACTTACCCAAGAATTTGTTCAAGACCTCATTCATCAATCTTATAAAAGTACTAGCTACATTAGTCAAACCAAAAGGCATAACCAACCATTCATACAAGCCTTCTCTTGTTTTGAAAGCATTCTTCAATTCATCACCTTCTCTAATTCTGATCTAATGATAGCCACTCTTCAAATCAATCTTGGTAAAGTACTTTTGTCCACTCAAACAATCCATGTTATCATCTAGTATAGTAAATGGAAACTAGTATCTCACTATAAACCTATTTATAGCTCTTGAATTGCTACACATTCTCCATTCTCTATTTTTCTTAGGTACCAACATAGCCGGTACCACACACTAACTCAAACTTTCTCTAATCAAACTCTTCTATAGTAATTATTGAGTTTTTCTATTCAATTCTTCATTCTTTGTAGGTTTCAATCAGTGAGGTGTCTTATTAGGTAAGATATATCTAAGTATTAGATCCACATAATGAATGATGCTTCTAACATGAGGTAACCCATCAAGTACATTATCAAAAATGATATCTTGAAACTCTATCAACAATTTTTTAACCTTAATAAGTGAATCATTTTTTGTCTTCACAACCTATCTATTAGGAACCAAGGCATAACACACATCATTCTTCTTCAAACCATTTATGAGATTTTTTCCTTCGAGTAAGAAAACTCTAACAATAGTGCAGTTTTCACTCTTAAATTCTTCTATCAATGGTAGAAAAAAATTGTTTCTTTCCATTAGCCACAATAGTATACCTATTCAATCTACCATCATGTATAACTTGTCTGTCATATTTCCATGGTTTACCCAACAAGATGTGACAAAAATCCATCAGCATTATATGACAAAGAACTTCATCATGATAGTTTCCAATCTTAAATTTCACAAGGCATTTCCCACTTACCAAAAGTTTATGCTCATCATTTTTCCAAGAAATCTGATAGATGACTTAGGGTGGTTCATCCTCAATAACTGTAACTTTATAACCAACTCTTATGATTCCAAATCCTTTGAACTTCCATTGTCAATGATCACCTTGAAATACTTTCTAGTAACTTTACATATAGTTTTGAATAAGCCTCTCCTTAGAGGGTCCTCTATAGTTCCTTCATTCCAAAAAGCTCACCTAATCATTAAATCAAGTGAATCTTCCTGTACAAGTGCATTCCTACTACTGCTACCAACCTTCTTACATTAAAATTCCCTATGTCCTTCTTTAAGATACTTTAAATAAGTTCCCTTAAACAAGTTTTTGTCTTTTCTCTTATGATCATTACCTCTAGAGTAACTACCTCTTGTATAACCTCCTCTTTCTTGGTATGAACTTTCTTCTTTCCAATCTGATTTGCCTTTATCTTGATTTGTCTTATCCTGGTCAGATCTACTACTTTCTCCATAAGATATGCCTCTTCCTCTATAAAATCTACCAACTCTGTCTCATTTCCTTTGTGTTAGGAATGAATGTTGAGTATATCCTATGGGGGAGTATTCATAGCCATCCTATAGCAGTTGTATGTTGCATTCATGACTATGATTGTCATTGACGTCAACACAGTGATCTACTAGAGATTAGCAAAGGAGAAGACAGTGTTTGGATTATCGCATGTGGAGTATTGCAGATCAAGCTATGCAGAGTTGATTTCTTACTTATATTATGTCCTAAGATCATGGTCAAGAGTACATACAAAAATTCAATCATTCATGATAGTTATGTGTAAATCAGTGGAAGTAGTATTCAGGCAGTGTTCCTAAGAAGCGGCTTGTGGAAACTGGATGATATCTCCTAATTGGGATAGAATATGGGCATGTGAAGTTATACATTTGATAAAGACATTATGATAGTGATGTGGACATGACAGCAAGGTCAGAGGTCACATGAGTGAAGAATTATTTTTTTTCGAAGCCGACAGTTTTTATGAGACATTGTGTATTGTATGGAAGTTTATATTTTATAATTAGTTAAGCCTTGTTGGCAGACTCATTTGTAATTATTTGAATGTGGTCTAAAGGAAGGATTGTTTTCCTTAATTTTAATATATATGATATGAGAGATAGTATGAAAGTGAATTGTGGAATTGAGCAATATATGTTGTAAGAGGATATGTGAAGCACATAGATCTGTTATTGAGATCTGATGAAGTAGCTGGTGTAGTTTGGCACAAACACAGGAGGAAAGATAAATTGTTGAGATCTATAATTATTTGATATTATTCTATTGATTAATATAGAGATTAGTTGGATAGTGTGTTCATTGATCTTTCCCTTGAAGCTATTTGGGTAGTGGGTCCTTCTATCTTCCATAACTCCTAACAGAGTTAGAATCTTTTAACAGGGATTCAAAGTCTCCTAATAGGGACTCATATGTACTGAATGTATTTCATAAGGCTCTTAACAAATTCCATCCTCTCACAAGGAATTTTTATATTGGTACATCTTTTGTGGGCATCATTCCCACTGGGGTTTACTCTCTGATCAAGAGGTTCCCTAGTTAACACATCTTGTGTTATTTTTTCATTGTGCATGTTTATCTTTATATGGTTGTTTCTTACATTGATTACATGGTTGAAATCTATTAATGGTGATAAAAGGTGTATTTATTTGATAACTAATTCACCCCTCCCCCCCCTCTCAGTTATCTTGGTGGACTTTACTTTCTAAAAATTGGTATTAGAGCAGCATGTCCTTGAAGGAAAAGATTAACAACTTAAGGAGATCCATGGAAAATCATTTCAAGAAAGAAAGCCCTAAGTTTGATGGAGTAAACTATGACAGCTGGAAAGAAAAGATGAAGACACATTTTCTATGTTTAGGACCAGGATACTGGTTAATCACAAAGAATGAGAATACTATCATTGAAGAAGAAAAAATTGAAGAATGTACTAATGAGGAAAGAGATATGTTCATGTGTAACATACTTTCTAGATAAGCACTCTTGTCAGCCCTTCTGGAGAATGAGTATAGTCGGGTAAAATATCTAAGAACATCTCATGAAATTTGGTTAGCCTTACAATCTACTTTTGAAGGTGATGTACATGCAAAGAGAGTCAGATTACATAATTGGATATGTGTATTTGAAGATATAAGAATGATGGAAGATAAATCTGTTAGAAGTTATATTGGTAGAATGTCAGAGATTATTGCATGTATCAAATCTTGTGAAGGAAAAAAGATAGAGAATGAAGTGATATAGAAAAGTCTAAAGACATTAACTCCTATATTTAAGCATATAGCACAGATGGTTGAGAAAGTTATACCTTGTACTAGGAACTTTACCAAAGAAACCCTTCTTGGAAGACTAGAAGCAATAGAGATAAGCTTGAGATAGTTGGGAGATCTACCTAGAATTGAGATGACATTTAGCACATTTAGTGTTCACCCTACCTTGTCAAGAAGAATTAGTGTGAGCGGAGACTATGCTAGTGGTAGCAGATCTAAGAATGAAGAAGATGGGAAGATTGAGGAAGGAATTTCCTTACTTGTAAAAGAGAACTAGAAGGTTAAAAAATATTTAAATTTTGGACTTGTCAAGAATATGGTCATTTTGCATCTAAATATCCTAAGAGAGTAAAGAAGTATAAGAATAACTTTAAACCTAGAAGATCTAAAGAATGTTACTATGTTAATGATGAAGAATTTGAGGCTAGTGTGGAGAAATTCCTAAGTGAAAGTGATAATGGGAATAATGATATAGGATTTGTAGCAATAAAAGAAGAAAACATTGAAACTGAAGTTAGAGAAGAAAAAGCTTTAGTTTCTCAAGTAGAAAAGAGATCTGATTGGATTATAGACAGTGGTTGTTCACATCATATGATTGGAGATATGAAGAAGTTTATAAATTTTAACAATTATGATGGAGGAATTGTTATAGTTTGGAGCAATGCACCTTGTTTGATAAAAAGAATAGGATCTATTTCTCTTGATGGAAAGACTAACATTGATGATGTTTATTTTGTGGATGGATTGAAAGATAATCTTTTGAGTGTTGGACAGTTAGTTGATAAGGGATATCAAGTTTGGTTTACTGAGAAAACTTGTGTTATCAAGGATAACGATGGTAATTTTATTGGAACTGGATCAAGAACCCGAGGTAATGTATTTTAGTTGAACCCTACTGATATGACATGCTTGATTACTAAGATTGTGTCATGCCCAAAATAATCAACCAAAAATGCAACCAAATTTTATTTTTTAAAGTGAAATGCAATGTCGTTCAATGGTTAAATATAAGTTGACATCAGTTATGTCGGAAGCAATCTAGGATCAAGTTTATAACTAAAGTTGTAAGAGTTGGGTTCAAAGGAGGAACCCTAGAGTATACAGTTTCCCATAAGGACTTATGTTCAAGGTGTACTCATAGTACCTAGAGTATTAAATATACACTTTAACCTGATGAGGCTACACTCTCCATAATATCTGATAAGGTTATGATTCTCGATAGATTTCAATTCAACTATAGGATGATTAGTCCTACAGTGAAGGTTCAAGGGATAATTACGTTAATGTTAGGATTCCAATTAACATATGGAAATGAACTTAATTGGTGCTATTTCAGATACAATGTTATCTAGTCGAACCAAGGACCATGGTTATTCTACCATCTTCTAAACCCCTTCTAGGGAAAATGAGAATACTTAAGAATCATTGATTCGATGATCTATGGTCTTACTAACCAAGGCAGGTCGACAAATTAAATTAAACTAACTAATTTTGGTAATAACATTCTAGTGTTAAACATTAATACATTGAATAAAAGGAACTATGACGTTTAATTGATCCATTAAGGATAAGTCTAACATACTAGACTTTAAACTAGTTAATTATGAGGATACTATTAGTCAATTATCCATTAATTAACTTGTCTAATAGTTTAGCAAGAAGTTATGTTACTTAGAAGAATTAGAACATGTTCCTAATAAAGCTATTGATTTACTAATTTGATCCATTACCCTTTAAGTTGAACAATATTGCCACTAAAAATAATCAATTTCCTTAGTCCTTTAAATAAAGTTAATGACTAATAGATATAACTACCATCCAAGGGCTTATTGCCAAAAACCAAATTAAACCTTAATCTATCACTCACTAAACCTATAACTTACTACACTATCCTATCTATAACAAGGCTCCTAAAGACATACTAATAGAATGAGGGAAAATATTATCAACCCTTGAATTAAACTATCAACTAAAAATTATCACTTAAGACAAGTCAATCATAATAACATTAAGGTCATTACTTACTAATTAATTATGAATAAAATAACAACACAAATGAATATCTATTCTATACACCTATCACTAAAAATAATCACCCTAGAATACTACTAAAAGGGTGGAACATATGACAATCTCCAACTAAGTCCTAGTCTATAAATTCCCAAATTTATCAAGTGGGCTACTAAAAGTTAATCCTAACCATTTTAGCCAAAACCTAATGGTAGATTAACATTTGTTAACTTTATTCACAACTAAAAATTAATAACCAGCAAATAAAAAAAACATTAACCAACATACAAGGCTAATCCTATAGATTAACCTACTAACCTATACCCTACTATACCCTATTCCCAAAATCTCACATGACAAGTGGGTGGGAAGACCAAGGAAGAAAACTTTTCCCCCCATGAGATTTTTGAAATCTAAATTTTTGAAATCTAACATAGGGATTTGCACACAATAAAGAGACATGAAACTAGGGCCCACCAATTCTATTCATACAAAGATAAGAAGGGGATTTTCACAGTCTCCAAGAAGTAGGTGCATGTCAGCAAGTTTAGGTACGCATGGCAAGGGTATGGAATTTTTACTTTCCCATCAAGGAAGGTACTTACTCCCCATGGTACGTGAGAGCTTGGAAAAGTGGTGCCAAGGAGGAGGTCACTTTAAACATTAAAACATGTTGCAAAGGAATTTTTTTGTTAAATGTTGCATCCACTTGTTCCAATGTCTTGCGTAGGAATCAAGGAGGAAGATGTTTATTTAAATCTTGATTTAAATAAAGTATTATAAGTATGGGTAATTTGGAGGGGGTTCCCACTAGATGCATTGGGTAAAGTATGGCTTTATGACATTGTTTTAAAACATTGTATTATTAGGAATTAGTGACTAAAAGTTAGGTTAGGCTAGGAGTTTAGGCTTATGTTAATTCTAATCAGGAACATAATAGAATGAGGAGGAATATTCTCTATGGTATGGGAATAATGTCATTCCCATACAAATTCCAGAGAGTAATTTGCTCTTGAAAAACTGGGAAATGTCATTGTAAAAAATATGGTTTCTCTTTCCATTCTTTTTGCTTGTTTTTTTTTTTTGATCCATTTAAATGCATAGATTTACTAGTGTCTTATACTAAGGAGATTTATAGGTTGAATATTAGTTGTAATAGATTTCCACATAGCAATCCAATATTTCATTTGTTCATTGATTCATACTACAATTTGGAGATATTTAGAGGTTGCAATGTTGTTCTCATCTAAAGTAGTTTCTATTGAGTTTGAATATTATCTAAGATAGGATAGAATGTAATGAACATAAACAATTTCAATCAATACATTAAGAGATTTCCAAATATTCATTTCAATGAAATTTTCTTCCTTAAAATAATACATTATTTTCTTCTTTGTCAACTTGGATAAACATTTAACATGAGAGATTTACACCTCCATTTCAAATAAGTAGAATGCATCAACATGATAGTAAGGAATCTTTATTTACATTTCAAACCAATGAAATAACATTTGGTAACCATACATGAATGATAGTATCAAAAAAAAGAACATGGTTTTCTCAATTCCCTTACAATATACAATTTCATGGTGCTCCAATAAAGAGGAAGAGAACACTATTCAAATCCACAAGTATGCTCCTACTACAAGGAGAGGTTTCTTCATTACAATATGCATCAAAAGGAGGATCTTACTTCAAGGATCTACCAAAAACAAAGACATGTGGTGTTTCCATGCAAACACGTCCAAAGAATGAACTCCTTCAAGCTTCTTCTACCTGAATCAAGACATCAATACCTGCAATAAAAAGGGGACAACCATAGGATGCTCACCTCCCAACCAAGGTCTCCATGAGACCACCCCCGAGCTTGGAGAACCGAGGCTAAATGGGTATGCTTCAACAAACAAAATGCTCACAAAATACACATATACATATACAACAATTTACTCCCTCCCAAGGCTACACAAATGAGTCTTACAAGCTCATTGAAAGAGGGTGAAGGTGGGCTTTTCCAAGGGGAGAATGCCATGGTATTCAACATTTCTCAACATGAGTATTTCATTGCCTCTTCAAGGCTACATAAACAAAACCTCCATACACATACTTTGTTCATCTACATCCTCAAGATGCAAGGATACCAATGGCTTCAAGGTGCCCATACACCATGAATTTGTCCCTCTTCTCCAAGAAAAGAGACTCTCACCACATGGAGAGCCCAACTAACCCCTTCACCCAAAGGCCACTTCTTCCCTTCCCAAAGGGTGAGTAATGTCTCACTCCCATGAACAAGAACTCCCTCATTCAAGAAAAATAAAACAAGAAGGAAACATGAATTCAAACCCAAATCTCATCCCTTACAACACAATATCACAACAACAATAAAATTCATATGCATGAGAGAGAAAGAATACATGATAATCTATTAAACAAGTAAGAAAGCTTCCATGGAAATGAGTAACCAACCTTCACAAGTGTTATGAAAAAATAACTTTGAGAAGAGCTAATCCACTTATCCTTTCTCAATCCAAACCCTAATGTCTCTAAAAGTAGAGAGTGGGTGAATACCCACTAACTCTACCAAGGGCCTCTAAAAAGGCTTCCAATTTCTACCCATCCACCATCAATAAATGCAGACTTGACCATATGGTCCTATTGTTTTTCCTTGTCCCCCATGATAAATGCATGATTGAAAGGAAAGGGTGGAGTTGGGTAAAGGTCAAGACTTGTCTAATTTCGTAGCTAAGGGTAAATGGGTCATAAAATGGGTTACCAAGGTCACTAAGGAATTATGGACATTCTCAAAACCTTCCTAACCCATACCCCTACCACTTAGGTACTTAAATAATGCCAAAAATGACCCTTAGAACCCTTTATTGGCCTCTAGAAGTGGCTAGAAACAAAGATGAATTTAAATAAGCACATAACAAGTGTCAAGTGACACTAATGATTGCACATTACATACAAAATGTCATGTCTTGAATGACAGCATGAAGTTAACTAATAACACACATGAAAATTCACATTTACAACAAGTTCACATTACAATGAGGCTTTTAATCCCATATTGGATTAAACCTTGGCTTACTCAGTTCACATATGTTTAACCTTAGTTCTCTGAATAATTTCATGGTTCTCTTACCTGTACACTAAACATCGAGCATTAGTAGTTCACGGTAGTAAAATCACATAAAATATACATATTTAATTCATGATTTAACAACATAATCTATATGAAGAATTCAATCCTAATTGCAAATTTTTCATTCAATAATGTTTAAACATCATAATTACATAATCATCATGACATGTCATCCATGAAGTAATCAAATCTAATCATGATCCAATCTTCTCATCAATTCAAATTACTAAACATGCATAATCAAAATTTTGACATACTCTAGATTCTAATACACATCATAAGGTAATCCACACAGCATAATAATCATCATCAAAATATGGTATCTCGAGTCTCTATCAGGATAAATCAACAAGTGTGTCAATGTATTAGAATGCGAATAAGAAAAGATGCTATGATGGGTCAGGGTGAGGCCTCACAGATTGATGACAATTGGTTATGGCATAGAAGATTTTGTCATATAAACTTTGATAGCATTGTAAAAGTAAGCACTACACTTGCAGTAAGAGATTTTCCTAAAATTATGAAACCTATTAACATGATTTGCAAGGAATGTGTTATGGCTAAACAGAAGAGAAGCTCATTTCCTAGTAAGAAGTTTACATCAGCAAAGAAGTTTACATCAGCAAAGAAGTTGGAAATTTTTCATACAGATTTGAGCGGTCCCACAATGACTAGAGGATTATATGATGAAAGTTATTTTATGATTCTTTTTGATGATCTTACAAGAATGATGTGATTGCATTTCTTAAAGAAAAATCTGAGGCATTTGATAAGTTTAAAGTAATTAAGAACAAAGTTGAGAATGAATCTGGAATGAAGATTAAATGTTTAAGATTAGATAGAGATGGAGAATTTACTTCAAAAGAATTTGACACTTTTTGTGAAGTGAATGGCATTAAGAGATAATTTTCAGCCCCTAGAACACCTAAACAAAATGGTATTGCAGAAAGAAGAAATAGGTTAGTAACTGAAGCAGCAAGAGCTATGTTATTTGAAAATGATTTGGCAAAGACATTTTGGAGAGAACCAGTGAATATAGAAGTATATACAATGAATAGAGTACAAATCAGAGAAGACACGAACAAGACACCTTATGAATTGTGGTTTGGATATGCGCCATCAGTTAAATATTTCAGAGTTTTTGGAAGTAAATGTTATATTAAGAGAGATGATGACATTGGAAAGTTTGACCCTAGAAGTGATGAAGGTATATTTCTTGGTTATTCATTGAAAAAAAAAGCTTATAGATGTTTCAATAAAAGAACTAAAACTATTGTTGAGAGTGAAAATGTTAAAGTTGATGAAAAGTTCAAAATTTAGGAAAGAATGCTTGATTATGAATCAAGTGAAGGAACTCATCCTAGAATTGATTAAGAAAATACTGAATTATTCTATGAAACTAACAATGAATTGTAGAATGAAAGTCATACTGAGGAAATCAGAGAAAAACCTAGAGTTGAAGCAAGAACTGATACAGTGACACCTAATAGGAATCTAGCAAGAAATCATCCTATTGAGCAGATTATTGGGAGAATATAAAAAGGAGTTCTAACATGAAATAAGGTACAAGAAGAACTATGTTTAATTTCTCAAATTGAACCTAAATCTACTGATGAAGCTTGTAAAGATGAATATTGTATTAAAGAAATGAAGGAAGAACTAGATCAAATTGAAAAGAGCAAGACTTGGGAGTTGGTCCCTAGACCTAAAGATAAGAATGTTATAGGAACTAAATGGGTATTCAGAAACAAGATGAATGACCAAGGACAAGTGGTAAGAAATAAAGCAAGATTGGTATGTAAAGGATACAGTTAGAAATAATAATAAAAATAGTAGAGCAAAGGAAATAACTGAAGTGTGAGTGCATGAAATTAATTTACCAAGATCACCAACAGAGAGAGAGAAAATGCTTTAAAGAATCAAGCCACAAGATCAACAAAGTGCTTCAAGAACAACAAGAACTCAAGAATTTTTTAAAGGGGAAGAAAAGAAAACCCCTTGTGAATTATGAATGAGGCTCAAAGCCTAAGCAAGAAGAGAGAAATGGAGCACAAAGCTCATTACAATATGGAGAGCAAGAATGAGAGAAGAGAGAAGAATATTGAGCAAGTGTGTGAGAGGCATCTCTTAAGTAGAGATGAGTGGAGGAGTTTGCATGTAACTCCCATCTTAGATGAATGCCACATTCATATTGCGTGTGTGACAAATGTGAGATTCCTCTTAAGGAGGAATATCTAATTTCTTTATTAAAAGAATTACAAAAATGTGACATGTCCTCCTACTTGGACTAGAGGAAAAATATAATATAGGATACCTTGGTTTATCCTTTAATTACATATATTCACCAAGGAAAGATTAATTCTAACACCCCCCTTTAATCTTTACTTGGGGTGATTACATCAATAGATATCAAACCAAAATATTTACAATGAATTTGAGATATTTCTTTTGAAAGTCTTCACTAGGATGTCTTTGGCTGGATCATCTTCCATGTCTTCAACTTGTGCTTTGGAGCTTGAATGGTACATAGGACTTTTGGCAAAGTGAATAGCACTTTGAGAAAACAAAGGTGTATGTGCTTGTTGAGGGGAGCCCAAATCTTCAAGTGACCATTGACATTCTTGAGATGCATGTGTACATTCTAAATATTCATTTCCAGTAGAAAATAGAGATGGAGATGGATCAACACTTCAACCTGCAATAAGGCAAAAAACACTAGTAGAGCTCCCATCATTGGGATCTCCCAGTGCTGAATCAGTAACACTTTGGAAAGAAAAAAAATATTGTGAATCATGAGTCATATAATAAAAAATGCAATCTTCAGATGCATAAAACAAATTTGTAATGTGTTTAGCATAATATGAAACATCAAGAGGAGATTTAATATAAGCATCATTATCATTAACCTCCACAATAATCATAGGATTAGTACCTTCATCATGAATTTCATTTTGAATAATAAACATATTTGTAATAGGGTGATCAAAAGAAGGAAAAGTAACATTAAGAAAGTTAGAGATAATTTCCTCTTCGTGTTCAACAGGATCATTAAAAAAAGACCAAGAATCATCAAATTGGAATGCATCACAAGGAGAGTGCATAGTATCACTTTGAATTAAATTTGTTTGAGTAGAAAGATAATAATCTAGAGGGTGTAATACCCAAAAAATGGGCTATAAGTTAATTAACCTCCTACATCTACAAATCGAATGAAATCAACATCGAAGTCCTAATCTAAGGCACATCTAAACATCATCGAATCATAATTGACTATCTTAAATTTTGCATCGGGGAATATTCCTAGCAATATTCCTAATTATCTTAATTATCTTTAATTTAATGATTATTTGGTGATAAATCACATTTATCCTAAGTTTGATTAATTGAATATTTTCATATTTAATTAATTAGATTTAATATCTTGCCACTTAATTGTGTAATTAAATTTAATTCTATCTATTATTAATTGTATTATTTAATTTTGACAATAAATCTAATATCCTATGAATAATTGATTAAATTTTTATTTAATTAATTAAAGCAAGTTGTCATTATTTAATAATATAGTTTTTAATAAAAGTTTGATTAAATAATTGATTAACCCATAAATCAATTATTTATTTTCAAAAATCAGTTAAGTTGAGCATAAATCACTTTATTTATTTATTAATTCATAATTATTATGCACATTCAAAAGAAACAGTTAAACTCCAAATTAGAAAATCAATGCAAAGTGTTGACTTTTTAGAACTCAACATCCTTTTGGAGTTCAAAAAGCTGATCTAAACTCTAATTTGAGTTAAAAAGCTATTTTTTCAGGATTTGCATGTTTTTGTGAATTAAATTATCTTTATTATTAGATAACTCAAAAATCAAGCTCAGTTAATTTGAGTGATTTATGGCTTTTTTTCATGCACCTCTAAAGCCCTGGATTTCTATAAAATCAAGGCTTAGATCTTCACAATTCATCTCTCAAATTTGCATCCAAAGCATCTCATAATTTTGCAAGCTTACTTTGCCAAAGTCGTCTACGAATTGCACAACTATTTTGAAGAATTGGAATTTGGAGAATCAAAGCTTATTGCAAATCAAGGCTATTGTGAGATCAATTTGTTTTTTTTACGTTCATTTAGATTCTTTTTTATATCATTGTTAGATCATTTTAGCATATCAATTTTCATATTAGCATAGATTCCATATCAAGTTTTCATATCATTGCATAGAAAATCCAAAAAATATAGATTAATTGCATTCATACTTCATATCCAGATCAATTGCATTCAAATCTTTCATTTAGGTGTCATCTAGGTCACTGATCTCGATAGCAATCTGAGAACATCGATCTCGCACCTATTAGAAGGCAGTAAATCGCTTGGTTAGATTAGATTTTAATTTTGCATGATTTTTGCTAACCTCTAATGTTTTACTGAAGTGTTGTGTCTACAGATCAGGTACAATTTTCACACACATTTTCTAGCGCCCACCATGGGGCCTTGAAATGGGTTTCCAATTCAATTATATCAATTTCTATCTTTTTCTCCTCAGTTTTTGTGCAAAAATATTATTTTTATTTTTTGTCCGTACAATCTTCGTACGAGTTTCTAACAAAAGTTGTATGAGCTTGAGCCTATTATCGTATGATAGTTGACCGAGTATCATTTCATCAGACACCCACTATCATTTGGAAGCTGGATTATCATTTCATCACACACCCAGTGTCGTACGAGTTTCCAGACTGTCATCTGGGAGCATACCCACTATCGTATGAGTTTCTTACTGTCGTCTAGTAATAGACCCACTGTCGTACGAATTTAGGCATCAGATTTCAATTGTCATTTCATTTTTGCAGGCAGTTTGTCAGATTTAATTTTTGGATTTTGACGAACAGCTAATCTTAACAGTTGGAATTCTCTATTTTTGATTGACTCTTGCTGGTTTTGATTGAAAGAAAAGTGTAAAGTTTGCTAAAATCAGGTAAAAATCTACTAAGCGCATTGCGAGGATCTTAGGTATTCCTCTTGTGCTGATAATATTTCGATTTGGGCTTAAAATAAATCTCTCGTGTGTCTAGCTTGGGTGATTCTTTTCATGCTTTTGTTTTACACACTTGCATAATTGATACTAAGTTGTGACACCTTAAGTATTTATTAGCAGTCTTAGATTACTTGTGATTGATCTTGATTGCTATTTTGGGTTATTGGACTCGCTAATCCACTGACCCCTCATTCCACCCCATGGTTACAATATCAGTGCCACATTAAAGGGGAGGGGTCAACAAGACAGAAGCGTTAAGTGTTCCACTTGGCAACCCATTTGTGCTTTTAAGAACTCACTTATTTTCTAAGTTGGGGACTCATTTTCAGCTTGTGTGAGGTGTTAAGTGTTCCACCTTGTGGACTCATCTCATATTCTCTTTAAGTATTAAGTGTTCCTCTTTCTGCTTTTTGGGTACTTTTGGTAGATTTGCTTTTGGAAACATACATCTGTGCTCACATAGTAATTAGGCCCTATGAACACTATTCATGATTCTTGAGAGATTGGATTCTCAGTGAAATCCTTCTTGATGACAGAATCCTTGTAGGTAGGGAGGATACTTAGTGTGTTTCACATTCAACTCGGTTAGTGCATCTTCTCTTATTGATCGATACATTCTCTCCCAAGAGAGGTTGATAGATCACGTGGGGTTGACATAATGAGCTTTGGTGAATCAAAATTGGTTAGTGCACCTTCTCTTATTGATTGATACATTCTCTCCCTAGAGAGATTGATAGATCACGTGGAGTTGACATCATAGACCTTGGTGAAGCAAAACTTTGTCTTAGCGTGTCAGATTAATCTGCTTGCTTTGTTTGGGTTAAAAGTGAAAAGGTGTCAAAAACTTTGGATCTGGAGACAAGTCCCCTTGTGGTATACTATTGTGAGTCACCTTGAGAGAGGGTTAACCATAGCAGACACTCCCTTCATAGGGAAAACTATGTTGACGGAACCTCAAGCGGTAATAGCCATTTTCATCGTGGTAGTGACAGTTGTAATACCCCAAAAATGGGCTATAAGTTCATTAATCTCTTACATCTTCAATTCGAATGAAATCGACATCAAAGTCCTAATCTAAGACACATCTAAACATCATCGAATCATAATTGATTATCTTAAATTCTGCATCGGGGAATATTCCTAGTAATATTCCTAATCATCATAATTATCTTTAATTGTATAATTATTGGGCAATAAATCACATTTATCCTAAAGTTTGATTAATTGAATATTTTCATATTTAATTAATTAGATTTAATATTTGCCACTTAATTGTGTAATTAAATTTAATTCTATCTATTATTAATTGTATTATTTAATTTTGACAATAAATCTAATATCATATGAATAATTGATTAAATTCTTATTTAATTAATTAAAGCAAGTTGTCATTATTTAATAATATAGTTTTTAATAAAAGTTTGATTAAATAATTGATTAACCCATAAATCAATTATTTTATTTTTAAAAGCAGTTAAGTTGGAAATAAATCACTTTATTATTAAATTAATTCATAAATAAAAGATGTACAATCATAAAAGCAGACAACTATCAATTATCAATTAAAGCTAAACTCTATTTTGAGTTAAAACTTAGCTTTTACATGTTTTTGTGAGTTAATTATCCTTTATTTAAAAATAACTCAAAAATCAACATGAATTATTTGAGTGATTTATGGCTTTTTTTTCCATGCACCTAAAAAGCCCTAGATTTCTATAAACCAAGGCTCAGCTCTTCATAATTCATCTCTCAAATTTGCATCCATAGAATCTCATAATTTTGCAAGCTTACTTTGCCAAAGTCATCTACGAATTGCACAACTATTTTGAAGAATTGGAATTTGGAGAATCAAAGCTTATTGCGAATCAAGGCTATTGTGAGATCAATTTGTTTTCTTTTTACATTCATTTAGATTCTTTTTTATATCATTGTTAGATCAATTCATAGCATATCAATTTTCCATATTAGCATAGATTCATATCAGTTTTTATCATTCTTATTGCATAGAAAATACTAAAAAAAATAGCTTAATTGCATTCATATTCCATATCCATCTTTGGCATTCAAATCTTTTATTTAGGTGTCGTCTAGGTCACTGATCTCGATAACAATCTAAGAACATTAATCTCGCACCTATTAGAAGTCAGTAAATCGCTTGGTTAAATTAGATTTTAATTTTGCACAATTTTGATTATAGCTAACCTCTAATGTTTTACTGAAGTGTTGTGTTTATAGATCAGGTACAATTTTCACACACACATTTCTGGCGCCCACCGTGGGGCAACCCACCTTTGCATACTGGTTTTGATTTTTTTTGGGAGCTAAAACCTTAAAGTTTCAAAGATTTAATTTTATCTCCCAAATGGCTAAGATTTTTGGTTTGAAATTTGTTTTGCGAGTTGGTGACATATCACGGAAGCTACAGTAAAAAATTTAGAATTTTCTAAGATGTTTTGAATTTTTAATAATTTTTTCTTGAAATTCTAGAAAAAATTAATATCTGATGCAAATCAGCATATTTTTCAAAAAAATCTATATTTTCAAAAAGTTCTTTAAATTCTACAGGGGGTCCATTCTTTGTGTTTTAAATTTGGACATGATTTCATAGCTCAAATAGTCAATTTACAAAAACTGGTCTATTTTGATAAAATGGGTTTCTACGGCACAAATGAAGAGATTTTTCTAACTTTTTTGCATTTTTGGAAAGCTCTCTATTTTTTAGTAGGGGTTTCTATTCTGAATTTCTATTTTTGTGGCCAAAATCATATCAAAAAAATTAGATCTTGTTGACTAGGTCAAATGCAGTGCAAAAAAATTAAAATTTTGTGATGGGTATGCACTTATTTTATTTACATGGTTCAATAAATGATATGAGTTGTCATTTGGGTTAATTACTGGTTATTATTTCTGATAATAATTGATTTTTAGAGCTAACCCTATGGTTTTTATAAGTTTAATATATTTTGCATATCTTGTTTGCTTGTTTGCTTGTTGGAGAGTTTGTCACTTGCTTGCATGGAAAAGCTCAACAAGAATTGCTAAAAATTAGGTAAAATCTACTAAGCACGTTGCAAGGATCCCAGGTATTCTCCTTCATCTAATAACACTTCAATTTGGTCTTAAAATAAATCTCTCATGTGTTTAGCTTGAGTGTTTCTTTGCATATTTTTTCTATGAATTTGCATAATTGAATACTAGGTTGTGACACCTTAGGTATTTATTGGTAGTCTTAGATTACTTGTGATTGATCTAGATTGCTATCTTGGGTTATTGGACTCACTAATCTACTGGCCCCTCATTTTGCCCCGTGGTTGCAATCTCAGCGCCATAAAGGGGAGGGGTCAATAGGACAGAAGCGTTAAGTGTTCCACTTGGAAACCCATTTGTGCTTTTAGGAACTCACTTGTTTTCTAAGTTGGGGACTCGTTTTCAGCTTGTGTGAGGTGTTAAGTGTTTCACCTTGTGGACTCATCTCATATTCTCTTTAAGCATTAAGTGTTCCTCTTTCTACTTTTTGGGTACTTTTGGTAGATTTTCTTTTGGGAATATATCTGTGCTCACATAGTAATTAGGCCCTATGAACACTATTCGTGATTCTTGAGAGATTGGATTCCTAGCGAAATCTTTCTTGATGACAGATTCCTTGTAGGTAGGGAGGATACTTAGTGCGTTTCACATTCAACTTGGTTAGTGTGTCTTCTCTTATTGATCGATACATTCTCTCCTAGGAGAGGTTGATAGATCACGTGGGGTTGACATCACGAGCTTTGGTGAATCAAAATTGGTTAGTGTGTCTTCTCTTATTGATTGATACATTCTCTCCCCAGAGAGGTTGATAGATCATGTGGAGTTGACATCATAGACCTTGGTGAAGCAAAACTTTGTCTTAGCGTGTCGGATTAATCTGCTTGCTTTGTTTGGGTTAAAAGTGAAAAGGTGTCAAAAACCTTAGATCTAGAGCCAAGTCCCCTTGTGGTATACTATTGTGAGTCACCTTTAGAGAGGGTTAACCGTAGCGGACAATCCCTTCATAGGGCACACTGCATTGACGGAACCTCAAGCGGTCAGCCATTTTCACCATGGTAGTGACAGCCGCTATATAAATGTCCTTGTGGAAGAAATCTCCACGGGTATGGTTCATTGTGGGTTGTCAGATCTCTCTAGTAGCTCCTGAAGATTAAGTTCTTGGACTGTGTCAAAACCTTGGTGCACCGGGATTGAAGTTCACCCCTTTGGATCATAAAATTTGTAGAGTCAAACCATTACTAAAAACCCTAGCGAGGCCAAATTTTCATTTTATAGGGTATATGTGCGTTATTGCAAAATATTTTAGAACGTACACAATTAGCACTTCTGAGGATTAGAATGAATAAGTCACTTGATTGTTCATGCGTGAGGTTGCTTTTGCCCTTGTTCATTATTTTCAGACATGCTTGAAATCACTTGCTTTCTATTTTGTGTGCTTGTTTATCTATCTGGTTACTGAAAATGAACAAATTTGTTACAATCTTCAAATCTGGACATTGAAATTTGCAAACAATCTGAATCTAAAAACTCAAAATTTTGCAAAAATTGACGTAAAATCCTTTCTGGAGTCAAAAATCATTTCAGGAAGTCAAAAGTCATACGAGTTTTTCCAAGTGTCATTTCATTACAACCCATCTGTCGTATGATTGAGTACCCAGTGTCGTACGAGTCTTTCTACCAGTCAAAATCAAAAGTCAAATCCTACTTGCAACTATCGTACGAGTCTGCAGAGTGTCGTTTGGGAAAATTTTGAAGAGTTGTCAGAAAATTGTTAGAATTGCCAGATACTTAGCTTTTTCAGCCTAATTCCAAAATTTGTCGAATGAATCACTGTGTCAGGAATAGAGCAGTAGCTATTGAGAATCAGTACACATGTCTCAAAGAATCAGTACACATGAGGAAGAAATTCTAATCACAGCTATGATGAAGCAACTGCAAACTATGCAAGTTGAACTTAACAATCTTAAGAAAGAAAAGGAACCTAAAGAGTTCTCCATGGAATCTCTATACTCTTTTCCATTTGATAAAGACTTGTACATGTCACCATGCCCCCGGACAGAATTTGAGCAATGTGATAACCCTTATGATATCTCTTCCATGGAGAGTGACACATCTAGCTTTGGAGACTATGATGACTATGACGATAGACAATGTAATGATACCTATGACACCTCTGTTCCTAAGAGTCCTCGTCATGTGTTCCTACTTACTACAAATGGGCCCTCACATTGGATAGATCGTGATGGTGATCCATATGATTTTGATTTTGAAAGAGATTTTGATGGCTTTTGTGAACAATACCTTGATTATGATCCATCTACTACTGCTGAGGACTATAAAATGCATCGTGCTAGCTTGAAGCGTCAATACTATAAGGATCTCTCCTCTAAAAACTCTCAGGCTGAAAATAAAGATTACACTCTCAAGCAAGATCATTTTAATGTTGGACCTTTGTCTTGTGATGGTTCCCTTCCATCCCCTACTTCCTCCAATACCCGTACATTTCCTAAAGCTTCTGAGTCTTTCAAATCTTTCACAGAACCTTCATCCGACACAAACCCTGATACTTTTCATGCGGTTCCCTATAGTTATCCTCCAGGGCTACCTCTTAAAGAAACTCAAGCTAACCTTCACTTGGCTACAAATACTTTCAATAATGATAAACCTAAAGAGCCTAAGCCTTCATATGCTATAATTCCTACTTCAGCTAGTCCTCCACCATCTCTTCCAAAGTCATCCATACAATCCCAACATGCTTCCTTGTCCTTAGAAGTGGCTCCATGTCAAGAGGACTCTAAAAATGATAAAGAAAAGAACATAAAAAAAAGATGAAGATCAAGAACCCTCCATGTCATCCACTCCTTTTCACGATGTCTCTTATCCATTCCATGGCTCTTTTGATCCTACACACCTTTTTTTATGCATTCCACCATGTCTTAAGTCTTCTCCTAAGAAAGATAAAGCTACTACTTACACTGTTGAGCTTATTGGCAATCAAAATAATCTTACTACGCTTGCGCTTTCCAAAGATGATACTTCTATTAAGGTTGGTAAAAAGGGTGTTGTTCCTTCCAATGTTAAGCCTATTGAAAATCAAGAAAAAAATTATGAGCTTATGCTATCCAAAGATCATTTTCAAGATCAAAGTCTTCCATCTTCTTGTTCTACCACTCCATGTTCACTTCCACTTTCTACTCTTCCTAAGTCTTTGCAAGCTTTGAACAATCCTATCAAAGAAGGTGCTCATATTCAAGATGTCCACAATTCTATTGAAAATTTTAATGCTCACTCTAAAGATGCTGATATCCTTGGTTGTCATATAGATGCTGATGAACTTATTGATTATCCTTTTCCATCTTCCACTTCCATCCTTGGACCTCTTCCACCACTACTAAGGGCTTCATGTCTACCTTCCATCTTTGGTCCTTATGTCCCTTCACTTTCCCCTCCTAACTCTCCTAATTCGCCATCCATCTTGGGTCCTTACATACCTCCATCTCCTATCTTTCCTCAAGATCAACATAGATGCATACCCTTGAATCCTTTTCATCCACCCACCCATCTAAACCAGTCATATCCTCCTTCTTCTTCCACAAGTCCCAAGTTCTTTGGAAGTAACTTGAATGTTCAATACAAGAAAAAGAAGCAATATGAGAATCCATCAAAAAAAGATCACCATGTCTCCTCTAATAGACATGGAAGCATTAAGTCCAAAGAGATATCTAAGAAAAAAACTACAAGACAAGTATGGGTTCCAAAATTTATAATTGAAGATATTCTCTCCAAATTACCAAAAAGAAATGAAAAGCCTACGGCTATATGGATTCTAAAGTCTCTCTTGAAAGAGTCTGGTGTTGAGCAACAAGTGAAGTTGACATTCAAGCTTCCAAAAACTTCCACTTCATCTTCTTCCAAAATCATTCCTCCATTCCATGCGCCTAAACCACAACCTTTGCTATCCATTCACCATATTCCTTCATATATTCCTTCATTCATGATTCCTCCATCCTCTCACCACCCTTCAAGGTATGTGTTGACATTGATCTTGCCTTCCTTTCCACCTACCTTTTTACAATCCTTCCATGCATTATCCTTCTACCTTCTATCATTTTTCTTTATTTGCCTATTCCTCCTATCTTCCAACCTCACTCGCTTTACATAAAACCTTATCCTCCATTTTTCTCTTCCATCTCCCTTTCCCTATCAGCATCTTTGAGCATATCATCTTGAATCTTTTGCATATCATAGTTTATCCTTTCAAGGAGCATTATCTAAAAAGCTTGCCTTCTTCTAAAAAAAGAGAAATGAAAAAAAAATTGAAAATGTGCCATGGTGAAAACCTAGAAACAGGCACCTTGGTAGCAAAAGTAAAGAGAAATAAATTCATCTTATGGTGAAAACCACTCCCTTGTGGTGCCTTGGATAAGTACCATGATGAAAACCTGGCAATCAAGCATCATGCGTAGTTCTTCTACTTATTTCATCCATTTCATCTTCTCTCTTTGATCTTGACAAGGTTGACCTATACATGAACATTTGGCTATTTTGTGAGTTGTCTAATGATGATCTTTCTTTCATTCCTTCCATGTTTAGCTTTCATATCCATTTTCCTCCATTCATTTTCACCTATTGCTATTCTTTTCCCCTTTGGTCTTGATCTAATAAAAAAAAAGAAAAAGAGTAAAACACAATGCTATGAAGCCTCTTGACATGTCTACTCTTTTGGACTACATCCTTTCCTTCTTTGGCATTACACTATTGTGGCTTATCCTATGATGGCCTTTCATTGCTTGTCCAAAAGTGCTTTTACATGACAATTTTTCCCTAGCTTGAGTGTTCTTGAGGAGTTTTCCCTTGAAGATTTTTTCCTTTTATTCTCATTCATTCTCTTGTCTTCCATCTCATTGACCAGCTTGCCAATACCTCTTGTTCTCCACCTTGCTAGACATTGGGACTGCACGATATGATCTTGCTTGAGAGTTTGCAATGGAAAAATATGCTATCAAGTATACCAAGTATCAGAACAAGTATCAGAACCAGTATCAGAACAAGTGTTAGAACCAGTATCAGAATAAGTATCAGAACCAGTATCAGAATAAGTGTCAGAACTAGTATCAGAACCAGTATCAGAACAATTATCATAATCAGTATCAGAATTAGTATCAGAACCAGTATCAGAACAATTATCAGAATCAGTATCAGAATCAGTATCAGAACTAGTATCAGAACAAGTATCAGAATGAGTGTCAGAACAAGTATCAGAACACCTACTGGGGCTACACCTTTCACTTTAGTCTATGGGTCTGAAGTGGTACTACCTATTGAGGTTGAAATCTCATCACTCAGAATTAGAATGCATGGTCTAGTAACTGATGATGACTACAAAGTGTCTAGGTTGCAAGAACTTGAACTACTAGATGAGTGCAGACAAGCAGTGTATGATCATCTCAGAGTATATCAGAAAAAAATGTCTAGAGGCTACAACAAGAAAGTCAGACACAAAGAATTTTAGGTTGGTGATCTAGTCTTGAGAGAAAATCCTAAAAATCAATCCCATTGAGAATGCAAGGGGAAGTTTGAACCCAACTGGCTGGGTCCCTTTGTAATCACTGCTACTTTTGGCTCTGGTGCCTATCAACTCTCAATGACTAAAGGAGAGTAGCTCCGAGAACCAATCAACATTCTCCATCTGAAGAAATTATACACCTAAGGCATTCATTCTATGGTAAAATATCCTGAAAAAAAATTTAAAAATTGGAAAAAGTCCTGAAAAAATGAACATCATGGTGAATACCTAGCAATAGGTGCCTTGATGATTCACAAAAAAATCAAAAAATATCAAAAGTATAAAAAAAAATTGAAAAAAAAAAAAGTGCCTTGGTGAAAACCTAGAAACAGGTGCCTTGGTAGCAAACATAGAATCTCTGCCAAGATGGTGAAAACCTGGCAAATGGGCACCACTTGTTTCAAAATGCTCCATCTATCAGCGCAATCTTGGTCTTTTCCAGATTTCAGTTTTTCTTTAGTCTGTACATATCTCTTAGTTTGTTTCTGCATTTCCAATTTTCAATAAGTCGGTCTATACACCACTCAGCTCAAGTGTCTGTATCCTATCAATGCTTAACACTTGGGGGAAATCAATGTTATATCCTATGGTCTCTGGTGTATCTTAGACGTATCATATCTAGTCAGACTCATTGTGAAGCTTCATGTGAGTTAGTCAGTCAGTCTTGTCTCCCGAAAGAATTTTGCATCTACAACAACAACAATCAAACACAAACTGAAAACAATCTATGCTTTTTTTACATGCTTTTATCTCCTTGTATGCTTACTGATTCGCATTGAGATTTTTGCATATTGTGTCCCTTTGAGCTCTTCGATGATGTCCTTTACAGTATTTAGAGAGTGATGACTGGGGGCATAATCTTTTCTTTGTCTTCTGCTTGTATGTGAAAATCTAACAACTTTGGAAATTCTAGATTGAAATGGTGTTCGACTGTAAGAGCCTTTATCTCAAATTGGATGGCCATGCGTACCTCAACCATTGATACCTGGATGATTCAAAGAAGTATCAATCTAACTATTATCTTTTTGAGTGAGTTCTTTCTCCTACTATGAAACACGATCTTACCTAAGGATGTGAACAATAAAGGGTCACTACGGGTAATTCACATGGGATTTAGAATGATCTCTTGACTGTTTGATGTGTTTGTCATGCAAGGCATATTCAGGTCATCATGATGTTTATGTTTTGATGCTTATACAAATTGCTATATCAAAATGGACATGATATTTAGGTCATCCTAGCGTTTGTGCCTTGGTGCTTATATCTACTCCGACATTCTGAAAATAAAATCAATATTCATATATCCATGGTTGTTGACTAGTGGGTGTTGTATTGATTCTTGCACATACAAATCGATATTCATATGTCTATGGTTTCATAGCTAGTGGGCATTGTATTGATTTATCCGGTTACCTAAAATTTTAATGATGATAATAAATTGACATATGATCAGTGACTAGGTCCTAGGTCTTAGGTTGCATTTCATTTTGCATGTCTCATTGCATTTTGCATGTTGCATGATCTCACAATGACTAAACGAACTTCAATGCTTAAACAATTCTTCAATCACCTCTTCCAATCTAACAAGAGCTGAATCCCTCATGAAGGTTCCTCCAATGAAATAGCGAGTAGAATCCTTTTTCGGGATCAAAATTCAAATCTGAGATCATTCATATTATTAATTGCTTGCATATTCGACCTTCTATCATCACAGAAATCCAGTATTCAACTTAACTAATTATCTAACATCAAACTATCAAAATTTCAACTTGGTCAACTATGGTCAACTCATGGTTTGACCTAGTCAAACTTGGTCTTTTGGGACCTTCCAATGATGCAGAATGTATTCTCAAACGTATATAACCACTTTTCCAATCAATTAACATGCTTCTAAACTATCAACGCTGACTTTCCTTGTCAGATTTCAATTTTAATCCCAAAGGGGGCATGGTATCGCACATCATTCAAGTCTGTAAAAATTTTATCAATCTTTCATCAGTGATCAAGACAAACAATCACGTCTAGTTACTGATTCATCAAAAGTCCTCATCGCTCAGGGAAAATCTATCATCACTTGGGGCATATCAGATTCGTCGATCCATATCAACATGGTATTCTCCTAATCTTGTAAACTGTATTAGTTTTTGCAACCATCAGATCATAGTGTTCTTTCCTTGGTTCTTCGGCAACTGAAGGATTCGGATGTGATACTTGCTAGTTCTGCTAAGACAATCGAGTCTAGAACCTGTCACTCACTTCTTCGCAATCATAAGGTTTGGAATCAGGCATTTTGACACTTTTTCACAATCATAGGTTCATCGCTGCTACAGTGAACATTATCTTTGGTCATTCAGGACCTATTATCAGAATATCAAATCAATATCAATCAGCTTCTGTCTCATATCAATTATCAATATCAAACATCAGTTTCATATCTCTATCAAACACAGACTATATTTGAACCACTGCGCTATGCACAGTAATTCAAAGAGGGGCAAAATGTAATACCTCAAAAATGGGCTATAAGTTCATTAATCTCCTATATCAACAATTTGAATGAAATTGGCATAGAAGTCCTAATCTAAGGCACATCTGCACATCATCGAATCATAATTGATTTTCTTAAATTCTGCATCGGGGAATATTCCTAGTAATATTCCTAATTATCTTAATTATCTTTAATTTAATGATTATTTGGTGATAAATCACATTTATCCTAAGTTTGATTAATTGAATATTTTCATATTTAATTAATTAGATTTAATATCTTGCCACTTAATTGTTTAATTAAATTTAATTCTATCTATTATTAATTGTATTATTTAATTTTGACAATAAATCCAATATCCTATGAATAATTAATTAAATTTTCATTTAATTAATTAAAGCAAGTTGTCATTATTTAATAATATATTTTTTAATAAAAGTTTGATTAAATAATTGATTAACCCATAAATCAATTATTTATTTTCAAAAATCAATTAAGTTGAGCATAAATCACTTTATTTATTAAATTAATTCATAAATAAAACATGCACAATCATAAAAGCAGACAACTATCAATTATCAATTAAAGCTAAACTCTGTTTTGAGTTAAAACTTGGCTTTTGCATGTTTTTGTGAGTTAATTATCCTTTATTTAAAAATAACTCAAAAATCAACCTGAGTTATTTGAGTGATTTATGGTTTTTTTTTTCTCATGCACCTCCAAAGCCCTGGATTTTTATAAAAACAAGGCTCATCTCTTCATAATTCATCTCTCAAATTTGCATCCACAAATTTTCACAATCACGCTGGAGAATTGCAATTGGAAGGATCAAAGCTTATTGCCAATCAACATTGTTGTGAGATCACTTTTGTTTTCATATTATTGTTAGATCAATTCATAGCATATCAGTTTTTACATATCATAGATTTCATATCATTTTTCATCTTATTGCATAGAAAATCCAAAAAAATAGATTAATTGCATTCAATTCATATTTCATATCAGTTTTGCATCCAAATCCTTCATTTAGGTGTCATCTAGGTCACTGATCTCGATAACAATCTGAGAACATTAATCTCGCACCTACTAGAAGGAAGTAAATCGCTTGGTTAAATTAGATTTCAATTTTGCACGATTTTGATTTTTACTAACCTCTAATGTTTTACTAAAGTGTTGTGTCTATAGATCAAGTACAATTTTCACACACACAATAGCTGCTATATAAATGTCCTTGTGGAAGAAATCTCCATAGGTATGGTTCATTGTTGGGTTGTCAGATCTCCCTAGCAGCTCCTAAAGATTAAGTTCTCAGACTATGTCAAAACCCTGGTGCGCCAGGATTGGAGTTCACCCCTTTGGATCATAAAAGTTGCAGAGTCAAACCTTCACTAAAAACCCTAGCGAGGCCAAATTTTCATTTTATAGGGTATATGTGCGTTATTGCAAAACATTTTTGGAACGTACACAATTAACACTTCTGAGGATTAGAATGAATAAGTCACTTTCTTGTTCATGCGCAAGGTTGCTTTTTCCCTTGTTCATTGTTTTCAGACATACTTGAAATCACTTGCTTGCTATTTTGTGTGCTTGTTTATCTATCTGGTTACTGAAAATAGACAAATCTGTTACAATCCTCAAATCTGGACATTGAAATTTGCAAACAATTCAAATCTGAAAACTCAAAATTTGCAAAATCTGAAGTAAAATTCTTTTCTGGAGTCAAAAGTCATCTCAGGAGGTCAGAAAGTCATACAAGTTTTCTCAAAGTGTCATTTCATTACAACCCATCTGTCGTATGATTGAGTGCCCAGTGTCGTACAAGTTTCCATGCCAGCAAATTCTCAAAGTCAAAATCTTGCAACTGTCATATGAGATTTTCAACTATCGTTTCATTGCTACCCAACTATTGTATGAGTTTTGCAACTGTCATTTCATAGCATACCCACTATCGTATGAGTCTGCAGAGTGTCATTTGGGAAATTTTTTTGAAAGTTGTCAAAAAATTGTCAGAATTGCCAGATATTTAACTTTTTCAGCCTAATTTCAGAATCTTTCGAATGAATCACTGTGTCAAGAATAGAACAGTAGCTATTAAGAATCCAATCATTTTCCTAAAGTGGCCTTTTGAATCTGATTCAGCCTTCTGTTTAATCGATTTGAGTCCTTATCATCTCGTGTCAAAACTTTGTCATAACTATCAATCTTCAATCAATCATCAAAATGACTAAGTGTTGGGATATCTTGTCCGCTATCTTTTGGGAACCTACCCATACATCAAGGGCACAATATCCTTCATCCATGTCTAATCAAATCTTCAAATCAATCAAACCTTGATAAGGTTGCGTCCTTTGATCATCTTGATTCAATTCATTCTTCGATTATCTGGATCTTAGTCTTTTGTTTCACTTGAGGTTAATGGTGGAGACTAGAGCTTCCTCTCACAAGAAATCTATCACCACTCTCCAAACTCCAACTCTTGAGCAACTCATCAATTCTAGTCTTTACGAGGATGATGGTCTTGGCAACTATCGATTGAAATCTGGTTACATACCTCCTCCATCAACTCACAGAGGTACTCAACATACCCCCCATCAATCTAATCCAGGGAGTCCACACTCTCCTACCATGTCTCAAGCTGGGAAAAAATTTGGCTCTTAGAGAGCTCAATCTTGACATGGTGCAGATCAGGAACCCACACCTGAAGAAATTTCTCGCTATCAAAATGACGATGAATTTAACAAGATGATGAGGTATTTCTTGAAAGAAAATAGAGAAGCATACTTTTTACAACTAGCTCATCAAGGAGCTAAACTTCCTCCCAACTTTAATGTTGAAGATATCATTACGCATGAGGAAGAAACTCCACTCACAGCTATGATGAAATAGATACATGCTTTACAAGTCAAATTTAATAGCCTTGAGAAAGAAAAGGAACCCAAAGAGTTCTCCATGGAAGCTCTATGCCCTTTTCCTTTTGACAAAAACTTGTATATGCCACCATTTCAAAAAAGAGTGGAGATGCCAAAGTATGACAAGTATGATGGACACTCTGATCCTCAACATCATGTCAAAGAATTTTGTACGCAATCAATGGAGTTCATGCATGAACCAACCTATCTGATGCGTCTCTTCCCTCAATCTCTAGGGGGAGTAGCCATCCACTGGCTCTCTAGACTGCCTTCTGTAATACCTCAAAAATAGGCTATAAGTTCATTAACCTCCTACATCTACAAATTGAATGAAATCGACATCGAAGTCCTAACCTAAGGCACATATAAACATCATCGAATCCTAATTGATTATCTTAAATTCTGCATCGGGGAATATTCCTAGTAATATTCCTAATTATCTTAATTATCTTTAATTTAATGATTAGTTGGCGATAAATCATATTTATCCTAAGTTTGATTAATTGAATATTTTCATATTTAATTAATTAGATTTAATATCTTGCCAAATTAATTATGTAATTAAATTTAATTCTATCTATTATTAATTGTATTATTTAATTTTGACAATAAATCAAAATTTCTATCTTTCATTGATTAAATTCTTATTTAATTAATTAAAGCATGTTGTCATTATTTAATAATATAATTTTTAATAAAAGTTTGATAAAATAGTTAATTAACCCATAAATTAATTATTTTATTTCAAAAATCAGTTAAGTTGAGCATAAATCATTTTATTTATTTATTAAATCATAATTATCCATGTGCACATTCAAGGACCAGTTAAACTCAAATTGGAAAATCAATGCAAGTTGTTAGCTTTTTGAAACTCAACATCTTTTTGAGTTTTAAAGTTGATCTAAACTTCTAATTCGAGTTGAACTGTGCTTTTGCATGATTTTTGTGACTTAATTATTTGTTATTTTAAAATAACTCAAAAATCAACCTGAGTTATTTGAGTGATTTATGGTTTTTTCTCATGCACCTCCAAAGCCCTGGATTTCTATAAAACCAAGGCTCATCTCTTCAATTTCATATCTCGCAAATTGCAAACTTACTCTACAGGAATCATAGCATATCAGATTTGGAAAATTTGCACAATTGGAGCTTGAAAGATAAATTTGAGGATTTGAAGCTTTGTGAGATCAATTTCAAATTCATAGCTTTCATATTATTGTTAGAATTTTCATTCTCATATCATATCATTTCTAGATTAGCATTGCATATCAATTTTCATATTAGCATAGATTCATATCAGTTTTTTATATCATTTGCATAGAAAATATCAAAAAAATAGCTTAATTGCATTCAATTCATATCTAGATCAATTGCATTCAAATCCTTCATTTAAGTGTCGTCTAGATCACTGATCTCGATAACAATCTGAGAACATTAATCTCACACCTACTAGAAGGCAGTAAATCGCTTGGTTAAATTAGATTTCAATTTTGCATGATTTGATTATAGCTAACCTCTAATGTTTTACTAAAGTGTTGTGTCTATAGATTAGTTACAATTTTCACACACTCATTTCTGGCGCCCATCGTGGGGCAACCCACCTTTACATGCTGGTTTTGATTTTTTTTTTGGAGCTAAAGCCCTAAAGTTTCAAAGATTAAATTTTATCTCTCAAATGGCTTCAATTTTTGGACTGAAATTTTTTTTTGTAGGTTGGACACATATCAAGGAAGCTACAATAAAAAATTTAGAATTTTTTGAGATGTTTTGAATTTTTAATAATTTTTTTCTTGAAATTATAGAAAAAATTAATATCTGACGCAAATCAGCATATTTTTTGGAAATTTTTATATTTTCGAAAATCTCTTTAAATTCTATAGGGGGTCCATTCTTTGTATTTTAAATTTGGATGCAATATAATAGCTCAAATAGTCAATTTACAAAAACTGGTCTATTTTGATAAAATGGGTCTCTAGGGCACAAATGAAGAGATTTTTCTAAAAATTTTACATTTTTAGAAAGCTCTCTATTTTTTAGTAGGGGTCTTTGTTCTGAATTTCTATTTTTGTGGTCAAAATCATATCAAAAAAATTAGATCTTGTTGACTAGGTCAAATGCAGCAAAAAAAATTATGTTTTGTGATGGGTATGCACTTATTTTTTTTCATGGTTCAATGAATGATATAAGTTTTCATTTAGGTTAATTGCTGGTTATTATTGTTGATAAAAATTGATTGTTAGAGCTAACCCTATGGTTTTCATAAGTTGAATATATTTTGCATATCTTGTTTGCTTGTTTGCTTGTTGGAGAGTTCGTCACTTGCTTGCATGAAAAAGCTCAACAAGAATTGCTAAAAATCAGGTAAAATCTATTAAGCACGTTGCAAGGATCCTAGGTATTCTCCTTCATCTAATAACACTTCAATTTGGCCTGAAAATAAATCTCTCATGTGTTTAGCTTGAGTGTTTCTTTGCATGCTTTTTCTATGAATTTGCATAATTGAATACTAGGTTGTGACACCTTAAGTATTTATTAGCAGTCTTAGATTACTTGTGATTGATCTTGATTGCTATCTTGGGTTATTAGACTCGCTAATCCGCTGGCCCCTCATTCCACCCCGTGGTTGCAATCTCAACGCCATAAAGGGGAGGGGTCTACAGGAGAGAAGCGTTAAGTTTTCCACTTGGCAACCCATTTGTGCTTTTAGGAACTCACTTGGTTTCTAAGTTGGGGACTCATTTTTAGCTTGTGTGAGGTGTTAAATGTTCCACCTTGTGGACTCATCTCATATTCACTTTAAGCATTAAGTGTTCCTCTTTCTACTTTTTGGATACTTTTGGTAGATTTGCTTTTGAAAACATACATCTGTGCTCACATAGTAATTAGGCCCTATGAACCCTATTCATGATTCTTGAGAGATTGGATTCGCAGTGAAATCCTTCTTGATGACAGAATCCTTGTAGGTAGGGAGGATACTTAGTGTGTTTCACATTCAACTTGGTTAGTGCATCTTTTCTTATTGATCGATACATTCTCTCCCAGGAGAGGTTGATAGATCATGTGGGGTTGACATCACGAGCTTTGGTGAATCAAAATTGGTTAGTGCATCTTCCCTTATTGATCGATACATTCTCTCTCCGGAGAGGTTGATAGATCACGTGGGGTTGATATCATGGACCTTGGTGAGACAAACTTTGTCTTAGCGTGTTGGATAAATCTGTTTGCTTTGTTTGGGTTAAAAGTGAAGAGGCATCAAAACCTTGGACCTGGAGCCAAGTCCCCTTGTGGTATCATACTATGAGTCACCTTTAGAGAGGGTTAACTATAGCAGACAATCCCTTCACAAGGAAAACTACGTTGACGGAACCTCAAGCGGTAATAGCCATTTTCGCCATGGTAGTGATAGCCGCTATATAAATGTCCTTGTGGAAGAAATCTCCATGGGTATGGTTCATTGTTGGGTTGTCAGATCTCCTTAGCAGCTCCTGAAGATTAAGTTCTTGGACTATGTCAAAACCCTGGTGCATCGGGATTGGAGTTCACCCCTTTGGATCATAAAAGTTGCAGAGTCAAACCATTACTAAAAACCCTAGCGAGGCCAAATTTTTATTTTCTAGAGTATATGTGCATTATTGCAAAACATTTTTGGAACATACACAATTAGCGCTTCTAAGGATTAGAACGAATAAGTCACTTGATTGTTCATGTGCAAGGTTGATTTTGCCCTTGTTCATTGTTTTTAGACATGCTTGAAATCACTTGCTTGATATTTTGCATGCTTGTTTATCTATCTAGTTACTGAAAATGAACAAATATGTTACAATCCTCAAATCTAGACATTAAAATTTGCAAACAATTCAAATTTGAAAACTCAAAATTTGCAAAATCTGAAGTAAAATACTTTTCTGGAGTCAAAAGTCATCTCAGGAGGTTAGAAAGTCATACAAGTTTCCATCAAGTGTCATTTCATTACAACCCATCTGTCATATGATTGAGTACCCAGTGTCGTACGAGTTTCCATGCCAGCAAATTCTCAAAGTCAAAATCTTGCAACTGTCGTATGAAATTTTCAACTGTCATTTCATTGCTATCCAACTGTCATATGAGATTTTCAACTATCATTTCATTGATACCCAACTATCGTATGATAACCAACCCAGTGTCGTACGAGTTTCCATGCCAACAAATTCTCAAAGTTAAAATCTTGCAACTATCGTATAAGATTTTCAACTGTCATTTCATTGCTACCCAATTGTCTTACGAGTTTTGCAACTATCGTTTCACAGCATACCCACTATCGTACGAGTCTGCAGAGTGTCGTTTGAGAAATTTTTGAAAGTTGTCAAAAAATTGTCAGAATTGCCAGATATTTAGCTTTTTCAGCCTATTTCCAGAATCTATCGAACAAATCATTATGTCAAGAACAGAGCAATAGCTATTGAGAATCAGTACACATGTCTCAAAGAATCAATACACAAGAGGAAGAAGCTCTAATCACCGCTATGATGAAGCAGTTGCAAGCTATGCAAGTCCAGCTTGACAAACTTGAGAAAGAAAAGGAACCTAAAAAGTTCTCCATGGAAACTCTATGCTCTTTTCCATTTGATAAAGAATTGTACATGTCACCATACCCTCAGACAAAATGTGAGCAACGTGACAACCCTTATGATACTTCTTCCACAGAGAGTGACACATCAAGCTTTGGAGACTATGATGACTATGACGATAGACAATGTAATGATACCTATGACACCTCTGTTCCTAAGAGTCCTCCTCGTCGTGTGTTCCTACTTACTACAAATGGGTCATCACATTGGATAGATCGTGATGGTGATCCATATGATTCTGATTTTGAAAGAGATTTTGATGGCTTTTGTGGACAATACCTTGATTATGATCCATCTACTACTGCTGAGGACTATAAAATGCATCGTGCTAGCTTGAAGCATCAATATTATAAGAATCCTTCTCCTAAAGACTCTCCTACTAAAAATAAAGATTATCTTCTCAAGCAAGGTCATGTTAATGTTGACCCTTTGTCTAGTGATGGTTCCCTTCCATCCCCTACTTCCTCCAATACCCATACATCTCTTAAAGTTTTTGAGTCTTTCAAATCTTTCACAGAACCTTCATTCGACACAAGTCCTGATACTTTTCATGTGGTTCCCTATAGTTATCCTCTAAGGCTACCTCTTAAAGATACTCAAGCTAACCTTCACTTTGCTGCAAATACTAAACCTAAAGAGCCTATGCCTTCATATGCTACAATGCCTACTTCAACTAGTCCTCCACCATCTCTTCCAAAGTCTTCCATACAATCCCAACATGCTTCCTTGTCCTTAGAAGTGGCTCCATGTCAAGAGGACTCCAGAAATGATAAAGAAAATAACATAAAAAAAGATCAAGATCAAGAAACCTCCATGTCATCCAATCTTTTTCATGATGTCTCTTATCTGTTCCATGGTTCTTTTGATCCTGCACACCCTTTTTCATGCATTCCGTCATGTCTTAAGTCTTCTCCTAAGCAAGATCAAGCTACCACTTATACCATTGAGCTTAATAACAATCAAAATGACCTTACTAAACTTGTGCTTCCCAAAGGTAATGCTTCCATTAAGGTTGGTAAAAATGGTGTTGTTACTTCCAATGTTAAGCCTATTGAAAATCAAGAGAAAAATTATGCGCTTATGCTATCCAGAGATTTTTGTCAAGATCAAAGTCTTCCATCTTCTTATTCTACCACTCCATGTTCACTTTCACTTTCTACTCTTTCTAAGTCTTTGCAAGCTTTGAACAATCCTATCAAAGAAGGTGCTCATATTCAAGATGTCCACGATTCTATTGAAAATTCTAATGCTCACTCTAAAGGTGCTGATATCCTTGGTTGTCATATAGATGTTGATAAACTTATTGATTATCCTTTTGTATCTTCCACTTCCATCCTTGGATCTCTTCCACCATTACAAAGGGCTTCATGTCTGCCTTCCATCTTGGGTCCTTATGTCCCTTCACTTTCCCCTCCTAACTCTCCTAATTCATCATCCATCTTGGGTCCCTACGTCCCTGCATCTCCCATCTTTCCTCAAGATCAACATAGATGCATACCCTTGAATCCTTTTCATCCACCCACCCATCTAAACCAGTCATATCCTCCTTCTTCCACAAGTCTCAAGTCTTTTGGAAGTAACTTGAATGTTCAATACAAGAAAAAGAAGCAATACAAGATCCATAAAAAAAGAAGATCACCATGTCTCCTCTAATAGACATGGAAACATAAAGTCAAAAAAGATATCTAAGAAAAAAACTACAAGACAAGTATGGGTTCCAAAATCCATCATTGAAGATATTCTCTCTAGATCATCAAAAGGAAATAAAAAGCCTATGGCTATATGGATTCCAAAGTCTCTCTTGAAAGAGTCTGGTATTGAGAAAAAATTGAAATTGACATTGAAGCTTCCAAAGGCTTCCACTTCATCTCCCTCCAAAAATATTCTTCCATTCCACGTGCCTAAACCACAACCTCTACTATCCATTCACCATATTCCTTCACGTATTCCTTCATTCATGATTCCTCCATCCTCTAACCACCCTTCAAGGTATGTGTTGATGTTGATCTTGCCTTCCTTTCCATCTACCCTTTCACAATCCTTCCATTCATTATCCTCCTACCTTCTATCATTTTTCCTCATTTGTCTATTCCTCCTATCTTCCAACCTCACTCGCTTTACATGAAACCTTATCCTCCATTTTTCTTTTCCATCTCCCTTTCCCTATCATCATCTTTGAGCATATCATTTTGAATCCTTGGCATATCATGGTTTATCCTTTCAAGGAGAATTATCTAAAAAGCTTGCCTTCTTTGAATAAAAAGAAAAAAAAGAAAAAATAATTGAAAATGTGCCATGGTGAAAATCTGGAAACAGGTGCCTTGGTAGCAAAAGTAAAGAGAAATAAATTCATCCTATGGTGAAAACCAGTCCCTTGTGGCACCTTGGATAAGTACCATGATGAAAACCTGGCAATTAGGCATCATGCATAGTTCTTCTACATATTTCATCCATTCCATCTTCTCTCTTTGATCTTGACAATGTTGATCTATACACGAACATTTGGCTATTTTGTGAGTTGTCTGATGATGATCTTACTTTCATTCCCTTCCTATTTAGCCTTCATATTTATTTTTCTCCATTCATTCTAGTCTTTCGCTATCATTTCCCCTTTGGTCTTGATCTAATAAATAAAAAAAGAAAGAGTAAAACATAGTGCTATGAAGTCTCTTGACATGGTTACTCCTTTGGACTACATCCTATCCTTCTTTGGCATTATGCTTTTTTGACTTATCCTATGCTGGCCTTTCATTTCTTGTCCAAATGTGATTTACATGATAATTTTTCCCTAGCTTGGGTATTCTTGAGGAGCTTTCCCTTGAGGATTTCTTCCCTTCATTCTCCTTCAATCTCTTGTCTTCCATCTCTTCCACTAGCTTGCCAATCCCTCTTATTCTCCACCTTGCTAGACATTGGGACTGCATGATATGATCTTGGTTGGGAGTTTGCAAATGGAAAAAGATGCTATCAAGTATACCAAGTATCAGAACCAGTATCAGAATAAGTATCAAAACTAGTATCAGAATAATTATCAGAATAAGTATCAGAACTAGTATCAGAATCAGTATCCGAATAAGTATCAGATCAAGTATCAGAACATCTATAGGGGCTACACCTTTTGTTTTAGTTTATGGGTCTGAAGCGGTACTGCCTATTGAGGTTGAAATCCCATCACTAAGAATCAGAATGCATGGTCTAGTAACTGATGATGACTACAGAGTGTCTAGGTTGCAAGAACTTGAACTACTAGATGAGCACAGACAAGCAGTGTATGATCATCTCAAAGTATATCAGAAGAGAATGTCTAGAGGCTACAACAAGAAAGTTAGACACAAAAAATTTCAGGTTGGCGATCTAGTCTTGAGAAAAAATCTTAAAAATCAATCACATCGAGAACGCAAAGGGAAGTTCAAACCCAATTAGCTGGGTCCCTTTGTTATCACTGCTAATTTTGTCTTTGGTTCCTATCAACTCTCAACGACTGAAGGAGAATAGCTCTGAGAACCAATCAACGTTCTCCATCTGAAGAAATTCTATGCCTAAGGCATTCAATCTATGGTAAAATGTCCTAAAAAATTATAAAAATCAGAAAAAGTCCTGAAAAAATGAACATCTTGGTGAAAACCTAGCAATAGGCACCTTGATGATTCACAAAAAAATCAAAAAATATCAAAAATTAAAAAAAATTTAAAAATATCAAAAATCCAAAAAAATTGAAAAATAAAAAAATACAAAAAAAATGGAAAAAGAAAAAGTGTCTTGGTGAAAACCTGGAAATAGGTGCCTTGGTAGCAAAAATAGAATCTCTGCCAAGATGGTGAAAACCAGGCAAACGGGCACCACTTGTTTCAAAATGCTTCATCTATCAGTGCAATCTTGGTCTTTCCCAGCTTTTAGTCTTGCTTTAATTTGTACATATCTCCCGGTTTGTTTTTGCATTTCCAGTTTTCAATAAGTCAGTTTGTCCACAAATCTGCTCAAGTGTCTGTATCCTATCAATGTTCAAACTTGGGGGCAATCAATGTCATATCCTATGGCCTCCAATCTATCTTAGACGTATCATATCTAGTCAAAGTCCTTTGAAGCTTCATGTGAGTCAGTCAGTCTGTCTTGTCTCCAGAAAGGATTTTGCATCTACAACACCGCAATCAAACATCAAAATAAACTAAAAATGATATGTGCTTCATGCTTTTATCTCCTTGTATGCTTACTGATTCGCATTGAGATTTTTGCATATTGTGTCCCTTCGAGCTCTTCGATGATGTCCTTTATAGGATTTAGAGAGTGATGACTAGGGGCATAATCTTTTCCTTGTCTTCTTCTTGTATGTGAAAATCTAACAACTTTGGAAATTCTACATTGAAATGGTGTCCAACTGTAAGAGCCTCTATCTCGAATTGGATGGCCATGCATACCTCAACCATTGATACTCAAAAAATTCAAAGAAGTATTGATCTAACTATTGTCTTTTTGAGTGAGTTCTTTCTCCTACTGTGAAACACGATCTTACCTAAGGATGTAAATGATAAAGGGTCACTACGGGTAATTCACACTGGATTTAGAATGATCTCTTGACTGTTTGATGTGTATGTTAAATAAAAATTACTATATCAAAATGGACATGATATTCAAGTCATCCTAGTGTTTGTGCCTTGGTGCTTATATCTAATCTGACATTCCGAAAACAAAACCAATATTCATATGTCCATGGTTGTTTTGGACCAGTGGGTGTTGTATTGGTTCTTGAGCATTACAAATCGATATTCATATGTCCATGGTTTCATAGCTAGTGGGCATTGTATTGATTTATCGAGTTACCTAAAAGTTCGATGATGATAACAAATCAACACAAGATCAGTGACTAGGTCCTAGGTCTTAGGTTGCATTTCATTTTGCATGTCTCTTTGCATTTTGCATGTTGCATGATCTCACAATGGCTAAACAAACTTCAATGCTTAAACAATTCTTCAATCACCTCTTCCAATCTAACAAGAGCTAAATCTCACACGAAGGTTCCTCCAACGAAACAGCAAGTAGAATCCTTTTTCAGGATCAAAATTCAAATCTGAGATCATTCATATTATTAACTACTTGCATATTCGACCTTCAATCATCACAGAAATCCAGTATTCAACTTAATTAATTATCTTCCATCAAACTATCAAAATTTCAACTTGGTCAACTATGGTCAACTCATAGTTTAACCTAGTCAAACTTGGTCTTTTGGACCTCTAAACAATGTAGAATGCATTCCCAAACGTGTTTAACCACTTCTCAAATCAATTAACATGCTTCTAAACTATCAACGCTGACTTTTCTTGTCAGATTTCAATTTTAATCCCGAAGGGGGCATGGTATTGCACATCATTCAAAGTCTGTAAATCTAATTTTATCTAGAATCTGTTATCTTTCATCAGTGATCAAGACAACAACCACATCTAGTTGCTGATTCATCAAAAAACCTCATCACTCGGGGCAAATCTATCATCACTTGGGGCACATCAGATTCATCAAGATCCATATCAATCTAGTATTCTCCTAATCTTGTAAACTGTATCAGTTTTTGCAACCATCGGCTCATAGTGTTCTTTCCTTGGTTCTTCAGCAACTAAAGGATTCGGATGTGATACCTGCTAGTTCTACTAAGACAATCAAGTCTAGAACCGGTCACTCACTTCTTTGCAATCCTAAGGTTTGGAATCAGGCGTTTTGACACTTTTTCACAATCATAGGTTCATTTGCTGTTATAGTGAACATTATCTTTGGTCATTCAAGACCTATTATCTCTGTATCAAATCAATATCAATCAACTTCTGTCTCATATCAATTATCAATTTCAAACATCAGTTTCATATCTTTATCAAACACAGACTATCTTTGAACCACTGCGCTTCGCATAGTAATTCAAAGAGGGGCAAAATGTAATACTCCAAAAATGGGCTATAAGTTCATTAACCTCCTACATCTACAAATTGAAAAAAATTGACATCGAAGTCCTAACCTAAGGCACATCTAAACATCATCGAATCCTAATTGATTATCTTAAATTCTGCATCGGGGAATATTCCTAGTAATATTCCTAATTATCTTAATTATCTTTAATTTAATGATTTGTTGGTGATAAATCATATTTATCCTAAGTTTGATTAATTGAATATTTTCATATTTAATTAGTTAGATTTAATATCTTGCCAAATAATTATGTAATTAAATTTAATTCTACCTATTATTAATTGTATTATTTAATTTTGACAATAAATCAAAATTCTTATCTTTAATTGATTAAATTATTATTTAATTAATTAAAGCATGTTGTCATTATTTAATAATATAATTTTTAATAAAAGTTTGATAAAATAGTTAATTAACCCATAAATTAATTATTTTATTTCAAAAATCAGTTAAGTTGAGCATAAATCATCTTATTTATTTATTAAATCATAATTATCCATGTGCACAATCAAGGACCAGTTAAACTCAAATTGGAAAATCAATGCAAGTTGTTAGCTTTTTGAAACTCAACATCTTTTTGAGTTTTAAAGTTGATCTAAACTTCTAATTCAAGTTGAACTGTGCTTTTGCATGATTTTTGTGACTTAATTATCTGTTATTTAAAAATAACTCAAAAATCAACCTGAGTTATTTGAGTGATTTATGGTTTTTTCTCATGCACCTCCAAAGCCCTAGATTTCTATAAAACCAAGGCTCAGCTCTTCAATTTTATATCTCGCAAATTGCAAACTTACTCTACAGGAATCATAGCATATCAGATTTGGAAAATTTGCACAATTGGAGCTTGAAAGATAAATTTGAGGATTCGAAGCTTTGTGAAATCAATTTCAAATTCATAGCTTTCATATTATTGTTAGAATTTTCATTCTCATATCATATCATTTCTAGATTAGCATTGCATATCAATTTTCATATTAGCATAGATTCATATCAATTTTTCATATCATTTGAATAGAAAATATCAAAAAAATAGCTTAATTGCATTCAATTCATATCTAGATCAATTGCATTCAAATCCTTCATTTAGGTGTCGTCTAGGTCACTGATCTCGATAAAAATCTGAGAACATTAATCTCACACCTACTAGAAGGCAGTAAATCACTTGGTTAAATTAGATTTCAATTTTGCATGATTTGATTATAGCTAACCTCTAATGTTTTACTGAAGTGTTGTGTCTACAGATCAGGTACAATTTTTACACACACACCTTCTACTATCAAAACTTTTGAGGAGTTGATCAAATTGTTCTACCAGCAATACTCCTACAATACTCAACATCCAGTCACCATGATTGATATCTGTAATCTCAAGCAATATCCAGGGGAACCATTCCTAACATTTCTCAAGAGATGGAGGAAGAAGTTCTCTCTATATGCCAGACCTATTCCAGAAATAGAAAAACTGAAAATCTTCATCAATAACCTTATTCCAGAAATCAATTATCCTTTACAAATGCAAGATCATACATCTTTTGACAAGATGGTGAATAATGCTATCAAAATCAAAAAAGTGCTTGTAAAAAAAGGAGAAATCACACTTCAAAAATATAAGTACGAATCTAGATCTAGTTCCAAAGACAAGAACAAAAATTGGAACAAGAACAAGGGCATCGTCACAGATGGCATTGTTGACACTGTCTATGCCCCATCAAAGGCACCTACCTAAAATCTCACTCTTGGCACTCAAGCCATTAAAGCTTCAGAGAAAAAGTCTTCTCAACCATCTCAAAGGAAGCCAGAGTACAAAAGATGGGATAAACATCAAAAATTTACTCCTCTAGAAGAGTCTTTAGAATTAGCTATGAAAACTCTACTGGCTGATAACATCATCTCTTTACCACCAATCCAACCAAATGATCAGGACCCCAAACCGAAATGGTGGAGAGAAAATGAATTCTGTGATTTCCATCGGAGTAAAGGTCACAAAACTAGTAGTTTCTACCACTTGAAGCATACCATTCAAGATCTGATCGATAGTGGAGACATCACAATTTACAATCCCAAGAGCAATAATGATCATATAGCATTCATAGAACCATTTCTGAAACATGGTCAAGAAGTTTCAACTTCTCAGCGTAATATGGGGGCAAAAGTCAACTATGCCTACCCTAGAAATAATGCTATCATCAATATGGTTGAACCATGTCTCCCTAAAAGTTGCAATGTCATCACAATTGTATGAAGAGATAGAGATCATTCCTTAGCTAACGCAGTTACTCGATCATAGGCTACAATGCATCTGAAAGGACAAATCTTAGATTCATCAAATGTCCCTAAGGTGCCCTTCAATCTTTCATCTGCTTCTAAACAGAAGGCTGCTTCCAAATCTTCCAATCCAAAGGATACAAGGCCTACATCTTATAGCATTATTCAACAACTCTAGCACACTAATGTGAAAATCTCCATGTTTGAGTTGCTTCAAATATCTCCAGCTCATAGAGCCATTCTCGATAAAGCTTTGCTCGGTTCCAATGTTCCTGATGACCTTGATTTAGACAAGTTCTAGACTATGGTTGGACATCTTACATCTCTGCAATATATCTCCTTTTCAGAGGAAGATGACAACTCCTTGAGTCACCCACATAATCAGCCTTTGCATATAGAAGTCTTGATCCAAAACTATAGAGTCAAATGTGTGTTGATAGATGGGGGCGCTGGCCTAAACATTTGTCCTTACAGCTTGATCACACAATTGGAATTTTCAGAATTGGTTATTGATCCTCGAAAGAAGATCACCATAAAAGCCTATGATGAACAAGAAAGATCTTCTAAAAGCACCATTGTCTTACCTATCAGAGTAGGTATAGTTATTAAAGATACTATCTGTCAAGTGCTTGATCTACCTTTGGCTTACAACATTCTTCTAGGGAGGCCATGGATACATGAAATGCAAGCTATTCCTTCTACATATCATCAATGTTTGAAGTTTCCTTATGAAGGAGTAGAGGTTACTATCCCCGTGGATCTGAATACAACTTGCAACACCTTGAAGGAAAGTGCAGATAAGCTTGTGCCTAATAATAGAGAATCTCCCATTGAACCAACTAAAGAAGCATCCACATCTAAAATGGAAGATCTTGCCAAAGAGGTTAATATCAAAGAAAATAGTATGGGAGAATATACTATTGAGCAAGTCTTATCTTTGACATCTCTCCCTATCTCACCTAAGTCTTATGGGAAATCTTTGAAACAATCCAAACCAAACTCTAAAGAACCTCTGAAAGCATATAAAAATAATTTTGTAGCAGAACAAGTATCCAAGAAAGAGTTTGAAGAGGATGAAGCTGTGCTATCATGGCTCTACAAAGATGAACCTGAATCTCAAGTTGTTCAAACTAGTGACTCTATAGTATCCAAACTCCATTCTAAGTCATATGGTCCAGGAGGTAAATTAATAGCTAAGATGGGATATTCAGGTCAAGGGCCTCTAGGAGTCAGAGGAAAAGGTCTCGTGGCACCTCTCCCACATACTAGTAGAGAAAATAAAGATAAAGTCAGCTTAGGCTTTAAGAAGAAACCCTATCACCTCAAAGGTAATTGCTCTCATGTCATAGAGAAAATCACACCAGGGGAACCTCTTCTTAAGAAAGAAGAAATAGAACCATCAGATAGTGATTTAGATAGTTTAGAACTCATCCCCTATGAAAAATTGCCTAAAGAGATCAAAGACCTTCTTGATGATAAAGATGATCCTATCAAGAGAATTAATGTAGTAGAAACACAAGAACCTACTATCAATCAAGAGATAGTTGCAACACAAGAACCAGCTAATCTCAAAAACAATCAAGAAGAGGGAAGTGGTAGTGATTCTGAGACAGATTCTCATGAGTATGAATACAAATCAAAATCTGAGGGTAACCCTTCTTGGGGTATTCACCCTGACTTTACTCATGTTCTAAGACTTCCTAGAGATCCTGAATCAGAAGATGAATCTAATGACTATGAATGGGGAGTCATCCCAGAACCAGATGAGCTTATCATAGAGAAACATGTTGATGTTATTCACCAATATGCACCTCAATCCAACGTAAGTCTAGAGCAAAATGATGAACCTATCAAGTATGATCCACCTCTGGCTGAATTGGACTCCCACAATGACATTGAGCCTATTCATGAATTGGATGTCTTAAGTTGTAGTATCACCTTTGAACTCAAGTGTCAGGTTAGGCCCATTGATGACAAATCCATATCTGTAAACACTATCTCCCAATCTTTCCCTACTTTGACTATCAAATATCCAGAACTTATTGATCAAACCTCCACCAATCCGAGCCATGGTATTTATACCTTCCCAAATGACTATGCCCTTGCTTTCTACCTCAATGCAGTTGAGCCTATGAGGACTTCCATCAGTGAACCAAGCATTAGCATGACCGAGTTGGACATCAAATATCTTAGTCAGAAAAACAAGAGTAAAAAGAAAAAGAAAAAGAGTTCTGAGGGTGAAAACCACTTTGTGGCAGTCTCAAAACCTACAAAAGTAAAAATAAAAGACATATCCAAAGGTGAAAACCTCTTTGAGGCACCTAAGGATGAGATATTTGATGTCCTTTTGAGTCATTTATAGGATAGATCTCTAGTTCTAATTGAGCCCACCCAATCCATCAATTTGGGTACAATAGAGGAACCACAATTGGTACATGTAGCACAATCATTATCAGAAGAAGAGAAGAAAAATTTTACAACATTCCTAACAGAGAAGAAGATCAAATTTTCATGGAAATATTTAGATATACCAGGATTGGATCCTAATCTCATAATGCATCATTTATCTATTGCTCCAAATGTCAAACCTGTCAAGCAAAAGTTGAGAAAGATGCATCCTCATGTTGCACTCTTGGTAAAAGCTGAATTAGAGAAGCTTCTGAAAGTCAGATTCATCCGAGTTATTGACTATGTAGAGTGGATCTCTAATATTGTACCTATTTCTAAACTAGATGGTTCAATCAGAGTGTGCACAGACTTTAGAGATGTGAATAGAGCGTGCCCTAAGGATGATTTTCCACTACCGAACATTGATATGATAGTGGATATGATTACGGGTTTCAAGATGTATTCCTTGATGGATGGTTTCTTTGGATATAACCAAATAAAAATTGCTCCAGAGGATCAAGAGAAAACTTCTTTCACATGTGCATGGGGAACCTTTTGTTGGAATGTCATGCCATTTGGGCTTAAAAATGTTGGTGCTACATATCAAAGAGAAATGACATCTATTTTCCACGACATGATGCATCGAACTATGGAAGATTATGTTGATGATACTTTAGCAAAATCTATGATCAGAACTGAACATCTAAAGGACTTGAGCATGATCCTAGATAGAATGGAAAAGTTTAGTCTCCAACTAAATCCTAAGAAGTGTGCTTTTGGTGTCACTTCCGGAAAGCTCTTAGGATACATAGTTTCAAAGAAGGGCATTGAAGTTGATCCAGCTAAAGTCAAGGCTATAATAGAGATGCAACCTCCCAAGAATATCAGTCAAATGAGGACATTGCAAGGAAGAGTTTAATCTATCAGAAGATTCATATCATAGCTAGCGGACATATCACAGCCTTTTACAAAAACATTACATAAAGGTGTGACCTTTGCATGGAATGAAGAATGTGAGAAAAAATTTAACCATATCAAGATGTATCTATCCAATCCACCTATCTTGATGCCTCCTATTCATGGGAAGCCATTGATCTTATATGTCTCCACAATAGATACATCATTGGGGGCATTTCTAGCACAGCATGATGAGAACAAAAAGGAAAGAGTTATATACTATATCAGTAGGACATTGGTTGCATATGAGAACTATTCAATGATCGAGAAAGCTTGTCTAGCTGTGATCTTTGCATCATAGAAACTGAGACACTACATGTTAGCTCATACCACACAATTGGTAGCTAAAATTGATCCCCTCAAGTACCTACTAAGCAAAGCTTCCCTCACAGGTAGATTAGCTAAATGGGTTATGCTCTTAAGTGAATTTGACATTGAATACATGGAAAGAAAAGCTATAAAAGGATAGGTTATTGCTGATCAATTAGAAGATGCACCTATGATAGCTAATACACCACTACAAATGGAATTTCCAGACTCCTCTATTATGCACCTATCTTCTAGAGAATGGCAATTGTTCTTTGATGGCTCCTACACACAGAATGGCTTCAAGGTAGGCATATTCTTCATAACTCCTCAAGGATACTCAATCCCCAAAGCATTCTGATTAAAGTTTCCTTGCATGAACAATATTACAGAATATGAATCCCTTTTGAATGGTATGAAACTAGCAATTGAATGGAGAGTAATAGAGCTACACATTCATGGAGACTCTCAACTTGTTATTCATCAAGTCAATGATGTGTACCAAACTAAAGATGAAAAGCTCCTTCCTTACAAGAGAATGGTAGATGATCTTAAGAAATATTTCATATCTATCACATTTGAACAAGTTCCTAGAATGGAGAACAAGGCTACCGATGCAATGGCAACAATATCTACTTTATTATAGCAGCCTGAACATGAGCTACACTACGAGTTCCTGGTGGAAGCACTATCTTATCCTGCATATGACTCCCCTGAAACCCACATGATCTGCACTATTGTTGGTCATGATTCATCCAGATACAAAGACCTCTTTTCCTATCTCCTAGACCAAATCATTCCCGATACCTTCAACTGCCATGAAAAGAGATACCTTATCTGTAATGCCTCCCGATATGTCATCATTGGTCACGATCTATACAAATGAGGTCTAGATGGTACACTACTTAGATGTTTAGAATGGGAAGAGTCTCAATGTGCATTAGAGGAAGTCCATGATGGTATTTGTGGGTCACACTCGAACGGTTTAACACTAGCTCAAAAACTTATTAGGGCTGGGTACTACTGGCTTGAAATGGAGAAAGAGGCCATCAAATTTGCTAAGAATTGTCAAAAGTGTCAAGTACATGGCAACTAATTCATGCTCCAGGGAGGGATCTAATCCCCTTTATAACACAATGGCCTTTCCATCAATGGGCATTTGATCTTATCAGGATGATTCATCCTCATTCTTCTAATGGACATACCCATATAATCACAGCCACTGATTATTTTACAAAATGGGTAGAAGCAGTCTCTTTGACACAAGCAATGGGAAAGCAGATATCGATGTTCATCTTAAACTATATCATATGAAGATATGGGATCCCTCATTCCATAATCACAGATAATGGTGGGAAATTTAGGAATAAAGACCTAGATGATCTATGTGTCAAATTCAAGATCACCCAACATTGGTCTTCTATCTACTATCCACAAGAGAATGGCCAAGCAGATGCTTCCAACAAAAATCTATTGAAGATCTTGCACAGAACAGTAAACAAAACCGGCAGAGACTAGCATCTCATGATTAATCCAGCTCTATGGGCCTACAGAACAAGTATCAGAACACCTATAGGGGCTACACCTTTCACTTTATTTTATGGGCCTAAGGTGGTACTACCTATTGAGGTTGAAATCCCATCACTAAGAATCAGAATGCATGATCTCGTAACTGATGATGACTACAGAGTGTCTAGGTTGCAAGAACTTGAACTACTAGATGAGCATAGATAAGCAGCATATGATCATCTCAGAGTATATCAGAAGAGAATGTCTAGAGGCTACAACAAGAAAGTTAGACACAGAGAATTTCAGGTTGGTGATCTAGTTTTGAGAGAGAATCCTAAAAATCAATCACATCGAGAATGCAAGGAGAAGTTCGAACCCAATTGGCTGGGTCCCTTTGTAATCACTACTACTTTTGGCTTTGGTGCCTATCAACTCTCAACGACTGAAGGAGAACAGCTTCGAGAACCAATCAACATTCTCCATCTAAAGAAATTCTATGCCTAAAGCATTTAGTCTATGGTAAAATGTCCTAAAAAAATCTTTAAAAATTTGAAAAATATCAAAAATTCAAAAAAAAAAAAAGTGCCTTGATGAAAACATGGAAACAGGAACCTTGGTAGCAAAAATAGAATCTCTGTCAAGATGGGGAAAACCCGGAAAACAGGCACCACTTGTTTCAAAATGCTCCATCTATCAGTGCAATCTTGGTCATTCCCAACTTTTAGTCTTGCTTTAGTTTGTACATATCTCCCGGTTTGTTTTTGCATTTCCAGTTTTCAATAAGTCGGTTTGTACAACAATCAGCTCAAGTGTCTGTATCCTATCAATGTTCAAACTTGGGGGCAATCAATGTCATATCCTATGGTCTCCAGTATATCTTAGACACATCATATCCTGTTAGAGTCCTTTGAAGCTTCATTTGAGTCAGTCAAGTTTGTCTTGTCTCCAGAAAGGATTTTGCATCTACAACAACACAATCAACATCAAACTGAAAACTAAAAACAATCTATGCTTTTTTACATGCTTTTATCTCCTTGTATGCTTACTGATTCGCATTGAGATTTTTGCATATTGTGTCCCTTTGAGCTCTTCGATGATGTCCTTTACAGGATTTAGAGAGTGATGACTAGGGGCATAATCTTTTCTTTGTCTTCTGCTTGTATGTGAAAATCTAACAACTTTAGAAATTCTAGATTAAAATGGTGTCTGACTGTAAGAGCCTCTATCTTGAATTGGATGGCCATGCGTACCTCGACCATTGATACCCAAATGATTCAAAGAAGTATTGATCTAACTATTGTCTTTTTGAGTGAGTTCTTTCTCCTACTGTGAAACATGATCTTACCTAAGGATGTGAATGATAAAGGGTCACTACGGGTAATTCACATTGGATTTAGAATGATCTCTTTACTGTTTGATGTGTTTTCCATGCAAGGAGTATTCAGGTCATCATGATGTTTATGTTTTGATGCTTATACAAATTGCTATATCAAAATGGACATGATATTCAGGTCATCCTGGCACTTGTGCCTTGGTGCTTATATCTAATCTAACATTTTGAAAAACAAACCAATATTCATATGTCCATGGTTGTTTTGGACCAGTGGGTGTTGTATTGGTTCTTGAGTGTTACAAATCGATATTCATATGTCCATGGTTTCATAGCTAGTGGGCATTGTATTGATTTATTCGATTACCTAAAAGTTCAATAATGATAATAAATCGACACATGATCAGTGACTAGGTCCTAGGTCTTAGGTTGCATTTCATTTTGCATGTCTCATTGAATTTTGCATGTTGCATGATCTCACAATGGCTAAACGAACTTCAATGCTTAAACAATTCTCCACTCGCATCTTCAAATCTAACAAGAGCTGAATCTCACACGAAGGTTCCTCCAATGAAATAGCAAGTAGAATCCTTTTTCGGGATCAAAATCGAAATCTAAGATCGTTTATTATGTCAAAATCACGATTTAAAATTTTGGGCCCAGGACGGTCTACTGCTTGCATATTCGACCTTCGATCATCACAGAAATCTAGTATTCAACTTAATTGATTATCTTACATCAAACTATCAAAATTTCAACTTGGTCAACTATGGTCAACTCATGGTTTAACCTAGTCAAACTTGGTCTCTGGGACCTCCAAACGATGCAAAATGCATTCCCGAACATGTTTAACCACTTCTCAAATCAATTTACATGCTTCTAAACCATTTAACACTAACTTCTCTTGTCAGATTTCAATTTTAATCCCGAAGGGGGCATGGTATTGCACATCATTCAAGTCTGTAATCAAATTTGAAATCATATCTTTATGGAAATCATATCTTCCTCAGTAATCAAGAGAACAACCACGTCTAGTTATTGATTCATCAAAAGTCCTCATCGCTCGGGGCAAATCTATCATCACTTGGGGCATATCAGATTCATCAAGATCCATATCAATCTGGTATCCTCCTAATCTTGTAATCTGTATCAGCTTTTTGCAACCATCGGTTCATCAGTGTTATTTCCTTGGTTCTTCAGCAACTAAAAGGTTCGGATGTGATACCTGCTAGTTCTGCTAAGACAATCGAGTCTAGAACCGGTCACTCACTTCTTCGCAATCATAAGGTTTGGACTCAGGCATTTTGACACTTTTTCACAATCATAGGTTCATTTTCTATTATAGTGAACATTATCTTTGGTCATTCAGGACCTATTATCTCCATATCAAATCAATATCAATCAGCTTCTTTCTCATATCAATTGTCAATTTCAAACATCAGTTTCATATCTTTATCAAACACAGACTATCTTTGAACCACTACCTTCGCTCAATAATTCAAAGAGGGGCAAAATGTAATACCCCAAAAATGGGCTATAAGTTCATTAACCTCCTACATCTACAAATCGAATGAAATCAACATCGAAGTCCTAATCTAAGGCACATCTAAACATCATCGAATCATAATTGATTATCTTAAATTCTGCATTGGGGAATATTCCTAGCAATATTCCTAATTATCTTAATTATCTTTAATTTAATGATTATTTGGCAATAAATCACATTTATCCTAAGTTTGATTAATTGAATATTTTCATATTTAATTAATTAGATTTAATATCTTGCCACTTAATTGTGTAATTAAATTCAATTCTATCTATTATTAATTGTATTATTTAATTTTGACAATAAATCCAATATCCTATGAATAATTGATTAAATTTTTATTTAATTAATTAAAGCAAGTTGTCATTATTTAATAATATAGTTTTTAATAAAAGTTTGATTAAATAATTGATTAACCCATAAATCAATTATTTATTTTCAAAAATCAGTTAAGTTGAGCATAAATCACTTTATTTATTTATTAATTCATAATTATTATGCACATTCAAAAGAAACAGTTAAACTCCAAATTAGAAAATCAATGCAAAGTGTTGACTTTTTAGAACTCAACATCCTTTTGGAGTTCAAAAAGCTGATCTAAACTCTAATTTGAGTTAAAAAGCTATTTTTTTAAGATTTGCATGTTTTTGTGAATTAAATTATCTTTATTATCAGATAACTCAAAAATCAAGCCGAGTTAATTTGAGTGATTTATGGCTTTTTTTCATGCACCTCCAAAGCCCTAGATTTCTATAAAATCAAGGCTTAGCTCTTCACAATTCATCTCTCAAATTTGCATCCAAAGCATCTCATAATTTTGCAAGCTTACTTTGCCAAAGTCATCTATGAATTGCACAACTATTTTGAAGAATTGGAATTTGGAGAATCAAAGCTTATTGCAAATCAAGGCTATTGTGAGATGAATTTTTTTTTTTACATTCATTTAGATTCTTTTTTATATCATTGTTAGATCATTTTAGCATATCAATTTCCATATTAGCATAGATTCCATATCAAGTTTTCATATCATTGCATAGAAAATTCAAAAAATATAGATTAATTGCATTCATATTTCATATCCAGATCAATTGCATTCAAATCCTTCATTTAGGTGTCGTCTAGGTCACTGATCTCGATAGCAATCTGAGAACATCGATCTCACACCTATTAGAAGGTAGTAAATCACTTGGTTAGATTAGATTTTAATTTTGCACGACTTTTGCTAACCTCTAATGTTTTACTGAAGTGTTGTGTCTACAGATCAGGGACAATTTTCACACACATAAAGGGTTATTCCAAGAATAGCCATCATCATAAGGTTCATCCCAAATAGTAGTATCATCGTAGTGAGGATTAAACACCCCATAATGAGAAACAAAAGCTTGACGAGAGTTATTATTATAAGACGTTTGATTATTAGGAGTAGATGATCTCTCATGTTTGAGTTTCTTAAAACAATTATTGATCACATGACCAGCTTTCCCACAATAATTACAATGGGATCTATTATAATTGTTTTGATAACCATTATTTTGATTATTTGAATAACCATTATTATGATGATTATTGTTACGATAATTATTGTTGTTATTGGAATAATTATTGTTATGATGATTAGTATGCAAGTTATTAATTTGAATTTTGATTTTTAGATACAAAATCATGTTCAATAGATTTAATAGTACCAAATTGCAACAATTTAGCCTCCTCTTGACGTAACAAATTTTGAAATAGAGTGGATGTTAGTGATAAATTGTTGAAACTCTTTCGGGGGACATTTCTTAAGAATTATAGTGATCAATATAATATTTGTTAGAGTAACATTTAAACCATTTAACTAAGTTCTAATAGCATCAAACTTGAGTAAAAATTCATCCATTGATTTAAAATTTGTATACCTGAGGTCTTCCAAGTTGTCTTGGAGCTGAATCTTATGTGATTCAGAGGAGCTGTCATAGGTTTTCTTCAAGATGTCCCATGCTACGTGAGCTTTGGTGCAATGTCCAATCAAGACATAGAGATCAAGACTGATGGAGAGCCCAATTAGACTAAGTGCTTCATTTTTCTTACCTTTCCATGTATCTTTGGAAATTTGAGCACCAGAGGTAGCTAGTTCAAGAGTCGCATCTGGGGCAACTTCAAGAAAAATTTTAAAACATAATAGAAAGGAAACATGAGTTTTCCATTGATGATAGTTAGAACTCTTTAGTTTAATTTCTAGAATTAGAGTAGACATGTTGAAAGTAGAAAGATAATGATAACAGAATTACAATTATGATTTGAACAGATTGAGGTTTATAAAAAATTTAAAATTTTATTAAATGCTTTAAAAAATGAGCTAGAATTGATAATAAAAAATATATAAGAGTGAGATATCGAATCAATAGATAAATGGAACAAAGTTAAACAACTAATTTTGATTTGTTATGCAAATAGTTAGAAAAAAAATAAAATTTTAAGTCAAAATATTATGTTAAAAAAATTTAATGTTTTTGAAATTAACAATGTGAGAATCAGATTACTTTTCAAATAAAACAAACTAATATTTAAGTTTTAAACAAACAAATTTAAAAATGGTCAAACTGAATTAAAATAGTCAACTAAAATTTAAATACAAGCTAAACTAAGCTAGCATAAAGATTCTAAATAGAGAATATCAGAGATGACCAGAATTAAATCAGAAAGAATTGATGCTAAAAAAAGAATTCTTTAGAATAGAGTTATGTAGACTAAAAAACAAAAGTAATCTGAAAAAAAAAACTAATTCCTTTAGCAGAGATAAGTAAGATAAGCTTTCTCCTTTTGCAAGTCTAACACAATCCCTAGGTCCATAATGTCAATTCAATAGAATCAATGAAAGCATCTCAACAGACATATGTCTGCATTGTTTTCAACCCAAATTGCCTCAAACTCAACCCAACCAACAAAATTGTTTATCAATAGTAAAGAGACCTATCCTTTCGAAATGCATACATGATCTTGCTTTTGATTCATGTTTCAAGTACTGCAAGTTCATAAACTCCCTATAAAACCTCGCAATTCCAACACAGCCAATTAAGTGCGGAATGGCGATAGGTTGCCTTACTCAACCACACACAAGGTATGGAATGAGAATAAGAATCCTGCTTTCAATACTAACCAAATCGCAAAAACAAGGTGGCAAGCACAACCAAATACATATGCATAACATCAAAATGTTGGTCCCCTACACAAAATAGGGAATCATACACAAGGAATGCAAACTAGTAGCTAAGCAAATACTGATGTAAAAAATGTTGTAAACAAAAAGGTTAAAAATGACAAACGTTATCCAAAAATGAATCAAAAAATGTTAATAGAAAAAACAAAATGTTAAAAGCAAAAATGTTATTGAAAACATTGAGGAAAAAAAGGCAAACTGCCCTTTGTTTTCTCTTATTGCGGAGGACAAAAAGGAAAATGAAAAGGGAGCAGGGAGGAAAGAATAACAATAGAATAAATGAAAATAATTTTCCAAAACTTCAAAACATAAATGATATGAATAAGCACAAAGAATCTGATAAAAGAGACTGAGAAGGGATTTATGCAATGGTTATGGGAAGGTAAAACAAGAGCCAACAAGGTAGATGTTGGCTCATGCAAAGGACTAGTGTTATGCATGAAGACGGGATACCAAAAATAAACTTGTGCAAGAAGCTAGGACACCAAAATTTTGCGCAGGAAGCTGGGATAAAGTTGTGCAAGGATTAAAAATAAATGGAGATATGAATAAGGAAAGGATAAAACAAGATAAACTCATGCAAGCTCTCACCAAAGAAAATAGAGATAAGAAATATTGTAAAATCTAGAGCAAGGATCAGAGATATAAGTTAGAAAATAAAAGATAAACAACAAAGATAATAGAGATATGTCTGTAAGACAAATAAAATTGCATGCATGGAGAGATTAAGAATAAATCTGAGATTTTAGATATTTGAATCCTGCAAGAAAGAATGATTAATACTTATTAAAAATGATTAGTGTTTACCCTACAAGAAATCTGAGTGAGACAAATATTTAGAGATATCCTGCAAAATAAGATAGTTAGATTGAATAAAATTGAAATGAGATGAAAAGACTTAGATCTAGCGACAAGCCATCCAGAACTAAGAAAAAAAGATAAGGTGATAGATTGCAATAAAATAAAGAAGAAAAAATAGTAGAAAAATGGTTTGAATCCAAAAAAAACTTTCTCCTTCACAACTGAAATATCCTCCAAATTTCCCTACGTGCAACACTCAACAAACAAGGGTTAAAACAACTCTGATACCATGTTAGAAATAATAATAAAAATAGTAGAGAAAAGGAAAGAACCCAAGTGTGAGTGCATGAAATGAATTTACCAAGATCAGAGAGAGAGAGAGTGTGTGTGTGTGTGTGCTTCAACGAATCAAGCCTCAAGATCAACAAAGTGCTCCAAGAACAACAAGAACTCAAAGATTTTGGAAAGGGGAAAGCAAATAAAACCCCTTGTGAATTATGAATGAGGCTCAAAGCCTAAGGAAGAAGAGAGAAATGGAGCACAAAGCTCATTACAATATGGAGAGAAAGAATGAGAGAAGAGAGAAGAATATTGAGCAAGTGTGTGAGAGGAATCTCTTAAGTAGAGATGAGTGGAGGAGTTTGTATGTAACTCCCATCTTAGATGAATGCTACATTCATATTGTGTGTGTGAAAAATGTGAGATTCCTCTTAAGGAGGAATATCTGATTTCCTTATTAAAGGAATTATAAAAAGGTGACATGTCCTCCTACTTGGACTAGAGGGCAAATACAATATAGGATACATTGGTTTATCCTTTAATTACATATATTACCTAAATCTACTGATGAAGCTTGTAAAAATGAATATTGCATTAAATAAATGAAGAACTAGATCAAATTGAAAAGAACAAGACCTGGGAGTTGGTCTCTAGACCTAAAGATAAGAATGTTATAGGAACTAAATGGGTATTCAAAAACAAGATGAATGAACAAGGAGAAGTGGTAAGAAAAAAAGCAATATTGGTATGTAAAGGATACTCATAGCAAGAAGGAATTGACTATGAAGAAACTTTTGTACCTGTTGCAAGAATTAAAGTAGTAAAAAAAAATTTGGCTTATGCAACTTATAATAAATTCAAAGTATATCGAATGGATGTGAAGTCAGTATTTTTGAATGGAGAATTAGAAGAAGAAGTCTACAATGAGCAGCCCAAAGGTTTTCCCTTAACTCATGAAGCAGACATGGTATTTAAACTGAACAAAGTTTTATATGGACTTAAACAAGCACCTAGAACTTGGTATGCAAGACTGGATAAGTATTTGATAAAATTAGGATTTACCAAAGGTACAAAAAATAGTAAATTGTATATGAAATAAATTGAAAATGGTTTGTTGGTTGTGGTTTTTTTTGTTGATGATATTATCTTTGGAGGAGAAGATGAAGCCAGTGATAAATTTGCACATGAAATGAAGACTAAATTTGAAATGAGTATGATTGGTGAGATGAAATATTTTTTAGGACCTCAGATAACACATAAAAGTGTTGGTATTTTCTTATGTCAAACAAAGTACTTGAATGACTTATTAAAGAGATTTGGAATGGAGAATTGTAAGCCTATTGGCACACCTATGGTAACTAGACACAAGTTATCTAGCACACATGAAACTCCTATAGTTAAATAAAAGAGGTACAAATCTATGATTGGAAGATTGCAGTATTTAACTCATACAAGACCAGACATATCACATGTAGTTGGAATCATTACAATATTTCAAGCTGATCCTAAGGAATCACATTATGTAGCAATAAAAAGAATACTGAGGTACTTGAAAGGCACAATTAAACATGGATTGTGGTATGAAAAATTTGATGACTTTACCTTATGTGCATATACAGATGTAGATTGGGGAGGCATTGTTGATGACAAAAAGAGTACAAGTGGTGGAGAATTTTTCCTTAGAGGAAGATTGGTTTCTTGGCTAAGAAAGAAACAAAATTGTATTTCACAGAACACAGCAAAAGGAGAATATGTAGCAGCAGAAAACAATTGTAACCAGATAATATGGATGAAACAAATGTTGAAAGATATTGGAATAAAATTTGATGAGCCTGTTGTTATACACTGTGATAACATTAGTACAATAAGTATGTCTAAGAATCATGTACTACATTCTAAGACAAAGCATATAGAAATAAAGTATCATGTAGTGAGAGAGAAAGTTGTAGAGAAAGAAGTCAGACTTGAGTGTATAAGTATAAAAGAGAAGATTGTAGATATATTTACAAAGGCCTTACCTAAAGATATATTTGAGTATTTGAGAGGTATGCTTGGGGTTATGCCCTAGCCTACTTTTGAGAAGTGATGTAGATTATTGCATCAATCCAGTGGTATATGAGATTTATCTTTTTCTATACCGAATGTTGGTACTTCTTCTATGGGGGAGTATGTGTGTTTTGAGCTAAGTCATGCAGGACTCTAGTAATTATATTTTCTAAAATAGTGTCTTTTGACATTGAGAGGTATTTTGAGTCAATTTGACATAATGATGCTTTACTAACATTGATGTCAATGGGGGAGAAGAATACATGAAAAATATCCATTGATTGGGATGAGAAGAATTGAATAGGAAAATGAAGAAAGATTTGATTGATGAAGAGGACTTCAAAACATTTCAGAGTAGTAGTATTCCAAATTGGTATTTACAGAACTTGGATGCTTTTTCATCTATGTTTCCATCAATGCCAATGGGGGAGATTGTTAGGAATAAATGTTGAATATATCCTATGGGGGAGTATTTTCAGCCATTTTGTAGCTGTTGTATGTTTCATTCATGACTGTGATTGTCATTGATGTCAACATAGTGATTTACTAGAGATTAGCAGAGGAGCAGAAAGTGTTTGGATTAGCGCATGTGGAGTATTGTAGATCAAGCTATGTGGAGTTGAGGACTTACTCTATATTATGTCCTGAGATCATGGTCAAGAGAACGTACATAAATTCAATCATTCATGACAGTTATGTGTAAATCAGTGGAAGCAGTATTCAGGCAGTGTTCCTGAGAAGCGACTTGTAGAAATTGGATGATATCTCCTAATCAGGATAGAATCTGGGCATGCAAATTTATACAGTTGATAAAGACATTATGATAGTGATGTGGACATGATAGCAAGATCAGAGGTTGCATGAGTGAAGAATTATTTTGTTTGGAAGCTGATAGTTTTTATGAGACATTGTGTAACATATGGAAGTTTATATTTTATAATTGGTTAAGCCTTGTATTAAGGGGGCACCCTTCATCAAGTGGTATCAGAGTGGAATTTCCTAAGTTTGTAAACAGATCATTGACTATGAGGTAGCTTTCACCAGGGCCATGGTTTAGGGTTTCAGTGAGTAGCACGAAAATGCCTCCATGAAGGGAACGTGGTGGAAGAGCTGGTGGTGTGACACCTGAGGTTAGAGTGCTCCAGAGACAAGTGCAAGCATTACAAGAAGAGATTCATAGAGGAATGAATCTTAATGTCAAAGATGAAAGCGAGGATGAAGCCAAAGAAGAAAACTTTGATCAAGAAGGAGAAGGCGAAATTATGAACCAAGAGGAAGAAAGGCTTTTTTGGGCCATTTCCAAGATCGGGAAAAGACCTAAGATTGAGGTTCCTGCATTTTTAGGAAATCTTAACCCAGAGGAGTTGATCAACTCAGTCAATGAATTTGAAGAATATTTTGAGTATCAAGATGTCGAGGATCCTAATCAAGTTAAGTTTGCGAAGGTCAGACTGAAGGGCCATGCGAAGATCTGGTGGCAAGAGATTCAATTGGAGCGAAATAGAAGAGGAAAGGATAAAATCACAAGATGGTATTGGATGGTGGAAAAATTGAAGTGAAAGTTCATTTGTGTTGATTATGAGCTTGACCTACTAAAGAAAATGCAAAGTTTGAAGCAAGCAGGAATATATGTTTAGGAGTATATGGAGGAGTTCTATCAAATCCTCATCAGAAGAGGCCACGTGAAAGTTGATAAGGAGAAATTTTCCCATTACCTTAAGGGGTTGAGGAATATCCATACCCGATTGTCTAGGTGTAGGATTACCACAAGGTCATGGTCAGTGAACAGTGCCTAGTAAAGTTCAAGATTGGCGGATACCATAATGAGATACTATGTGATATCATACCTATGGATGCATGTCATATGTTGTTGGGTAGACCATGGTGGTTTGATAGGTGTGTTGTACATGATGGTCATGCAAATACCTATTCCCTGACAAAGGATGGAGTGAGACATAAGCTAAAGCCATTGAAGGACACAGAAGAAAAGGTATGTGGTAATGCAAGAATAAGTTTTGTTAATGGAAGAAAATTCCTAGAGGGTATGAGGAATGAGCATGTTTGTTTTTATTTAATTCCAAAAGCTGGTAAAGAGGAAGTAGAAGATGTACCTATAGAAGTTGCAGATTTGTTGAATGAGTTTTAGGATATTGTATCTAATAATGTACTTGATGGATTTCCACCCGTAAGGAAGATAAATCATCAATTGAAATTGATTCCAAGAGTTAGTTTTCCAAATAAGGTAGCACACAGAATGACACCAGCAGAAAGTGAAGATTTGAATAGACAAGTACATGAGTTGTTATAGAAGGGGTTGATTTGGGAGATCATGAGTCCATGTGTTATACCAAAAATATTAGTACTGAAAAAGAATGGAGAATGGAGGATGTTTATAGATTCTAGAGTAGTGAACAACATCACAATCAAGTACAGATTTCCATTTCCACGGATGGATTATATTATGGACTGTTTGAGTGGAGCTGTGTATTTTTCAAAAATAGATCTGAAGAGTGGATATCATCAGATTCAAATCAGAGGAAAGGATGAATGGAAAACTACTTTCAAGACAAAAGAAGGATTGTATGAGTGGTTAGTCATGCCTTTTGGGCTAACTAATGCATAGAGCACTTTCATGTGGCTCATGAACAAGGTTCTAAAAGAATTTCTGGGTAAGTTTATCATTTTTTAGTTGGATGATATTTTGATCTTTAGTAAGACATTGGAGGACCATATGATGCATATTCATATGATGTTTGAGAAGTTAAGGGAAGAGAAATTGTTGATTAATTTGAAGAAGTGCAGTTTTGTGAAGGAGTTAGTGTATCTGGGATTTGTAGTTTCAGCGGAAGGTCTAAAAATGAACCTAGAGAAAGTGCATGCTATCCTTGAGTGGCCTACTCCAAGGAGTGATACTAAGGTAAGATCTTTTCATGGTTTGGCTAGCTTTTACAAAAAAATTATCAAAATTTTTAGTAGTATTTGTGGACCCTTGACTGAAAAAATGAGAGGGGATAGAAAAGAGTTTAAGTGGACTACTGGGATAGATAAGAGTTTTAAAATGTTGAAACAAAAAGTTACAGAACAACCTATTTTAGCACTTCCATATTTTAATAAGGTGTTTCAAGTAGATTGTGATGCTAGTGGTCCTGCAATAGGAGCTATTATGAACCAAGAAGGTAAATGATGCCAAGAGAAAATATTATATTTATGATCAGGAATTTTATACTATAGTTCAGGCATTGAAGAGGTGGAGACACAATCTTCTTCCTAAGGAGTTTTTTTTGTATACTGATCATCAAGCTTTGCAATATTTGAATAGTCAAGGAAAGTTGAATCAAAGGTATTTGAAATGGGTTGATTTTTTGTAGAATTATGCATTTGTTTTGAAACACAGGAGTGAAAATTCTAATAGGGTTGTAGATGCTCTAAGCAGAAGACAAATTTTGCTAACAGAGATGTAGATTGAGGTGGTTGGGTTCAAGGAACTCAAGACTTTGTATCTAGAGGATCCTAATTTTGGTGAAGCTTGGAAATCTTGTAAAGAACTTGTTACTCTAGATAGAATGAAGTGTTTGGATTTCATCATTCAAGATGATATGCTATTCAGAGGGAGTCAGTTGTACATTCCATGAAGTTCTATGAGGGATAATCTCATCAAGGAGAATCATAGCGGAGGATTGGCTGGACATTTTGGTCATGATAAAACCCTTGCTTTGGTTAGTGAGAATTATTACTATCCATAGTTGCAACAAGATGTCAAGAATTTTGTACAGAGTTGTAGAGTATGTCACATGGAAAAGGGCGTAAAGTAGAATATAGGGTTGTATCAACCATTACCTGTACCAAAAAATCCTTGATAGGATATTAGTATGGATTTTGTTCTTGGTTTACCAAGGACTTAGTGGGGACATGATTCAATTTTTGTGGTGGTTGACAATATTTCAAAGATGTCACATTTCATTCCCTGCAGGAAGACTAATGATATTGTTCATGTAGAAGAATTTTTTTTCAAAGAAGTGGTGAGACTACATGATTTGCCAAAGAGTATAGTTTCAGATTGAGACACTAAGTTTGTTGGATGTTTCTTGTGAACATTATAGAAGAATTTAAAGATAGATTTGAAGTTTAGTTCATCACATCATCCACAGACTGATGGATAGACAGAGGTGGTGAATAGGAGTTTGGGAAATTTGCTAAGATGTTTGGTTGGAGATAAGCCAATAGGATGAGATTTGATTTTACCACAAGTGGAATTTGCATATAATAATGTTGTTAATAGGAGCACTGGTAAATCACCATTCCAGATTGTATATAGAAGTAGTCCCAGAAATGCATCTAATTTGAGGAAGATAGATAAAGGAGAAATAAGTAGTGTTGAAGCTAAGGAGTTTGCAGAACATTTGAAGAACATCCATGAGAAGGTGAGGAAGCACATTACCAAGATGAATATACAGTATAAGGCTAAGGTAGATGAGAAAAGAAGGCATAAGGAATTTCAAGTTGGGGATGAGATTTCAATTAAAGGAGAGATTTCCAATTGGTACATATAACAAGCCAAAAATGAAGAGGTTTGGGCCATGTAAGATACTGGAGAAGCATGATTCAGGAAATTCCTATGAGGTTGAGTTACCTATTGAGCTGAATATTTCACCAATAATTAAAATTTTAGATCTGATAGAGTATCATGAAGGGGGTATTGAAGATGAGATCACAAAAGCACAGTGCAGTATTCCAGCAACTAGTTCAGCTACCAAGGAGATTGAGGACATACTGGACAATCATGTTGGTAGAATCACAAGGAATAGGACATATGAAGAATATCTAGTCAAATAGAAAGGATGACCTATTGAAGATTAATCATGGCTGGAAAAGGAGGAGGTTAACCATATTGGTTTTCCTTTTCACACCTAAGTTGTGATAGGGTCACTTCTCAAATTACCCCAGGTGTCTAATGCTATTCATTGTAACTAATCAAGATAGCAGATCTACCTTGCAATTCACCAAGATATAGATATAGTGTGTATCTATTATTCAAAAGGTTGTAGCCTTCACCCCTTTGAGCAATGATCTCTTGGACAGTGTGTCCTCACCCCTAACAGGGTCAATCATAAAAGACTCCTAACAAGGTCTGACCTTTGACTAGGTCACTGTACTAAAAGCATTGTAAAGATCAACTCCTAAAAATATTGTAAGATCTTCTATCAAGGATCATTATACACTAGTGTAGTTTATTAGTGGGTGTCAATTCCCACCAAAATTTTTACCTATTTGGGTTTACCCGTAACCAAAATATTGGTGTTGTGTTAAAGTGTTTTTTCATTGTGTTTATGCTTAAAGTTTAAGTATACTTAATTGGATAAAGAATTGAAACTTGTAGATAACCGATTCACCCCCCCCCCCCCCCTCTCAATTATCTCTTTGGACTATTCCTAACAATTGGTATCAGAACCAAGTGCCTCAGAGAGAAATTTTAACAGGTTGAAGTTGATCAGATGGCATTCTTTAGAAAATAAATTCCTAAGTTTGATGGAGAGAACTATCTAGATTGGAAGAACAAAATGGTGACACATTTGCAGTGCATTGCTTTTGAAGTTTTTGAAGTCGCTATCAAAGAAGTTAAGATCACCTCTCTAGAAGATCTTGCAAAGGATGGTGCTACTAAAAAGAAAAAGGATTTGTTCCATTAGAATGCAATAGCCAAAGAAGCCCTTATCAGTGCCTTATCTGATAGTGAGTTTTCAGAGTTAAAGAAACTAGACACAGCCTACAAGATATGGAAGCACCTAGAAGACATGTTTGAAGGAGATACACAAGAAAATAATGCATGCAAAAAGACATGGAAGAAAAGATACAATGCATTAGAGATGCTACCTGAAGAAGACATCAGAGCTTACAACCAAAGGATTCATGAAGAAATTTATGGAATCAAGAACAATGGTGGAGAGATCTCGGAGGAAGTCATTATGGATAAGTTGATGACTACTCTTATAGCAGAGTATGAAAACAAGATCAACATCCTTGATGAGACCATGCAACTTACAAAAAATTTCAAGAAAGAGACCTTGATCAGCAAAATTTCATCTTTTGAGATTTCAAGATTGATGACAGAGCCTAAAAGTGAGACAGCCTTCAAAGCATCAGTCCATGGTAAGAAATCTTTAAACACTTCTAGTAATTTTGATGATGGAGGTGAAGATAAAGAGATAGATGATATTATTGCTATGATTACTAAGAAAGAAAGAAAAGGAAAAGGAAAGTATGAAGGCCAGTTACCATTCAAATGTTTCTCATGTAATAAGATTGGTCACTTTGCATCTAAGTGTCCTACAAGAGTTAAGAAATTCAGTACTAACTACAAGCCTAAGTATACAAAAGAATGTTACTATGATGGTGATGGAGTTTTTGATGATGATTCAGTTGAAGATGAAATTGGATTCATTTCTATTATGGAGAATAAATATGATGAGATGGATCATGAAGATGAGAAAAAGGAACAAGAGCTAGCATTGATTTCACAAGAAGACATAAGGATATATTGGATTATAGATAGTGGTTGTTCATGTCACATGACAGGTGATAAAGATAGATTTGTTCATCTAGAAAAATACAAAGGTGGCATGGTTAGATTTGGAGATAACACTCCTAAACCTATCATTGGTAGAGGACCTATCACATTGGATGAAAAGAACAACACTAATGTTCTTTATGTAGATGGTTTGTAGCATAACCTTCTTAGTGTTGGGCAATTAATTGAAAAAGATTATACATTGGAGTTCAAAGACAACAAGTGCATCATTAACAGCAAGGATGGTGTAATGATTGCATCAGGTTCAAAGACTAAAGGTAATGTTTTTTAGCTTAAATCAAAAGCAAGTTGTTTTGTTGCTAAAGTATATGACAGTTGGCTATGGCATAAAAGACTGTGTCATATCAATTTTGATAACATAGTAAAGATAAGCAATGTAAAGGCAGTAAGAGATCTACCTAGCATAGCAAAGCCAGTTGATACTATTTGCAAGGAATGTGTGATGGAAAAGCATGTGAGAAATTCATTCAAAAGAAAGCTTAATTCAGCAGAGAACAAGTTGGATCTAATTCATACAAACCTATGTGGACAACCTCAAAGAAGATCATACTATGGTGAATGGTATTTCATTTTGTTTGTTGATGATTATTCTAGAATGATGTGGGTTGCATTCTTGAAAGATAAGTTAGAAGCATTTGAGAAGTTCAAAATATTCAAAGCTAATGTTGAGAATGAATCTGGACTAAAGATAAAGTGTCTAAGATTGGATAGAGGAGGAGAATTCACCTCTGATAGATTTTATGAATACTACAAAGAACATGGAATAAAGAGACAGTTGACTGCACCTAGAACCCCTTAGCAGAATGGAATTGCAAAGAGAAGGAATAGGATCATCCTTGATACAGCGTGCACCATCATGATTGAAGGAAAAGTTGCACACACATATTGGAGAGATGTGGTCAATACAACAGTCTATACCATCAATAGAATACAATTAAGGCCTGGTGCAAACAAGACACCTTATGAGGTATAGTTTGGTAATGTTCCCATAGTAAAATACTTTAGAATCTTTGGAAGCAAGTGCTACATCAAGAGGGAGTGTATATAGTCGAATGTGGACCTCTAATCCAACTACACACACAACATAGTCATTACTCACATGATTGAATTACGAGAGAGAGTATGAATTACTCAATCCAAAATCTATGGTGAAGTGACCTGTTGCCTCTTATGTAGACAGGGTGTTTAATTACTCTCAGAATGAGAGCCAACAACCATAAGACCAGTACTACAATGGAGGATTTTCAAAAGCTATAATGATAAGAAAACTGAAATTAAACTAGAATGAGTGCAATTTAATCTAAAATGCTTTGAAGGAAATATGATACTAATCTAAATAGCTTGGAAAGAAATATGAATTGCAAATTTATTCTAAAGCACTTGAAAAAAAATATGAAGATTAAACTAAGAGAAAATAAGTAAACTAATTATAATGAATATGCAATATTAAACTAAGATGAGAAAAATTACACTAATATACAATAAAAGCTTTGAATTAATGAAATTGAGACAAAAAAATGCTATAGTTTAATTACTCTCAAAAATTGCTCTCCTTGAATGAAGAAATGAGGTTCATTAAATAGACAAACCCGAGAAGAGAATGAAGGGGTTCTTGATTTGAAACTCCTGACTCTTCATTCCCATTTGAGACAAAAATGCATAAATTACTTAATTAAAAGAATGGAAAATGCCACACAGGGTGACCTTTTGAATATTGTGAATTATTAATTCAAAAAGGACTATCTTGTGTAGAGCTTCTATTTATGGAAACTTACCATTTTTAGTAAGTTGGTGATACGATCTCAGAATTTTTTGATTTCATAGGTGGAGGTTCATCTTAGTGATATTAGCCTACCAGTTGAGTTTCATTTCCATATCATTTGTATCAGTGAAGTTATTGAGGTTTTTGGGTATGAAATCTTTGAGCTCAATTTTGAAGGCCTTAGAAGCTCCAGATCACGATCGACCCTCAACTGGCTGGAGCTTGCGCCAATATGGTATTGCAGATCAGGTCCTGCCATTTTTGAAAAGTGGTTACAATAGAAAAACAAAGCTACGATTAGAAAGTTATGGCTTCTGGAAGTTGGGCTACCTAAAAACATATTTTGTAATTCTTTTGAGCCAACCCTAATGTAATAATTGTAAAAATAAATAATTCTTAGGATAGTCGGCCTTAAGGGCTAAATTTCTGGAACCTTCTCGAGCGGTGGAAATTGCCTATATAAGAAAGGTCTGTAGTGTTGTCTAGGGCAGTTCTGGGTCGATCTGGGTAATCATTCGAGGCTTTGTCCTATAGAATATTATAAGGGAAAATGCACATGTGGCTTTGCATATTGTAATTCTGAAATTTGCAATTCCACATTTGTGGAGATAATAAGAAGCCCATTTTTTGTTCTTGCAAATTGTTGTTGTTTCTCTATTTCTGTTATGTGTTTGTGGAATTAAGGGGAGCACCCTTCATCAAAACAACATACATGTCAAATCATCAGGCCTTCCCAGTTACGGCCATAAATAAAGAAATGAATTTCAAATCCTAATACCGGTTTATCAAAGTCTCAAATTTAGGTTTTATGAATCAATTACCAATGTAACAGCACTACCTCTAAAGATACATCGAGTTATTACATACAAGAAATGCCTCCAAAGTTGTCCAAGAAAGAATTACATTCCCCAAGAAAAGGAAATGTGCAAAACAAATAGGTCCAACCCAAAAGGAATTAAAGATCCATGAAAAGGAAACCACAAGGAGTTTAGTCATATAAAATTATCCATGAAATGTCTACAAATTACATGTTATGATCACAACAGTCAAAATCCAAAGATCAGCAAGTGCACATCGAATCTCCAAATAGGTCCAAGTAAGAAATGAACATGTTACCCAAGGATAGAAAATGGATCAAATATCAAACATCCATAAATATCAGGAGGTGTGATCATAGAAAGATGATCCTAGATAGGTCTCAAATAAGACTGTACAACTGCACACGCTATCTCAAACAAATGAATGATCGGTTAGCATAATCTCTCCAACTAGTAAACAAGAACAAATACAAAGAACTATTTTGGTTGATGCAATATTGTGATGAACCCAAGATGTTCTTGCATCAAAAATACAAGCCTAAATCCTCCAAAAGGAAGAATAATCATAGAATCAATTTCCATTTTCTTCCTCTTTAGGAGAATATTCAAGACATGTAAGGTTTGTTACTACAAAGGTATCTCTCCAAATCAAAATTCAAAAAAGGTTAAAGAGAATAAATATGATGCTTCAACCTCTCTTCATGATACCATAGCTACTGTTGCCAATTCTACACCAATTTCTACTAATATTGCAACTACTTCTGAACTAGTTTCCACTCTAGTGACCACAATCAATACCCCCTCATCTTCCTCCAAGTGAAGGTTTCCTCCTTTCACTGTCAATTTAAAGAAGAGAAAGCCTCATGAGGAAGGTTATAAATTATATATGAGACTAAATAAGGGGCCACATATTATTCCCATAGTAGTGGAGTTTCTTGAGGAAGGTAAATAAGAAGATGTATTCCCCTCTCTGGTGACTAGACAATAAATAGAACTAGATCTACCACTACCAATGCTCAAGATTTAAACTTAGGAGAATAATCTTTAGAGGAGAAATTGTTAGAACCTTCTCTTTGTATTGCATAGGAGGATGTTCCAACAAAACTAACAATACCAGAAAGGCCTCAAATTCACAATGTTGAGTTAGATTTAGCTATAAAACCTAAGACAAAAGACCCTAAGGAAAATAAGGAAGATACATTTGGAGAGTATGAGTTCTTTCAATCTGATATTCTAGGAGATACAAGTATAGAAGTGTCATCCCTATAAATTCCTACTAATCATACTCAAGAAGAAGAGGTTGTGCAAGATATGTGCATAGACCTAGATAACAAGGATGAGGAGGACTCAGATAAAATCAAAGGGCAATTTCCAATAACTTAACAAGAATATAATCCCTAATAACTTTAACTAGGCACAAATGAGGATATTCTCACAAAAAAGTTACAACACCAAGAAGAAAAAATAAATAAATAAGTGGAAGTGGAAGCATAATGAAGACAAGAAAAATAATAGGAAAAGGAGGATACCCTTCTTAACCAAGAAGAGGAATGCCAAGAAACTTCCTCTTCTTCCTATCATGCTACCACACCTCCACCTCAATAAGTCACATTTCCATAACATCAAGAAGAGATAGTGGAGAAAGAAGCCTTATTTGAAATGGAAGTATACATGATACTTACCTCTAAAATCTCTCCCATGTGATTGGCCAAGGTTCTCAATACTAAAAATTAGAGTTATAGGGAGATAGAAGTTTGGGATTTCTTAGCACTAGGGAAATCTTTTCTAAAGTATGAACCAAGGAGAAAATCATAGAGGATGTCTTATGTATCTATAGACAAAAGGATCCATTGGAAATCCCAAATAATCATCTTATTGGTAGATAAAATAGAAAAGGATATGACAACAAAGGAATATTTAATGAAATAGATCAATCTAAGAGTACACACCTAGGAAGGATATAAGGCATTGTTGCATTAGGCTATTATAATTTTTCTCTCAAGGATGTACAATGATGAAGATGATCATGTTAATCTATAAACACAAGTTGCAAAAAGGGATTCATAAACCAACTCTTGGGACATATTGACCCTATTGATCATGTTTCTAGCCTACAAAACATATTGGAATTCTGGGGTCAATTTTCTTGAGCTAGCTCATTTTTCAAAGCTTGTGCAAAATGATGGAAATATATAGAACAAATGGGCGAGGGAGTCATAAGAATAGTTTTTATGTTTTATAGGTCTATGGCCACACAACTAGAATTTTTTAAGGATATTATATCAAATTAGGAACATTTGGGAATATAAGAGACCATGCTAATGTAGGAAGACTTCATCCCAATTTTGAGAAAAATGAAGAAAATCGATGTAGATAAATTGTTGGTAGCCTCCATTTTTTAGCCAAAAGAGATAAATTTTCCTATAAAATGGTCAAGGGAAATAAATTTGGTTGTGAAGAAGTATAGAAAGAAGAAAATTATTATTTTTTCTCAAAGGGAATCAAATAATACCCTATTGTAGTTTGTTGAGGGTTTTATAAAGGAACTCTCTTGCATATTTTGGCAGTCAGAGGAACAAGGTGAGATAAAGAATATTGATGATATCATACACGAGTTTAAGAGTATTTTTCATGAAGCTAGAACCAAGCAAAAAAAAAATTGGATGATTGGGGTGAAATACAATTTGGAGAACGTAAGGAAAGAATTTCCTCAATTTGAAGATGCCAATAGGAAGTTGAAGCAACTGAGAAAAAATTAGCAAGTCAAGTTAAAATATATGAAAACCTAAAACATCAATGAGATATGGAAAGCCGTAAATTACTTTAATGTTTCCTTTATATACCTTTTTGTACATCTCTAAATACATGGAGATGAATTTTCATATCATTTTTTAAGGTTTTTCATCATCCAACAACTAGAAAAATGCAAGGTAAGACTAGTCATGTTTTTACAATTGTTGGCATTTTTTCAGATCTGAATCTCTTCCTAAACTTGTGTTAACATGTCTTTAGATCTCCCCAACATTCATGTAGACATGTAACTTCATTTTATTGATGAAAGAACTCAAGAAAGTTTCTAAAAAGGTGGATGCATGTGAGCTACACTTCAAATACTAGAACAGTT